>JAQPZY010001617.1:3277500-4000000 GCA_029931535.1 Margaritifera margaritifera
ATGATTGGAAATGGTCTGTAGATGTGCACGACAGTTTTAGAATTGTAATCCATTACCTGGGGACGGAATGTAGGGGCGGGGGAGAGGAGGGGGACGCTTTTGCATCCATATAATTTTATCCAAATTGTGTAGTAATTATATGTTTTTTGCTTTTCATGCAACTTTCACATCATTCGAAATAGAGACTTCAGTTCTTGCGATATGTTTGGGGGTGATCTGTAGACGTGCACAGCGGTTCCAAAATGTTGAATTGGTCCATGGGGGTGGGGCTAGAATTGGTGGGAGTTGCTTTTATAAAAATTTAAAATCGCTTCTAATTTATGTGTGTGAGAGGGAGCCTCGGTAGCTCATTTGGAAAGTGCCGAACTCGTAATGAAAGGGTCTTTCTAAAATCTCATGTCTTATTCTTAGATATAATTTTATTTTCTTCCCATGTGGCTAAATACAGATTGCATTTTCTAACATACAACTATGATGAGCATTTATTATCACTCAATGTTTTTGCCATTTTGAGTTTAGCCGATGTAGAGTTTCATAAAGAAAAAAAAAGGCAATTAAAAGGAAAATTTATATCAGTCTTTTCTTAGGGGGGAATGTGAACGAAGATGGTTGAATACTGCGTTACTACATTTTAAACCCTACATGCAAGAACGTATGAGTAAGTTTGTCACACATTTGGTTGATTATGTTCAGCAATTATGACCAGTATGTGTCTTGATGCTTCATTTTTTCTTGTATTCTGCGTTAAACTGAAATGACACCGTAACATGCAGCACTTCTAGCCAAGGCATCACATGGCACTTTCTCTGAAATGACAAAGAACAAAAAAACAAAAAACAAAAAAAAAAAATTTGAACAGCAGAACTCCATCGCTCGACATTATATAAAAAGGTATGGAATAAAAGTACATGTATAGCGATGGATAACGATACATCCACAAGACAATGCATTGTAGCACTGGCGTAAGACATTCTCTTATGGTCATTTTTAACCGTTTGCTTACACTTATTTTAATGGAAAAGTGTTCATTCAGTGTGCGGACTTTGGAGGAAAGTATATGTTATTTAAAAAAAAAAAAACAAGAACGAGAAACAGTTTTTGTAAATATTGTTTTCTCTCATTTGCATTCATCTTTAGTGCACGTTTCAGTACTTTAAATATCAAAGGGAAAATGGAGTTACTGTAGCGTAGATATACGAATGCGAGAATACACGTGAACGATTAGGAAAGGATGTGGCTTTTGGACAGACGAACAGATAGAAAATTAGAAACGCGAAGATGCAGTAAACAGTTTTTAAAAAAAAGTTTTGTTCGTGGCACTATCAAACATATTTGACTATACAATGTAGAGGAAACGGGAGCTAAGTGTTTATCCCAAGGACACACTGAGGCAGCCGACCTAGGCTGGCCTGTGCTGGTATCGAACCCGCGACCCTTGGATTACAACTCCAACGCTCTACCAATTGAGTCTGTCGACTCCCCGATATACAGCTACAGACAATAAGAACGGCATGAAGTAAAAAGGTCGATGTATTGATTATTTTGTTCATGGGAGTAAAGTGGAGGCTAGTCCTATAATTCAGCCCCAAACCAGTGTTGATGGTTTGCGATCAGATCTCACCTATTCATAAAACAATACAATTTTTGCAAACAGATTTTTCAGCAACGCATCACTGCACATATAGATTTTATTTATAGATACTTATCGCTAACAGATAAATTTTACATTGTAACCCATATTGCTCAGAACACTGTCAATTAATCCCTCCATTTTGTAATTTGGCGCGTTGTTGGACATTGATAATAATCACATTATTAGATACTCCTCACGTGACAATCACATCACAATCCACAGACGCTCGAGTCCCATGACCTAAACAAGGAAAGTTGCATCCGATTGGTCGCTCGATATTGATGGAACAGCTGATTATCCACCTATGTAGCCTGGTAAGTCAAAATGGCGACAGGAGGTACGGTTGTGTGATTCCACGTGGATTTACAATTTGTTTCATATCAGATTTGATATGGATATATGCTGTACAGATAGCCGAAAAGCACTTTCAACTGACCGTAACTCAAGAGCCGCGAGAAATACCAGTAAGTATATTATTTCGTAATTGGATGTCGTCTTATTATGTGAAACATGGATAAATCCTAATGACACAATTAAAATATTATAGATTATGAACGTGATCATTCCTATTGTAAAAGAGACAAGGGAAAAACTAGAGGTAGATTTCATGGACGGGTTTCAATATATAATGAAGTTTTAAAAAGGAAACAGACACGTTGTTGATACGTTAAATGAAGGTGTTATGTGGTTTAAATTGGATCATTCTATGCTAAGTTGTAACGAAGATGTATTTTTTGGTTGTGCTCATTTTAGTCCACATGGTATACATTTAAGTGAAATTGAAAAATATAATTTTAATGACGTCTCAGAAGGTGATGTAGCTAAATATAAATCTTCCGATTTTATATTTTAAATAGGGAGATTTTATTATTGTAAGGGCGATTCTAATTTGATATCCGACACATTGGAATATAATGATTATAGAGAATTACCCAGTATAAAAAAATAAACATACAGCCTAGAGTAAACAAAGACCACATGCTTGATGTACGCTGTCGTTTGCTGTTGGATTTATGTACATCAACGGATTTAACCATAGTCAGTCGTAGGCTTAACCAAGACGATGGCCTTGGTAAATATACATTTGCCAAGCCCAGAGGGCGGAGTGTTATTTTATTAACTATTGTTTATTCTCTTTTCGTGATTTTGCCATTGTGAACGATTTTGTTGTTTTACCATTTAATTTTTTTTGACCACGCTCCTTTGTTTATATGTTTTATTTCTTGGGTTGAATGTGAATCTTGAAAGCACTAGTAAAAAAATAACAAGGTCAACGATTAGGTTAAAGGATTGTATGGGCTGATTGACATCAACGATTAGGTTAAAAGGATTGTATGGGCTGATTGACATCAACGATTAGGTTAAAAGGATTGTATGGTATGATTAAAAAAATAACGAGGTCAACGATTAGGTTAAAAGGATTGTATGGGCTGATTGACATCAACGATTAGGTTAAAAGGATTGTATGGTATGATTAAAAAAATAACGAGGTCACGATTAGGTTAAAAGGTTTGTATGGGCTGATTGACAGCAACGATTAGGTTAGAAGGATTGGTATGATTAAAAAAATAACTAGGTCACGATTAGGTTTAAAGGTTTGTATGGGATGATTGAGGTAAACGATTAGGTTAAAAGGATTGTATGGGATGATCGAAGTCAACGATTAGGTTAAAATGATTGTTTGGGATGATTAAAAAAAATGGAGGTCAACGATTAGGTTAAAAAGATTATCTGGGATGATTAAAAAATAACGAAGTTAACGATTACGTTAAAAGGATTATATGGGATGATTTAAAATAGATGATTTTAAGCATTCTCTTACACAACATATGCAGTATTTCAACGAATTTACCAGGCAATCAGATGATCCATAATTGTGAGTGAAGCTGTGGAAAATTTCAGAGACCTTATGTATGATACAGCCTTTAATTATTTTTTGGCAAAACATATACAGATAGATGTGACTGCAAGAATTTATTTTAGGGAAAATTAATGCTTTAATTAAGAGTGTTCTCTAACACGTTCAGATTATAATCGAATTAGAAAACGTCTATTTTAGACACAATAGAGCTAAAAATAGGCTGACTTTTCTTAAAAACAAGTTAAAAGGCGAGCATTAATAAGATTTTAAAATAGTTAGAAGGTTTACATTTAGCGGGGTTGGCAAGTAAGAGAAAAGTTAATGATTCCAACCTGACGGACATTGATTTTTTTACAAGCATTTTAGAATATTTATGGTTCCTGTGATTCCAGTACTGTCAATCCCATAGCTGGTTATTCTGTTTAAATAAATATAATGGACTCTTATCTCGATTCTGATATTACATTAGATGAGGTTAGAAAGGTTGTTGAATCATTATCCAGAAACAAAGCGTGGGCTTGGATTGAATATGTTCGTAAATTTATCAGTGTTCATTTGATATAATTGCCCCATTTATTGTAAATTTGTTCCATGTTATTTTTCCTAATATAGTTTATCCAGATGCCTGGTATGATGGTTTTATTGTTCCGATACACAAAAAGGTGACAAAAATGATGTAAGGAACTACAGGGGAATATCGCTCAATAATACACTTGGCAAAGTATATTCCCAATTATTAAATGAAAGACTTTAAATGGACCAAAAAAGTACAATAAAATGAATGTTAATCAGTTTGGTTTTCAAGCGCATAAGCCAATGATTGGCTGTATATTTTAAATTCAGTCAATAATTTCAAAGGTTTTGAGCACTGGTAAAAAAAACTATACTCTGCCTTCATTGATCTTGCAATGCCTTTTGTCTAGTCAATAGATCTCACCTGTCGTTCTAATTGATAAAGGAAGATATTAGTAATAAAGTTGTCAAGCCTTTCAGAGCTATGTATTCATTAAAAGGTCATGTATAAAACATAACGAACATATGTCAAACATTCTTTTTAATCATATATTGGTTTCAAACAAGGTGATATTTTATCTCCATTGCTATTTATGTTCTTTATTAATGGCATAGTTCAAAATATCAATGCTGACTTCGAGGGCGTGTTTACCGTGAATGAAATGAAGCTGTTTATTTTGTTGCATGCAGAAGATTCTGTACTAGTTGTTAAATCAAAAGATTCTCTCCGATCAATGTTAAATAATTTGAAAGCTTACTGTGACTGCGTCTCTTTACAAGTGAATACTGGTAGGACCAGAATAATGATCTTTGAAAAAGAAAGACATACAACCGTTTTTCTTTTTATTATAGGGGCAAATTACTCGAGGTCGTCGATTTTTTTAAAAATATCTTGGAATTGTGTTCTTTAAGAGTGAAGGATGGTTCAGAACACAAACATGTTTAAGTGAATATCGTTGATTTTCTTTGCAAAATTTGTACAATATTTTATATGACGTGTCTCTACCAATCACAGAAAAATGTTATTTATTTCATTTGTTAGTAAATTATGTAATTCATTATAGCGATGAAGTATGGGGATTTCGCTATGCAAAACATGTGGAAAATGTTTTTTTTTTTTTTTTTTACAATTCTTAGTAATATCTTGAAAGTTAAGAAATGTACAAATTCGGATGCATTATATGGAGAGCTTGATAGAGTCTCATTTCATATAATACAAAAAATACAAACGATAAAGTTTGGATCAGGGATTTTATCAAACTGCAATTCCTTGCCGCCTGAAATATATTTAATGCTGAAAATGGTGTTGAATCTGGTGTAACATATAATGGTGAAAATTGGGCTTACCAAATCAGACGTTTACTATATAAATTAGAACTGTCGTATTTATGGTCGAATCAGTATACTGTTGTGATATCCCATAGTCTACTTAAGTAATGATTATATGACCAGTTTATACAATCATGGAGTGAGTCCCTAGCAGCTTCTGATAAAATGACATATTATGCTATGTATAAAAACAATTTTGAGTTGGAGGCATACCAGTATACAATTACATGATACATTCAGAAAGGTTCTTGCTCGCTTTAGGACAGTATCACATAACTTTGCTGTAGAATTAGGTCGTTATAGAAACATATCTAGAGAGGAGAGGTTTTTGTGAATTATGTAATCAAAATACGAGTGAAACAGAGTATCACTTTCTCCTTTTTGTCCTTTCTATCGCGTCCTTCGAAATAAATATTTATTGCCTAGATACTTTTGCTTTTGTCCTACACTTTGCAAGTCAAAAGATGAAATTTTTACACTCGCTAAATGCATTTATTTATCAATGTGATTAAGAGATAGTACAATATCTTGATTACTACTGTCTTTATTTACTCTATGATAATTGTTTTTGTAAATATATCAATACTTGTAAAAACATTTATTATATAAGCACATTATGTTAATTCTGTTCATATTAATGCTATAAGCAGTATGTATGCTTAAAGCTAATTAAACTATTATATTCTAAACTATTCTAGGATAAAAACGGTCGATGATGTGTTGCGAACAAATTGGTCTCCGAGAGAGTGAGAGATTTTGGATTAAAGACGTGTGCGACGAATTTCGTCATGTACGTCTATAAATTGGTCTTCTATTGATTGATTTGTTGAATTAACGACGTGTGCGGCCATTCGGCCATGTACGTCGATATTGGTCTTCAATAATTGCAATGTTTTATGAATAGGTGAGATCAAAACCCCAAATCACCAACATACTAATACAGGTCTGGGGGCTGATTTATCGGACTAAGTTGAGGCATGCGCAGCGAACTGTTTATTTACTGGCGTATTTACTATTTCATATTAGATATTATGCCACTAATATTATACCGTCTATACTCGCGTATAATGAGATCCCAACTGCATACTGCATATACCCAGATCTGCCGTCGCATAATGCGCACGTAGATCTGGGTCTATGCAGTTTGTAAGGACTAATTAGTAGAACAGACAACATATACACTGATCTGCCGGCGCATTATGCGACGGCAGATCAGGGTCTATGTTGTTTGCATTTGGACTCGATTTATACGCGAGTATAAACGGTAATTTAGTGTAATCTTGGAACTTCTATAGATTGAATCAGATTTATTTATGTGTGTTTATCAGACTGTGATCGAGTGTTTGTGAAAAAGGGGGGAAAAAAAGGAAGAAAGAGATTAGGTTCTCAATTGTTAGCAGAAAAATTCAAACCATTGAAAGTTACTACGAATACGATTGAGTGCATTTCACACCGTGACTAAAACTGTACACGAGAGATGGTAGGTCTAACTGCAGTGAAAGCTAGGCCAAAATCAAATGCGGCAAGTTTGATTCACCTTCCATAGAAAACTAGCTTTATCTCAGTATTTAAAAAAATGTTCAGGGCTACATTTGGACCAGTTATTGCACCAGTTGGTAATATGTTAGTACGTCAAGTGGCTTTGATATACCTTACATAAAAACAGACTTATTGAATTTGACAGTTTTAGCTGTCAGAAAAGGGCGCGAAATTTTCACATTTTGTCTATATATATCTTCATATTAGAAACTGAAAAGTAATACTTCGCACGTACTTTGCGGACATCAAGACCCATCATATCTGTGAAAGTAATACTTCGCACGTATATTGCGTACATCAGGACCCATCATATCTGTGAAAGTAATACTTCGCACGTATATTGCGTACATCAGGACCCATCGTACCTATAAAAGGCAATCTGATACGTCCTGAAATAAGGGGGATATTAAGTGAGAAAGGATAGTTACACTGACTGGTCTGCCTAAATGATTTTTGGAATGGTTGTACGGTCGATCTAAATGAATTGAATGGACTGCCTAAAATGAATTTTGTAATAATATTTGCATGATGCGCGATTCTCTCCAATTTTTACTTTGTTATTTTTATCGATTTTTATCGCATTTAGAAATAATGTTCAGTTGTATTTAATTTTGATTGCAGAATCACAAGATATACCTTTGAATAACAAGACAAGTAAATTATCTCGGAAAGGGAAATTAGTAAAATATACGTCACATATAGCGTTAGTATTGGAGGCGTCTATGGTCAAGCGGAGACAACCCGCACATCATTCATAAAATTGTGTGTTCTTCCACTCACCCTGCAAAATGGAAGGGAGCCTCATACTCAAAGGCAAACATATTATCGCCAGAATCACGATTTTGACCCAAACCAACGCCCTATCATGCATATATGTTTGAAAACCTTTAAATTTAACAACCAGCTGTTCCTCACACCACAATTTTAATACATTCAAAATACATTGAATAACTTCAGACCAGATTACGACCATATTCCAACCGGCAGAAGGTACACTATGACCGAGACAGAGCCATAGCCGTATATTCTTATGTTCATCTTTTCCTCCATCCATCAACACATATATCCATTCATCCACCTTTTGTTCAATTCATCCATCCCATGCGCATATATATGCATCCATGCTTTACAAAAATAAATTATTTTCCAACTCCCCAATTAATAGAACTTACCTTCATGTCTATGATATAGGTCAACATCTAGCAATTTAAACAATATCTACCATGCTTGCCCCAGGTTCAACATCTAGCACTTTATACACCATCTCCCCTGCCCCAGGTTCATACATTTTGTCGCTGAATCAAACCCTGGTCTTCATCGTGAGAGAGAGAGAGAGAGAGAGAGAGAGAGAGAGAGAGAGACTGAGAGACTTATGTTATATAACTGAAATTAAACTGCAATCCTTATAACCAGTGTATAGTTACTAACTCTGTATACTACAGGACGACAATTATAGGCATCTTATATGCAACGTAACTTCAATCTTCAGTAATTTCAATAATTTATTCAACTAAATTGAATCTGATGTATCTGGTTATATATTTGAAATCTGCCAGTTTCTGCACATACAAATCTCACTTTGAGTTTCAGGGAGACTTCTGGATGTTTTTCTTCCAAATGATAAATAAGCTTTCAAAAAATTTCGTTTTTGGTGGTGCAGTAACATCATCAAAACAGTTCATGCATCGCCTTTCAGTCCTACAATAGGGAAAAGTGAAAAAGAAGCTAAAAAGGAGCCGGTGATAACTTAGGCAGACTGTATGATACACAAAGTGTTTATTTAGGACGACCGTACTTTCAGATTAGGCAGACCGGGCAGTATAACTATTCCTCCTCGTTTAATTTCTTCCTGATTTCAAAACGTATGAAATTATCATTTTTCAAATTTGATGGGTTTTGATATATGCAATATGTGGGTGAATTAATTCCATCTAGATTGAGTTGGCTTGGATTCGACCCCCTGAAAGACTGGCAGACGGACAGGATGATAGACCGGCTGACGGACTTGCAGTCTAGTGCTTAAAAATAAAAAAATAAAATAAAATAAATAAAAATTAAGGAGGACAGAAGAACGGTAGAAATAGAACCATGATAGATCCATGTCAACTCTTTCAACCAAACTTAAAACGCATGTTAATTTTCTTATGTGTGGCATTAAGTTTATATAAATATTTCAAATCCACTGCTCAAATTCTGTTGGAATAATATATTTTGCACTATCAAATATTTTATCTAAATGCGAAAAAAATTAATCTGAAACACCTTAAAGACTAATCTATTTTAGTATGAAGGGCTGTCAAATTTAGGGTATGTTATTATCCTTTCTCAGTAAAATGTAATCAATATATAGTTTTTGTTGTATTTCTCGTGGTATATGTGATTTTTGTTTAGTTAAAACTTTGTGGCAAATATTTTGTAAAATGTATGTTACACTCGAATGACCACATTTTTTACGAACATTTAGGTACCAAGGAGAGGACCTCTTGATTTAAACGGTATGATGTCATGTACGTCTTACTTTTCACAAGGAGTGACACAACTTTTTTCTAAATATCTCGAAAAGTAGAGCTCCTTCTCCAATAAAAAAAGGTGCATTTTGAACCTCTATCAATGCTTTATGTTAAAGTCTCAGGTCAATAAAATATGCCAGAAAGTCCCTTTTCTCGTGGTGGGTCTCAGTTAGATATATATAACCTGGACTTGACTATTGGATACAGAGTTTTGGGGATGGGTGGGGTGGGAACGAAGTTGTGGATCGCGGGGATGCATTCTACACACACACACTCTAGTTTTCATCGGTTTTTATATTTTTATGTTCTTAGGAAAGAAATATAATTAAACAGAATGACAGAACAAAATATTATATTGTTTTTCATATTTTCTAAGAAGACTGCAATAAACGATACAACAAAATGGTGTAGTTTAGTCCCCAAATAGTGTCACAGCATTTTCTGCAGTCTATTGAATCAAGATGATGTACCATGCTTATTTGAAGCAAAATTGTACGTGGTTCGGCATCTTCCTAAAACAATAGTTCATAAATTTCCTTGTGAAACGTTTGCTATTGGTTGTCAAGTCACATAACAACATAATTCTTGAATGTCTAGCCTTATAGATTAGATGATAGACATTGGCTCAATATTTCAAATAAATTGTAGTAGTAGTTCCAATAAAAAGTATTGACTTTTATCAATTCTGCATATTCAATGATTATTGACAAATTGCATTTAGTACTTTTCATAAAGAGGATAAAGATAATGTACAAGTTGCTAAATCATTTTCAGCTGGAATGCCTTGGACAAAACTACCCCACGTGACTCCTGCACAGATCCAAACAGCCAGAAAAATTCGGAAGTTCTTCACTGGAAATCTAGATTCTTTGGTAATTAAAGAAATGTTCTTTTCTGTATACAGACAACTGGGCAGACTCGGTACGTCCGTTATGTATCTAGTAGACGTACCTATAGCTCTAATTGGATGCATGCATAAACGTTGTCAATTGTGGCGTTATAATGTTTACATGACACCTAGTCCAACATTTCAGTTGGTTGAAATGCGATCGGAGCAGTGGAATGCCAAAGTCGATAAAGACCATATAAGCGTCTTAAACGAAACGAACTTGCATAATCGCCTTTATCAACATTAGTATATTATTCTTCGTTTCGTTAAAAAAATAAACACCAACTTGAACCGACTTCGGCACTCCTTATCTACCATCGCATTTCAACCTACTGAAATGTATGTCTACGGAAATTGAAAAGGCGTCCACTTTAATTTGTCAGAATTTGATTCCGTTAGGAAAAAGACCTCAGAGTAATTATAGTCCGACTAAAGCAATTAGACTTTAAATTGTGGAAAAGTGTCAATATGGGCCGCCAAGTGTGTGAGATATTCCTGAAAACGTGACTTCTAGTTCCCCTGTCAGTCGACCGGGGATCACGCTACACAACGCCATTTATGTAAGTAGCAAGACGTAGCACCCAAACATCATAAATATTAGGGTGGACGTCTTACATTGTAGGACTAATATGACACCGTGCTTTAAATAGATATGGAAAAGCCTAGCAACAGATAACATAGTAACAGTGGTCTACGTTAAATTACTTTTAAAGGAAATAAATAAAATCACAAAATTTAAAGTTCGATAAATGAGAAGAAAAAAAAATCCTCTCACGACAAGAAAGTAAACATCTTGACAGCAATCTGGTGTTAACAAAAAAGTTATTTCTCTTTATTAGAAGAGTACCCAGGGGTAGTAAATCTTGCTGAAATAAATTTTTAAGGAATTCGTATTGAAAGTGGAATATGGTGGAAGGGCCTTAATACTATCCTTCCGCCTGCGAGAGCGAGATATGTATAATCTAGAAAGGTTCGGTATTTATTTGCCCAAGACTAGTTTGTTAATTTGTTTATTTGATCAGTATTAGCGGATAACCCATTTCGAACGTAACCAGTATTAAAGTTTCTAATTGACTAACGGAATTTATATTCTCAGAACCAAATCATTGTTAGTATATTCAGTCAAAATTTGCGACCCTGAAGCTAATTTGTATGTGACCATGTGTGATTAAAGTCTAGAGCTGTATAATGAACTTGTAGTTCAGTAATTGTCTCTGACTGAGAGATCACGCTCGAAAGTTTTAGAATCCGATAAATTGAAACCTTGATGTTCTCTTCTTCCTTCCCCTTCCTTTTTAAAAAAAATAAAATAAAATAAAATCTAATATAGTTGAAATAGAGGAATCACATTTTGGATTGCCCATCATTCCTATCCTTTGGTCAGGAATTTTTTATCAGTCGTAACCTTGTGACAAAATTATAACAGCATCGAATCCAATTTGTTGTAAAACAATAAAATATCACTTCTACTTCTTCTTTTTGGGTAAATAAATCAAATTCTTATTTAAATAGCTCATAACACACCCACCCTTCCCTGGAACGGAGAGGAATTACCTTCGAGCTCAAATCGCCCGGATAAGCGCATCAACTCAAGTATCCCCTATTGGGTACTTTAGATTTGATGACGAGGAAGAGGGAGAGGAAGCGGGTGAAGAATCACGTAAGTTGATCCACTACCGTTATATTGGATATCAAACTCGCTTAAAGGCCAAAGTTTAAAACCGGTAGGTTGCTAGTAAGGGGTAGGTAGCATATGCTACATATGAATTATGATTGGTCGAGTAGATGGAGCTTTGTTATCTAACTTTATCAAACAAGATGTAATAACAAAACATATTTTGGTCAATATCGTAGTGTACTAATTAGCAGGCTATTTAGTCTCATCTGTAGCCCATTGACATTAACAGGTTATCAATTAGGTTTTAGGCTTCATTTGGAAATCAGTGTCAATTCACTACACTACACGATTGACCAAATAGATGTTATGTTAATAACGCCTTTTCTGAAACGGTTGGGTACCATGTATACTTGCTTATAAGTCGGATCCAACTGCAAACTGCACAGACCCAGATCTGCCTTCGTATTATCTGCCGACATATATGGATGCATGCAGTATGTTAGGACTAATCAGTAGAACAAACAGCATAGACCCTGATCTACCGGCGCATTATGGAACTTATAAGCGAGCACATATGGTAACTTATTTCGACCTACTATTCCAATCACAGTTCATGAGTAACATGTACTACCTAGCTCCATCTAGAGGCCCACCAGTTTTGAACCTCGGCCTCAAAGCTTTTCAAAATATATCTTGGCACAGTAATGGACCGTAGTCTTTATCGAAATTCTCGACGAGTGTGCCCAATTACTGAAGACAGAATTGGATCTTTGCGAATAGCTACGCTCATGGCATCTTCGCCAGTCGAATGTTACGTACATGATTCCCCCATGCAAACCTTTACACTCAAAAAAATCTGTGACTTTGCCTGTGCCATAGATTCCATGGCTTTAATTTTTGAAATCATCGAACTGTATTCCATGCATATATATATATATATATATATATATATATATATATATATATATATATATATATATATATAGATATATATATATATCATAAATCGGTTAAGACGCCCTCTCTTTGGTTTAGGCATACTAAGTACTTTGCAGACATGCATGCCTCTTTCGACCTCTCCTTAATGTCTGCGGAAATTAGGAAATAAGCCGAGAATACAGTCTCTAATTCCTAACTCTTGTGCAAATGCGCTTGCAGAAGACCGGTGTCTTGCACTCTTGGATACCATTGGCTGTTGAACGGCGCTGCTTTGCATTTATCAGCCCAGGGTACATCGGCCGTCAAAGACTAAGTTTACGTAAATATTCATAAGATGACATACAAAATAAATTAGCCAATCGGATATGTTATAGCAAACCCGCACTTTTTTTCGGCGAGATAATAAAATGTTCCTCTAGATACACAATACATGCACTTTTTTGTAGTTCTGTCAAATGCGATTGTAGTTTGTTAAAAGGGCTGTTGTATTCACATACACCTGTTTGAGTATAAGGTTCCGCTCTACATGTATTAAGTATTTATGAATGTGGGACAGGTACAAGGTGAAGTTGTGTGCATTTGCAACAAGCGCAATAGCGAGAATGTTGGCATACCTCTGTGCTACTTTAATGTACTGTGACTGAAATTGCTTTATATGTGATATTAGGGAAACAATGCGCTGGCTAAAGCAGACAGCTGATCAAAATGGCTGCTCCCATGTGCTCAAGAAATGAACCTGAACTAGTCCAAAGTACTCTAACTTTAGCAGTCATTAAAATAGGGAAGATGGATTTTGCCAGAGTAGATAATACTGACATTTGAAAGTGCAATAAATGAATTACAAAAATAAGATTGGTACTTTAGAAAAGTACCAAGAGTAATGGCATATAACAAAAATGTAACTGAGATTAGTATGTATGAAATTTGTGAAAAAGAAGGAATTTTGTTTTGTTTGTTACATAAAAGTTGTTGTTGCATGCTTTGTTTTGAATGGTATTTTTTGAACACATTATTCTGAATATGAAGTGAATACGCTGTTTGGTATAGGACAGAAAAGTCTTATATTTGGTAGCACATACGAGAAAGTTTTATAATCGTATAAAGAAGAATATGATAGAAGCAGAAGTAAACCGAAAAATGTAATTACAGAAGGGATAGGTAACTATTACCTACGTTGCCTGTAAGTGTATACATATTTCATAAGGAACAACACATCACTTGATGAAATAAAGCTGAATGGAAGAACTTAACATATGTACATAAGCATACATAATAATAGTAGGCGAAGATGAAATATAAGTATGTCTATTAAGTATGAAAAATATAACTGAATAGTAGGGCATGTTGATTCTGACATCAGATTTCATAATTTTAGCGTATTTGAATACTAAATGAGTTAAGGTTGCTAAATGTTTAAAAATCATATTTCATCAACTAAATATAATAGATCCAGATGTTCGCACTGTTCTTGCATTAATGCAAATACTCATTTCAATAACAGTAATACCAAAGAACATTTAAGGTGCGTTATGATACTAACTGTGCAACATCTAATGTTATTTATTTAATAACTTGTAAAAAGAAATATGTTGGACAAATCCGTCAGCAAGAATCTAAACGCATGAACAAACATAGATTGGGACATAAATAACTTTATCAGTCCATCTTTTTAATCTCATGTCTCGACACACTTTAATGACGGCTTCCATAATTTAAAAGATTTTTCATTTAAGTCAATTGATATTGTTCATTCCGAAATGGGACGTCTGTTAAAAGAAACATATTGGATTCACCGTCTGAATACTATCTATCCAACAGGTTTATATTCTAAGATTATATATGAACTTGATTGATAAATTTATTGTATTTGGTCACTTCTATTGTTATTAGTACGTGTCAGAAATACATTCTCAATAACTGGTTTGGTTGGGTTGAACCCGCTTTAAAAAATGTTTTCTTCATTGCTTTGGGGGTATTTCTACTTTTCAACAGTAACATATACAATGCAGCTGGGTTTTTTTTTTTTTTTTTTTCATAAAATTTTATTGTAATGTTTACAAAGATAAAAAAATAATATCCACAATAATATATAGATAATTAAAAACAAAACCACCGCATATTTTTGGTGTGTCAGAAACACACGCTCAAAATCTGGTTTTGTTGGGCTGATCCCGCTTTAAAGTATTTGGCCTACAAGGCTTTTGGTCATTTCTATTTCTCATTTATTTGTGGACATATCTGGGACCTCAACTACTGATATATATATATATATATATATATATATATATATATATATATATATATATATATATATATATATATATATAAAATGAAAATTGCCTAAGAGATATCAATGGAGCTGAAGTTATATAATTTTATGTATTATATGTAGAAAACTGACAAAAATATAAATACAAACGTTTTGTGCAAATTAATAATGTACCATCTTCTTTTGAACTACTCATGTATGAAAATAATAAAAAATAATTTTAATATTCCCAATTTTAATATAAAATTGTACAATCTTAAGAACTTTGTACAATAATTGTACAAAGGGCATAATTCAATATTATTTCACCGTTTGGATACTGTCAGACATATCTGAAAACTTTAAATTCATAATATTAAATCAATTATACATATTTTAAGGGAAATAAAGCTGTCTCTCTTTCTATATATATATATATGTTGTACCAATAAATAAGAACTTGTATTTACCTAGACCACTTCTGTTGGTGGGTATAATTTAACTGTAATATGAACGAAACATCTCAGCTCACTAGATGTAGTGCTGCGTATGCTCATTAGATAGCATTCAGCGAAGAAAGTTGAAGGGAATCCGGTTGTTTCACACCCTGGGAGAATGAGAATCCTTAATCTGTCGGCTACTCTATTCAATTTACGGCGTGTGTGACTGGTACAGTATTCAGTAAAAAACCAAGAAAAGTTATGGGCTAGTTTTCTTTTCAATTTACCGCTAAGTCCAGAAAGTAAAAACGACCAAGCGGAGCTAGCAGTCATTTGAGAGATGCACATCTGAAATAAGGCAAAGCTGTATACTCGATAATCCAAATTACACCAATCAATCCTAAGAAATACAAGAAATGTTTAAATAACCAGGAAAACGAGTGAAGAAAAACCTGGGAAATTCCTTTTCTTTACAAATCAACCCCTGTACAAAATACAAAACTGTAGAGCGGAACCTAAATAAAAACTTGCAAGTTCGAAACAAAGCTGGCAGCTTTACCAGACCAAATTATGAATTGGGCCTATTATATATACATATATACTGATTTTTTCTTTCTTCCCGTTTTCTACACTTGCATTTTTCTTGGTTTCTTGATTCAGGTGCTTCGTTTCTGTCAGCATGTACGTCTCGTATGTCCCTCTTTCTTTGTTTCTTTAACAGTCATCCTATCCTTTTGCATGTTGCTTTCTTCCGGTTTGAAATTATAATTTTATTGCGTCATTTTACACAGATGAAGCGTTCGTTTTTTGTGTTGTTGTTTTTTTAACTTTTGAATAAAATTGCTCATTTTTATTTATTTATTATTTATTTATTTATTCTACCGAATGTGCTTTGAACAAGATGATAACCGGGGAGGAAACGATACATTATAAACTTTCTTCACATTTCTAGAAAATTCCCTTTGACAAGTTTTAAAATGAACATTACTCAAATTTGTACTTGGGAAGCTGGCTGCTTAGAGATTCGTACGAGATAAAAATAAATATAAAAGATAACCAGTAATTTATAAATCTTGAGCGAAATTTATTTTCCTCCCTACAGCAGAGAACCGTTTCACCTGTGTACCTGACACTGAGTATGAAGGTATTTCCAACAAAGATCTGACTGATCCGACTCTACAAGCCTGGGTTCACCATATGCCCGCCATCCTCCCACAGGTAGGCTGAACCGGTCGATTTCCCCTCCCCCACCCCCATCTTTCTGGACCCCTCCCTCGAGGATTATGATTAATTTTATCTATAAGAAAGAGGGGAGGGGAGTTATTTAGAGGAATACTAAGTCTAATTGAAGGGTACATGCATGAAACGATTCCATTCTTTTGCATTTAGCCATGTTCATTTCCTCTGCATATTATTACTATTATTATTATTATTATTATTATTATTATTATTATTATTATTATTATTATTACAATGGTCGTTGTTGTACTTTTTCACAAGTTTGAAAACGTTTTTAATATGTTCTCGGAAAACACTGTTTTAGTAAATGTTTTATTTCCATAATTACATTATTATATTATTATGCTTGAAAATCTCCAGAAATATACATAGTTGTTTTATAAACAATCCAGAAAGGCAATCGGACCGCAGCATTCCGCTTGAATAATGCGAAGTACTCATTTAAATCCAAAAATGATTATATAATCTATATATTTGTCCTTTTTGATGAAATTGTCATAACAAAAATTTTCAATGGTCTACTTTCATTAAATAGTGATGTAACAAAATAGAGTATGTACTATTTGTGTTTACGTCTCGACTAATTTGCCAATGTCTAGGAGCAGACGTCATAATATACAGTATTCACGAGACTTTACGGTAACATGGATTAGTTTCGTAAAATGGACCCTCCCTAATATCTTAACGTAAGGAATTCTCGCGACATTTTGTACGGCTTAGAAAAGCGTATTGATAAGCCATACGAATGTGAAGCAAGGAAAATTATGCAAGTATGAAATTAGAGTCTCATGAATGAGTGGTCGTTAGTTAACTCTAGGAAAATTATTTGTGGTTGTGATATTAGAGCGTTTACGAACCCTTCAGTTGGCAACGACTGATGTCTTAAGTTCCATGAAAATAGGGGAAACATCGACCCCAAGCCAGGCTCAAGAAAGTGTTCGACATTGTTTGATGCACTCGGGAGTGAGATGCTGCTATACCCCTTGCGTGTTACAATATTAATTATGACAATAATACGGATAAAATGGATTCCGTTGTACATGCAAAAGTGACTTTTTTACGGTAGGGTAGAATAACATGGTTCAACACTGCGCAGAAGGAGGAAATTGGAGAGGATATTGAGGAGGGCGAGGAAGAGGAGGAGAGAGAGGAACCGGATGAACCTCAACCCGAGGCCGGACCTCCTTTACTAACACCCGTCTCACAGGATGAGAGTGAGCTGACTATATATATATATATATATATATATATATATATATATATATATATATATATATATATATATATATATATATATAAAGTTCTGTTGTTAAATAGTTCTATATTTTTTACTTCTTTCGAATTTCTTCATCCAAACCTGAATTTAAAAAAAAAAGAAATTTGTAAAAAAAATGGATCTATACATTGTAAGAACTACGAAATTGAAGGCTAATTACGACAAAATACAGTAAAAAAAATATTATTTTCGAACTTTGTACTGTTTGTGCCGATTTCTTTATTGCTGTTGTTTAAAGGCAGATCTTCTTCTGACATAGCTGATATCAAAGCAACGATCGGACACATATCTTTTGGGTCCACACTGAGTAAATTAACACGCTGAAACATAACCAACAGTACCTTAAGAATGGGTTACAAGTAAGCCTTCCAATAAATTATTAAATA
This sequence comes from Margaritifera margaritifera, assembly GCA_029931535.1. Lineage (NCBI taxonomy): Eukaryota > Metazoa > Mollusca > Bivalvia > Unionida > Margaritiferidae > Margaritifera > Margaritifera margaritifera. Next base: position 3,295,921 of record JAQPZY010001617.1, read on the forward strand.
AGCTGTTTTTAATTGAACCTTTTACACACACACACACACACACACACACATATATATATATGTTTTATTACATCAGTCGTACAAGTTCTTTGTACGTATATTGAGTCTCTAGACGGCTTTGAAGTAGTTATAGGGGTCAATGTGGGGACATAGGCGGAAATTAATATGGACGGGTCACTATATTGGAATTCAACATTACGGGCGTCACTATGTGGCCCTATAGTAATTTAGCATGGGGGTTGGGACGGTATGGAGATTATGGGATTTTAACATGAGTGTTTTTGTTTGGGTTTTTTTTGAGAGGGGGGGGGGCAGTGTGGAGTGAAGTTTGGAGGGCCCATGAACTAATGAAGGACGATTTGGGTCGGGGATTGGACCCTATGGGAATTTAGCATGATGCTTGGGTCACCATAGTCTCTGATGGGAATTTAACATTGTGCTTGGGTTAGCAGCCGTGGTAGTTCAGTTGGTAGAATGTCGGACTCGTAGGCTTGCGGGTTTGATACCCAACCGGACCAGTCCGGGTCGGCTGTCACTTTGTGTCATTGGGAAAGGCACGTAGCTCTTATTTCCTTGGCATGATCTAGCCAGTAATATGTTTAAGGCGCCGTTAAAACTAACACAACCAAACGTTTGGGTCACTCTACTCTAATAGAAATTGAACATGACGGCCTAATTACAGACAAAAACAGAAACAAAACCAGAGAAATTCCGGGGTATAATTATATGTTTGCAGTGTATTTATAGAACTTGGAAAGTACCGTAGAGATTCTAATTCTTTCCTAAAGACCGATAAGATGGTTGACGTTATTCCAGAACACTCAACAGCAAGATTGTATTAACTTTGTCAAGAAACACAGTTACAAGTTATAAATTTGACGTAATGTGTATGTGTAACATGATTCAGTGTTGTTATTATCCATCGATCGATCGATAGATCGAGAGAGAGAGAGAGAGAGAGAGAGAGAGAGAGAGAGAGAGAGAGAGAGAGAGAGAGAGAGAGAGAGAGAGAGAGAGAGAGAATAAGTGATTTCTATTAGCATTCAGTCTCAAGTTAAACAAATGCAGATCATAAAACTCCGATTGTTTCCTTCCTATTTGACTGGTTCATGTATCACTAAGTCCATTGTACATACTTGATCTGTCACTAGGTATCCACACCTACTCATTAGCACCTGACACCATACAAAATCAGAGTATTATATGTTGACAAATAACCCATGTGAATTAGTGCTATTGTTTAGTGTATACTGACAATTTCGTGACAAGTGGTTGAAAAATGTTGAAGTTATGATGATTCATATTTTATATGGTATATAGTGGCAGCCGGCTTTGTATAGTGCACTGTTTGGACCATCTTGACAACTTCATATCTTCATCGCGAAGAGGTAAAGTTTGCGAAGTTACGACGACGAATACATGAAGTTCTGACTGAAGATGAGAAGATGCCAAGTTGCGAAGATGGAAAGGTACAATGCGTACATAAAAAGGTGCGACATTACGATGCGATGTTCTTAAGAATCGAATAACCGAACCGATGTGAAGAATCGAATGACCGAACCGATGTGAAGAATCAAAGTTATGATGTGAAGATGCGATGTCACAATGATCAAAACTTCGCATCATAGTTCCGTCGTCTGGAAATGGACTAACATTTGCTTATGCGCAAATGGAACGTCGCCTTAGTTTGGAGAACATGGATAGCAAAAGGTCATTTGTCCTTTACTTTTAGAAGAAATATGGACACGCCCGTCATATAGGAAATGAAAGTGTAAAAACTATTAGAACACACTATTGTTTTCCTTTATATAAAAATGAACGAACTATTTTATATTAAAACTCATTATAAACGTCCATATATTTACAAACTCATTAGAAAGTAAGGAACATAAAAACCTGGCGTAACCCATGCAGTATTGTTTTGATTTTAAAATCTATTAGTATTTTCTAGTAGAGCATGATGTACTACTTTCCTATCGCTTTAATCATTTGATAGTGACACTTTCATAAGGATGTCAATGCAAACACTTCAGGTATATGATTTGATTTGCTTAGAAAATACCACAACAAACCACGAATTTTGAGATATTTCAAACACAAAAACGGAAAGGGGGTATATATGCATATATATATATATATATATATATATATATATATATATATATATATATATATATATATATATATATATATACACACACAAAGGGAGGAGAGGGGGTATGATATATTTGGCATAGTTCCTTTTGTTTTATCAGACACACACTCAGATTCATACAAACACCACAATCACAAATAAAACTAGAAAAAGTAGTCAAGATGATCTGCTGACTCTTGCAAACAAACACTCTATCTTACAAACCAACAGCCACATTTACAAACCAGTGTATACAGAGAGAAGGCGCATGATATGTTATGATGATAATCACTCGTACTTACAAACAAATACACATACCCCAGTCTTAAAAACAAACACTCGTTCTAACAAATTAATAAGTTGCACTGAACGGTATAACCATCTCATGTTGGGTCTCTATATATAGAGAAATTATAATCAAATCAAACTTGAATAGTCTTCAGTCATGAAACGATCAAGCCATTCTATAAAGAAACCGAAGTATAAAAAAAAAACAAAAAAAACAAAACAAACAAACCCAACAACAAACAAACAAACAAAAATAAATAAATAAATAAAAAAACAACAAACAAACAAAGACAAAAACAACGAGGAAGACAAAGAGAACTGACACGACGAGAACAAACAAAGAATCATAATGTCAGAAAATAAAGAAGACAAGGACAAAAAAAAAGAAAGAAGAAGAAACAAAGAAAACTACGAACACTCAAAGAAAGAGAGACACTGCCGCCAGAATGCGCACGTACATCTCGTCCAGCAGTTACGACATAAGCAGCCGCCTCCAAAAGAACACCCTCACATGCATTAGTATTCTCTCCTACATTTTTTACTATGCTAGCGAAACCAGATTTACGAAAATCTGTTGGACACGCCACCGTCCGGCCCGATGTCTATAGCTCTTTCTTCTACTCCTTCATTTTCTTCTTCTGTTGTGGCTGCTGTTACGTCATCTGCAAAAAAGTAGCAAAGTCTAAGAAAAAAGTGCAAGACAGAACAGATGTTAGAAAGTTTAGTCAATTTATTAAAACAAGAATTGACTCTATTTAGTCTGTTAAAAACTTCTAAGTTTTCTCTTTGTCCAGTGCCTAAGGTAAAGCTCATACTGCGTCCCAACTACAAGTGGACACGAATCCCTATATAAAAGAAGACGTTGTCACATTTTCGCATCAGTCGCCTTCACAAGTTGTCATCCCAAAAGATATCTTGGCATCATCGTCATAATTCTCAGTATAACCCTCCTAAAATGGGGAAAAATTCAATGCCCCTCGTTCAGCCAAACATTGGGATGTGTTGTCGGTGTTTTGCAAGCTAAAGCTTTGATGCAAATTCAGATCATTCAAAAGGCTCCCAGACAATCATCAATCCTTTATGTGAATGTCATAAGAACGTGTTGAAACAAACAGTTCCATTGACGAAGACATAGAAATTCACCCAAACAAAAAAGTGCTCAACGAGTAGGGTTTCTTCTGATGCTGATGGTCCCGTTGTTAGCCAAAGTAGATGCTCTATTGTGAGGAGCGATAACGGGGACTCTTTTATGTGGAGCTATGAAATCCGCTTTTTGAAATAAAAAGGACAGTTCATTCTCGAAGGATATCAATGATACAAAACATTACTTCGCGGAAAGACGAAAATTAGCTTTGTTACTTACAACGATGGATGGGCCTCCACCGTTAATACGAGTAGCGGATACCACAGTTGCCACGGAATCCTAATCTCACTGAGATGGCTCACTTACAACAAGAGTTACAGTCTTTGATGGTTCGACCGGACTGCAACGGACAAATCGCAACGGTGAGGACAATTATTGCAACGTCTTCAAACATTTCACCAGAAGGCTGCAGACTAGAAAACAAAATCAACTTCAAATTCTCTCAAGAATGACAGTTGAAAAAACAGATACGGCAGCCACGGTCACTAACATTGCCACAGACTCTTCTTTGAAAGACAATGCATTACGAAGGCAAGTGGTAGAAATCGTTCCCAAAGAAGAGCACGTTTGCTTCTACACGTTCTAAATTATCATCCTCACATGTCATGCAACGAACAATATCGTTTAGTGTATCAAGGAAAACCGATTTCATGACCCAGTGTAGTAGATTTGATCAACGATGCTCTTAGATACCGTCAACGCAATGAACCTTTCGGATGGCAACAATCTTCCTTAGGACTGAGCGAAACCAATGTGCCTCAAGATGTAGTAGGCAATCCACAATTTTGGCGATGGATTCAACGTCATTTAATGTTAAAATCGATGATTACATAGGGAGAGCGCGAGGAACACGAGGAAGAGAAAGAATTGAAAGAGGGGGAAGATGTGGAAGAGTTTTAAATCCCATCATCTAAAGCACCTACGTCACAGACGACATCCAATCTTGCAGCCACGTTGACACGTAAACCGATTTGACAAGAGACAAAAGAATCTGTCAAACATATGACGTCTACGCCATCCTCATCAGAAGTCGAAACAAGGAAGCCAGGAAGTGAAAAGAGAATCGATCACACCTATTTTGCCATCACTGTCGAATTCCATTGCTAGTCGTACACGCAAAACATCATAACTAAAACTCCCAGTAGAACAGAAGAGCGTTGGGGGTTGGTTGACTTATGGAGCGGCATTGACACACTTTTGGCTAGCATTTACTACAATGCTGCACACGCTGTTGGCTACGGATGAATTAAGAAAGTGCATCGTGCTGCAAAAGCGAAACTCAAAAGTGTACGCCTCCACGACGTACGAGATTAGTTGCAAGAACAATCGACATACACGGTACACTAGCCCATTCGACGCTAATATTTCCTAAACGTAAGATGGTAGTAAAAGGTATCGGTCATCAATGGAAAGCAGATGTGGTTGATGTTTCACACTTGGCTTCGTACAATCGAGGTTACAAGTATTTGTTTTGTGTGGACAATGTGTTTTTAAGTTCAGCTTGGGTTGTACCTCTGACATCCAAAACAAGTTCTGAGTTAATACGAGCTCTGAAAGTCGTGTTGAAAGAAAGTGGTCGACAACATTTCTCAATAAACAGTTCCAAGAGGAATCAAAGAAACGACACCTTCATTTTTTTCACCACTGAAAATCCTAAAATCAAAGCTTGTGTCGTGGAACGTTTTCAAAAAACATGGAGAGAACTATGTGGAAATATTTTAAACACCAACACAAGCTAAAATGCATCGGCGTATTGCCACATCTTGTGAAAGCTTACAGTCAATCATACCATCGCAGTATCGGATGTTTACCAGAACAAGTGTGGACCCAAAACTAAGTGGAAGTGTTTGATGGATTGTTTGGGAGAGAGAAGAACAGCCCAGTATATTTCCTACGATGACTATGCAAAGATTTATTGTTTGTGAGAATTTTATTTCATACCAGACCAAGGCAGTGACGAAGGATATTTCCACCCTATAAAATCGGGACAACTGCGTGTGGAAATTCAGTTTGCTCAAGCACTCGAAAACACGGTGAACGTGATCGTATTGCAAAATTCAACAATACCACTGAAATCAACAGTTTCAGAAAAGTAATCCTGGACTACTAATAGTTCACTCAGTGGAAAACATAGTTATGGAAGAACAGCAACCATAGCAGCAGCAGATACCATGAAGCCAAAGAGTGAGAGAAGGAGAAAGAGACGAAGCGGGAGAAGAAATAACATTGACACGCTGGTTGGAACAAAAGAAAGCCTTCGTAAAATGTTTTGCTAAGCACATTACCAAAAGAGCCAAGTTGATCATCTCAGTCAAGTACAAGAAGACAAATGTTTATGATGAGTCACGAAGAAAAGTTGGATTCTTACCTGGAGGAAGCATGGACCCTTATCCAAGAAAAAGAAATCTTGAACGAATGGTATAAAAACTTTTTACAACATTCAAAACCACCATTGACTGGCACTGAGACGAAACGCATTGAAATCGGAGCACGAATGCTTTCTTCCCCTCTACTTTCCTGACGGACCAGTCAAGTTTGAAATCAATGAAATCGTTGCCTATCATTGCATGTGAAGTCTGTTGTCTAAGAATGAATACCACGGAACTTCACTACCTGATTACACAGTTCGTAGACGGCACCAGGATATCCCGTGGTTTGCTCCAACGTCTCGTCAAAAACCCAAAGATGTTCGAGCTGACGTGATCCACACCGATGCCAATCATCGACCAAGAAAACACTAAGTAGCTGTCTACTTTCCAAACGATGACATTGTGGAATGTTTTGATCTGTATGGATTACCCCAATCGAAGATGATATTGTAGACTTATGAGAATAAATGATGTTTGGACCTAATTTCAATAACGTGAGATTACAAGGATAATATTCCATTGTGTGTGGATAATATTGTGTGTATCTTCTGCATCAGTGAGGTTTTGGATTCACTATAGCCAATATATTAACTTGTACTGGACACCATTTCCTGAGAAACGATGAAAAAGTAGAATGTTGGTTTCATTATTATTATTGTTATCTCTCTTCTTTAGCTTGACCACATAGTTTAAATCAGTGGCAAGACGAAACCGTCGTGGAACACTCAAACACACATCTCACTCACCAACGTTGTCAATCTGTAATAAATATGTTCCCTGTTGAATGTATTACATGATATTTGTACACTGTACATTTCAGTCAGTAGCTCACCTTTACTCCCTTTTCAATTTGTTTGTAAGTGTGTTTGTGAGATTGTGTGTTCGAATGTATGTTACACCCTAGCTTTGTGTGTGATCTCAATTTCTTAGTGTGCTATGATATTTGATAATCTCTCTCTCTCTCTCTCTCTCTCTCTCTCTCTCTCTCTCTCTCTCTCTCTCTCTCTCTCTCTCTCTCTCTCTCTCTCTCTCTCTCATAATAAGGCTGAATTGGGCCACGTATAAACATTACATCAAATTTATAACTTGTAACCGCGTTTCTTGAGAAAGTTGATACAATATTGCTGTTGAGTTTCTGGCGTATGGTCGACCCTCTTATCAGTCTAAAAAATAGAATCGGAATTTTCACGGTACTTTCCAAATTCTAAACATACACTATAAACATAGAATCATACCTCGGAATTTCTACTGTTTTTCCCATTCTTGTCCGTCAATAAGCCGTCATGTTAAATTTCCATTAGAGTCTTTAGTGACACAAACGTAATTATAAATTAACATAGGCCCCCATACCGACACAAATCTCCACCACCCATAGTGTACCCCCTCCAAAACAAAAACAATGGTGGCCCATCCATGTTAAATTCCAATAGGGCCCCATAATACTTCGACCCTTTTAAACATGGATTTCCCAAAGGGCACCATAATGACCCCTATAACTACTCTTAGATGTTGGTGTAAGTTTTTCTTTGAGGAAAACATTGACCATCCATGGATGGCCACAAATCCATGCACTTACTGGTCTGGAATCAAACCTGGGACCACAGCGGTAAAAATCGAATATGTTAATACTGTATTATTAAGGCTTCAAATCATATATCATTATATATTATACATCTTTAGACCGACTTTCATAAATAGAATAAATAAATAAATACTACTACTACTTATAATAATAATAATTATAAAAAAAAAACAAAAAAAAACAAAAAAAAACAACACGAATTTAAAGTCATAGGATATTCGGTCTAATAATCTGTTGCCTTTTCTGAGCTAACTGACTGACACTTTCAGATGTTGGGGAAAGCCCGCCATGGATACCCAAACTCTCCTCCAGATTCGTGCCTGAGTACGCCATCAGTGTAATGCACTCCAATGTCTGGCCGGGAGCGGTTGCATTTGCTGCCGAGAAAGGAAAGTATGTGTTAATCGTAAATAATAATTTGACCAAACAATATTTTTAAGAAATGGAAAGTAACAGATGAGTTCTTCGCAATTTAAACATATTATGACAGAGTCTTTTTCGCGCTTTTGTGTGAATTTCGCTCCTGGTATCTTAGTTTCATCATTTACACTTCTTTTCTTGCTCTAAATAGATGTAGACCAATTTTCTCAAAAACATAATTAAAGAAATATTTTACGCCTACTAATTCCTTATCATTTGTATGGGTGACGTTGGTTCTTCGCTTACTGTGTAAAAACTTTAAATTTCTCCGCCATTTTGTTATCATGTATACAAATAGCTTAAACATTTTACCTGCAGGCGCAGGTATATGAAAACCAAGGACTGTTGTCCTTGTTTTTGTAGTGGTTGTTGGAACACCGTATTTCGAAAAAGGCATTAGAAAAACATCTCTATACCGGTTGGGCTGAAATCCATAATTACCAGATTCAGAGATATACCCTCTAAATCAGCCTTCTAACCCACTCGGTTATTGGCACTCATATCTCACATGGCGAACGTTATGTACTATTAAAGTGGCTGCAGGAGCTGCCCCGAGTCTGTTAATTTTATTACTTGTTTATTCTAAGAATCACACGACATTCGGAGAATGAATGCACGACCTTTGCACATTTACTTATGTACCTTTTGTTGTCTTTTCTTTATTTAGATACTTTGAAAATATATACATCGGATGGGGACACAAGAATCTGGGATCAGAATTTGAACCTGCACTTCCTGACCTTCCGATGACGGAATTCCCAAGCGGACCGGAAATCACCGAAGCAGATGACCCGACACCGGAAGAAGAAGCAGCCGTCCAGTCAGCTCTGAAAGACAAGGAACTTGAGGCAGAGGAAGAGGAGGAAGGGTTAGATGAAGTGGAAGACGATGATTAAAACCACTCTCGAGTAAACTTTCAAATGAATCAGAAGAGTTTGCTGTACAAAATATGTTAGGCCATATATGCATGTGTGTGCTTTTTTTTCTGAAGTTTAGACTCCTACGTTTCCTTGGTGACGAATTATTAGAAACAGAAAAGATCATCGTCAACGGACTGAGTGGGAAAGTTTGATATTGTTTGAAAAATCTACAAAGGATATGATAAATCTAGAGTATTCGCCTTTTGCCTGTTGTTTAGTCTTAATCTGATTTTATAAGACGATTCGTTCCATGGACAATCTCGACGGTTTTATTAGCTTGGTGTTAAACTAATGTTGTGTGTAATAAATTTGACATGTTGTTAATATAGACGAAGAGTGGTGTGAGAACTACTTCATCCTTGATATTTGAAGCCGTTATTAAACTGGTTTCGATCTAAAGTAAAATTCATATAGGTCATGTATGCGTTAAGTACCGACTATTTCAGTAACGAGTGTCGTTTTAAAAAATTTGATTACACTTACCTTTAAATGACGATTGTTCACTTTATTTGGATCCTCATACATCCAGGAGTGTACTGGGTAAGCAACTCGGCCCTGGACTTTTTGACGGCCCACCGGCCCACCGATGCGGCGGTCTGCCGGGACAGGCCCGGGGTTTTGCTCACACCTGTAAAACACCGGTAAAAACTATTTTTTTTTGCGGCGGCCCACCGCATACATCCATATTCCTTAGGAAGGTCATTATTTACACGCCCCGAGAAACACATAGGGCAAAACTCATTTTTGGACGAGGTCAACCTAAAAGTGTGATCCAGTACAAACCGGATTGAATGTCGCGCGCTGTGATGTTACAATGAAAGCTACGCATGTTGAAAAAATAAATTCGTACTACCCTATATTGTGACGATTAGACTCGACGTGCTCTTTTCTTGACCAAGTTTAGTACCTGGCCACCATTGTAAAAGTCCATAGTTCTCAATAATTTTCGTCTGGAAGTTTCTTGATGACAGTAAAGGTGCAGAGCATTCAATAATCACTATTGAATAGACTTTGGTTAAACTAAATTAGTATTTAATTTTTAGAACAACAATTATATATTTAATTTAAGATGAGTAAATGCGCCTACATGACCACATTGACATACCCTTTTTTTTTTAGAACGGTAAAAACTATGCCCCCTTGTGGTTTATTTACATCAAACGGATACGTTTTGATCTCATCTCTTGACAAAGTGTTGACATCATCCATATTACGACGTCATATTGTACGTTACGTCAATGATACGCTAGGCTTGTATACAACAAAAATATACGTCAATGTAGTCGTGTAGGTGCCTCTATTGATCTTAAAAAAAATATTAATTCTTGTTCGCAAATTTAATACTAATAGTTTTATCAAAGTCTGTTCATTCCTGATTGTTGAGTAACCTGCACCTTAGTTGTCATCACAAAACTTCCAAACCAAAATCGTCGAGCGCTATGGGCTTTTACAATGGCGATCGAGCACTACACTTGTTCAAGAAAAACGGACGTCGGGTCTAATCATTTCCATTGCAGGAGGAAGTTCACAGTCTTTTCAATACGCGGCAATTTCATTGTGACATCACAGTGCGCGACATTCAATTCGGTTTACACTGGATCACACCTCTTCGTTGGCTTCGTCTCAAAATGTCCACCTACTTTAACACTGATTTTGTCGTATGTATTTCCTTGGGCTGTTATATAATGATCTTGAAAGGAATATCGATCGACGAGTAGCGAAGTGAACTGAATAAGCACCATTTAAAGGTAAAGGTATGCATACTCAAATTCTCACAAATGACACCTATAGCTGAAATAGTCAGTACCACACGCCTACACCACCTGTATGACTGTACTTTCAAATTACAACATTCCTACTGCTATAAATTTTACTTTTATTTGTTTTAAAAGTTTGAATTGGCATGCTTTGTTTTCATTGTTAAATTTATTTAATCTAAGTCAAAATCAAGCGCCCCAAATTGAGTCTCATGTCACTTCGTTTTTTCCCCAGGTCCTGGTCTGGCTTTTCCGATGCATTGCGATAAAAGCCGGAGTGGACCGGGTGACCCAGGCTAGTCTCGAGAATATCAATGATTTTGACCTACGGTTCAAAAGCACTGTTCCTGGAAAACATTCAGTTTAATCAGACCTTACCTACAATCATGCCTGAAAATCCGAACTTACTAATGTTCGAATTATTTTAAATGCAGCTCAGAAAATTTCGAAAGTTGGTGTTTCAGTGCTATTCATGACATCACTATCTCGAAATAGAACTATAGATGGAAGCCATCACAAATACTCGCACCTTTTTTCTTCGCCCCCTCATCACAATGCATCCCCACCCAAGGGCTACATACAGGATCTGAAATCTTCGTTGTCATCAACTCATCCTGTAAAAACACCATAGGATATATAATCATTTCTTTTCAGTCGTTGTTGATGGACTTCAGGTTACAAGAAGAGTCGCTATTACCATGAAAATGCGACCTTTAACCACCTATACCCCTCCTCCCTTGGGGACTGGATCCAGGATCCGAAACCTTCGTGTCTGGATTGATTTGGTTGCGTTGGTGTGTTACAGCACAGCATCACTTTGAGGGTCATATCGTGCCGACGCAAGAAGAATAAAGTGCCTTGTCCAATGACACGCTACAATAGCCGTTCTGGGTTGATCCGATAGTGGGTTACGAACCCACACCCTTCTCGTCACGAGTCCAACGCATTAACCACTGAGCCAACGACGCCCCCACCTTTGTTGTCATCTACTTATTCTCGTCAAACATCATACCAAATATAATCATCATCCCTCAATTAGTGTAGATGCAGTTTAGGCCCCTCCGTCATACCCAGATATCACACCCACGTTGGGCCAACGTTGGACCAATATCGTCTCCAGCGTCGGCTCAACGTGAGTAAATAACGTTGGTCCAACGTCATTTTGCTAACTGGCCATCTGTTGGGTCAACGTGTCCGGCTAGCGTTGGCCCAACGGTGAGCATTGTTCAACCAACGTCACAACTGTATGATAATCCGTCAGGCAAATGTTGGCCCGACACATTGGCTCAACAGAAGGCCAATGAGAAAAATTACTTTGGGCCAACGTCATTTATCCACGGTGGGCCGACGTTGGTATACATTGGGTCAACTTTCTGGCATTTATATTAATCGATGTGTGTTATAAATAAAGATTCTATACCAGCTGATTTAATCATCAAATAAACAACAATTAAGTAAAACAAAAAACATAATCTTAGTTAGATCTAATTACAAAAGTATTCTATCAACGGTCAACCCTAACCATAAATTAATAAATCTTGGTTATTTGACAACTGATACTTAATGAAACTCTAAACGTAATATTTTATAGTTCAGACAGGACCCCCCCCCCAACCCCCCCCCAAAAAAAATCTTTCAAAATGGATAATTACTTAATTTGACAGAGGAAATTTTAAAAATCAAGTAAAATTAGGTGACCCGGTTGTATATAAATTGGAAGACTTAAAGGGAGGGAATATTGAGGGATATTTTACGAGGAGGAGTTGTCGCTTTTGACAAATAATATGACTTGTACAAGGTTTAAATGAATTGATTAGAGAGTTTAAACAATGTTCAATTAGTATTTTAGAAGAAAAAAAAAGCTATTGATCTAGCATTAACAATGGGACACTACCGTAAAATCATGAATGGAAATTACTTTCTCCTAAAGACAAACAGACAGACAGAATTTCCATCAGTTTTATTTGACACGTATCTTCTTTGTATTTTTAACCGGTTCTAAATTCCACGCTTTGAAATACTGAATATCCGTAAACTTAATAACGAGAGCGATTACTTACTCTGTACACTGCTGGTGAACCTTTCACAATCCATAAAATTTAAGGCGTGCCATCTTAGGATTCTAACATGTATATAACCAAGAACGATAACCATCGGATGTTTAAAGGAAGCAACTCATAATTAAATGTATTCAACAAGATTTCACAAACTTTGCATTGTTTTCATTATTTGACATTGTAATAAATAATTTATATTAAGATTTCAGTAATTTAAAAAATAATATATTAGTAAACTGTTTAAAATATGATAATAATTTTTTTTTATAATAAACTATTTAAACAGCTTTATTTGTGGTTTTATTCTCAGTTTATAAACCATTACAACTAACGAGTCTTTGATGCAAGGCCATACCATAAGCTCGATATCTCTGATATCGCTCTACCTGGTATTTAATTACTTAAATTGTGGCTCTCCAACGAGAGAGAAAAAGTAACGTATATAAACACTAACAATTATTTTACGCCATGTCTACTGAGAACGCGCTCTGTATACTGATATAACCTGTTGTGAAATTGACGTGTGCACAAAATATCAGTTTAAACTTTCAATGTTACTTAGTAGCATAACTTATATCGGTAACACAAAGAGTAAGTAAAATAAATGTTTTACTTCATAAGTGTAAGGAAGGTAGAAACATATAAAAAGATGTAGAACTGAATGAATTAGGGATCGAGAATGGATAAATAGCTGAATTAAGACATAAAAAGGTAAAATGGATCAACTGAACGAATATAACGACCAAAGAAAGGAATAGATCAACGGATGAATGAATTAATCAAAACTTCAACATATTCAAAAATTACTCAATCACGATTGTGTAGCAAAATTGAATGTATTTTGCAAGATATTGGATTGGTCTACAGCTACGATCTTTTAATCCCAACTGAGATACAAATAAATACATGCATACTTGATATGTCCCAACGTTTTATGAAAATTGCATGACAATATCTATCGAATTCATTGAAAACAATTCAGATTTTACTGTTGGTGAACTTTCTGCCAAGATAATTTGTATGTTGGAGCTGAAACATTTTCTTTTAGGGACCAGGACAGAAAGATTATATGACATTGACTTCTGCTGTGTTTGGAGAAACTTGCATAACAATTTATTGATGCGGTAACTAGTGAAATGTGTTTTAAAACTATACACAATATTCTGCCTGTTATTATAATGTGTACCTAAGAGGAATTTCTCAAAGTAAATCATACACATTTTACGGTAGAATTGAAACTGTAGATCACCTATTTTAAAAAAAAAATAAAATGCAAATGAGTGTCTTCATTACAACATTTTGTGATAACGTGGATAAAGAAACTATGCAGAAACTCTTTCAATAACTTTTACATTTTTCTTAAGTTTGGTCTTCTCCCGAAAGAAGTTTCAATCTCAGAACCTGAATTCAAGGAACTATGCCACGTATTAGCATCTGAATACAAATATGCCATATAATTTAATCGCATTCGTTCTGATTATCACAACGAAATTGTCGGTAGTAGTGCTTTCCTATCCTTCTTTCTATCTAGATTGAAATGTAGAACTTGAGCAGATTTCTTTAGATTTAACTTGACTGATTTTATAGACAAGTATTTTGGCAAGTGTTTGGCAAGTATATTTTGTTCTCTGAACAACTTTGAATTACAAGCGATTTTAGCATGCAGTAGAAATCAACTCATCATTCTGTGATGTAATCCACATGTATACTGTATCTCCTATCCGGTTATATCTCTGCCTTTTTGTTTCCTCGCCTCCAGCTGCACGTGCTAGACCAATTGACCTGTTAATTGACCGAGTAATTCATGTTATTGAACAATAGTTTTACGGGCGAGGTATTCTGCAACCGTGTTAGCCCAGGCTTGTAATTAAATTGTTCAAAATATTGCATATATAAATTTCACACTTACCATACATATCCAATAATAAATACAAATAGCAGATACCTCGTTTAGAACAAGTGTCATATTAGTATTGAAAAACATATTCCATGTTTATATGTTGTATATACTCACTTGTATCCTTTATGATATAAATATTGAATAAATTTAGTGAAAAAGAGAAAACAAACAGCTATTATATTGATCTAAAAGACAGTTAAAACACCATGATTTCTACTGCGAGCGCAAACTGAAAATTGAAGGAACCTGCTGCTAAACGATGTTTACAAAAAATGACAGTTTAGACTTTTAATTTTACTTACTAGCATAAACTACAAATAAATGAAAGCACGTGAAACCTTTTAGCCATGTGTCACATGCGTCTATCTGTCTTGCTACATTTTGACATACTGACTACTTGGAAGGACGTTAAGTAGCAAGAGTTTAGTGGCAATTCAGCAACTGGATGTCATGTGGATGCATACTTTACTTGTACATATATCATTGAATACAGGGATGTTATACCGTTATCAACAACACAATCTTTTACGTAATTTCAATAGTAAGATTAAGGAAGAGAGAAACAAAGAATGAAGAATGTACAAATGAAGGAATTGGAGATCGGAAATGAATAAAGAGATGAATTACCACAGTAAAGATAACACAGATCAACTGAACAAATGTACTAACGAGCGAAGGAAAGAAGAAAGCAATGGCGATGGATGGACGAATCAATGAAAAAATTATATTTGAGTTTACTATTGTACACATGCATATAAATTTTGCTCTGTAGTGCATGGGAATTTATTTGCGAAGCAGATTTTACTGGTTAACAACGAGTCTCATATTACTGTTAGACATATTTGTGGGTTTTTAAAAAAAAATTATAATCAGACTGCGGTGCATGTAAATTGGAGTACTACGTGTATTGCCTCCCAAAAGTATGGTAGAGTCACATTTTCTAATCCACAGACAGTGTTCATTTTAAAAAATAGTAAAACACACACACACACACACGCGCGCGCGCGCATGCAGTGTATATTTCTTACTGAGGCTGTGTTCCTGATGGTAAACCATCTCACATTCACCCTCACCCCACTGTTCTGGGGTGATGAAAATCTATCTCGCTAAATTCTGGAATTTATGAATTTGTTTTCCACAACGAAAGAACATAGGCAACTGCGATCAAAGCAAACTGACAAGGTTCATCTGTGATTAAAATATAATCTGATGGCCCAATAGTTTTTCTCTTGAACTGAAACCTTTAAGAAATCCATAAATATGTCTACCTATATACCTCAATTAATTCTGCTCCATAATATGTAAAATCTCCTACAAATATTCAGAGCACTTGCTGTATTTTTTTTCTTCTTTTCTTTTTTTCAGTTATAATGTGCTTCCATTCCTCAATGCCATTTTAAAAATCATATAATGGGCATGAAATTTCGGTCCCGATCTGACTGATGATTTTAGTTAAAGGCTGAATACAGGAAATAAAATCTTCTATGAAATACGATAACATCTGCCTTAGTGGACAAATCCCTATGAAGGACATCACATCTGTCTTTATTTAGAATAACATTTTCTTAGAGCTTTTCTTTATAAATATATCTATATAAAAATGTAACATGCAGTATGTTGGACAAACACTTCCACAAGTTTCTAAGAGAATGAATAATCACCGCTTTCATATAAAAATTGTATGGATCCTCAGTTCTCATCTAATATTTCAATACATTTTAACACAAATAATCACTCTTTACGTGATTTTTCTTTCATGCCAATCGATATTGTGCATGGAGAGATGAACATACTGATTAATGAAAGTAACTGTATTAATCTGTTAGATTCTTTGTATCCCAATGGCCTTAAAACTAAGGCATTATATAAAATTGTATAAAATTGTGTACATTTGTATAATAATTTTAAAAATAAAGATGAAATACAATGACATCCAAATAAGAGCTACCACGTAAACAATTGAAAACCCTAATTGTATGCAAACCCGCGTAAGGAATGTAATAACTTTACAAAAGCAGTCCAAAGAACCTTACATTAAAATGTAAGCACACGTGCAATCAAAGACTCTACATATGGCAAACATCGTCTAATAAATATTGATTCTCAGCAAGCATACTTGCAAACCCATCGATTAATAGAAAATAGTTTATGTGCAAAGGGGATGATATAAAAGTAAATTAAAATAATTTCAGGGAAGGAGATTATAAGAGAATATACCCTTCTATGCACGTAAAATGACGTATATATGCATGTATATATGTATTCATCTATTTAAGCATTTATGCAAAGTCTTCAAATGTCACGCTCAAAACAAAATCATTCAATATTTAACACGAATGCAAGAAATGCCACTTAAACACCACCAAAATGTATATAACTAAATCGGAAAATAAGTGAAAATTCTTTCCCTACACACGGCCGAATTGACACAAGGTATATTTAACTGTAGAAGAACACGAGGATGTTTACATGTATACATGTCTAACTCACTGTCTCTGACCATGTTACGCTACACTTTGTTTCCAATTCACGATTAGTGACAATCGTAACATGCAACAGATTGAAAGGAACGACCTTCTTCTAAAGTATACAATTTCTCATATATCTGACCGGATCAGTTGTTAATTTTCATATAATTAACTATTTTCTTCATTTTAACCGCACTTTTTTCCTTGCGTGAAGTGCCTTCGCACACACTAGCGGAAACACATCCTACTACAATAGTTGTCATAGTTGAAGGCAAAATCAATATATGTACCGTTCACAAAGAAATATAATGCATATTTACGATAAATAGCTAATTGAACGTAGTTTTCTTTATTTGTAGACGGGTATTAATAAGGAACGACTGATAATACCGGAAGATATCAAATTCGGCGGAATAATATTTAGAGAACTATATGCGGTGAATTGACAGAGGAAAAACAAGTGAAATGTAAACAAAGGAATATCTCAGCTGGTACTTTGTATTTCACACATGCTTCGAAAATTTTCTTCGTTATTTTTTACCGACCACAACTGCACTTTCTATATGGAAACTTTGATGACATCGGGTTACAGATATGCGTGTAATATGATTCTCAGTCATGGGACTGCATTGACTGGAAGAAGACCAATATGGCAGCCTCCACTACATTGCATCGGAATCTTTTCCACATGCGGTGCACGTAACGCCCCACGTGTATGGAAAATGTAATGCTCGTTGCGTCTTGTTTAGTCGTTTTGCAATAAGATAATTACAATGCAATCGTTCAAATTCTATCTATATGCCGTTATCTATTGTATGTAACATGCAATATCAAATTGCCAAGTTTAGCTCTTATAAATACCTTTTCCTCAAAACAGGTTGTACATGCACCTGCAAATTTCACTGGCAACTTTTTAAGTAAATAATGTAACATTTTCCACTTATTACGTTCTGTACATGATATTTGGCTATACCACACCCACCCACCCTATGAAGCCTGTTCGCATTACTAATAGCCCTTAACTCACCCTACGGCAATGTAATCGTCATGTATATATACTGTATGTTGTATACTGTTATATCTCTATCTGGCTCCTTTCTCGTCTCCTGCTACACGTGCTAAACCGTATGACCTGTTACTTGACCGAGTAATTCATGTTATTGAACAATAGCTTTACGGACGAGGTAATCTGCAACTGTTTTAGTCCAAGTTTGAAATTAAATCGTTGCAAGACATCACATATATAACTTTCATACTTACCATACATATCCAGTAATAAATACAAACATTAAGTACCTCGTTTAGAACAATTGTAGTATTAGAATTGAGAAACATATTCCATGTTTCTATGTTGTATATACTCACTGGTATCTCGTATCATGTAATATTTAATAAAGGTCTATGAATGTGCAAAAGAAGAAACACCACACAGGTATTATGTTGGTCTAAGAATAATGACTCTCCAACTAGAAAGAAAAATAACTATAGTTATGATTGTTTAATCGGGTTTACGAAGACAATTATAATACCATGATTTCACGCCTCGTCCACTGAGAGTGTGCCCTGATAGTTGATGGAACGTGCTATGAAATCGATGTTTATACAAACTGACAGTTTAGACTTTTAATTTTACTTATTACCATAAAGGCATTAATTTTTTAAACACGTGAAACATGTTAAGTATATGTCTATCTTTCTTGTCACATGATGATCTGTCTGTCCTTCTGACTTATAAGAAAGTTAGACAGAAACAGTGTTGTTGAAATTCAGCAACTTATACATATATCATTGGATACAGAGATATTATACCATTATCAGCAACACATTTTTTGAGTTAATACGAATAAGGAAGATAGAAAAAAGAAAGAAGGATGTAAAAATGAATGAATTGAAGATCGAAAATCAAACAACAGATGAATTAACACATTAAAGATAAGACAGATGAAGTGATCAAATGTACTAAGGAACGAACGAAGGAAGAAAGCAATAGATGGACGAATCAATCAAAGGATGATACTGACTTTACCATTGTATAAATACTTATACATTTTCTTCTGTTTTGTATGGGAATTTATTCGATAAGCAGAGTTTACGGTTTGACAACGAGTCTCATATGATAAAATCTGCCTTAGCGGTCACATCCCGATAAAAGTCTCATTCTTTATCAAGAACAATATGTTCTTTTATATATATATATATATATATATATATATATATATATATATATATATATATATATATATATATATATATATATATATCCCGCATATAAAGGTTACCTTTCGATACATGATAAACAGTGTGATTTCTATGCTAAGGACAATTGCTCATAAAGGACAATATTCAAAACCACCTTCATTCATTTCATTTAAATATTTAATCTTTATATTAATGAGACCTGTTCATAATGGACAAAATCGCATGTTCCATTGAATGTCCTTTACCGACAGATTTCACTATCTGTTTTTTTTTTACTCAAGAGTCTACCAACACATTACACGAAACATGCAAGAAATTTTTCCATAGAAAAGGGCTTATGTAAACAACGTTGATATTCAGTGGCGGTAATACTTGGATGATTTCCAAGTATACGAGAGGGATAATCACGCATATAAATAGATTTTGACTGTGGTATATATATAAACTATTGATGTGGCATTAACTAAGGGACGCTGCCGTAAACTCGTGAATGGAAATGACATTCTCGTAAAGAGAAGAAGAGACAGAATTTCCATCAATATTGTTTTTTGACACGTATCTTCTCGGTACAATTAACCTGTTAAAAAATCAACAATATCAAAATACTGAATATCCGTAAACTTAATACAGAGAAAGATTACGTACGCTGTGCACTGCCGCTGGAACGTTGAGAATCTATAAATCCGTGCCATCTTCGGTTGGATTATGCAACCAAGAACAATAACTGTTGGAGGTGTAAGGGAAGCAACTCATAATTAAACGTAATTAAGAAGATTTTACAAACTTTGTATTTGTTTCATTAGAGCACAATATTATTACGAATGTATCATGACAATTTATAAAGGAAAATTTTTTGATACAATAGTAACATATATAAAATATATTAAGAAACAAAACACGTTTTCATGATAAACGATGCAAACAGCTTTACTTGTCGTTTTATTTCCAATTTATAAACCATTACAACACACTGTTCTTTACGCAAGGCCATACCATAAGCTCGGTATCTTTGATATCGCTCTACCTGGTATTTAATTACTTTACTCTCCAACGAGATAGAAAAATAACGAAAATGAAAACTATCTGAGTGTACAAAGACACATGTAAAACAGATGAATTTATCGAATGTAATAACGATCACAGGAAGGAAGAGAGCAATAGATGGATGGATGGATGGATGAATATATATATATATGTGTGTGTGTGTGTTTATTTATAATCGGATTCTTGTACCTGTAAATTAAAAAAATGAGGCTATTTTTACGTGAACCTGGAGTTCTACGTGCATTTTTTTACTAAAAGTATGGTATTGTCACCTTCTGTCATGCCGAGTGCCAACATTAATTTTTTGCCATTTTTGTTAAAACAAAAAGTGATATGAATATATACAACGTATATTTGTTATTAAGGCTGAAAACATTTCTTGGTCCATTTCTCATTCACTTTTACCTAACTGTGTTGAGATGATCAAAATCTATCTCATTCGATTATGGAATCTATGAAATTCTCTCCTAAAACGAAAAGATACAGGAAAATGAAATCAAGCGCTCGGACTATAAAATGAAAGAAAGAATAAAGAAAAGACAAAGATAAAGGTTCATCTGTGATTTAAATACAATCTAATGACCTAATACTTTTTTCCTATTGAAATGAGAACATTAAGAAATTAATAAATATGTTTATCCCGGTACTTCAATTAATTCTGATCCATGCTATACAAATTCTCAGACAAATATTCAGAACACCTCAGGTTTTTAAATGTAACGCCTACATGCTTATGTTCTTCGATGCCATTTTAAAAATAAAATTCAAACCAAGAAAATTAAGTCTAGTCCTAACTGACGATTTTAATTAAAGTCTGCATAGACATAATAAAAAAGTCAATTACACAAGCAAGCGAGAAAAAGATTTCCGTACTAAAATGACGTTCATACTCAATGACAGTCAGACATTGTCGATTTGCAAGTATACGAGTGGCATAATAGCGGTTTTAAATAAATTTTGGTGGTGATAGATAGTTTTCTAAATAAGCATGGGTTTAGAACGTGAAGTCGTGGGAGGTTTATATATATATATATATATATATATATATATATATATATAATATATATATATATATATATATAATATATATATATATATGTATAGTATGTACTCTGTATCATTGATATACCACGAGATGAATAAAGTTTTCATTAAAAGGAAACGAGGCTTCCGAGTTTCCTTTTAATGAAAAATTTATACAACGAGTGGTATATCAAAGATACAGCGTACATACTATACATATATTTTATTTATATCACATACAACTACACATACTTGCATTTCCAATGGAGTTAAGATTGACTACAAGGAACTGTGTATTGACGGACTGAGTGAACTCTTCACATCCCTGCCAAGTGTGTCAGCTACAAAATGTAGTTCTGTACCTATTGCGACAATTCACAATTCTCATTGTAAATTGATAAGTTTCTTCTTTTCTTTTTTGTAACTTCTATTTTCATTCATATTGATTAAATAAATATAAGACACACTTATCATTTAAACATGAAAGATGGTTTAAGTGAAGAAAGTAGAGTACTACAAACACAGCATGGTTAGCTTCTTGAACACTGAACGCGCAGCCATTCAGTCACCGTCGAGTATATTGAAACGAGTGTGGAATATAGACTAAGCTAAATGACGAGCCAACAAGAGGTAATTCTAACATTTAAATTTATTTACAGTTGATCTAAGTCATTATTATGCTTTAATTAACGTTGCGACCGACCATAAGATTGTTTTATCCTCCATCTCTCTCTTTCCCCTTTCCGTTGGTCGGTTTATTTGTAAATTTTAACATCATTCATAGGTCCAGAGACATGGTCGCATGACAGGCGAAAATCCGCTACGCTCGTTTGTTCACGGATTTTCGCACGTAGCTTGCGACGATGGTCGAGAGAGAGAGAGAGAGAGAGAGAGAGAGAGAGAGAGAGAGAGAGAGAGAGAGAGAGAGAGAGAGAGAGAGAGAGAGAGAGAGAGAAACCTTTGGGCATTTTAATATTTAAAAATAGTTATTTTAGAACCCTACAGTCTCGACAGACTATTGCAACTTTGAAGCATTGGTATTGTGAACACTGTAGATAAATCCCATGAAAAGTGTAAGCATACCATTATAACGACCTTGGTTCTTGTAGGTTACTTGGTGTAAATTCAAGTTCAAGTGTTTCATCCAGCTCAAATTCTTATTTTATCTCTCTCTCTCCATTGATTTCCATTATGTGTGTCCCTTAAGCATGAGAGAGAGAGAGAGAGAGAGAGAGAGAGAGAGAGAGAGAGAGAGAGAGAGAGAGAGAGAGAGAGAGAGATAATAGGGAAAGCAGATGGAATTTCAATGAAATTATGTACCATGTTTAATTCATTTAAAAAACGGGGATTAATAATATTTTTTCTCGTTATTTTCTTATGTCGATAATGACTACTAAGTGGAAATTCATCACTGATCTAGAGAGTATAAAAGCAGTAACCACTGTTGAAACCATGTTTATATATGCGTATTCATGCGCCATGGGCGGATCACAATTTGATATACCAACCGTATTGGTATATCAAATTGCTTTATACCAACACTTTAAAATTCATGTTATTTTTAATGTATATATATATATATATATATATATATATATATATATATATATATATATATATATATATATATATATATATATATATATATATATATATACATTTCAACATTTCAAGAAATCTTTAGGGAACGTAAACTAAAAATTATAGAGTTTGATAAGCGAGCGAATTACTAAGACTGCAAGGTTAAGGGATTAAGGAGTTGTTGGACAAAGATGTTTAATATTTCTCCACTTACTCAGACGAGAAATATATTGTAATAAAAGGTAATGGCATCTTGAAAAATAGACTGTACAAATACTTTGCACAAAAGGAAGATACAGAATGGGTATATGTATTGAATAAGTGAATGGACCTATATAATAGCAACTATCATAGGTCAATATATATTACTCCAACTGAAGCTACATATCCAATCAAAAGTAAGAAATAAACGATTTGGTTATTTAACAACCGTTACCTACTTAAGATCTATGTACAATATAGGTCAGACAGTTATAATATCAATATATAAATATTTAAAAGGATACCAACCTCATTTTACAGAGGACATTTTTAAAACCAGGTGAAATAAGGTGATATTACGTGATATTGTTAAATATACATTTTCCGACTTAAAGGTAGAGAATATTGAGTGGCTATTTTACGAAGAGTTGTCGCGCTACTAGAAACAAGATGACATTTACAAGGTTACTGAAAATGTAATAATTCACATTTAAACCATATTATCTTAAAAAGAATCATCGCCGACCTATTCCACAGAGAATTACGAAATCATAATTTTTCGCTAAAATGTTGGGATGAATTAAAGATTAAAATTAAAGAACAAACTATAAAATATTTTAAATAACCGTCCATAATTAACTATTCGGATTGAAAACTATTAAAAAAAGAATATGATACTTTGAGGCACGAATATAATATAAGTGATAATGCTAAGTGTTTCGTTAAGTTACAAGAATTACGTACAAGTATAAAAAAAATAAAAAATAAAAATTTCCAAGGTTCGATAATTAGAAGGAAGGCAAAGATGTTAGATAATAATGAAAAAGATCTAGCCAATATTAATTTTTTGGAATGGAGAATAAACGAGTGATGAAGAAAACTATCACTGAAATTTAATGTAGTGATATGATTCATAATTCTAGTTTCGATATTCGAAACTGTTTTAAAAATTTGTAATCAACCCATGGATTAATTTTTTTGATGAATTCCTAATTGGATTACTACGATCATCTGAAATAGGTAACACATTTCTTGTAGGACCCATTACCAAGGCTGATATATGAAAATCCATAAATATGATGGAAGCAAATAAATCTCCTGGATCCGATGAATTAACCGAAGAGATTTAAACCACTTTTTAAAAAATCTTCTTGGTGTTACTCTTGTGAAATTATCTAATACGATTTTTTAATCAAACGCTTTGTCTGGTTCTCAAAAGTTTTCATGTATTACACTGTTATGTAAGGATGCTGAAAATGCTAACAAAATTTTTAAAGATTGGAGACCAAACTCATTCCTGAATTTTGATTAAAACTTTTATCAAGAAATATTACGAAAAGACTTGATAATGTCATGTCAAAAATCATACACTTAGATCAAACACGTGGAGTTACACTTTGTTCAATTTTTGAAAATGGTCACTTATTACGTAATATTTGTGACTATACAGAGCAAAAAAGATCTGTTTGTTTGGACCAAGAGAAAGCCTTTGATAGAGTTAATTAAAAGTTTATCTTAAAAACATATGAATATATTGGGTTTCATCCCAATTTCATTAAGTATATACCAATATTTTACACTGATGTTAGCTCTTCTTTGATTGTAAGTAGCACTATACACCCAGGTATTATTTTGGGTTATCATTCAACTCCTTTTTTCATTTATGGATTTCTTTGAATTGTCTAATTCTATCAAACAACGCAAAAATTATTTATACCCATTCTGGTGTTAAATTCAGTTTTGAATGTCGGTTTTAACTGTATCAGTGCTATCACCTAATACAAGGCTCTTTCAATTAATTTCAGTTTCAACTTCATCTGTGTCCCTTGTGAACATACGATCTAAATATTTAATTATATTTTGAAGGTTTTTTTTCCTTTTGTATATTTCGTCAATATTAACATGTAACACATCAATATTATTAATTAGTGTTCATAAAATAGTAACCCCAGTAACGTTGCCCAAAACCCGGTAAAGCCAGAGGAAAGATAAATCTTGTAGCTATTCCTGGGACTATTAAACTGGCGGCTGCTACCCTCATCCCACATGAAACAGCTACCATGCTAATCTCATAATATTTCGAAATTGTATACGTTAGCCTAGAATATTTTATTCCCAAGTCTGCTGTAACTGATCGTAAGAGCTGAGTCAATAGTTGCATGGTAAGTAATGTAGTGTTCATCACGTTGTTAGTCTCACTTGCCATTTATTACTGTGGAATTTCACAACACTTCTTGAATTGGATTTCGTGGTTCCTTTGATACAGTAACTAATTATCTTGGTTATTGTTGGACGGATTTGAGAACAGAGCTAACGTTGTTGTACAATAACGCATACAATAATTATTCCACCTCGCAAACAGCAATAAATTTTGTGAACTTGTTCAAGCTTGAATTTAAATATGACTTTCAAATAATGTTGATTTCTGTTGCTCCTGTTTTGACCCTTCCGCTTTGGCCATTTTAAATGCCTGCGAACGTTTTTCAAGTTGTCTATCAAGTTCAACTCTATAGGTATCATTTATGGTTAAGTTTCAGGTGATTTGTAAATCAAACATGACTTTAAGGTTACTTACAAATTAATCTACATCATTTTTCAACCAACTTTTACATCGACTTCGTCACATCTTACAATTATGTTGAGAATAACAGTAGTAAAATTTAGCAGTGAAACATTCATGGAAATAAAATAGTACAATACAATTATGGATACTAACACATGCTCAAAATGCAAAATAGAAATATACATAACTGAGTTTAATGAAGGTAACGGTTACAGCAAACCATGTATTAAGGTATACCTTAAACAGTGGAGAGAAGACAACAAAGACTACAACAAAACTGAGGGAAAAAACAACATATAAGACTATATTAAATACATACATGAATACACAAATCAAAGAGACAGCAACGATAGAAATTTTAGGCTAAACCATCTGACTAGTGTTAGAACTTTAAATGCATTAATCAAAACATCAAATCTAATACAACGTTTTAAGTACTTGGTGTGCAGTCTATTGACTTTTATCGAAGATGGCTAAATTTGACTAAATCTGAAAGTGTTCACGAAAGGGTTCTCGATATAGATCATGTTATTCCTTGTGCTTCTTTTGACTTATCAGTAACAACACAAGAGACAAAGGTGTTTAATGTTTTCACTGGTCAAACACTCGATACATGAAACCATTAATAATAGTCTAACAGTGCTCAAATGTCTTCTGTAAGAGAACACAAGAAAAGGTCGAGGTTTTCAAAACTGTAAACTGTATCATTGAGGAGATTTTGGATAACATTTTTTAGTTTATTTTGATTTCCGGAAGGGTTTAACTACACAGTATATAGACATTCCAGTAATAACAACAGTGGTGAAAAGGCAAAAATCAACTGATGAGAAATCATCCAGTACCGATTTGTTTAGCATTAATTTCTGTGTTTTATTTTTCCTCTGTTGACTTTTTAAAATGGATGCTTTTTATTTGTTATTTTTTTAATGTTATTAAACTAGCACTCAATGCACATAGAAGCTGCCCCAACGTAAATGATAAATATGCAGTAAAGTATCTAAACCCATTTGATGCCATGTAATCTTTTAACTCTGTAATTTATTCGAATCTGCAGCTTTGATGAATGAACACAAAGAATTTGTGAAAAAAAGATTTTAACATAGATGACAGACAATCTCAATTTATTATGCCTCTTTTAAAAACTATGGGGAAAACATTGTATTTCCAAGAAGCAAGCAACATGAAACACAGATTTTAGTCCAACTGGAGTGTAACCAAGTAGCTATGTAGCGACATAAGGTGGAAGTGACTTCCTTAAGTAATTCGGTTGGGCAAAAGATGGTAATAAGTGGATACCGCCAAATGGTAAACCTCTAGCCAGTTCTTTTTACAGCAGCCTGTATAACCTACTGTTGTATAATGGCAGCCAATACGAGTTCCTGAGGAAATAGAGATGCAAACAATTAACACAAATGAACCATAAGACTAGCGCATAAGAGAAGCAGATACTATATGGAAAATATTTGCTTGTAGCGAGTGAATAACGGATATATTTCATCGAGTGGATGAAAACGTAGTATTTTCACGAGTTGAAATACTTTACTTTTTCACCCACGAGACGAAATATATCAGTTACTCACTCGACACAAGGAAATACATTTTCATTTTGTTTTATGCTCAAACGTATTGGCTAGCAATATGTATAACAGATTGAAGATGCAGATTTCTTACGGTATTCTGGGCGATAATGTCAGCTGTTTATCGTTTATGTTTTGCTGTGTTTTGTGTACATTTGCACATAAAATATCATTAGGAACATAATTCTCTTTCTTTATTCAAGGTAAAAAGCACATCAACAAACAAAATTTATGAAACAAATATGCACTTTGTGCGATTTGAATCTGGCACTCCTGCGTGACAGGTGTCCATGCTTACCACTAGATCAAGCATGTCACAAAATGACAGATCATATTTTTTGATTGTAACATTATCGATGTCTATTGACCGTAGTGAAAACAATATTTGTGATAATTCACTCCAGTGAATTATCAAAATTATTTATCTTGGAAAATCCCCTTTTTTTTTACAGACTAGCATAAAATAAAATAGGTTATTACCACAAAAGAATTCAAAATGGAGAATTTCCACCTATAGAGCGAAGATTATTTACTTCACATGAAGAAAGAGAATTCGGCGGTTATAATGTATATACAAGATGAATTCAAACAGCTTCAGAAACCACCATCAAGATTAAAAATGAATGTTTCTTTGTTTCGTCATTTTTGTATTTTAAATCATGTGCTGTTGCGATTACAAGAATGTCACCATGTGTGTCCTTCTTGTCCACAAAGTTCTTTAAGACGTTTACTTCTTTTATTTCTTTGTCTATCTTTTGACGTATTGTTATAGACTTTTTATCTGCTGCTGGAGTAATATTCTTTACCACTTCGGTATTTAAAGCAATGCTCAGACCGGTATAAAGCTATGGGATGACTTTTTCAAGTTGCTGTTGTAGCCAACAATGCTACCCGTTTTAATCACCAAATCACTCGGTATTAAAAAATGTCATAGCCACCAGCAGTATATTCTAGTCAACCTTTTGAATCTGAATATACTGCTGCAATATTGTTGTAATATTTTCAACTCGGTCCACCAGCAATTATTTTTTTTATTAACTCTTTTTACAGTATCTTGCAGAGTGGAAACATGCTGTTTAATGAGTGTTCTGTTTTGAACTTGCGCACCTAAAATACATATAACATAAGATCAGATACTTCAATTTAATTTCGCTATTCCCTCTTCTGACACGCCATTGCTATCTTGCAGAAAGAGGTAAGTCCGTCCTATTTTTGAATCTCTCTTTACGTCTGAGTTTATTTCATGGGCCGGCAATTTTCTCCAGCATTCAATATTACCCACGCCATAGTTGTAATGACGTCTGTGAGCTTTTAACCTATCAACTGGTGTAGCTATCCGAAGCCCTGATGTACTGTCTTTTGTTCTTTCAGATCAATTATCACTGAAGTATTCATGATTTTGCGGAATGTCAAAGTTATTACAGATTCTGTTAAATAGTTTCAGATTTAAAGTGGTCCTGGCTGAATTAAAAGCTTATTCATTAGGTAGTTGATTTGCATATTCAGACAACCGTGTTTGTATTTCAAAATAGACAAGAAACGTGTATACTGATTTTATATATATATATATATATATATATATATATATATATATATATACATGTGTGTGTGTGTGTGTGTGTGTCAGGGGGAGCAAAAGACACTTACAAACACGAAGCATAGAGGTTATCAGAATGAAAAATTTACATGATTGTACCAATTAAACTACCTTACGAAATGAACAAATGAAGAAAGAAAAATCTAAAATGGAAACAGTTATAAAAAAAGTGGCAAGATACATCTCTTTACGAGATAAGTCTTTAAAAGACAAACGATTCTTGTTTGAGATATTTCCTGTGATATTTAAATAGAAGTACAATATCTATTATGATTGCATTGTTTAAGAGGAGACTAAAATTTAAATTTCAGCAATCAAATTTGTGGATAGAAGGGGTATGTAATAATAATAATAATAATAATAATAATAATAATAATAATAATAATAATAAGTATCATCATCATCAATGAAGTAGAAGTTGATTATGAAATTTCTTGTGCTATACTTGATATGGAATTGCTTTGTAAAGAGTGTGATAGTGGTTCTTTTTCTGAGTATAATTGGCAGGTTAGATTTGGTCGATAAGGCCACATTTTTCCTGTATTTATAACTCAAGAATGCAGTATTTGTTTATTTCGTACACACTCTTAGTCGGCCCATCACATGGCGGTCTCAGCTGGCAGCATCTCAAGAGTTTTGTATTTATTTTATTGCGAATGTAGCTGTTGTTTTCATTCATTTGCTTCTTAAAGTCCACAGTTTCCCAAACATATTTGAACGTAGTTATTGCGCGCCATTGACATTGTTGCCATACTACACCCCTATTTTGGGTTGATATTAAAGATAACTCCTGTGGTTGAACTTCAGACCGTTTTTGTTACATATACACAAATACATGTCTGTTTCTAAGGCACTGAATTGAACAGATAATGCTTCCATGGCCCCCGCCCCCCACCCAAAAAAAGATACAGAAGGTTAAAAAAGACGAGAACTTAAAAAAGAAAGAAAAGCAAAATAGATCGCCCAGATTTCCATTGATACTGCTAAAAACAGGTAACAACAACTTTTTTCTTCCTTCCTCTGTCGCTAGCACAGTATATATTTCACTATTCTCCGTTGTTTTCATTAATCAGTAGACCCAACGATTTGATCTAACCGTTCACTTCTTCTAAAACCATGTATTAATTATAGACATATCTTATGATAGAGATCAAAAACATAATCAATATTACATTCAGTGGCGTACTAAGGGTAAATGGCGCCCTGGACGACGATGATGGTCCAAAGGGTCAGAATACGAGGTCCGAATTTTTATCAGCTATTTTGGAGCAAGACCTCTGGCGCCCGGGGCCCCGATATTACGCTACTGATTAGATTACAATTATGGAAGTTGAAAAACATATCAAAGTCGATAAATTTGTAAGATTTTTTTTTTTAATCAGGCACTTGTTTTGACACCTTTCTAAAATTATCGACTTGTTCAGTAATTGTAGACTGTACCTGACGACATTTACAAAGGGACAACCTCTGACAACATATTGTGTTTCTATGCTAGCATAAAAATTGTACTAAGTTTATAATCAGCGATTCATTCTGATAAATGTACACAGATTCCAATGATAAAAAGAAAATATCATCATATCATAGAACTTAGAGCTTCTTTTATCACCTGTAATTGATTTTCACTATATGAAGGATAAAAATATTACTTAAGTTTGGGACAAAAATAAAATAAAATAAAATATTAAACAAAAGAATACAAAATGCTTTCTTGTGATTAGAAAGTTTAATAAATTCTGTGTATAGTATTATATATATATATATATATATATATATATATATATATATATATATATATATATATATATATATATATATATATATATATATATATATATATATCTGCTGATCTGGCATCAACTAAGGGGCATTTTACCAGAAAATAGTGAATGAAAATGACTTACTTGTAAGGACATACAGACAGAATTTCCATTTTCAGTTTCATTTGAAATGTGTCTTCTTTGAATACTAAGCTAGGTATATCAACGGTATGAAATACTGAATACCCGTAAGCATTGCATTGTATATTACCTGTGGAACGTTGACAATCGGCAAAAGACGGGAATACGTAACAAAGAACAATAACCACCGGAGATATAAGGGAAATAACTCATCATTAAGCATATAAAAGAAGTTTTTATTTAAACACTTAGGATCTGTTCAGGAAAATGCAAGATAATCATAATGTATTGTATAATACAAATAGTTACATACTTTTGATTCAAAATATTAAACAAGGTTCAAAATTAGGTGTATCTCATATTAATAAACTTTGGACACAGCTTTAATTGTAGTTGTATTTCCTATTCATAAACTGTTGGCTGCCTCTAAACTATTGACGCAGGACCATACCATAAGCTCGATATCTCTGATATCGCTCTACCTGGTAATTTAATTATCAAATTCTGGACTCTCCAACGAGAGAGAAAAATCAACGAAATATATAAATTTATCCTTTTCGGGTTGAGCTCCACTAATACTTGTACGCTTCAGCGGGTAACAAATAACACTTTACATGTCTTTTTAGTACGTCAGTAAAAATACTTCTTGTCGGTATTTTGCTTTATTATATACCTACAAATTTTCTACCCAAGAAAGAGCCAGAATTTTACCGTCATTTCCTACAAGCAAGAAAACGATACTATCGTTTTCTAAAGCCGTATCACCATACTCTCAAACGAGGCTGGGACTACTTTATCCTCGAGGTTCCTGGTGACAATAGAAGCACCCCTAGCGATGGAATGCCAATACTTGCAGTAAACAAAGCTCTCACAGAGACGTTAGTTAAGAAACCTTGCGTTATATGTAAAATATCTGAAAGGTCTAATTAAACCATGTTTTTGTCACAACAACAATAAAAAAGCATTTATTCCTTTATTTTGAAGTAGTAAAATATTGCCGAAATGTTCGTCTGAAACAAGATCATATTCAGAAGTCGCGTACCAAAACATTACAGTTGTACAGTACAACCTATTTACGGAAATTCATATTTGGTAACGTTAGTGAGCTTCACGCATAATGGATGAATTTGAAATTATAAATGAGTAATATTCTCTGCAACAAAACTGTACCATCAAGTTCCAACAATTTATCCAATCCTGTTTTAAATAACTGTCAAAATAATGTTGTCATTCCCGTGTCAGGTTCCCATCGGAGACTCTCACAATGTTTCGCCAGAAACAGTTCAACCTCATTCAACCTAGCCTATGAAAGAACTTTCCATTCATTCAGCTGGTGAAAACTTCCGTGATGCAAAATTTCAGAACTGCATAATAACAATAAATCACATATGAGTAGTTTGCCATCAAGCTTCGAAGAATTCGTGTTATTGACAGTGATGGTAATCAAAATGAGCGAGCGTTGTTTCACAAACTTCATTCATAAATGATAAAACAAATATTCATGCGCATGTCAGCCTTTCAAAAAGTAATTCGGTTTAAGCTTTAAGATGAAGTTCGTATTAAAGAGGATGAAATGTTTAGCAATTTCTTGTATTTTTCAACTACATATGGTGATTTTATTAAATTATCTGAAAATTGATAGGTATATAACAAAAATATTATTATCACAGTAATGCGATTTTGATTGCTTGATCACGTCTTGTTGTCAGCATAAAAATCCGGATCATGACTCGACGCTTCGCGTCTCGTAATGATCTAGATTTTCTAATGCTGACAGCTCGACGTGATCTAGCAATCAAGATCGCGTTACTGTGATAATACTATATATGTACAATACAAAACACAAGTAAATACTTGCATTTAAAAGAATATATATATATATATAGTCTTCTTTCTTTCTTCTATTGTTTATCCTCTGTTTATTTCCCCATCAATGAAACATGTAGGAGTCAAGAATTCTACTTGGCTTTTGTGTTTAGTGTTTGTTTTGTGGATGTAAATCGTTTCTTCCCTCTTCCACATTCGCAACAAAATCAACGCGAAAGTCGCCATCCACTACAACTCGACTGGACTTTCAGAGGAGTTCCTTGAGATGCTACCCATCGAATCAATCTTGGGGTGGGGGGTGGGACCGACACAGGACGCACACGCAAGGAACGATACTGGATATTACAATTGAAAACTATTGGGGATTTCGGACTATATGAACAAATCTAACCTTCCCGTTGTAGTCTTATCAAAATTACAGCCAGTCATCAGTTTTGCACACGTACGTAATGTTTTGCGATAATATTTACTCAAATAATAACATGTATTATTTTTTAACATTATTTTATTGTCGTTATTATTATTTGTATTATTGTCTATTATCCCGCTACATAATTCTCTTTACAGCTTCCCTTTAGAACCTCCATGCATAATTCTACCGGGATATAATTTCTTTTGCAAATCCTGTAGATGGCGTTCGTCATGCTATGTTTCCCGTCCTTTGTTCACAGCATGAAATTAGATCAAGACATGTTGGTTCTCTATGTGATACACACAATAATCCGCTCGTTTATTATTATTATTGTGGCACAACTTTTTATTATATCTCTCGTTGTAAATTCCCCCTAGTGCTTTTAACATATAGGAGTCCAGAATTTATCTTAGATTTAGTGTTCAGTGTCTGTTATGTATATGTAAGCTGTTTATTCCACTGAAGAAGAACATGCTGGTGAATGGTGAATGTGAGGAACCAAGACAATAAATCTCATAAACTTAGAAAGGAGACAGAGAGAGGAAATATACACATGTAACCAATAAATGCATATTATACATACATTCAGCACAGGAAAAAACTTTTTATTTTTCATCAAATATTGTATTTGACATTACACAGAATGGATAAATGAACAACTTAAAACAGATTTGAACTAAGAAAATGCCAGTCTGACATATACATATATCATTGGGTAAATGTATTTTATACAACAAATATAGCATAAATTATGGACACACGAAAATTAAGAAATACATCGATCCTTAGCAAGGATCACTTGAACTTTTCAAAATGGAGGAGGAAATCGGCCAAAAAAAGGTATAATGCATGAGGAGAGAACAAACTTGTTTTGACATACAATTCAGACCTAGGGACGGAACGAATGGAAACCTGGCAACGGGAATCTAAACATGTACGTCCCGATAAAAAAGAAAAATAGAATTTCTGTTAAAAGGAATGTTTCTATTTTTGTGTTTTTTTTTTAAAATCAAAATTCTATTTGATCTTTTAAAATAAAACCCACAATACAGAACAGGGAGGGGAAACACACAGATATAAAAATCTTTTAAATTTAGAACAACTTGGGGGGGGGGGTGGTCACCAAAATAAACCCTGCTAGTTTTTCATAGTTAGAGATCTGGAGGTGGCCACAAAATACACGTAATTTAATTTTCAACTTCTTGCTCTCCAACGAGAGAGAAAAAGCAATGCCAATTAAGAATCTGTGTTGAAATTCACGAAGACAGTGATAACTGCTGACAGCGCTCGCTCACCGTTCATTGAACTTGCAGTGCTATCAACGTTTACCCTTTTAATGTTACCGTATATACTCGATTATAAGCCGAGTCCAACTGCAAACAACATAGATCCTGATTTGCTGTCGCATAATGCGCCGGCAGATCAGGGTCTATGTTGTTTCTTCTACTGATTAATCCTAGCAAACTGTATATACCCAGATCTGCCTGCGCATTATGTGACAGTTTGCAGTTGGACGCGACTTTTAGACGAGTGTATAAGGTATTTAAACCACTACTATAAGGGCAGAAATTCCTCAAGTCTGTGAAACCTTTACTGTGTTACACTATCTATCTTTTTATATGCAATTGAAACTGCATTGGCGGACACCTCTGTAAAAGAAAACTGATAATAAAGGACACCATTTTACACCACCTTCATTCATATTTAATAATCTCTATATTAATGGGAACTCTGCATAAGGGATAAGACCTGGTGTCCCGTTGAGTATCCTTTACCGACAGATTTCACTGTATCAGTTGCTATTGTTTACGATAGGGTGTGTGGGTATGTGTGTGTGTATGCGTGTGTTTGTGTGTTTTGAAGCACATTAACGCTGAAAGGCTATATATTGCTAAGACAACAAGTAGAACAGAATACCTAGGCAAGAAACACACACGTCATTTTCAAAATCACCCACACTCTATGAGGCTCCTCCTATCTTTCATTTGATCTTTAATGCTTTTTTTAGATGATATTTATGATATATCAACATATGTCGGCATTGCCTCCTTGAGACAATATTTTGTTACGACACTAGGTCTTAAAAAATACGTAACAGAAAGAAAGTGAAAGCAAAAATATAAGTAAAATAAACAAGCAATTTATTTCCAGAAAATTAAAGTGAAAATTTAAAGAAAAAAACACTTACAATTTGTGAGTTAAATTCGAAATACTCCTAAATGTCCTAATAACAAGTCCAAAATAATAGAATGTTCCGAATGAATTTATATAGTCTTGAATGTCCTAATGCACAACAAAGATGTAATCAAGAATGTATTTGAATCAGATAACATAAATTCCCAAATCATGGATTAATCAGAAAGTGAGTGAGCTCTTTAGTATTTCCAATGAATATTGTAAATAAATAATTCCTCTCAAATTATATCTGATTTCAACAACACAACTAAAATAGATTCCTTACAGACGGATCTTTCACAACCGCAATTCTAGAACAGGAATGAATTTATTTATCAAAATCTGTTTATATAAAAACACATGTCTACATGACCTATGTCACATCCGAAATTGAGTATTTCTAATGGAAAAATACTGGCCTACCTGACATAGGTCACAAAAGTCTAATTGCGAAATGCCTATGAAAATAATATGCAAACAACTGGACAAGGTTAAGGATGTATTTTCAAATAGTCATACAACTTACAATCATATAGAAAAGTTAACAATATAAACATCATACATAACAGTGGTAATAAGTATCACTCCCTAAGTAGAGAATGGTGATTCTTGTTTTTAAAATCATCATTGATGAAGGGAACATTTACATTTTATTACTGGAGTTTATCGTTTAACTTAAGTACCAACTTTATCTAATCTACTTAATTATGCATGAGACCTTCAGAGCTGAATTAAACACAATTAGCGCCAATTATTTTTCATGTAAGTCAATAATTTTTGTGGCGTCACTAATGCCTAATAAGGTCGAAAGGCATTTTTAAAGCTATTAGACAACCTGAAGATCTCGCACTAGCATACATGTATATGAAATATAATCGAGTTCAATTAAAGAAACACAACGTACATGAGAACTCGGCATGGACAACGGTAAAACTGAATGCGTTCCTATTTTAATACATTATTAGGAGTGCACGCTATTCACGTGCTCTCTTGACAGCGTCCTTTTGCATTTACTGTTTGTGTGGTCGTATGTTTCTTTCATTACGTAGAAACTCCGGGTCGTCATTCACGAACACAAAACTTACATTCAGTTACTGATGTTTATCGGTTCATTTAAGTACCAACCGTATGTAATTTACTTTCATAGCTTGCAGGAAAGGCCTGAGGTACGTATGACACAATATTCTATGACGTAGATTAATAAAGGTCAAGACTAAAATTGAAGGTATACGTCCGACACACCTTTTCCGTGGCGGATAGTCTAATTCCTGATTTCTGTAACTTCTATTTGGGGATGAATTTGTCCTTCCTTTTGAAGCAGACAGATTTGTACACGAATATAATTGGTACCTCCTGCATCGAGCTTGTCTGGAGACAGCGTTTCCGAAGAAAACGGTCAGGATTTGACGGCCATTTATGTTTCCTGAACTTGCAAATGCTCTGGTATACGTTTTGACTTCCCTTGATGACGTCAGTTGTCGTCATCAAAATTGTATCTGTGTCCCTTGGCGCTACTGCAAACAGTTGATATGACAATAAACAGTACATCGACCATGCATAGGTAGAGACAACAAGTTGCACGTGCACAATCAGATAGAAGATTGATTAACAAAAGGCTTAATGCATCACTACCTTTCTCAATTGCCTGAGTCGTTACTGAGACGTGTAATTGGCGGACGGAATAGAAAGATAAAAGCAGATTTCTAACTCTGTTGTATTGAAGTAAGTCAATTGTTTTCGTAGCGCAACAAATTGCAAATATTACTCAATTCTCTCCATTCAAACTTCTGTGCCGTGGATCAAAAAGTGTTGTCAATAGTAAAAGGATTGAAGACTATTTATCACCGTTAATCTCGTATCATCATATATTACCAAACAGTACGTCGACGTTGCAACGTTAATTTTCAGCACTATGATTATCCGCATACCGAGGTATTGAATCACTGAGTGGAAACTTTGGATATGTAATGATTTACATGAATAGAAGAAACAAGTCTGAAACCTTTTAGGGCGAAAATTGATGTGCCCACTGCAGAAAACGGTGTAAGGCTTGGAGCTAAAATTACAGTGCAAAATTTGAGTGCCAGTTTCCTTAGCACATTAAGAATACATTCTCCTCCTTCTCATCATTATCATCATCACAAGACATCTAACGGCATCTAAAATGTCAACCTCCTCCCCAAACAGAAAAGCAGACAAAACACTAATTGCAAGGAAAAGGAAAATGATCACCTTCCCCTTTCCTCGCATTGTTTCTGTTCCTAAATATATAATCCGTGTTTCTGCCATCTTTGTTACTACAAGTTGATACAAATTTCAGATTTTTATTAGAAATCTCGTTAGGCCTAAGCTTTTTCTTGTATTTCTTATAGGAAATCGAATTGTCTTTACAATTAATGTTGTGCTTTTCTTGGAAAGTCGTATGGCAATATTAAAACTATTAGACAACTTGATGATCTCGCACTAAATTATACAAAATCCTTCTACAATTTATATAAAATATAATCGAGTTCAATAAAAGAAACGTTATGCACATGACAAATCAGCATGGACAACGGTAATCCACAATACGCTCCCCTCGGCTAACGTGGGAATGTGAGAAAGCTTGCCAGCAGCTGCCCGTGGGTCGGTGGTTCTTCGCGGGGTTTTCCCGTGTTTATCCTCCGCCAAATATACTGGCCGCCATGTATAGCCTTTCATGTGCTGAACAAATGGTGTTAAACCCATAACAACAACAACAACAACAACAACAACAATGCGCTCCCATTCTAATACAGTATTAGGAGTGCACTTTTTTCACGTACTCTGTTGACGGAATCCATGGAATTCACTGTTTATGTGGTGTTACGACTCTAGGTCTTAAAAATATGTAACAGAAAGAAAGTGAAACCAACAATGTAAGTAACATCAACAAGCAATTTATTTCCAGAAAATTAAAGCGAAAATTCAAAGACACTTACAATTTGTGAGTTAAATTCACAATACTCCTAAATGTCCTAATAACAAGTCCAAAATAACAGAATGTTCCGAATGAATTCCAGTAGCCTTGAATGTCCTTATGTACCACAAAGGTGTACTCCAGAATGTATTTGAATCAGTTCACATAAATCCCTAAATGATGGATTAATCATTAAGTGAGTGAGCACTTTAGTATTTCCAATGAATATTGTAAATATATAATTCCTCTCAAATTATATCTGATTTCAACAACACAACCAAAATAGATTCCTTACAGACTGATCTTTTAGAAACGGAATTCTAGAACAGGAATGAATTTGTTTACCAAAATCTGTATATAAATACACATGCCTACATGACCTATGTCACATCCGAAATTGAGTATTTCTAATGGAAAAATATTGGCCTACCTGACATAGGTCACAAAAGTCTAATTGCGAAATGCCTATGAAAATAATATGTAAACAACTGGACAAAGTTAAGGATGTATTTTCAAATAGTCATACAACTTACAATCATATAGAAAAGTTAACAATATAAACATCATACATAACAGTGGTAATAAGTATCACTCCCTAAGTAGAGAATGGTGATTCTTGTTTTCAAAATCATCATTGATGAAGGGAACATTTACATTTTATTACTGGAGTTTATCGTTTAACTTAAGTACCAACTTTATTTAATCTACTTAATTATGCATGAGAGCTTAAGAGCTGAATTGAACACTATTAGCGCCTGGGCGAAAGGACTGAGTTACGTATGACACAATTTTCGATGACGTAAATTAATAACGTTCAGAACTAAAATTGAAAGTATACATGTGACACACCTTTTCGTTGGCGCATAGTCCAATTCCTGGTTTCTTTAACTTTGATTTGGGGACGACTTTGTCCTTTCATTTGAAGCCGACAACTTTGTACACGGACATATTTAGCTCCACTTACATCGGACGTGTTTGGGGACAGCGTTTTCGAAGAAAACGGTCAGGTTTTGACGGCCAATTCTGTTTCCTGAATTTACAAATGCTCTAGTATACATTTGGACTTTACTTGGTGACGTCATTTTCGTCATCAAAGTTTTATCTGTGTCCCTTGGCGATACTACAATGCTAGGTATGACAATAAACAGTATATTGGCTATGCATACATTGAAATAACAAGTGCACGTGCACAGGCAGACAAAACATTCATTAGCAATAGGGCTAATCCATCAATAAATCTTTCACTCAACTGATTGGTTATTCAAACTTGTAATTGGCGGAGAGAATAAAAGATCACAGCAGATTTATAACTCTGTAATCTCCATGTAAGTCAATAATTTTTGTGGCGTCACTAATGCCTAATAAGGTCGAAAGGCATTTTTAAAGCTATTAGACAACCTGAAGATCTCGCACTAGCATACATGTATATGAAATATAATCGAGTTCAATTAAAGAAACACAACGTACATGAGAACTCGGCATGGACAACGGTAAAACTGAATGCGTTCCTATTTTAATACATTATTAGGAGTGCACGCTATTCACGTGCTCTCTTGACAGGGTCCTTTTGCATTTACTGTTTGTGTGGTCGTATGTTTCTTTCATTACGTAGAAACTCCGGGTCGTCATTCACGAACACAAAACTTACATTCAGTTACTGATGTTTATCGGTTCATTTAAGTACCAACCGTATGTAATTTACTTTCATAGCTTGCAGGAAAGGCCTGAGGTACGTATGACACAATATTCTATGACGTAGATTAATAAAGGTCAAGACTAAAATTGAAGGTATACGTCCGACACACCTTTTCCGTGGCGGATAGTCTAATTCCTGATTTCTGTAACTTCTATTTGGGGATGAATTTGTCCTTCCTTTTGAAGCAGACAGATTTGTACACGAATATAATTGGTACCTCCTGCATCGAGCTTGTCTGGAGACAGCGTTTCCGAAGAAAACGGTCAGGATTTGACGGCCATTTATGTTTCCTGAACTTGCAAATGCTCTGGTATACGTTTTGACTTCCCTTGATGACATCAGTTGTCGTCATCAAAATTGTATCTGTGTCCCTTGGCGCTACTGCAAACAGTTGATATGACAATAAACAGTACATCGACCATGCATAGGTAGAGACAACAAGTTGCACGTGCACAATCAGATAGAAGATTGATTAACAAAAGGCTTAATGCATCACTACCTTTCTCAATTGCCTGAGTCGTTACTGAGACGTGTAATTGGCGGACGGAATAGAAAGATAAAAGCAGATTTCTAACTCTGTTGTATTGAAGTAAGTCAATTGTTTTCGTAGCGCAACAAATTGCAAATATTACTCAATTCTCTCCATTCAAACTTCTGTGCCGTGGATCAAAAAGTGTTGTCAATAGTAAAAGGATTGAAGACTATTTATCACCGTTAATCTCGTATCATCATATATTACCAAACAGTACGTCGACGTTGCAACGTTAATTTTCAGCACTATGATTATCCGCATACCGAGGTATTGAATCACTGAGTGGAAACTTTGGATATGTAATGATTTACATGAATAGAAGAAACAAGTCTGAAACCTTTTAGGGCGAAAATTGATGTGCCCACTGCAGAAAACGGTGTAAGGCTTGGAGCTAAAATTACAGTGCAAAATTTGAGTGCCAGTTTCCTTAGCACATTAAGAATACATTCTCCTCCTTCTCATCATTATCATCATCACAAGACATCTAACGGCATCTAAAATGTCAACCTCCTCCCCAAACAGAAAAGCAGACAAAACACTAATTGCAAGGAAAAGGAAAATGATCACCTTCCCCTTTCCTCGCATTGTTTCTGTTCCTAAATATATAATCCGTGTTTCTGCCATCTTTGTTACTACAAGTTGATACAAATTTCAGATTTTTATTAGAAATCTCGTTAGGCCTAAGCTTTTTCTTGTATTTCTTATAGGAAATCGAATTGTCTTTACAATTAATGTTGTGCTTTTCTTGGAAAGTCGTATGGCAATATTAAAACTATTAGACAACTTGATGATCTCGCACTAAATTATACAAAATCCTTCTACAATTTATATAAAATATAATCGAGTTCAATAAAAGAAACGTCATGCACATGACAAATCAGCATGGACAACGGTAATCCACAATGCGCTCCCCTCGGCTAACGTGGGAATGTGAGAAAGCTTGCCAGCAGCTGCCCGTGGGTCGGTGGTTCTTCGCGGGGTTTTCCCGTGTTTATCCTCCGCCAAATATACTGGCCGCCATGTATAGCCTTTCATGTGCTGAACAAATGGTGTTAAACCCATAACAACAACAACAACAACAACAACAACAATGCGCTCCCATTCTAATACAGTATTAGGAGTGCACTTTTTTCACGTACTCTGTTGACGGAATCCATGGAATTCACTGTTTATGTGGTGTTACGACTCTAGGTCTTAAAAATATGTAACAGAAAGAAAGTGAAACCAACAATGTAAGTAACATCAACAAGCAATTTATTTCCAGAAAATTAAAGCGAAAATTCAAAGACACTTACAATTTGTGAGTTAAATTCACAATACTCCTAAATGTCCTAATAACAAGTCCAAAATAACAGAATGTTCCGAATGAATTCCAGTAGCCTTGAATGTCCTTATGTACCACAAAGGTGTACTCCAGAATGTATTTGAATCAGTTCACATAAATCCCTAAATGATGGATTAATCATTAAGTGAGTGAGCACTTTAGTATTTCCAATGAATATTGTAAATATAACATTCCTCTCAAATTATATCTGATTTCAACAACACAACCAAAATAGATTTCTTACAGACTGATCTTTTAGAAACGGAATTCTAGAACAGGAATGAATTTGTTTACCAAAATCTGTATATAAATACACATGCCTACATGACCTATGTCACATCCGAAATTGAGTATTTCTAATGGAAAAATATTGGCCTACCTGACATAGGTCACAAAAGTCTAATTGCGAAATGCCTATGAAAATAATATGTAAACAACTGGACAAAGTTAAGGATGTATTTTCAAATAGTCATACAACTTACAATCATATAGAAAAGTTAACAATACAAACATCATACATAACAGTGGTAATAAGTATCACTCCCTAAGTAGAGAATGGTGATTCTTGTTTTCAAAATCATCATTGATGAAGGGAACATTTACATTTTATTACTGGAGTTTATCGTTTAACTTAAGTACCAACTTTATCTAATCTACTTAATTATGCATGAGAGCTTAAGAGCTGAATTGAACACTATTAGCGCCTGGGCGAAAGGACTGAGTTACGTATGACACAATTTTCGATGACGTAAATTAATAACGTTCAGAACTAAAATTGAAAGTATACATGTGACACACCTTTTCGTTGGCGCATAGTCCAATTCCTGGTTTCTTTAACTTTGATTTGGGGACGACTTTGTCCTTTCATTTGAAACCGACAACTTTGTACGCGGACATATTTAGCTCCACTTACATCGGACGTGTTTGGGGACAGCGTTTTCGAAGAAAACGGTCAGGTTTTGACGGCCAATTCTGTTTCCTGAATTTACAAATGCTCTAGTATACATTTGGACTTTACTTGGTGACGTCATTTTCGTCATCAAAATTTATCTGTGTCCCTTGGCGATACTACAATGCTAGGTATGACAATAAACAGTATATTGGCTATGCATACATTGAAATAACAAGTGCACGTGCACAGGCAGACAGAACATTCATTAGCAATAGGGCTAATCCATCAATAAATCTTTCACTCAACTGATTGGTTATTCAAACTTGTAATTGGCGGAGAGAATAAAAGATCACATCAGATTTATAACTCTGTAATCTCCATGTAAGTCAATAATTTTTGTGGCGTCACAAATGCCTAATAAGGTCGAAAGGCATTTTTAAAGCTATTAGACAACCTGAAGATCTCGCACTAGCATACATGTATATGAAATATAATCGAGTTCAATTAAAGAAACACGACGTACATGAGAACTCGGCATGGACAACGGTAAAACTGAATGCGTTCCTATTTTAATACATTATTAGGAGTGCACGCTATTCACGTGCTCTCTTGACAGCGTCCTTTTGCATTTACTGTTTGTGTGGTCGTATGTTTCTTTCATTACGTAGAAACTCCGGGTCGTCATTCACGAACACAAAACTTACATTCAGTTACTGATGTTTATCGGTTCATTTAAGTACCAACCGTATGTAATTTACTTTCATAGCTTGCAGGAAAGGCCTGAGGTACGTATGACACAATATTCGATGACGTAGATTAATAAAGGTCAAGACTAAAATTGAGGGTATACGTCCGACACACCTTTTCCGTGGCGGATAGTCTAATTCCTGATTTCTGTAACTTCTATTTGGGGATGAATTTGTCCTTCCTTTTGAAGCAGACAGATTTGTACACGAATATAATTGGTACCTCCTGCATCGAGCTTGTCTGGAGACAGCGTTTCCGAAGAAAACGGTCAGGATTTGACGGCCATTTATGTTTCCTGAACTTGCAAATGCTCTGGTATACGTTTTGACTTCCCTTGATGACGTCAGTTGTCGTCATCAAAATTGTATCTGTGTCCCTTGGCGCTACTGCAAACAGTTGATATGACAATAAACAGTACATCGACCATGCATAGGTAGAGACAACAAGTTGCACGTGCACAATCAGATAGAAGATTGATTAACAAAAGGCTTAATGCATCACTACCTTTCTCAATTGCCTGAGTCGTTACTGAGACGTGTAATTGGCGGACGGAATAGAAAGATAAAAGCAGATTTCTAACTCTGTTGTATTGAAGTAAGTCAATTGTTTTCGTAGCGCAACAAATTGCAAATATTACTCAATTCTCTCCATTCAAACTTCTGTGCCGTGGATCAAAAAGTGTTGTCAATAGTAAAAGGATTGAAGACTATTTATCACCGTTAATCAAGTATCATCATATATTACCAAACAGTACGTCGACGTTGCAACGTTAATTTTCAGCACTATGATTATCCGCATACCGAGGTATTGAATCACTGAGTGGAAACTTTGGATATGTAATGATTTACATGAATAGAAGAAACAAGTCTGAAACCTTTTAGGGCGAAAATTGATGTGCCCACTGCAGAAAACGGCGTAAGGCTTGGAGGTAAAATTACAGTGCAAAATTTGAGTGCCAGTTTCCTTAGCACATTAAGAATACATTCTCCTCCTTCTCATCATTATCATCATCAACAAGACCTCTAACGGCATCTAAAATGTCAACCTCCTCCCCAAACAGAAAAGCAGACAAAACACTAATTGCAAGGAAAAGGAAAATGATCACCTTCCCCTTTCCTCGCATTGTTTCTGTTCCTAAATATATAATCCGTGTTTCTGCCATCTTTGTTACTACAAGTTGATACAAATTTCAGATTTTTATTAGAAATCTCGTTAGGCCTAAGCTTTTTCTTGTATTTCTTATAGGAAATCGAATTGTCTTTACAATTAATGTTGTGCTTTTCTTGGAAAGTCGTATGGCAATATTAAAACTATTAGACAACTTGATGATCTCGCACTAAATTATACAAAATCCTTCTACAATTTATATAAAATATAATCGAGTTCAATAAAAGAAACGTTATGCACATGACAAATCAGCATGGACAACGGTAATCCACAATGCGCTCCCCTCGGCTAACGTGGGTATGTGAGA
The DNA here is from genome assembly GCA_029931535.1 of Margaritifera margaritifera. Lineage (NCBI taxonomy): Eukaryota > Metazoa > Mollusca > Bivalvia > Unionida > Margaritiferidae > Margaritifera > Margaritifera margaritifera. Next base: position 3,340,663 of record JAQPZY010001617.1, read on the forward strand.
AAGCTTGCCAGCAGCTGCCCGTGGGTCGGTGGTTCTTCGCGGGGTTTTCCCGTGTTTATCCTCCGCCAAATATACTGGCCGCCATGTATAGCCTTTCATGTGCTGAACAAATGGTGTTAAACCCACAACAAAAACAACAACAACAACAACAACAACAATGCGCTCCCATTCTAATACAGTATTAGGAGTGCACTTTTTTCACGTACTCTGTTGACGGAATCCATGGAATTCACTGTTTATGTGGTGTTACGACTCTAGGTCTTAAAAATATGTAACAGAAAGAAAGTGAAACCAACAATGTAAGTAACATCAACAAGCAATTTATTTCCAGAAAATTAAAGCGAAAATTCAAAGACACTTACAATTTGTGAGTTAAATTCACAATACTCCTAAATGTCCTAATAACAAGTCCAAAATAACAGAATGTTCCGAATGAATTCCAGTAGCCTTGAATGTCCTTATGTACCACAAAGGTGTACTCCAGAATGTATTTGAATCAGTTCACATAAATCCCTAAATGATGGATTAATCATTAAGTGAGTGAGCACTTTAGTATTTCCAATGAATATTGTAAATATATAATTCCTCTCAAATTATATCTGATTTCAACAACACAACCAAAATAGATTCCTTACAGACTGATCTTTTAGAAACGGAATTCTAGAACAGGAATGAATTTGTTTACCAAAATCTGTATATAAATACACATGCCTACATGACCTATGTCACATCCGAAATTGAGTATTTCTAATGGAAAAATATTGGCCTACCTGACATAGGTCACAAAAGTCTAATTGCGAAATGCCTATGAAAATAATATGTAAACAACTGGACAAAGTTAAGGATGTATTTTCAAATAGTCATACAACTTACAATCATATAGAAAAGTTAACAATATAAACATCATACATAACAGTGGTAATAAGTATCACTCCCTAAGTAGAGAATGGTGATTCTTGTTTTCAAAATCATCATTGATGAAGGGAACATTTACATTTTATTACTGGAGTTTATCGTTTAACTTAAGTACCAACTTTATTTAATCTACTTAATTATGCATGAGAGCTTCAGAGCTGAATTGAACACTATTAGCGCCTGGGCGAAAGGACTGAGTTACGTATGACACAATTTTCGATGACGTAAATTAATAACGTTCAGAACTAAAATTGAAAGTATACATGTGACACACCTTTTCGTTGGCGCATAGTCCAATTCCTGGTTTCTTTAACTTTGATTTGGGGACGACTTTGTCCTTTCATTTGAAGCCGACAACTTTGTACACGGACATATTTAGCTCCACTTACATCGGACGTGTTTGGGGACAGCGTTTTCGAAGAAAACGGTCAGGTTTTGACGGCCAATTCTGTTTCCTGAATTTACAAATGCTCTAGTATACATTTGGACTTTACTTGGTGACGTCATTTTCGTCATCAAAGTTTTATCTGTGTCCCTTGGCGATACTACAATGCTAGGTATGACAATAAACAGTATATTGGCTATGCATACATTGAAATAACAAGTGCACAGGCAGACAGAACATTCATTAGCAATAGGGCTAATCCATCAATAAATCTTTCACTCAACTGATTGGTTATTCAAACTTGTAATTGGCGGAGAGAATAAAAGATCACAGCAGATTTATAACTCTGTAATCTCCATGTAAGTCAATAATTTTTGTGGCGTCACTAATGCCTAATAAGGTCGAAAGGCATTTTTAAAGCTATTAGACAACCTGAAGATCTCGCACTAGCATACATGTATATGAAATATAATCGAGTTCAATTAAAGAAACACAACGTACATGAGAACTCGGCATGGACAACGGTAAAACTGAATGCGTTCCTATTTTAATACATTATTAGGAGTGCACGCTATTCACGTGCTCTCTTGACAGGGTCCTTTTGCATTTACTGTTTGTGTGGTCGTATGTTTCTTTCATTACGTAGAAACTCCGGGTCGTCATTCACGAACACAAAACTTACATTCAGTTACTGATGTTTATCGGTTCATTTAAGTACCAACCGTATGTAATTTACTTTCATAGCATGCAGGAAAGGCCTGAGGTACGTATGACACAATATTCTATGACGTAGATTAATAAAGGTCAAGACTAAAATTGAAGGTATACGTCCGACACACCTTTTCCGTGGCGGATAGTCTAATTCCTGATTTCTGTAACTTCTATTTGGGGATGAATTTGTCCTTCCTTTTGAAGCAGACAGATTTGTACACGAATATAATTGGTACCTCCTGCATCGAGCTTGTCTGGAGACAGCGTTTCCGAAGAAAACGGTCAGGATTTGACGGCCATTTATGTTTCCTGAACTTGCAAATGCTCTGGTATACGTTTTGACTTCCCTTGATGACATCAGTTGTCGTCATCAAAATTGTATCTGTGTCCCTTGGCGCTACTGCAAACAGTTGATATGACAATAAACAGTACATCGACCATGCATAGGTAGAGACAACAAGTTGCACGTGCACAATCAGATAGAAGATTGATTAACAAAAGGCTTAATGCATCACTACCTTTCTCAATTGCCTGAGTCGTTACTGAGACGTGTAATTGGCGGACGGAATAGAAAGATAAAAGCAGATTTCTAACTCTGTTGTATTGAAGTAAGTCAATTGTTTTCGTAGCGCAACAAATTGCAAATATTACTCAATTCTCTCCATTCAAACTTCTGTGCCGTGGATCAAAAAGTGTTGTCAATAGTAAAAGGATTGAAGACTATTTATCACCGTTAATCTCGTATCATCATATATTACCAAACAGTACGTCGACGTTGCAACGTTAATTTTCAGCACTATGATTATCCGCATACCGAGGTATTGAATCACTGAGTGGAAACTTTGGATATGTAATGATTTACATGAATAGAAGAAACAAGTCTGAAACCTTTTAGGGCGAAAATTGATGTGCCCACTGCAGAAAACGGTGTAAGGCTTGGAGGTAAAATTACAGTGCAAAATTTGAGTGCCAGTTTCCTTAGCACATTAAGAATACATTCTCCTCCTTCTCATCATTATCATCATCAACAAGACCTCTAACGGCATCTAAAATGTCAACCTCCTCCCCAAACAGAAAAGCAGACAAAACACTAATTGCAAGGAAAAGGAAAATGATCACCTTCCCCTTTCCTCGCATTGTTTCTGTTCCTAAATATATAATCCGTGTTTCTGCCATCTTTGTTACTACAAGTTGATACAAATTTCAGATTTTTATTAGAAATCTCGTTAGGCCTAAGCTTTTTCTTGTATTTCTTATAGGAAATCGAATTGTCTTTACAATTAATGTTGTGCTTTTCTTGGAAAGTCGTATGGCAATATTAAAACTATTAGACAACTTGATGATCTCGCACTAAATTATACAAAATCCTTCTACAATTTATATAAAATATAATCGAGTTCAATAAAAGAAACGTTATGCACATGACAAATCAGCATGGACAACGGTAATCCACAATGCGCTCCCCTCGGCTAACGTGGGTATGTGAGAAAGCTTGCCAGCAGCTGCCCGTGGGTCGGTGGTTCTTCGCGGGGTTTTCCCGTGTTTATCCTCCGCCAAATATACTGGCCGCCATGTATAGCCTTTCATGTGCTGAACAAATGGTGTTAAACCCACAACAAAAACAACAACAACAACAACAACAACAATGCGCTCCCATTCTAATACAGTATTAGGAGTGCACTTTTTTCACGTACTCTGTTGACGGAATCCATGGAATTCACTGTTTATGTGGTGTTACGACTCTAGGTCTTAAAAATATGTAACAGAAAGAAAGTGAAACCAACAATGTAAGTAACATCAACAAGCAATTTATTTCCAGAAAATTAAAGCGAAAATTCAAAGACACTTACAATTTGTGAGTTAAATTCACAATACTCCTAAATGTCCTAATAACAAGTCCAAAATAACAGAATGTTCCGAATGAATTCCAGTAGCCTTGAATGTCCTTATGTACCACAAAGGTGTACTCCAGAATGTATTTGAATCAGTTCACATAAATCCCTAAATGATGGATTAATCATTAAGTGAGTGAGCACTTTAGTATTTCCAATGAATATTGTAAATATATAATTCCTCTCAAATTATATCTGATTTCAACAACACAACCAAAATAGATTCCTTACAGACTGATCTTTTAGAAACGGAATTCTAGAACAGGAATGAATTTGTTTACCAAAATCTGTATATAAATACACATGCCTACATGACCTATGTCACATCCGAAATTGAGTATTTCTAATGGAAAAATATTGGCCTACCTGACATAGGTCACAAAAGTCTAATTGCGAAATGCCTATGAAAATAATATGTAAACAACTGGACAAAGTTAAGGATGTATTTTCAAATAGTCATACAACTTACAATCATATAGAAAAGTTAACAATATAAACATCATACATAACAGTGGTAATAAGTATCACTCCCTAAGTAGAGAATGGTGATTCTTGTTTTCAAAATCATCATTGATGAAGGGAACATTTACATTTTATTACTGGAGTTTATCGTTTAACTTAAGTACCAACTTTATTTAATCTACTTAATTATGCATGAGAGCTTCAGAGCTGAATTGAACACTATTAGCGCCTGGGCGAAAGGACTGAGTTACGTATGACACAATTTTCGATGACGTAAATTAATAACGTTCAGAACTAAAATTGAAAGTATACATGTGACACACCTTTTCGTTGGCGCATAGTCCAATTCCTGGTTTCTTTAACTTTGATTTGGGGACGACTTTGTCCTTTCATTTGAAGCCGACAACTTTGTACACGGACATATTTAGCTCCACTTACATCGGACGTGTTTGGGGACAGCGTTTTCGAAGAAAACGGTCAGGTTTTGACGGCCAATTCTGTTTCCTGAATTTACAAATGCTCTAGTATACATTTGGACTTTACTTGGTGACGTCATTTTCGTCATCAAAGTTTTATCTGTGTCCCTTGGCGATACTACAATGCTAGGTATGACAATAAACAGTATATTGGCTATGCATACATTGAAATAACAAGTGCACAGGCAGACAGAACATTCATTAGCAATAGGGCTAATCCATCAATAAATCTTTCACTCAACTGATTGGTTATTCAAACTTGTAATTGGCGGAGAGAATAAAAGATCACAGCAGATTTATAACTCTGTAATCTCCATGTAAGTCAATAATTTTTGTGGCGTCACTAATGCCTAATAAGGTCGAAAGGCATTTTTAAAGCTATTAGACAACCTGAAGATCTCGCACTAGCATACATGTATATGAAATATAATCGAGTTCAATTAAAGAAACACAACGTACATGAGAACTCGGCATGGACAACGGTAAAACTGAATGCGTTCCTATTTTAATACATTATTAGGAGTGCACGCTATTCACGTGCTCTCTTGACAGGGTCCTTTTGCATTTACTGTTTGTGTGGTCGTATGTTTCTTTCATTACGTAGAAACTCCGGGTCGTCATTCACGAACACAAAACTTACATTCAGTTACTGATGTTTATCGGTTCATTTAAGTACCAACCGTATGTAATTTACTTTCATAGCATGCAGGAAAGGCCTGAGGTACGTATGACACAATATTCTATGACGTAGATTAATAAAGGTCAAGACTAAAATTGAAGGTATACGTCCGACACACCTTTTCCGTGGCGGATAGTCTAATTCCTGATTTCTGTAACTTCTATTTGGGGATGAATTTGTCCTTCCTTTTGAAGCAGACAGATTTGTACACGAATATAATTGGTACCTCCTGCATCGAGCTTGTCTGGAGACAGCGTTTCCGAAGAAAACGGTCAGGATTTGACGGCCATTTATGTTTCCTGAACTTGCAAATGCTCTGGTATACGTTTTGACTTCCCTTGATGACATCAGTTGTCGTCATCAAAATTGTATCTGTGTCCCTTGGCGCTACTGCAAACAGTTGATATGACAATAAACAGTACATCGACCATGCATAGGTAGAGACAACAAGTTGCACGTGCACAATCAGATAGAAGATTGATTAACAAAAGGCTTAATGCATCACTACCTTTCTCAATTGCCTGAGTCGTTACTGAGACGTGTAATTGGCGGACGGAATAGAAAGATAAAAGCAGATTTCTAACTCTGTTGTATTGAAGTAAGTCAATTGTTTTCGTAGCGCAACAAATTGCAAATATTACTCAATTCTCTCCATTCAAACTTCTGTGCCGTGGATCAAAAAGTGTTGTCAATAGTAAAAGGATTGAAGACTATTTATCACCGTTAATCTCGTATCATCATATATTACCAAACAGTACGTCGACGTTGCAACGTTAATTTTCAGCACTATGATTATCCGCATACCGAGGTATTGAATCACTGAGTGGAAACTTTGGATATGTAATGATTTACATGAATAGAAGAAACAAGTCTGAAACCTTTTAGGGCGAAAATTGATGTGCCCACTGCAGAAAACGGTGTAAGGCTTGGAGGTAAAATTACAGTGCAAAATTTGAGTGCCAGTTTCCTTAGCACATTAAGAATACATTCTCCTCCTTCTCATCATTATCATCATCACAAGACATCTAACGGCATCTAAAATGTCAACCTCCTCCCCAAACAGAAAAGCAGACAAAACACTAATTGCAAGGAAAAGGAAAATGATCACCTTCCCCTTTCCTCGCATTGTTTCTGTTCCTAAATATATAATCCGTGTTTCTGCCATCTTTGTTACTACAAGTTGATACAAATTTCAGATTTTTATTAGAAATCTCGTTAGGCCTAAGCTTTTTCTTGTATTTCTTATAGGATATCGAATTGTCTTTACAATTAATGTTGTGCTTTTCTTGGAAAGTCGTATGGCAATATTAAAACTATTAGACAACTTGATGATCTCGCACTAAATTATACAAAATCCTTCTACAATTTATATAAAATATAATCGAGTTCAATAAAAGAAACGTCATGCTCATGACAAATCAGCATGGACAACGGTAATCCACAATACGCTCCCCTCGGCTAACGTGGGAATGTGAGAAAGCTTGCCAGCAGCTGCCCGTGGGTCGGTGGTTCTTCGCGGGGTTTTCCCGTGTTTATCCTCCGCCAAATATACTGGCCGCCATGTATAGCCTTTCATGTGCTGAACAAATGTTGTTAAACCCATAACAACAACAACAACAACAACAACAACAATGCGCTCCCATTCTAATACAGTATTAGGAGTGCACTTTTTTCACGTACTCTGTTGACGGAATCCATGGAATTCACTGTTTATGTGGTGTTACGACTCTAGGTCTTAAAAATATGTAACAGAAAGAAAGTGAAACCAACAATGTAAGTAACATCAACAAGCAATTTATTTCCAGAAAATTAAAGTGAAAATTCAAAGACACTTACAATTTGTGAGTTAAATTCACAATACTCCTAAATGTCCTAATAACAAGTCCAAAATAACAGAATGTTCCGAATGAATTCCGGTAGCCTTGAATGTCCTTATGTACCACAAAGGTGTACTCCAGAATGTATTTGAATCAGTTCACATAAATCCCTAAATGATGGATTAATCATTAAGTGAGTGAGCACTTTAGTATTTCCAATGAATATTGTAAATATAACATTCCTCTCAAATTATATCTGATTTCAACAACACAACCAAAATAGATTTCTTACAGACTGATCTTTTAGAAACGGAATTCTAGAACAGGAATGAATTTGTTTACCAAAATCTGTATATAAATACACATGCCTACATGACCTATGTCACATCCGAAATTGAGTATTTCTAATGGAAAAATATTGGCCTACCTGACATAGGTCACAAAAGTCTAATTGCGAAATGCCTATGAAAATAATATGTAAACAACTGGACAAAGTTAAGGATGTATTTTCAAATAGTCATACAACTTACAATCATATAGAAAAGTTAACAATACAAACATCATACATAACAGTGGTAATAAGTATCACTCCCTAAGTAGAGAATGGTGATTCTTGTTTTCAAAATCATCATTGATGAAGGGAACATTTACATTTTATTACTGGAGTTTATCGTTTAACTTAAGTACCAACTTTATCTAATCTACTTAATTATGCATGAGAGCTTCAGAGCTGAATTGAACACTATTAGCGCCTGGGCGAAAGGACTGAGTTACGTATGACACAATTTTCGATGACGTAAATTAATAACGTTCAGAACTAAAATTGAAAGTATACATGTGACACACCTTTTCGTTGGCGCATAGTCCAATTCCTGGTTTCTTTAACTTTGATTTGGGGACGACTTTGTCCTTTCATTTGAAACCGACAACTTTGTACACGGACATATTTAGCTCCACTTACATCGGACGTGTTTGGGGACAGCGTTTTCGAAGAAAACGGTCAGGTTTTGACGGCCAATTCTGTTTCCTGAATTTACAAATGCTCTAGTATACATTTGGACTTTACTTGGTGACGTCATTTTCGTCATCAAAGTTTTATCTGTGTCCCTTGGCGATACTACAATGCTAGGTATGACAATAAACAGTATATTGGCTATGCATACATTGAAATAACAAGTGCACGTGCACAGGCAGACAGAACATTCATTAGCAATAGGGCTAATCCATCAATAAATCTTTCACTCAACTGATTGGTTATTCAAACTTGTAATTGGCGGAGAGAATAAAAGATCACAGCAGATTTATAACTCTGTAATCTCCATGTAAGTCAATAATTTTTGTGGCGTCACAAATGCCTAATAAGGTCGAAAGGCATTTTTAAAGCTATTAGACAACCTGAAGATCTCGCACTAGCATACATGTATATGAAATATAATCGAGTTCAATTAAAGAAACACGACGTACATGAGAACTCGGCATGGACAACGGTAAAACTGAATGCGTTCCTATTTTAATACATTATTAGGAGTGCACGCTATTCACGTGCTCTCTTGACAGCGTCCTTTTGCATTTACTGTTTGTGTGGTCGTATGTTTCTTTCATTACGTAGAAACTCCGGGTCGTCATTCACGAACACAAAACTTACATTCAGTTACTGATGTTTATCGGTTCATTTAAGTACCAACCGTATGTAATTTACTTTCATAGCTTGCAGGAAAGGCCTGAGGTACGTATGACACAATATTCGATGACGTAGATTAATAAAGGTCAAGACTAAAATTGAGGGTATACGTCCGACACACCTTTTCCGTGGCGGATAGTCTAATTCCTGATTTCTGTAACTTCTATTTGGGGATGAATTTGTCCTTCCTTTTGAAGCAGACAGATTTGTACACGAATATAATTGGTACCTCCTGCATCGAGCTTGTCTGGAGACAGCGTTTCCGAAGAAAACGGTCAGGATTTGACGGCCATTTATGTTTCCTGAACTTGCAAATGCTCTGGTATACGTTTTGACTTCCCTTGATGACGTCAGTTGTCGTCATCAAAATTGTATCTGTGTCCCTTGGCGCTACTGCAAACAGTTGATATGACAATAAACAGTACATCGACCATGCATAGGTAGAGACAACAAGTTGCACGTGCACAATCAGATAGAAGATTGATTAACAAAAGGCTTAATGCATCACTACCTTTCTCAATTGCCTGAGTCGTTACTGAGACGTGTAATTGGCGGACGGAATAGAAAGATAAAAGCAGATTTCTAACTCTGTTGTATTGAAGTAAGTCAATTGTTTTCGTAGCGCAACAAATTGCAAATATTACTCAATTCTCTCCATTCAAACTTCTGTGCCGTGGATCAAAAAGTGTTGTCAATAGTAAAAGGATTGAAGACTATTTATCACCGTTAATCTCGTATCATCATATATTACCAAACAGTACGTCGACGTTGCAACGTTAATTTTCAGCACTATGATTATCCGCATACCGAGGTATTGAATCACTGAGTGGAAACTTTGGATATGTAATGATTTACATGAATAGAAGAAACAAGTCTGAAACCTTTTAGGGCGAAAATTGATGTGCCCACTGCAGAAAACGGTGTAAGGCTTGGAGGTAAAATTACAGTGCAAAATTTGAGTGCCAGTTTCCTTAGCACATTAAGAATACATTCTCCTCCTTCTCATCATTATCATCATCAACAAGACCTCTAACGGCATCTAAAATGTCAACCTCCTCCCCAAACAGAAAAGCAGACAAAACACTAATTGCAAGGAAAAGGAAAATGATCACCTTCCCCTTTCCTCGCATTGTTTCTGTTCCTAAATATATAATCCGTGTTTCTGCCATCTTTGTTACTACAAGTTGATACAAATTTCAGATTTTTATTAGAAATCTCGTTAGGCCTAAGCTTTTTCTTGTATTTCTTATAGGAAATCGAATTGTCTTTACAATTAATGTTGTGCTTTTCTTGGAAAGTCGTATGGCAATATTAAAACTATTAGACAACTTGATGATCTCGCACTAAATTATACAAAATCCTTCTACAATTTATATAAAATATAATCGAGTTCAATAAAAGAAACGTTATGCACATGACAAATCAGCATGGACAACGGTAATCCACAATGCGCTCCCCTCGGCTAACGTGGGTATGTGAGAAAGCTTGCCAGCAGCTGCCCGTGGGTCGGTGGTTCTTCGCGGGGTTTTCCCGTGTTTATCCTCCGCCAAATATACTGGCCGCCATGTATAGCCTTTCATGTGCTGAACAAATGGTGTTAAACCCATAACAACAACAACAACAACAACAACAACAACAACAATGCGCTCCCATTCTAATACAGTATTAGGAGTGCACTTTTTTCACGTACTCTGTTGACGGAATCCATGGAATTCACTGTTTATGTGGTGTTACGACTCTAGGTCTTAAAAATATGTAACAGAAAGAAAGTGAAACCAACAATGTAAGTAACATCAACAAGCAATTTATTTCCAGAAAATTAAAGCGAAAATTCAAAGACACTTACAATTTGTGAGTTAAATTCACAATACTCCTAAATGTCCTAATAACAAGTCCAAAATAACAGAATGTTCCGAATGAATTCCAGTAGCCTTGAATGTCCTTATGTACCACAAAGGTGTACTCCAGAATGTATTTGAATCAGTTCACATAAATCCCTAAATGATGGATTAATCATTAAGTGAGTGAGCACTTTAGTATTTCCAATGAATATTGTAAATATAACATTCCTCTCAAATTATATCTGATTTCAACAACACAACCAAAATAGATTTCTTACAGACTGATCTTTTAGAAACGGAATTCTAGAACAGGAATGAATTTGTTTACCAAAATCTGTATATAAATACACATGCCTACATGACCTATGTCACATCCGAAATTGAGTATTTCTAATGGAAAAATATTGGCCTACCTGACATAGGTCACAAAAGTCTAATTGCGAAATGCCTATGAAAATAATATGTAAACAACTGGACAAAGTTAAGGATGTATTTTCAAATAGTCATACAACTTACAATCATATAGAAAAGTTAACAATACAAACATCATACATAACAGTGGTAATAAGTATCACTCCCTAAGTAGAGAATGGTGATTCTTGTTTTCAAAATCATCATTGATGAAGGGAACATTTACATTTTATTACTGGAGTTTATCGTTTAACTTAAGTACCAACTTTATTTAATCTACTTAATTATGCATGAGAGCTTCAGAGCTGAATTGAACACTATTAGCGCCTGGGCGAAAGGACTGAGTTACGTATGACACAATTTTCGATGACGTAAATTAATAACGTTCAGAACTAAAATTGAAAGTATACATGTGACACACCTTTTCGTTGGCGCATAGTCCAATTCCTGGTTTCTTTAACTTTGATTTGGGGACGACTTTGTCCTTTCATTTGAAACCGACAACTTTGTACACGGACATATTTAGCTCCACTTACATCGGACGTGTTTGGGGACAGCGTTTTCGAAGAAAACGGTCAGGTTTTGACGGCCAATTCTGTTTCCTGAATTTACAAATGCTCTAGTATACATTTGGACTTTACTTGGTGACGTCATTTTCGTCATCAAAATTTATCTGTGTCCCTTGGCGATACTACAATGCTAGGTATGACAATAAACAGTATATTGGCTATGCATACATTGAAATAACAAGTGCACGTGCACAGGCAGACAGAACATTCATTAGCAATAGGGCTAATCCATCAATAAATCTTTCACTCAACTGATTGGTTATTCAAACTTGTAATTGGCGGAGAGAATAAAAGATCACATCAGATTTATAACTCTGTAATCTCCATGTAAGTCAATAATTTTTGTGGCGTCACAAATGCCTAATAAGGTCGAAAGGCATTTTTAAAGCTATTAGACAACCTGAAGATCTCGCACTAGCATACATGTATATGAAATATAATCGAGTTCAATTAAAGAAACACGACGTACATGAGAACTCGGCATGGACAACGGTAAAACTGAATGCGTTCCTATTTTAATACATTATTAGGAGTGCACGCTATTCACGTGCTCTCTTGACAGCGTCCTTTTGCATTTACTGTTTGTGTGGTCGTATGTTTCTTTCATTACGTAGAAACTCCGGGTCGTCATTCACGAACACAAAACTTACATTCAGTTACTGATGTTTATCGGTTCATTTAAGTACCAACCGTATGTAATTTACTTTCATAGCTTGCAGGAAAGGCCTGAGGTACGTATGACACAATATTCGATGACGTAGATTAATAAAGGTCAAGACTAAAATTGAGGGTATACGTCCGACACACCTTTTCCGTGGCGGATAGTCTAATTCCTGATTTCTGTAACTTCTATTTGGGGATGAATTTGTCCTTCCTTTTGAAGCAGACAGATTTGTACACGAATATAATTGGTACCTCCTGCATCGAGCTTGTCTGGAGACAGCGTTTCCGAAGAAAACGGTCAGGATTTGACGGCCATTTATGTTTCCTGAACTTGCAAATGCTCTGGTATACGTTTTGACTTCCCTTGATGACGTCAGTTGTCGTCATCAAAATTGTATCTGTGTCCCTTGGCGCTACTGCAAACAGTTGATATGACAATAAACAGTACATCGACCATGCATAGGTAGAGACAACAAGTTGCACGTGCACAATCAGATAGAAGATTGATTAACAAAAGGCTTAATGCATCACTACCTTTCTCAATTGCCTGAGTCGTTACTGAGACGTGTAATTGGCGGACGGAATAGAAAGATAAAAGCAGATTTCTAACTCTGTTGTATTGAAGTAAGTCAATTGTTTTCGTAGCGCAACAAATTGCAAATATTACTCAATTCTCTCCATTCAAACTTCTGTGCCGTGGATCAAAAAGTGTTGTCAATAGTAAAAGGATTGAAGACTATTTATCACCGTTAATCAAGTATCATCATATATTACCAAACAGTACGTCGACGTTGCAACGTTAATTTTCAGCACTATGATTATCCGCATACCGAGGTATTGAATCACTGAGTGGAAACTTTGGATATGTAATGATTTACATGAATAGAAGAAACAAGTCTGAAACCTTTTAGGGCGAAAATTGATGTGCCCACTGCAGAAAACGGCGTAAGGCTTGGAGGTAAAATTACAGTGCAAAATTTGAGTGCCAGTTTCCTTAGCACATTAAGAATACATTCTCCTCCTTCTCATCATTATCATCATCAACAAGACCTCTAACGGCATCTAAAATGTCAACCTCCTCCCCAAACAGAAAAGCAGACAAAACACTAATTGCAAGGAAAAGGAAAATGATCACCTTCCCCTTTCCTCGCATTGTTTCTGTTCCTAAATATATAATCCGTGTTTCTGCCATCTTTGTTACTACAAGTTGATACAAATTTCAGATTTTTATTAGAAATCTCGTTAGGCCTAAGCTTTTTCTTGTATTTCTTATAGGAAATCGAATTGTCTTTACAATTAATGTTGTGCTTTTCTTGGAAAGTCGTATGGCAATATTAAAACTATTAGACAACTTGATGATCTCGCACTAAATTATACAAAATCCTTCTACAATTTATATAAAATATAATCGAGTTCAATAAAAGAAACGTTATGCACATGACAAATCAGCATGGACAACGGTAATCCACAATGCGCTCCCCTCGGCTAACGTGGGTATGTGAGAAAGCTTGCCAGCAGCTGCCCGTGGGTCGGTGGTTCTTCGCGGGGTTTTCCCGTGTTTATCCTCCGCCAAATATACTGGCCGCCATGTATAGCCTTTCATGTGCTGAACAAATGGTGTTAAACCCATAACAACAACAACAACAACAACAACAACAACAACAATGCGCTCCCATTCTAATACAGTATTAGGAGTGCACTTTTTTCACGTACTCTGTTGACGGAATCCATGGAATTCACTGTTTATGTGGTGTTACGACTCTAGGTCTTAAAAATATGTAACAGAAAGAAAGTGAAACCAACAATGTAAGTAACATCAACAAGCAATTTATTTCCAGAAAATTAAAGCGAAAATTCAAAGACACTTACAATTTGTGAGTTAAATTCACAATACTCCTAAATGTCCTAATAACAAGTCCAAAATAACAGAATGTTCCGAATGAATTCCAGTAGCCTTGAATGTCCTTATGTACCACAAAGGTGTACTCCAGAATGTATTTGAATCAGTTCACATAAATCCCTAAATGATGGATTAATCATTAAGTGAGTGAGCACTTTAGTATTTCCAATGAATATTGTAAATATATAATTCCTCTCAAATTATATCTGATTTCAACAACACAACCAAAATAGATTCCTTACAGACTGATCTTTTAGAAACGGAATTCTAGAACAGGAATGAATTTGTTTACCAAAATCTGTATATAAATACACATGCCTACATGACCTATGTCACATCCGAAATTGAGTATTTCTAATGGAAAAATATTGGCCTACCTGACATAGGTCACAAAAGTCTAATTGCGAAATGCCTATGAAAATAATATGTAAACAACTGGACAAAGTTAAGGATGTATTTTCAAATAGTCATACAACTTACAATCATATAGAAAAGTTAACAATATAAACATCATACATAACAGTGGTAATAAGTATCACTCCCTAAGTAGAGAATGGTGATTCTTGTTTTCAAAATCATCATTGATGAAGGGAACATTTACATTTTATTACTGGAGTTTATCGTTTAACTTAAGTACCAACTTTATTTAATCTACTTAATTATGCATGAGAGCTTCAGAGCTGAATTGAACACTATTAGCGCCTGGGCGAAAGGACTGAGTTACGTATGACACAATTTTCGATGACGTAAATTAATAACGTTCAGAACTAAAATTGAAAGTATACATGTGACACACCTTTTCGTTGGCGCATAGTCCAATTCCTGGTTTCTTTAACTTTGATTTGGGGACGACTTTGTCCTTTCATTTGAAGCCGACAACTTTGTACACGGACATATTTAGCTCCACTTACATCGGACGTGTTTGGGGACAGCGTTTTCGAAGAAAACGGTCAGGTTTTGACGGCCAATTCTGTTTCCTGAATTTACAAATGCTCTAGTATACATTTGGACTTTACTTGGTGACGTCATTTTCGTCATCAAAGTTTTATCTGTGTCCCTTGGCGATACTACAATGCTAGGTATGACAATAAACAGTATATTGGCTATGCATACATTGAAATAACAAGTGCACAGGCAGACAGAACATTCATTAGCAATAGGGCTAATCCATCAATAAATCTTTCACTCAACTGATTGGTTATTCAAACTTGTAATTGGCGGAGAGAATAAAAGATCACAGCAGATTTATAACTCTGTAATCTCCATGTAAGTCAATAATTTTTGTGGCGTCACTAATGCCTAATAAGGTCGAAAGGCATTTTTAAAGCTATTAGACAACCTGAAGATCTCGCACTAGCATACATGTATATGAAATATAATCGAGTTCAATTAAAGAAACACGACGTACATGAGAACTCGGCATGGACAACGGTAAAACTGAATGCGTTCCTATTTTAATACATTATTAGGAGTGCACGCTATTCACGTGCTCTCTTGACAGCGTCCTTTTGCATTTACTGTTTGTGTGGTCGTATGTTTCTTTCATTACGTAGAAACTCCGGGTCGTCATTCACGAACACAAAACTTACATTCAGTTACTGATGTTTATCGGTTCATTTAAGTACCAACCGTATGTAATTTACTTTCATAGCTTGCAGGAAAGGCCTGAGGTACGTATGACACAATATTCGATGACGTAGATTAATAAAGGTCAAGACTAAAATTGAAGGTATACGTCCGACACACCTTTTCCGTGGCGGATAGTCTAATTCCTGATTTCTGTAACTTCTATTTGGGGATGAATTTGTCCTTCCTTTTGAAGCAGACAGATTTGTACACGAATATAATTGGTACCTCCTGCATCGAGCTTGTCTGGAGACAGCGTTTCCGAAGAAAACGGTCAGGATTTGACGGCCATTTATGTTTCCTGAACTTGCAAATGCTCTGGTATACGTTTTGACTTCCCTTGATGACGTCAGTTGTCGTCATCAAAATTGTATCTGTGTCCCTTGGCGCTACTGCAAACAGTTGATATGACAATAAACAGTACATCGACCATGCATAGGTAGAGACAACAAGTTGCACGTGCACAATCAGATAGAAGATTGATTAACAAAAGGCTTAATGCATCACTACCTTTCTCAATTGCCTGAGTCGTTACTGAGACGTGTAATTGGCGGACGGAATAGAAAGATAAAAGCAGATTTCTAACTCTGTTGTATTGAAGTAAGTCAATTGTTTTCGTAGCGCAACAAATTGCAAATATTACTCAATTCTCTCCATTCAAACTTCTGTGCCGTGGATCAAAAAGTGTTGTCAATAGTAAAAGGATTGAAGACTATTTATCACCGTTAATCAAGTATCATCATATATTACCAAACAGTACGTCGACGTTGCAACGTTAATTTTCAGCACTATGATTATCCGCATACCGAGGTATTGAATCACTGAGTGGAAACTTTGGATATGTAATGATTTACATGAATAGAAGAAACAAGTCTGAAACCTTTTAGGGCGAAAATTGATGTGCCCACTGCAGAAAACGGTGTAAGGCTTGGAGGTAAAATTACAGTGCAAAATTTGAGTGCCAGTTTCCTTAGCACATTAAGAATACATTCTCCTCCTTCTCATCATTATCATCATCAACAAGACCTCTAACGGCATCTAAAATGTCAACCTCCTCCCCAAACAGAAAAGCAGACAAAACACTAATTGCAAGGAAAAGGAAAATGATCACCTTCCCCTTTCCTCGCATTGTTTCTGTTCCTAAATATATAATCCGTGTTTCTGCCATCTTTGTTACTACAAGTTGATACAAATTTCAGATTTTTATTAGAAATCTCGTTAGGCCTAAGCTTTTTCTTGTATTTCTTATAGGAAATCGAATTGTCTTTACAATTAATGTTGTGCTTTTCTTGGAAAGTCGTATGGCAATATTAAAACTATTAGACAACTTGATGATCTCGCACTAAATTATACAAAATCCTTCTACAATTTATATAAAATATAATCGAGTTCAATAAAAGAAACGTTATGCACATGACAAATCAGCATGGACAACGGTAATCCACAATGCGCTCCCCTCGGCTAACGTGGGTATGTGAGAAAGCTTGCCAGCAGCTGCCCGTGGGTCGGTGGTTCTTCGCGGGGTTTTCCCGTGTTTATCCTCCGCCAAATATACTGGCCGCCATGTATAGCCTTTCATGTGCTGAACAAATGGTGTTAAACCCACAACAAAAACAACAACAACAACAACAACAACAATGCGCTCCCATTCTAATACAGTATTAGGAGTGCACTTTTTTCACGTACTCTGTTGACGGAATCCATGGAATTCACTGTTTATGTGGTGTTACGACTCTAGGTCTTAAAAATATGTAACAGAAAGAAAGTGAAACCAACAATGTAAGTAACATCAACAAGCAATTTATTTCCAGAAAATTAAAGCGAAAATTCAAAGACACTTACAATTTGTGAGTTAAATTCACAATACTCCTAAATGTCCTAATAACAAGTCCAAAATAACAGAATGTTCCGAATGAATTCCAGTAGCCTTGAATGTCCTTATGTACCACAAAGGTGTAATCCAGAATGTATTTGAATCAGTTCACATAAATCCCTAAATGATGGATTAATCATTAAGTGAGTGAGCACTTTAGTATTTCCAATGAATATTGTAAATATATAATTCCTCTCAAATTATATCTGATTTCAACAACACAACCAAAATAGATTCCTTACAGACTGATCTTTTAGAAACGGAATTCTAGAACAGGAATGAATTTGTTTACCAAAATCTGTATATAAATACACATGCCTACATGACCTATGTCACATCCGAAATTGAGTATTTCTAATGGAAAAATATTGGCCTACCTGACATAGGTCACAAAAGTCTAATTGCGAAATGCCTATGAAAATAATATGTAAACAACTGGACAAAGTTAAGGATGTATTTTCAAATAGTCATACAACTTACAATCATATAGAAAAGTTAACAATATAAACATCATACATAACAGTGGTAATAAGTATCACTCCCTAAGTAGAGAATGGTGATTCTTGTTTTCAAAATCATCATTGATGAAGGGAACATTTACATTTTATTACTGGAGTTTATCGTTTAACTAAAGTACCAACTTTATCTAATCTACTTAATTATGCATGAGAGCTTCAGAGCTGAATTGAACACTATTAGCGCCTGGGCGAAAGGACTGAGTTACGTATGACACAATTTTCGATGACGTAAATTAATAACGTTCAGAACTAAAATTGAAAGTATACATGTGACACACCTTTTCGTTGGCGCATAGTCCAATTCCTGGTTTCTTTAACTTTGATTTGGGGACGACTTTGTCCTTTCATTTGAAACCGACAACTTTGTACACGGACATATTTAGCTCCACTTACATCGGACGTGTTTGGGGACAGCGTTTTCGAAGAAAACGGTCAGGTTTTGACGGCCAATTCTGTTTCCTGAATTTACAAATGCTCTAGTATACATTTGGACTTTACTTGGTGACGTCATTTTCGTCATCAAAGTTTTATCTGTGTCCCTTGGCGATACTACAATGCTAGGTATGACAATAAACAGTATATTGGCTATGCATACATTGAAATAACAAGTGCACAGGCAGACAGAACATTCATTAGCAATAGAGCTAATCCATCAATAAATCTTTCACTCAACTGATTGGTTATTCAAACTTGTAATTGGCGGAGAGAATAAAAGATCACAGCAGATTTATAACTCTGTAATCTCCATGTAAGTCAATAATTTTTGTGGCGTCACTAATGCCTAATAAGGTGGAAAGGCATTTTTAAAGCTATTAGACAACCTGAAGATCTCGCACTAGCATACATGTATATGAAATATAATCGAGTTCAATTAAAGAAACACGACGTACATGAGAACTCGGCATGGACAACGATAAAACTGAATGCGTTCCTATTTTAATACATTATTAGGAGTGCACGCTATTCACGTGCTCTCTTGACAGCGTCCTTTTGCATTTACTGTTTGTGTGGTCGTATGTTTCTTTCATTACGTAGAAACTCCGGGTCGTCATTCACGAACACAAAACTTACATTCAGTTACTGATGTTTATCGGTTCATTTAAGTACCAACCGTATGTAATTTACTTTCATAGCTTGCAGGAAAGGCCTGAGGTACGTATGACACAATATTCTATGACGTAGATTAATAAAGGTCAAGACTAAAATTGAAGGTATACGTCCGACACACCTTTTCCGTGGCGGATAGTCTAATTCCTGATTTCTGTAACTTCTATTTGGGGATGAATTTGTCCTTCCTTTTGAAGCAGACAGATTTGTACACGAATATAATTGGTACCTCCTGCATCGAGCTTGTCTGGAGACAGCGTTTCCGAAGAAAACGGTCAGGATTTGACGGCCATTTATGTTTCCTGAACTTGCAAATGCTCTGGTATACGTTTTGACTTCCCTTGATGACGTCAGTTGTCGTCATCAAAATTGTATCTGTGTCCCTTGGCGCTACTGCAAACAGTTGATATGACAATAAACAGTACATCGACCATGCATAGGTAGAGACAACAAGTTGCACGTGCACAATCAGATAGAAGATTGATTAACAAAAGGCTTAATGCATCACTACCTTTCTCAATTGCCTGAGTCGTTACTGAGACGTGTAATTGGCGGACGGAATAGAAAGATAAAAGCAGATTTCTAACTCTGTTGTATTGAAGTAAGTCAATTGTTTTCGTAGCGCAACAAATTGCAAATATTACTCAATTCTCTCCATTCAAACTTCTGTGCCGTGGATCAAAAAGTGTTGTCAATAGTAAAAGGATTGAAGACTATTTATCACCGTTAATCAAGTATCATCATATATTACCAAACAGTACGTCGACGTTGCAACGTTAATTTTCAGCACTATGATTATCCGCATACCGAGGTATTGAATCACTGAGTGGAAACTTTGGATATGTAATGATTTACATGAATAGAAGAAACAAGTCTGAAACCTTTTAGGGCGAAAATTGATGTGCCCACTGCAGAAAACGGTGTAAGGCTTGGAGCTAAAATTACAGTGCAAAATTTGAGTGCCAGTTTCCTTAGCACATTAAGAATACATTCTCCTCCTTCTCATCATTATCATCATCAACAAGACCTCTAACGGCATCTAAAATGTCAACCTCCTCCCCAAACAGAAAAGCAGACAAAACACTAATTGCAAGGAAAAGGAAAATGATCACCTTCCCCTTTCCTCGCATTGTTTCTGTTCCTAAATATATAATCCGTGTTTCTGCCATCTTTGTTACTACAAGTTGATACAAATTTCAGATTTTTATTAGAAATCTCGTTAGGCCTAAGCTTTTTCTTGTATTTCTTATAGGAAATCGAATTGTCTTTACAATTAATGTTGTGCTTTTCTTGGAAAGTCGTATGGCAATATTAAAACTATTAGACAACTTGATGATCTCGCACTAAATTATACAAAATCCTTCTACAATTTATATAAAATATAATCGAGTTCAATAAAAGAAACGTTATGCACATGACAAATCAGCATGGACAACGGTAATCCACAATGCGCTCCCCTCGGCTAACGTGGGTATGTGAGAAAGCTTGCCAGCAGCTGCCCGTGGGTCGGTGGTTCTTCGCGGGGTTTTCCCGTGTTTATCCTCCGCCAAATATACTGGCCGCCATGTATAGCCTTTCATGTGCTGAACAAATGGTGTTAAACCCATAACAACAACAACAACAACAACAACAACAACAACAATGCGCTCCCATTCTAATACAGTATTAGGAGTGCACTTTTTTCACGTACTCTGTTGACGGAATCCATGGAATTCACTGTTTATGTGGTGTTACGACTCTAGGTCTTAAAAATATGTAACAGAAAGAAAGTGAAACCAACAATGTAAGTAACATCAACAAGCAATTTATTTCCAGAAAATTAAAGTGAAAATTCAAAGACACTTACAATTTGTGAGTTAAATTCACAATACTCCTAAATGTCCTAATAACAAGTCCAAAATAACAGAATGTTCCGAATGAATTCCAGTAGCCTTGAATGTCCTTATGTACCACAAAGGTGTAATCCAGAATGTATTTGAATCAGTTCACATAAATCCCTAAATGATGGATTAATCATTAAGTGAGTGAGCACTTTAGTATTTCCAATGAATATTGTAAATATATAATTCCTCTCAAATTATATCTGATTTCAACAACACAACCAAAATAGATTCCTTACAGACTGATCTTTTAGAAACGGAATTCTAGAACAGGAATGAATTTGTTTACCAAAATCTGTATATAAATACACATGCCTACATGACCTATGTCACATCCGAAATTGAGTATTTCTAATGGAAAAATATTGGCCTACCTGACATAGGTCACAAAAGTCTAATTGCGAAATGCCTATGAAAATAATATGTAAACAACTGGACAAAGTTAAGGATGTATTTTCAAATAGTCATACAACTTACAATCATATAGAAAAGTTAACAATATAAACATCATACATAACAGTGGTAATAAGTATCACTCCCTAAGTAGAGAATGGTGATTCTTGTTTTCAAAATCATCATTGATGAAGGGAACATTTACATTTTATTACTGGAGTTTATCGTTTAACTTAAGTACCAACTTTATCTAATCTACTTAATTATGCATGAGAGCTTCAGAGCTGAATTGAACACTATTAGCGCCTGGGCGAAAGGACTGAGTTACGTATGACACAATTTTCGATGACGTAAATTAATAACGTTCAGAACTAAAATTGAAAGTATACATGTGACACACCTTTTCGTTGGCGCATAGTCCAATTCCTGGTTTCTTTAACTTTGATTTGGGGACGACTTTGTCCTTTCATTTGAAACCGACATCTTTGTACACGGACATATTTAGCTCCACTTACATCGGACGTGTTTGGGGACAGCGTTTTCGAAGAAAACGGTCAGGTTTTGACGGCCAATTCTGTTTCCTGAATTTACAAATGCTCTAGTATACATTTGGACTTTACTTGGTGACGTTATTTTCGTCATCAAAGTTTTATCTGTGTCCCTTGGCGATACTACAATGCTAGGTATGACAATAAACAGTATATTGGCTATGCATACATTGAAATAACAAGTGCACAGGCAGACAGAACATTCATTAGCAATAGGGCTAATCCATCAATAAATCTTTCACTCAACTGATTGGTTATTCAAACTTGTAATTGGCGGAGAGAATAAAAGATCACAGCAGATTTATAACTCTGTAATCTCCATGTAAGTCAATAATTTTTGTTGCGTCACTAATGCCTAATAAGGTGGAAAGGCATTTTTAAAGCTATTAGACAACCTGAAGATCTCGCACTAGCATACATGTATATGAAATATAATCGAGTTCAATTAAAGAAACACGACGTACATGAGAACTCGGCATGGACAACGATAAAACTGAATGCGTTCCTATTTTAATACATTATTAGGAGTGCACGCTATTCACGTGCTCTCTTGACAGTGTCCTTTGCATTTACTGTTTGTGTGGTCGTATGTTTCTTTCATTACGTAGAAACTCCGGGTCGTCATTCACGAACACAAAACTTACATTCAGTTACTGATGTTTATCGGTTCATTTAAGTACCAACCGTATGTAATTTACTTTCATAGCTTGCAGGAAAGGCCTGAGGTACGTATGACACAATATTCTATGACGTAGATTAATAAAGGTCAAGACTAAAATTGAAGGTATACGTCCGACACACCTTTTCCGTGGCGGATAGTCTAATTCCTGATTTCTGTAACTTCTATTTGGGGATGAATTTGTCCTTCCTTTTCAAGCAGACAGATTTGTACACGAATATAATTGGTACCTCCTGCATCGAGCTTGTCTGGAGACAGCGTTTCCGAAGAAAACGGTCAGGATTTGACGGCCAATTCCGTTTCCTGAACTTGCAAATGCTCTGGTATACGTTTTGACTTCACTTGATGACGTCAGTTGTCGTCATCAAAATTGTATATTAGTCCCTTGGCGCTCCTACAAACAGTTGATATGACAATAAACAGTACATCGACCATGCATAGGTAGAGACAACAAGTTGCACGTGCACAATCAGATAGAAGATTGATTAACAAAAGGCTTAATGCATCACTACCTTTCTCAATTGCCTGAGTCGTTACTGAGACGTGTAATTGGCGGGACGGAACAGAAAGATAAGAGTTGATTGCTAACTCTGTTGTATTGAAGTAAGTAAATTCTTTTCTTAGCGTAACAAATTGCAAATATTACTCAATGCTCTCCATTCAAACTTCTGTGCCGTGGATCAAAAAGTGTTGTCAATAGTAAAATGATTGAAGACTATTTATCACCGTTAATCTCGTATCATCATATATTACCAAACAGTACGTCGACGTTGCAACGTTAATTTTCAGTACTATGATTATCCGCATACCGAGGTATTGAATCACTGAGTGGAAACTTTGGATACGTAATGATTTACATGAATAGAAGAAACAAGTCTGAAACCTTTTAGGGCGAAAATTGATGTGCCCACTGCAGAAAACGGTGTAAGGCTTGGAGCTAAAATTACAGTGCAAAATTTGAGTGCTAGTTTCCTTAGCACATTAAGAATACATCCTCCTCCTCCTCTTCTCCTCATCATTATCATCATCAACAAGACCTCTAACGGCATCTAAAATATCAACCTCCTCCCCAAACAGAAAAGCAGACAAAACACTATTTGCAAGGACAAGTTGATACAAATTTCAGATTTTTTTATTAGAGATCTCGTTAGGCTTAAATATACTTAATTGGTTCTCATATTTAACTAGCAAGTGTATGAAGTTAGAGTGAAAAATATTTGATAAAAAGACATGTATATCGATCAGGTCTACAATATATATATATATATATATATATATATATATATATATATATATATATATATATATATATATATATATATATATATATATATATATATATATATATCAGCTAAAACATCTCCATAAATGTAATGAAAGGAACTTAGAATTTTAGAGTTAAGAAAAGTACTTTGATATTCTATACAACGACTCGATTTCAGATTGTTACATGTACGCACGGTATTAAATGTTTCGCATCCTCGAGGATGGTACCATGTTCTGTTCACAAGAAAGGATCTTAATCTATTTCACAAAGACAAAGTGCCTGCCATAGACAAAATTCAAGCACTTTTCTTGGAGAGCTCACACATTTCACAAACGTTATTTGTGAACGTTTGATGGTTGATGCGATTTATGTAACGGTAAAAAATGTCGCATTTTCAGTCTTTTCATTAAAACTACTGACATTCCAAAACAATATATACTTTCTTTTTTCTTTCTTTTCGTTTTAATGTGAGGCTTTTGATTCTAGCAGATGAAAAGCTTTTCGGACTCAGTTGGAATATAGGACAAAATCATCATAAGGCAAAGTGTAATTTATTGTTCAAACTTTCAAGAAACTTTCATTCCGTTGATACACATGTTTTTCGAGGATCTTTATCATAAGCACAAATAAAGTTTTCTTAAAATAAATATTTGTAGAAAAGAATCTTGTTGATGTTCCCATTCTTTTTCTTGAACTTTGCATGGTTAATCTCCTGAAGTTTTTTCTTGTATTCCTTATAGGAAATCTGATTGCCTCCAAAATTAATGTTTTGCTTTTCTTGAAAAGTCGTATGGAGATTTTGAAACTATTAGAGAACCTGAAGATTTCGGACTAAAATATGTAAAATTCTTCATCAATGTATATCAATGAATGATGTCCATAAATGTATCAAAAGAAACGTAAAATTGTAGAAATAACAGATTGACGTCGATATTGTAGTCAATGATCCGTTCTCAAAGTATTACGTGTTCGTACGGTATTAAATGTTTCGCATCCTCGAGATTGATACATTGCGTTCGCAACAAGTGATCTTAGTCCTACTGTATTTCACAAAAACAGACACTCACAGACAAAATTCATGCATCTTTCCAGGAGAGATCAGACATTTCTCAAACAGTATTTTTAAACGTGTTATGGTTAGTCCAATTTAGTTGTCGCAATTTTAGTCTTTTTATTAAAATTACCGACGTAAAAAATAAATATATATTTGTTTGTTGTAGTAAAAATGTCAGTCTTCTGATTGTAGCAGCTGAAAAGCTAGCATCTATTTTAGATATCAGCCTGAAGCAAGAAAATAAAAACATACAAAACAATAATTGCATGAAAAAAAAAAAGAATGACCACCTTCCCCTTTCATCGCATTGTTTTCTTAATCATCGGTGTTACTGATATCTCCGTCACCAGCAATTGATGGAAATCTGAGATTTATATTAGAAATCTTGTCAGGCGTAAACATGCTTTAATGGTTCCGAGATTTAAATACAACTTGTAAATTATAATATTGAACATGAAATCAGAGTGAAAAGTACTTGAAGAAAAGAAACATGTCGACTAGGTCTGCTATATATATATATTACAAATAAAAATAACCATAAATGTATCGAAAGAAACGTAGAATTCTTAAAATAAGACATTAACGCCGATATTCTAGGCAATGAACCGATTTCTAAGTATTGCATGTACGCACGGTATTTAATTTTCCCATCGTCGAGATTGGTACTTTGCTCGGTTCAGAAGAAGTGATCTTAATACTATTTCACAAAGACAGATAGCCAGCTACTCGATTGTCATTTGGTGAGAGAGAAAACAATTGAGGCAAACTTCTATGTCGTTTTTCAATGAGAAATAAGATTTTTTTTAGGAAAAACATTGTTTATTTTGGAGATAGTAGGAAGTATTAATTTAATTATGACTATGCGTTAAGGTTTTATTAACACATGATTTTTTTTCTGAATTATTTTAACTTAGATTGCCATTAATGATCCAGTAAATTATATCTGCGATTTTCAGCAGTCGTAAATTTAAATTCATATCATTTGAAAAAATAATCTACTAAGAAATGAACGAACAAACAGACTTTGGAGCAGATTGAGAGAAAATGAATAGGAACATTATAAAATATATTATGGCAGAAACAAATGAGAATAAACGAGAGGATGTAAAATACAGTTGTTAGGTGTAAACGAGAGGAGGTAAAATACAGTTGTTAGGTGTAAACGAGAGGAGGTAAAATACAGTTGTTAGGTGTAAATTAAGGGAATGACTGATGGTTCTTTTGAATTACGGCTTTAGTGCTTTCATTTGATAGGCCCTTGGGTGCACAGAGTAAACTTCGAACATTGCTGACAAGCCACTAATCTCCCCTAATTAGAGGACTTGAGACAATAAGCAAGAAGAATCTTTATTGCATATTAGTCTAAAATACACAATATTAATTATTATCGAAGTGAAGTAATAGCAGACACATATTTAACAATATGCAATATGAATCTGTACCTTCAAATCGCAGAGTAATTGAAAATGCAATAGTATGAATCCTCATCAAAGTTTTAGACATATGCAATAGTATGAATCCTCATCAAAGTTTTAGACATATGCAATAGTATGAATCCTCATCAAAGTTTTAGACATATGCAATAGTATGAATCATCATCAAAGTTTTAGACATATACAATAGTATGAATAATCATCAAAGTTTGAGACATATGCAATAGTATGAATCATCATCCAAGTTTTAGACATATGCAATAGTATGAATCATCATCAACGTTTTAGACATATGCAATAGTATGAATCATCATCAAAGTTTTAGACATATGCAATAGTATGAATCATCATCAAAGTTTTAGACATATACGTCAAAATATAAATCCTCATCAAAGTTTTAGACATATACAATAGTATGAATCATCATCAAAGTTTTAGACATATGCAATAGTATGAATAATCATCAAAGTTTTAGACATACACAATAGTATGAATCATCATCAAAGTTTTAGACATATGCAATAGTATGAATCATCATCAAAGTTTTAGACATATACAATAGTATGAATCCTCATCAAAGTTTTAGACATATACAATAGTATGAATCATCATCAAAGTTTTAGACATATGCAATAGTATAAATCATCATCAAAGTTTTAGACATATGCAATAGTACGAATCATCATCAAAGTTTTAGACATATACAATAGTATGAATCATCATCAAAGTTTTGAACATATGCAATAGTATGAATCATCATCAAAGTTTTAGACATATACAATAGAATGAATCATCATCAAAGTTTTAGACGTATACGTCAAAACATGAATCATCATCAAAGTTTTATACATATACGTCAAAATATGAATCATCTTCAAAGTTTTAGACATATGCGTAAAAATATTAATCGTTATGAATTTTGAATATGTGTTAATTGCTACAAAAGAACAAACAATCTGGAGAAGACACAAAAAAAGAAAAAAATACAAACAATCATATTAAAATGAAATGGAAAAAGTGAGTACATTATCAGCAACTGAAACAGTTAAGCAATACATGTAAAAATATATACGTATCCTCTTATATAGTAGTTGACTGAGGCAGGTTGAGAAAGTATACTTTTTATTAGATATTTACTAAATTCATTGAAACGTTATGGGGTACACTTCAATAATTGACTGTGAAGTTTCAAAGATCTAAAAACAAATCTTCGTTTTATTTAATCTGCAACATTTGGTGATTTATTTAATCTGTAACATTTGGTGATTTATTTAATCTGCAACATTTGGTGATTTATTTAATCTGCAACATTTGGTGTTTTATTTAATCTGCTATATCCGGTGTTTTATTTAATCTGCTATATCCGGTGTTTTATTTAATCTGCAACATTCGGTATTTTATTTAATCGGCAATATCCGGTGTTTATTTTATCTTTGTGCTTTTTTGTGTGTGGATACATTGCAATTTTAAATAATGAAAAGATGTCATCAGTATTGACATGATCTAAATAGAATTAGTTTTATAGTATTAAACGGACAAGAATAAACTACTTTGATGTAATTCAGACAAGCTGTTGCGCTTACTACTACTACTACATGTATTACTACTGTCTCCCTCTCATATATATATATATATATATATATATATATATATATATATATATATATATATATATATATATATATATATACGTACAAAGAAGTAGATTCTCTTCGAACGACCATCGGTTTGTTGCATGGATGTGTTTCACGTTAACTTAATAAACAAGTTATGGATCTGAAGTTTTGAAGCAGTTTGTTTCAAGAAAAAAAAAAGATATATATAAGTATGTGAAATTGTGGTCTTCTATTTACAACTGATGTGCTCAAAGTAAGCTGAGATTAGAAAACATTATTATTACCGGTTGAGATAAGAGTATAAATGATGAGAATGGCACCAATGATTTTACGCTAAGAATGGTAACTCTAATAGACTTTATTGAAACTCCGCAGCGTTTTCCTCGCGTTGTAGGCGGTCGCTATTTCAAATCATAATTACACTACTATTTTACGTTTGCTAATTAAACTACTATTTTACGTTTACTAAACCAAATAACCATTTTAATGTGTTTAATAAGAAACTGTTAATGTTATTTTATAGCAAACTTTACGTCCTAAAATGTGACCAAACTTCACCTTTTAAATGTAGCCTGGCCATTACGGTCCCACTATACTAACCAACAGACCCAATATTACATTCTATCGAAAGTAAATCGGTCTCTATGCTACATAGCTACCACCCCTGAAAAACAATTGAAAAAACCCCCGCTACCTCTCATACATCAGTAAAATCGACCATGCAGATATTTCTTGATGATACGGATATGATTCAAGGCAATTTTTATGCATGAGTGTATCTCCAGAATATAACAATTTTGTAAATATAATTACTTTCGGTGTGAAAACCATAAATCCTGGCACATATCAACACAAACTACATGGGTTTGATGTTTTCAAACTCCTGTGACATATAGAATTTATGGATTGCCAGACGTCAATCAGAATTTAAACTAGCCATTCAAATCGTGATGATTTTACACCAGTAGGACGAGAGGACGAGGACGAGGACGAGGACGAGAGAGAGAGAGAGAGAGAGAGAGAGAGAGAGAGAGAGAGAGAGAGAGAGAGAGAGAGAGAGAGAGAGAGAGAGAGAGAGAGAGTATTGTTATGATTTTGACTCCCACTCCACCACACTGTGTGTGTTGCTGATTGTAATGTCGTGATTTCGTATTGATAATCTTGTTATTAAAAAATCTGAGACACGAATGTTGTCGTCTAAAACATTCTTTCTTTATTCCTAAAGCTCTTTACAAAACTGCTGATTGAAGTAAAGCAAGAAATTGTAAAAATGCACAGTCGAGGTAGAGTATTTATCAAAATGCCATTATAAAAAATTCACTAAGTAACACTAGGTAAAAAATGCTAGACAGTATTTTGACCAAAAATCGTTCTTAGGCTTAACACACTCCTCGGGGGAATGGGAGGGGGGGGGGGGCGGGTAGGAAAGATATCAGTCTGACCAATGTCGTTTTATGAGATTCTTTTGAATAAAATTTGTTACAAAACATGTAAATCGATTTTCCTCATTTATCCACAAAAGACGTTTGGTTGTGTTCCCTTTTTACCTTTCTAGCATTTTCCAAGAATCGTTCTTTTTATCGCTTTCATTTACAAAATCTCAAGATGACACACATGGGTCAGTACACTTTGTAAAATTTCAACTTTGTTAATCATGACCAGGGCATATGACATTCATAAATATTTACTGCATGTTGGTGCCATTTCCGGTTTGTTATTCCTGCATCTGCAAAGTTAAGTTCTTTACCCCCTGCGTCCCCTAGAGCCAGCTTAATAATCCCAATATTTTGAGATGATGCGTCAATCAAATTAGGTAAAAACTCGTTCATCATTCAATTAGCAACAATGAAGTATACAAAACGTATCATATGCTACCAAATGCTAAAATGCTGTACTACTTGTATATCACAAAAATCTGATTTTCATATTTAATAGAAATAAATCTAAATATAATTTCAGGATAAAACTACCATGTTCTTTGAATTCGTTTAAAGTTTTAAAAGGTAAAACGGACAAGACCAAGTTCCTGGCCACCTCGAAAATGACGCGCTTACATAACTTAAATAATGAAGATTGTCACTGCGTCAAGGAAAATTGTCCTGTACATTCACTAAAAACGTGTAGCACTCTCAGAAATCTGGCACCCACCCACAGCTCGTGCACAACTTACAATCTCGCACGTGCAACTGCTTCCTGTCGCACAACTCTTGCCGTTCGAGTACGTCACATGGCAAGTTCGTGTGTGTTGCGTCACAATATGGCGGATCCTTGGTATATTTACAAGCACATATTTGGAAACGTGTCTGTGTTTTCGAAACTGTCCATTTTAATGGCTTAAACCCAGTACCTTTGTGAGATCCTGAAAAAAGATTCAATTTAGTGTGAAAGCAAAAGGGAATGATTGTGGAAAAAGATTCAATTTAGTGTGAAAGCAAAAGGGAATGATTGATACGGAAAATAATTCAAGTAGGTTTTGAACCTAAAAATTATCCTACTGAATATTCCTTTTCTCTTATTAGCATTTTATATATCAATAGTAGTTGTGGATGGGTAACTGGGTACGGGGTGGCACTCTGGGTATCTACGGGAATTTAACATAGAGGGTGGCACTCTGAGTATCTACGGGAATTTAACATAGAGGGTGGCACTCTGGGTATCTACGGGAATTTAACATGGCGAGTGGCACTCTGGGTATCTACGGGAATTTAACATAGAGGGTGGCACTCTGGGTACCAACGGGAATTTAGCATTGGGGGCACTTGGGGTACCAACGGAAAAAAAAAAAATTGAACATGGCAATCATTGGAAAATTAATCTTTTCTTGAAAAATGGGTGGCCCTGAAAAGGGCCGTTGGAGGAGGATTACTTTTTCCTCCAACATTGAGTAAAGAAGCCTAGGAAGGTGGTGTGAGATTTTTTCTTCTTCTGGAGTGGTGGTGGATTGGGTAGCCAGTCGGGATGTTCCATACGTCTGAACTTATCCTGGATTTTCATCCAGTTTAAATTCAGGCGTTGAAATTCCTTTTCTTTCCTGGCCTGTTCCTTCTGACTTCGTTCCAGAGCCCACAAGATCTTAATGTGGGCTACTTCTTGCTCCAAAACTTTTCTTAATAATAATTTTGTCATGTGAA
Organism: Margaritifera margaritifera; assembly: GCA_029931535.1. Lineage (NCBI taxonomy): Eukaryota > Metazoa > Mollusca > Bivalvia > Unionida > Margaritiferidae > Margaritifera > Margaritifera margaritifera. Next base: position 3,372,190 of record JAQPZY010001617.1, read on the forward strand.
GATTTATCTCTTCACGCCTGACACTACTGGCGGGTGGATAGATCCAACAATCTTCCTTCACTTGGTGTAGGAAGTATTCCACCCCATCCAGTAAGTCGAGGGCCAACTTGATAAAACCCACACGACAAGGAGCCGAAGAAGTCTTTAAGGATTCCTCCACCAAGACATCCTTCACCAGCCTCCTCGCTGAAGTGAGAGCCGCTAGTTGGCTGGTGACGTATGGCTTGGTGGCAGGATATCTCCACCAACACTCCATCCTTTCCATCAAGGACTCCACACCCACCATTACATCTCAAGCTTCCTGCAATAATTCAATGCTATTCATTCTTCAGTTGAAGTGTGAATGGCGCAACTGTGGAAGGCACCGCTTTATATGCTCGAAGCGCGGACGTGAAGGAAAACATCCCTTTTTCCAAAAACATAAATTTTTTATCAAACATACAAACAAAACACACACCACACAATCCTTTTTTATTTTTTTATTTTTTAATCAAACACACTCTATACAAACACACTCTACAAACACATACCAGGGAATGTGACTAATTTTGTTTTGGAGTGGGGAAAAAACAAACGCACAAACATACACAAACACACATATATATAGCAATCATTTGAAAATTAATCTTTTCTTGATCAATGGGTGGCCCTGAAAAGGGCCGTTGGGTTTAGAGTACATCTAGAGGTGCGGGCACCTCCCTGGTCCAGCCCGACAAGCGGGAGAGCTCCCTCTCCATTTTTCTTCACTTACACTACAAAATGGAGCTGTAAAGGCCGACGGAGGATGGACCGCTTCAGGCTCCCAATTCTCCTACTCCTCCTCCTCCATCATCGGATGAGGCCTGATCGGTACTTTCTTTTCCTTCTCCTCCACCTCCCTCTTCTCCAGGTCATGGAGGAGGTGCCAGGCCACCTCTAAATGAACTCGAATCTGACGAACGATTTCTATTTTATTCATCTTGATGAATAAGTGGGTAGCTCAACTAGGGAAGGTGTTGTTTTAATATACTAGAAGCGCGGACGTGAAGGAAAACAGCCCTTTCCAAACAAAAAAACATTACTCACACTACCCCGCGTCTGACGTCATCCCTATGACGTCATTCTAGGCTTCGCGGATTCTGCACTCCATCACCCCTTACCCCAAAAACACAGAACCAGTGCGCGGACCTAAAAGAAACTACTTTTGATAAAAAAAACACATACAAACACACCACCCTTTTTTATTTTATATTTTTTTTTTATCAAACACAAACACACCATTTATTTTTTATTTTTTATTTTTTATCAAACACACACCACACTATCTATACAAACATTATTTTTTGGGGAAAGGGATTTTTGTTTGGTGGGTAAAACACAAACACACAAACACATACAAACACATATATATGGCAATGATATGAAAATTAATCTTTTCTTGATTAATGGGTGGCCCTGAAAAGGACCGTTGGGGTTAAGAAGTTATGTTGTTTAACTTCTAGTTGCAGCAGCGGTAGAAGCCGCAGCAGGGCGACCACGTTTAGCCACGGGTCTCATGGCTTTAAGACAAGCTCTCTTTCTGGTAAAAGAGAAGGCAAACTCATCGCAATCTATCTTACAGCTGACTTCTCCGTCGGGTAGTTTCATGGACTGCAAGAGTTGTTGTTGTTGTTGTCTTTGCTGCTGCTGCAGTCTTTGTCTCTCCTCCCATTCCGTTCTGTCCCTGATGATTTCTTCCATCATGACTTCTTCCACCAGATCATTAGCCATTTGTAGGAAGATCATTGTCTTTCTCTCTGGGTTGGTCTCCATCAAATGATGCTTCACCCTCTGCATGTTCACCATAGCTTCGCTCACTTTGCTTATCTTGGCTGCTGCCATCTTCTTGAAGTGTTGTTGAGATCTTGACGAGTCAACGAGAGTGACTACACTAGCCAACGCACCGCTTTATATGCTTGAAGCGCGAACGCGATGGAAAACATGGGGTTCAGATCGAGAGTGAGAAATGGATAGAGTGGGTGACTTCAGATCGATAGAAAGAGATAGATAGAACATAATATTTTTTTCAAATTCAATAAAAAAAACCACACCACACGATTTTTTTCTCAAAAAATCAACATTTTTTAATGAACAACAAGAAGCTTCTTTAAACATAAAAAAGGTAAAAAAAAAACGAACAAGATATTAAACAGGAACGTATTTACAGGGTTGACAACGTTGGGAAAGTAAACTGAACTTCAACTTTAATACATCTACATCATTCTGATGCACACTACGTTTCTGAGCTAAAGACAAGAGACAACCATATCGTTCACAAAACCATCGTTCTACTTTAGCATCGTTTCGAGCATAGTCTCTATCAAAACAAGTCACTAAATGTTCTAAGGAATATCCGAGACTGCGTTGATGAAGAAAATGTACACAATATTGTCCACACAACATAGAATCCGATCCTTGTAATCGGGCATTATTGAATCGAGTAGAGATGGCATTTCTTCTCATAAAGTCGATGATGTCGTCTTCCAAAGGAGGTAATCCATAAGAATCAAAATATTCCACACCACCACTGTGATCGTTGGGAAAGTACACGGCTTCCCAATGGGTTCCTGGTCGATGACTGTCGTCGGTATTGATGACATAGGCATGAACGTCTTTAGGTTTGCGATGAGGTATTTCATCTTTAGCACACACCACAGGATTCCAAGAAGAAGTGTAGGAACTGCGAGTCAACAGGTAATGAAGTTCCCTGGTATCCATTTTTTCACAGGAAATGATAAGTCATCAATTCACACTTGACTTTAAATTTTAATTGTTTTGTCAAGTAATTCCACGAATTCTCACGGCGGATAGTTTCTGTACTCTGTTGAATGAGAGCTTCGATGCGATGGATCTCCAGAGGAGTGAGTGGAGGTGAAAAAGAATCCTGCAAGTCTTTATACCATTGTCTCAACACCTTTTCTTCCGAGATCTGAGACCAGGCCTCTTCCAAATATTCGTCCAATTTTTCTTCGCCTGTCATCATCAAACATTGGTCGTGTTGTTTCTGACTTGGATGATCAATTTGACATCCATGACAATGTTCTCGGGTCAGGCTGTTAATTCTTTCAGTCAATTCCTTAGCATAACAGGAGACTAAATTTTTTTCTTGTTCAGGCCATCGAGAAATAAATCCAGCAAACTCGGGAACAGTATTATTCTCTTCTTTTTTAGGTTCTGGATGAATGTCTTCGTCATCATCATCATCAGTGGTAGTTTGTGACTGCTGAACTTCACAAAATCCCTCGTCTATTTCCATAGGTTCTTCTTCGTGTTGCATCTTTTTTTCTCTTCTAATAGTCTAGAATCACTTCTCTCAAACTGTTGATCTCTAGAGTATTATCAAATTCTGCATACAAGACGACGTTCACTGTCTCGGGTAGAGGATTTGCAAACTGAAGTTCCACACGAAGTGGGCCTGATTTTATAGGGTGGAAATGTCCTTCGTCGCTGCCTTGGTCAGGAGTGAAATCAAAACCCCACAAGGCGTACCCTCCTGCATAATCCTGGTACGAAATACCGTGGCTGGTGTTGGTGCCTAACTGTCCTGTGGCTTCAAACAGACTCAAGTAAGATCGCAAGTAATTTTTCTGGATAAAGTCAGGTTCAAAAGGTCTGGTACACAATGCCTTGCCATCTCGACTGACTTCTATCTTTTTGACGTCAAAGTGCTTGAAGTTGAACGGATTTTCTTTGTGGGATCCATTGAATCCTGAATTTTTGACGATGCCAATCAGCAAACGTTTGGGCAGCTGTCCTTGGAAGACGTGATCTTCGACTTTGGATTGGGCTCCAGTGCCAATGGTAAATGTTTTCACTTCCACTCGTCGCACAGGATACTTGGCAGTGGTTCTGCTCAAGGTTTGACTGATGTCGTTGGCTACTTTAGGTAAGACTTCTACACGGCGCAAGTAAAGTCTGACTTCTTCGATGAAGGTTTTCCACGGGTTGTTGTCACCAGCGACCATCAAATGGAAAGCAGTACTACTGCGATTCAGTCTCAGGCGTACATCTACTCCGTTCAACAAATACTTGTCTTGCAACCACATGTACAAATGCAAACGATCCATCAGCTCTAAACTTTGCCCTCTGATCTTCTCTCGACGGGCGTTAAATCCCACATTGTACGGGGTTTCTGGAGTTATATTTTCAGTTAGATCGTCTCCAGCCTTCGTAACCTTCGCCGGTACAGTCGCAAGTGTGTCGTTGAAGATATCAATAATCTTTGTATTAGGGGGGGCCCCCTCCTTTCTCGTTCCCGCGGTGTCAGGTTTCCAGACCACTGAAGCATCCAGATGAGTGTTCTTGGCTTCTTTTCCGTACGACAAGAGATTTTCCAAGTAAGCACGGTAAGGGTAAGTATCCCAACTGCTGCTAACCAGTTTGTTATTCAAGTACAAATCCACTCCGCTGAACAAGGAATGCATGAAATTATTGACGGGTGCCACTAGGTTATCGGCATTTGGAGAGGCACCATCCTTCGTTTCGGCCACTTTGAGTTTCAGGTACAAGTAGCTGTTATTCAGATCGATGTAATCTTCGGTTTGTCCTTTGATTTCAAATTCGATAGGAGCTGAATCCGTCAAAGACGATACAGGATGAAATTCTACCCATTTGGATTCTTGCATCGTCATCATGGTTGGAGGCATGGAAAACAGATCCAGTTCTGACTTGGTACATTCGCAAGAATCTCGGTACATCATTTTCAATGGCTTTTAAACACGTTTTCAAACACGTCTAATTCTCTGACTGTTCTTCTTTTCTTATTCTTTTTTGAACCACCGTGTGTTTTATGAACTCTGAAGGGATTTCGACGTCGTCTCTTTCTACCTTGTCCTTGCTGTGAAGTGGAGGAAGAAGTAATGCCAGGGCCAGAAGCGTGAAGCGCATTTATAGGACTCTCTCGAAGACCCAAAAGATCTTTGCCAGTGTTCATCAACACATTTTTGCCTGCTCTCATAAAGGCTTCTTTGGGATTTTGTTTGTCAATGAGGACGTTTTGCAAAAATTCTTTTCCTTGCGTCAAAGCGGCATCTTTTAAGGCATGGAATCCTCGAGTCACCATGGGTTTCAAAATAGGGGCTATCGTCCGAAAAGCCGATCTTAACATATCTCCTAAACCGTGTCCTCGTTGTCGAACCACTCCTCGGCAAACTGAATACATTTTGTTTGGGTCAGTTACAATTCGTTAGAGAACTTTTTTCGAAAATGTGGTTTCACCGTGACTTTTTCTTTGTCAATGAATGGAAGATCTTGTCCCAAATCTCCCTTTATACTAATGTTGACACTGTCAAAATACGATTTACTGACTGGAAGATAATGAGGATGTACAAATTCACGGTGAACGTGAAACGTGTTTCCACCTTCTTCATACGCACCAGCAGCAGTATCCACTTTGAAAGGAATGACTCTCAGTAAGGGAGCGGCTGTGTGTCCCACCACGTTGTATTCTACGACATCAGAGTACACAAACATTAAATTCAGTCCAACGTTCAATTCGATAGGCGTGCGAAAAGCCTCTCCGAAATCTGTGTTGGTGTGGACTGTTCGATCACCATGATAGCCTTTATTTCCACCCAAAATTTCAAACAACCCAGAAGAAAAAGTGATGGTCATGAATTTTTCTGTCGTGAATCTGAAAGTTGTCTTTGTCAACTTTGTCGTCGAATGGCTTCCCCCCACACCCTTTCAAAAATTGCTAGACGAAACGGCGTGCCACAAGATGGTATCTGATCTCTACCCATTTTTGGTTTTATTCCAAGGCTTTGCAAATTGGGCCTCGAAGATGGTTTGAATCGTGTCCACCAAATGTTGAGCACTAAAATAATACCCTTCAGGAATTCTCATGCGATAGGTCGAGTAGGGAGTATTGCCCTTTTGTGTACCTATTTTTTTCCCAATTTCAGGATCATGGGCGTCGAACTCTTTTTGCACTTTTTCGTTATAGATTGCTACGTCAAAAATGGTTTGATTTCCAGACACATTCTTGATTTGCGTAGGATGAATGATTTCTACCAAAGCTACTTCCCAATGAGCGTCGTGATCCAATTGGATGACCTGAGGTAATTTGGCCGTGAAACAACATAATTTGTTGTTGGGAAACACATCCATGGAACTGTAACTGGGTAACGTTAAATAAAATTGGTCATTCATAGTAGGTCCAAAGTTGTTTTGCTCTCCGAGGAGTCACTCGAGTTCAAAGGATGTTCAAAGGGTTCCAAAAGAGGAGTGGTATTTTGGTGACTGGAAGAAGGTGGTGGACTGGCGTTGGTCGTACTACCGTTGTGGTGACTGTTGTCCGTCGTCGTAAATTTCAAAGAGGGACTGGGTAAAAGATAACCGATGCAACTGCTGAGTAAAATGGTCTACAATTGTTTGTCCCCTTGTTGCAAACTCAAATTGGCAATGGCTGCTCCGATGACACAATACACCACAAAAATTTGGCAGAAAAAGACGATTTGATTTTTAGGCACACGTTCTCCGCACCACACCCAGAGTGGTTGTTTTTGTAATTCTTGAAGAGAAGAACTCTGCGAAGGAGTCGAGGTCGTGGTTGTGTTGAATGGCATGTTAGGTTACTTCTTTTTCTTTTTATAGTCGACGACTTGGGAAGCAGCAATCCAAGAATCAAAACTAGGAGGATATCCTTTCCAACGTACTTTGACTTCTTCTACTCGACGTTTGCCTACTTTGCGTGTTCTTTGTTCGAGAATGCTTTCGATGTCGTACAAGGCGTCTTCTTTTTTGGTCACTCGTTGTAACTCTGGCAAGTAAAATGTTCCTTTGAGCACTTCACCGTGCATGTCTTCCAATTTATAGACGGGAGGATCGCGTCCACGGACGGGTGTAGTGACACGAAACAATTCGGTGGTCCAGTTGGGTAAATAACCTTTGTCAAAAGTGCGTTTGGTTTTTCCGATGCGAACCCAATCTTCCGTCTTCAACTCCAGCAAGTTTTTCTTCTGAGGGCTCCATTTAGGGGTACCAAACAATCGATCAAACACGGTCACTTCGTTTTCAGGGGTGACCTCTTCTGGGGCACATCCGATGCTACGATGGTACGATTGATTGGACGCTTTGACCAAACGGGGTAACACGTCGATGTACTTGAGAGTGTGTTGATGTGTAAAATATTTCCACATGCGTTCTTTCAAAGTTCTTTGAAAACGTTCCACGATACTGGCTTTGGTTTCAGGATTTTCGGTGGTAAAAAAATGAATCTGTCTTTGTTTCAATTCTTTTTGAAAAGCTTGGTTTAGAAATTCGGTGCCTTTGTCAGTTTGCCATCGTAAAGGGTGACGACCACTTTGTTTCAACACCAATTTTAAGGCACGTACCAATTCGGTACTGCTTTTAGAAGTCAAAGGCACGACCCAAGCAAATTTGGAAAACACGTCGATGACACAAAACAAATATTTGTGACCACAATTGTAGGTTGCCAAATGAGAGACGTCGGCTAAATCTGCTTCCCATTGATAATCGATGCCTAACACTTGGGTTGGACTTCTAGAAAATTTGCGTCGAATGGGTTTGTGTAACGTGTACGTCGATTGTTCTTGTAACCATCGTCGTACTTCTGGCAAACGTACACTTTTCAATTTACTTTTGGCAGCTCGATACAATTTTTGAACTCCTCCGTAACCAGCAGCATGGCCAGGATTGTAGTAAATGGTAGCTAAAAGTTTCTCCATGATTCCTCAATAAGTCAACCACTGTTCGATGCTACTACTTTGAGTGTCGTGAGGTTTGGACGAAGCGGCTTGACGCGTTCGACGAGCCACAGGAGTGGGTAGTGAAGAAGGGGTAATGATGGTAGGTTTCTTCTTGATGGTGTCTTTTTTCACTTCAGTCTTGCTGTCTTTCTTTTTTTCTTCTGCCGAAGAAGGAGTGGACATCTTCTTTTTAACCCAAGCTTTCATGGCTTCTCGATGAGGGGTAGGAGAGGGTGTCAACAAGGAAGCTGCATTTTGACTAGGTATGCCAGCAGACGGAGTTTGAAATACTTCTCGGGGCTCGTCTTCTTCTGTCATCCCCGTGGCGGTGTCTGTTTTAGTGGTGGTGGTGACATTAGGTTCGCTTTTCATCAGGGTTTTGAAATCTCTCAGAGTGGGTGGAGCTGTTTCGTCTACAGCTGAAAGAGTTGCAGACGTTGTCAGAGTTGACCGTACCGTTGCGATTTTTCTGTTTCTGACAAATCGCTTCGTTCCATCAGCGTTTGTAATTCTTGTTGTAACTGTGACATTTCGTTGAGATTAGGATTGGGTGGTAAATGAGGTATCCGTTGTTCGTTCCAACGATGAAATTCCATCCATCGTTTGTAAGGTACTAAAGTCAGTTTTCGTCCTTCCATTTCATCCAAAGGTACAAAAATGTGTGGTCTTTCCAGAGAAGGGGGTCCTTTTCATCTTCTTTTTTTTATCGCATGGCACCTCCTAAAAGCGGCCCAGCAATCGTTCCTAACAAAGGAGCCGCTATTTTTAACAACGGTCCTAACAGCATAGGTAGAAATCCTCCTCGTTGCACCAAAATTTTTTTCTTTTGTTGGAGAGGTATTTTCTTTTTCACCATTTGACGAAGAACGTTCCGATGTTTACCTAATTTTTGTTTCTGTATCTTGGACAAAGGTACCGTTCCTTTCAAGACGTTCAAACAACATTCACACACGGTATCGATGATTTCTTTTGGGGCTGTTTGAATGAGTTGTTTTCGCATGGGAGGATTGGATTTGGTCAGGACAGACAAGACGTCCCAATGTTTCGCCAGACGAGGTGGAAGTCCTTTTTTGGTTTTCTTCTTCTTTTGGTGGTGGTGGTGTGCACGTTTGGGAGCCATCTTAGAGGTTAGGAGTAAGTCTGAAGTCTCTGGCAGGTCACCCTTCTATTTTATACTGGAACACGTCTCCACTGATTGTCTGCACGACGTACCATCTTCATGACAGGCCTCACTCGACGTTGAGGTGTTTTCAATGGACTAAATCGTCTCAATTCTTCTTTGGATAAATCCACTAAACTTTGTAACACGCCGGTTCTTTCTTGGACTTTGGTTTTAGGAGACGGTACTTTGTTCGCAGCTGCTGCCATGGCTAGATCAGCCGATGTCGAGGGTCCCGAAGTGGTGACTTTCGAAATAGGTTTCCATTTTTGCATCAAATTAGGAAACACTTGTCTTAAGTCTGGTTTGGCAGGCATCATCATCATGAAGGGAGGTGAATAAGACGAAGAAGTGGACGCAAAAGGAGACCTCGTCACTGCTGGCTGTTGTGGTGGTGTCTTGCGGGTGTACCTTTGCGTCCTGGCAGCATTACCTCTCTTGCGGGTGCCAGTGGTGGTGGTGGTGGTGGTGGTGGGTGTTTTCTTCTTCTTGGCAGAACTTTTCTTTTTCTTGGGGGCTTTCTTTTTAGGGCTTTTCTTTTTGTGGCTTTCTTTTTAGGGCTTTTCTTCTTTTTTGGTGTTTTGAGTTTTTTGGCTTGGGCATTAGGATCCCATTTCAAAAGGGAACGAATCATGACCCCTCCTAAAGAACCGCTCCCTCTAGGGGTTAAAATGATTTGTTTTTTAGTCCGTGGATCGATTCTAGGATCGGCTAGTTGTGACAACGCCCCTTTATGTTTTTGAAAAAAACGTTGAGTTTGATGAGGGATGTGAATGATGCCTTGCAGCAATTGACGTGCCGTCAAAGTAAACCATCGTAACACTTCTTTAAGACTAGCTTCTAACAAATGAGCACGGACTTGTGCATTTTTTTCGCGACTAATGCCATGCAAGGCACGAATCAATTTAGCAGGAGGATGAGATTGAAAGGAAGTCATCTCGAAGATTGTGAGACAGAAATGACGCGGTAGATGTTTTTATAGTTTTTTTTCAGAGAGTGGCTGAAGGGGACGTGTAAATGACGGAGCCTCCTTCTTGGCACCAATGGTGAAAAAATTGAGCACGAAATCTCAAATAGTCGGGAGTGGTCGGTTTTAAGTCAATGAGTAAATACGCATGAGGTGTTTGAGTGGCATCGTCGTACGCATAATTCAGCCAAGGAGTGCCTAACTGTTTGGCTAACACTTGCACTTGAGATTTGTCTCTGGGGCTTTTAAATAACACCACGTAATGAGCGTTGAGACTGATGGTCCGATGGGCTTTACTTTGTTGAAATAAATTTTGAGTAATGTAAATGATGCTGGCATTTCGATGGTGTCCTTTTCGTGTAAACCAAAGTTTAATTTCTTCTTCGTCTTCTCCTTAGATGTCGTCGAAGATGACCAGATGTGTTTGACTCACGTCAGACACGATCCCATCGTCTTCGCGAGGGATGCCTTCTACAAACGAAATGGCTTCTCCTTGACTTTCTTTCAATAAAGTGTAAGACGGTTGCCACTCTTTGTAACACCACACGATGCGTTGAGGTGGACGATCGAACAAATGAGATTTGTGTTCGATCAAACGTTTGACAAATTCGGTTTTGCCTGAACCACTTGGTCCAGCAATCAACATGTTAAATGGATGGCGCAGATACAAAGCTTCCCAACTGGGACGATCTAACTTTTCGTCAATCACTTTGACCACAGAGGAAGTAGAAGAGGCAGACGAGGCAGAAGAAGATATAGCCATGACTGAGGTAGGAAGATTTTTGAGAAGAAGACAAAAGACCCAAGACATTTTATACGTTTCAAACACGTTTATTTTTTATTTTTTTCAAAAACAAACAAACAACAAAAACATATTATTTTACAAGTCATGAAGGACAAAAACGCAAACGGCAAAAATGGTCAGGTACAAGATTAAGGCTACCACTAAAAAAATTAAAGTTCTGTACAAACAAGTCAATGTACAACAAGAACAAAACACTGTCCTCGGAATGGAGTGTACAGGCACTGGTGGTGGTGGTGGTATTCTTCGAGTCTCTGTTTTGGTGGTAGAAGAATGAAATGTCTCTGACGGAAAGAAGGGGGTGTGTTCCTCAGGGGGTTGTATTTGGACGACGACGACGGTGTTGTCTTTCTCTGCTGTGTCAGGTTCTTCTTCCAGGATTGTTTCTAAGGTCATTTTTTTTTTACTTAGGTTCCCATTTCACTTTTGGAAACTTAGTGACGTGCCAGATCTTTGGCAAATTGGGCCACTTCTTGTAGCCAAACATCGAAACCAATTTTTCTCCAGTCACGTACATCTTTCCAACCGGTAAGTTGTTGGTGCAACCAACTAACAAGGCACACTTCTTGAAACGTGTCAAAGGTAGATAAAGTATGACTAATGTCTTCTTCACACGGAGGTACCCCACTTGTCTTCATCACCACTCTCAACACTTTGAGTACATTTTGTCTTTCGTGTACCGATAAAGCATGAATGGTCATGTTTTTTTTTTTTTGATGGTTCATTAAAATAGTCCAAAACAACCACGGGTCCTCCAAAATAATCCAAGACAAACACTGATTCTCAAATATACTCCACAACGAATGTCCTGGAAACGAAATCCAAGAAAGGTAGTCACTAAGACACACACCGCATAGCGTCCAAAATTCAATGGAAACAGTTCTTGTATCAAGTGTTTATAATCCTCTAAGGTCTGAACACGATCGTTGACTTCCTTCCACGGAATACGTTTCACGAGTGAAGACCACAGATCAGGCATGGTGGGTTTTATTGGGTGAGATTCCCAAGGTGGGTATCTTTTGTGGTGGGTTTTTATATCCAGGTTCTTTTGTGATAGACTATTCCCGGGATTCTACAATGAAAGGTTTTCTCCAGAATCTTTCTTCTGACAGTTTGCAAGTAAGCATACCTTAAAAATCGAGAAATGACTTTGAGTTTGCGTTTCACTTGTATCTTGACAAACTCTCGGTAAATGCGTTCTCGCACCTCCAAAGGCAAACCACGAATGTACTCTGGTAAAGTATTTGACTTGGAAAGAAGTAACTCTCTTTTGTTTTCTTCACAATAGCTGTGATAGTTTCTCTCCAGAATCAGGTTTCTGATACGGTGGAAGTAGCAATAGTTTAAAAATCGAGGAATGACTTTGAGTTTGCGTTTCACTTGGATCTGGACAAACTCTTTGTAAATTCGTACTCGCAGCTTCGAAGGCAAGTCACGAATGCAATCTTCTAAACTAGTCTTCTTGGTGACAAAATACTCACACTTTAGCCAAATGGAATCGGTGGGTAAAGGATATCTAAGATGATCAGTGAGAAGAACCGTACTACACGTCAGTCGACGTAAAGACGTTTCGTCTTGAGGTGACACTTCTAGTAAAAGTTTTTGGTATTCTTGTCTGTTGGTCACATTTTTTTCCTTCACTTCGTTCCATCGAATTCTATGGATCACTGACACATTGTAGGTGGTGCCCTCCAAACTCTTAAAGTTGTCTTCTAGTCCTTCATGAATGTCTGACCATTTGAATATCTTGACACTAATCAGTGTTTTTATAACATTCAGATACCAATGGTTAAAACATGTATGTCGTAAAGGATGTAACTGTTCTTTACGTTTCACTTGTATCTGAATCCATTCTCTGTAAATGCGTTCTCGCAACTCCAAAGGCAAACCACGAATGTACCATTGTAAAGTATCATTCGACATGTTACTACTTCTTGTCTCCTGTAGGTATGACATCTGGCTCATCGTACCCGTACTCTTCTAAGGCTACTAAAGGTAAGAACTGACGGTGCGGAGACCATCTGGTATGTTCAATGTAAGCTGAGTCGGTAGGCTCCCATTGGTGAAGTCTCACACCGCAACTGAAACACTGAACTTTATCTCCTTCTCCCAAGTAGATAAATCCAGATCTGGCTAAAGCTTTGGCAGTAGTTGCTTGTAGTAAATATTTAGGCCACTTGTCTTGGAACGTCTGGAGTCGCTTTTCAAACTTGGAATAGCCAGGCAAAGCCACAGGTATCGTCAATTCTTTACTCCTGTAGGTATGACATTCATGTGTACGTTTAATAAAGAGTAAAGGTCGTCCTGCATCGTTAGAGGGACGGTGAGGCACACGCACAGCATCGGTGATGTCAAAGCGTACGGAATCCGTCTCATCGTGTGAATCGCTGATGTCAATGCTTACGGCATCCGTCTCGTCGCAAGGTACCGCATCGCACTCCAAGTCGTGATGGCACTTGGAGTTCACACTACATTTCTCCCTTGGTGGGTGGGTGGCATGAGTATTCTTATTCATCTTTGGTGGGAGGATGACAAAAGCACTCATCTTTTTTTTCTTCTTGCTCGGTCAACGTTGAAAGTCAGAATGAATGGTTAGGCTTGGAAGTGGTTCCTTTTTTATACCTATCGACTGTACCATCCGCAAAGTACTGTAATGTAATCGGTGGAAACGCCAAAGAAAGGTAAACACAGTTTGGAGACCATCTGACATGTTCCAGGATAGCTGAATTTTTAGGGTCCATGCGAATGGTTACACCACAACTGAAACATTGCACTTTGTTGCCCTGTCCAAAGTAGACAAATCCTGCTGTGGCTAAAGAGCTGGAAGTAGGTAATCCATTCCATTTAGGCCATTTTTTGAATGTGTTCAATCGACTGGCACACTCACAATAGTCAGGCAAGACCACGGGAAATTTGTATTCTTTCAACTTGAGGTCTGCAGTGGGTTCATCACACGGTGTTGAAGTCATCGTCAATCTTGGTGTTGGCTTTCTGTTCAAGGGGTCCTTTTTATACTGCAGATCGGCGTGTCCGTAAGGCAAAGTGGTGTGGTCTGGAAGTCTCACTCGCTTCTGGTACACGATTTGGTACACTTTTTGTAAAGGACGAGTGACAATTTGGTGATTAGGTAACCGTACGATCTTGTGAGGTTCTAACGTGTGCACTCGAAAGTCTTCCACTTGTCCAGACAGCAAAGCATTTTTCAAAACCTCAAAATTGACCACTTGACTGGTTCGATAGTTTAGGGTTAATCCTTTGACTTTACATTGGGTGTGAAGTTGGCCTTGCGGGTCTCGGTATCGGTAGCCGTAATTTTTAGGGCCGCCACTGGCAAAACTCAGGATGGTGTCTTGAGGGTGCTCGTCCGTCCAGGCTCCTAAACGATCTCCTTGGATGGTAGGGTGTGGGTAACCGGGTCGATGGATGTACATACAACTGTCGGGGTCAAAGTACAGGACACGATCTACCAAGACTTCTAAAGCTTCGTCGTACAACTTCAAACGAGCATGGGCTGTCACGTAGGCGGCAATGACTACGTTGCTAAACTTGTCAGGTTTTACAAACTTGGGTTCTTCTTCGAAATTGACTAAGATCAAATCATCACGGACGATTTCGACGTGTTTGACTAGTACACTTTTGTCGTCCACCAGTTGAAAGTAGCGATAAGGATCGGTCACGTATTCCGTCTTGGTTAAGATGGGTCGTTGGACCATTATTCCCCACAAACAATTGAGCATGACTTTGGCAAACGATCTTTTTTCTTCGTTCTTTTCCACGTCTTCCAAAGTGATGCCTTCGACGTCACGGTACTCTTCTTTGAATCGAACTCCGTCTTCGGGAGTCTGACACCACGAGGGATAGCCGCTGGCTTCTTGTTTCAGTTTAAAAAATTGGTTGACATACCCCGAGAAAATGCCTGGATGATTCGTGGCGTCGTCCTTTGGTATTGTGCGGTGGTTGGAAAGTGCCAGATTTCGTACACTTTCAACAAACGGTATCCACGATCCAGAGCCCGAAACAATTCGGCACTGACCCACGTTCCTGTCAAAGCGCGTTCTTCCTTCGTGTGGTGACAGGGATGATCTTGGTTGCATGTTTCGGCACACGTACGGCATAAAGGAAACATCCGTTTTCCTTGGCAATGGTGAGGCAAGATAGGATGGTACAAGTTTGTCGGAAGTAAGACTTTACATTTGATCAATCCTTCGTATTGACGAATGTGTTCCACGTCGATGTGTTCTGTCAAGATTTCTGGGTGTCCGGTTGGAAAACGAACATATTTACACACCCAAGGATACAAAAAACACACGTCGATGTATTTGATTTTTTCTCCTTTGGATTCGCCTACGTCGTACAGCAAGCGAGTGGCATTGGTTCGTCCTCCAAATAAACTGTGGCGTGGATCCAAAGGTTCGATGTCGGCCACGTCGTAACTTTCGGTGATGCGCTTAAATTCAGGATCGGTTTTCAAACGTCGATCGTACTCGTGCTCCCACATTTCAACCACTTGGTATCCTTGACTTTCTAACCTGAGTCGTCGTTGGTAAGTCTGTTCGTACAAGGCTTCCATGCTGACTCCCGTGAAAGGATTTTTCAGGTCTCGGTCAGGAAAACAGGTAGGGCATCCGTGAAACAAGCAACCCTGAAATTCGTACACCGTGTGCAGGTTTTGTAAATCCCAACCATCCACGGAATAAGATCCAATCTTCTTTTCTCCTCCTCCGTTTCTGGCATGTTGTATCCATTTGTCTTCTTTTTGGCACAAGTAATGGATCCAACGCAAAGCTTTGGCCGAATATTGACGACTGGGAAAGAGAGACGTGTTGGAGTCGATGATGGCTAGTTCGTTCTCGGGCATGAAATTTTGGGTGTACACTAAGGAACAGGCTTTGGGTAGGGTGCACGCATCTTTCAAAGGATCGACGTCTCCGTGATCTAGAAATAACTGTCGAAACTTTCCACAGCAACGCCGTAAAATTTCCACATCGGATCGACAGTACTTGAGCATTTCCTCTTGAAAGTCAAATGGATCGGACTGGTGAGCGCGGTACCAAGCGTGAAAGGCTTCTCGCTGTTCGGAGCGCATTCCGACGGGGTCGTAATAATGGAGGTCAGGTAAATGAGGTAGGACGGCATGTTGATTAGCTTCCGTGTTGAAGAAGTGAGGAAAATAGCCTTTGGCCATTTCTGTCATGCCAAATGTTTTAGGCATTCGACTCAAAGGCATGGCCAAATAACTCATGGAATCTTTGAATTTGACTTGACCCACTTTCATGTAGATGAGCTTGTTTCCGTTCATGGTGACTTCAGGACGTTCGGTACCTTGTTGCTAATAATATCTTAACAAAAACTGTCCATCGTATCCCGAGAAATTGTGAGCTATGACGGTCGCATAGCGATGACAGTCTCCGTAACGTTGAATGTCCTCTTCGCTCCAGGTGACGTCGGTGGGGTCTAAAATCCATTCAGCAAACTGGGGTAAAGTGTTAGGACCCCGAAAGATTTTTTCACGTCCTCCTGGAATCCTACTACAGTGAGGACAGTGAAAATGGATCGTTTCTTGAATGCACTTCTCACAAGCCCGATGAGCCACGCAAAAATTGGGAATGTGAATGCCTGTTTCTTGCATGCATTCAAAATCAAAAAAGATGAAATTCACTTGGTTCTTGTTCTTCTTTAATTCTTTCTTCTCTGTCTTGTCGTACTTTTGAATAAAACATTGATGATCATAATCCACGATCTGGTCACAAATAGGACATCTTTTCTTTCCAGCACAAACGTGTCTCTTGGGGTCGTTGGTGCAAATCTGGTGTCCACACGTGGAGCACAATTTCAATAAGTCGCAAGCACATTTTTGTTGGTGTCCTTGTGTCTTGCGATGCTGTTGGTAACAAGAGGGACTGACAAAAGTGCGTCGACACGTCTCACAATGGACGTGGTGTTGTTCAGGAAGGCATGGTTTGTCCGCTAAACAACCCCGACATCGCTCACCGCAATGAATGTGTCGCTCCCGATTGTTAAATCCTTTGTCACATTTCTCGCAGTAGTAAGAGTGTCCCAAAAATCCGGTGATACTGGTGATGGCATCGAAATGTTCTTGGTTGTAATACACGTGAATGTATTTTCCTTCGGGAAAATTTGGGCCTCGAAACACCATATCTCCGCGCACTTCTTGAGGGTGAACTTTCAAAGTGTAGTGAGGAGCCAAGACGTCTTGAAGTTGTTGCATTTGAGAAATGCCACACACGGTCTCTTTAAAGATGCCTGCTTGTTGCAACAAGAGTTCTGCTTCTTTTCGTTGTTTGTTAGATTTGTTAGATCGTCGAATGTTATTCCAGGCTCTTTTCCATTCTTTGCTCTCGTTCTTGTTGGCATACGTTCGCCCACCACAATGGCCCGGGCCAAGCACATCTGGTCTTGGGTATTGTCAATTTGGACGACACTGAATTTGGTAGTGCGAAGGTCGTCCACCAGTAACGCTTTCCTACTTCGTCCGCTCCCTCGAGGAGGAGCAACGTGAGTCATGTAAAGTGTAGCCTTTCCATCCGTGATGGTAAACTTGTCGTTGGATTGTTGAACGTGTTCTATTTTGGAACTGACTTTGTCTGGTGTTCATTCTGCCGGGGTGCTGAACTCGATCCAAACAGGGGACTTCAAATTGTCGTGATGGATGGCCAGTCTCAATCGATCGTCTTCTTTGGCTCCACATTGTCGTTTCAAGTTCTGTAACACAGAACCCCACAAATCGCTAATGAACCCCGCCGCTTTCTCGGGAGGTACTTCGGACTTGAAGTCTTTGAAGTGAACCGTGTGAGTGTAGGCTGTGGTTTTAAATTTTCGAGAGGTTATTTTTTGCGTCTCTCGAATGCGATAGTAATTTTCGGAAGCCACGGTAGTAGGTCTTTTTTGGTCAGGGGTTCTGGTGGTGGTAGTGGATTCTTTGGGTTGGGTTTTTTGGGTTTCAGGCTGACTCACCTCTTCTTCGAAATCGCTAGCATGGACTTGAGCTAGCAGTTCAGCGAGCGGTGTTTCAGGCGGCACGGACAGTCTTCGTCGCCGTGGCCTCTTCGTTACTTCGTTTCTTCTTCTGGTTTCTCATAGATTGGGCGTGATCTTTTCATCTTGAAATCTGATTTAGATCTGATGGAGTTTCACACAGGAACCTATATATAGAGAGACCTTCTTACCTTCAGAATCAGTCTTTGTGATTGAACTTTCAAACTGTAAAGATGGAAGAGTCAAGAAGACAGATTGCTTTTTTGGTGAGAGATTTGCAGACAGTCCTTCGAAAGTATACCAGTAAGACTAAGGACTACTCCTCCTCCTCTACCTCTCGAGATAAAAGTCAAGATACTTGATATATCTGCCAAGAGAAAGGACATTGGGCTCCAGAATGTCCACAACGTCAAAACCAAAACAGAGATAAAGGAAAAGATACTTGTTATCATTGTAAAGGAAAAGGACATTGGTCTTCGGAGTGTCCTCAAAAACAAAAAGAAAATCTACCAGAGAGGGAGGAAGCCGAAGGATCTTCAAACCTAGAAGAAGAAGAAGAACATATCGTCAAAAAAAGCAAAAAAGTTAGATGGATGAAAGACAATGAGAATGAAGAAGAAGAACCATTGATTTCCCGTGAAGAAATTCAAGAACAAGAACAAGAGAGACAGACAGTGAACAATGAACTTTTTTTGGAGTGTTGTGTTATGTTCATGGTGAATTATTTTGTAAAAAAATGGGAATAGACCAGAATGGAAAAAAAGGAAGTGTTTTTTGTGTTATTTTGTTTTAGAGTATGGATACACGCACGCACGCAGTCACTCTTACACAAATGGGGATTTTTAAAGTTTTACTTGATTTTTTTGGCAATTTGATTTCTTTTCTAGAGATCTGGGTGGCCCTGAAAAGGACCGTTTGGGGTGTTTGTTTGTTTTTGTTAAAACAAACTTATGGAGTTGACATGATCAACTTCAATTGTCATAATCCTTTTCCACGACCCAGTCCAATTCCTCCTGCTGCTGCTTTGGTGGTAGTAGTAGTGACTGGTGGTGGTGGTGGTGGTGGTAGCATCTCAGTAGAAGTAGTGATGGGTTTCGTATGTTTGGCCCTCTTGGTCTTTTTCTCTTAGGCTGAGTTAAAGAATATTGATGCAGATTTCTCAGATGCTTTAACTCGGATAAAATGTCTTGGAGAAGACTCACCGTTTTATCTTCCTGACTCTCTTCTTGCGGTTCTTCACTCTTCTCCTCTTCTAACTTTCTTAGGTCTTCTTCTTGTTTTCTTCTTCGTTCCTCTTCTTGTTGAAGAAACACTTCTTCCGCTTCTCTCTGTCGCTGTAAAAAAATTTGCAATTCTTCTTGTTGCCTCTTTTTGAAATCGTCCATGACAGGCAGCAAAGAGGCTGGTACAGCAGCAGTCGTAGTGATTTCAGGCTCAAATTCTTGAGACAGAAAATCTAAATTAAAATCTTCCGGTTGGAAGTTTTTCAAAGCAGCATTCGTTGCAGGCTCACCCAAATACATACTGGTCTTGGTAGTCTCCATTTAGGCTGTCCAAAACGTAAAAACCCTACGAACGCTGTGATGCCTTTATACCCCAAATGACGTCACACCCCTACTCTCTTCCCATTGGAAGAAAAACCGACCCGCTTGTAACGCGCGCTTGGATTGGCAGTTGATTTCGATGCATTTCAATCCGATCGTAGAGTATATATACCACCGCTTGTCTCGTTGAGCTTCATCGGTTTTCTCCAAGACCACTCCAGAAGAAGAAAAATGTGGACAAGTGTGGAATCATCGACTATCATCTCGGGGATGTTGTTTGACCCAGCATTCCCTATGTATGTAAAAGCCTCATGGGCCATTACTAAAATCACAGAGACCGCCATATGGAAACGTCGCATCTATATAGAAAGACAAGGCTGCCTGAAGAGGGTCTTGATGTACGGTTCGGAAGTCCGTAGAAGTTTAAGGAAAAGAAGACCCTCCAGGAGATGTCAATGTTAAACCAAAAAAAACCAACGGCCCTTTTCAGGGCCTCCCATTTTTCAAGAAAAGATTAATTTTCCAATGATTGCCATGTTCAATTTTTTTTTTTTTCCGTTGGTACCCCAAGTGCCCCCAATGCTAAATTCCCGTTGGTACCCAGAGTGCCACCCTCTATGTTAAATTCCCTTCGATACCCAGAGTGCCACCCGCCATGTTAAATTCCCGTAGATACCCAGAGTGCCACGCTCTATGTTAAATTCCCGTAGATACCCAGAGTGCCACCCTCTATGTTAAATTCCCGTAGATACCCAGAGTGCCACCCCGTACCCAGTTACCCACCCACAACTACTATCAATGTTCCCCTAGTTTCTAAATTCACAATATCCGGTAATAAAATGGAACTACTGGCCTTTACAGTGATTGTATTCCCGTAGTATTGTCAAGTAACTGTTGTTATTAAAATACAGTTCACAGAAGACGAAAGCTGATTTTCGCAGAAAAAAAAGTCACATAAAGTGCAAACGAAGAGGGAAGTGTTCCCCAAGTTTCTCTCTTCCTCTAATATCGACACCAATGTTTTCGGATCTTATACTTTTTCTGTTTTTCTTCCTAAAATTATGACTATTATGGTTGATATGTGGAGTGCCATTAAAATATACACACCATCGCACCAGGGCTGGTTTTTGCTAAGTCCGCATGCGCACCAATACTTAATCTCCCCTTTCACTAGATTGGCAACACTACAAGGGCCGTACTGAAATGGAGAGATGTGTGTATAGTTCCACATTACAAATAACTGAAAATAAAATGAAACAACATTGAAATGAGACGAAATCTCGAATAAAATGAAAGAAAAGACCTTTTAAGCAAAATGGATGGAAGAAGTTGGATGTAAATATTAATAAACACTACGTACTGTCTATACTTTTTTATAATTAGAGTCCAACTGCAAACAACACAGACCCTCATCTGATGTCGCATGATGCGCCGGCAGATCAGGGTCTATGTTTGTTCTACTGATTACCCCTAACAAATTGCATAGACCTTGATCTGCCGGCGTATTATGCTACAGCAGATCTGGGTCTGTGCAGTTTGCAGTTGGACTCGACTTA
The DNA here is from genome assembly GCA_029931535.1 of Margaritifera margaritifera. NCBI lineage: Eukaryota > Metazoa > Mollusca > Bivalvia > Unionida > Margaritiferidae > Margaritifera > Margaritifera margaritifera. The sequence continues at coordinate 3,392,941 of JAQPZY010001617.1, forward strand.
TAAGCGAGTATATATATATATATATATATATATATATATATATATATATATATATATATATATATATATATATATAAACCTAGAGATAATGCTAATAAGTGTCAAGCAATATCTTGACATTTTATAGATTCTCTAACGTAGCTATATTTTACCTTAATTTTTGTGAATATCGCGCAAAAATCATTAGCATAATGTAATTAAATATCTAATATATATATATCTCGATCTATCTATATATCTATCTATCTCTCTATATATATCTATCTATATATATATATTAATGTATCAATATATCTATCTATATATTATCTATCTATCTATCTATCTATCTATCTATCTATATATATATATATATATATATATATATATATATATATATATATATATATATATATATATATACACATATATATGCATTATCTGCCAACTGTATTTATAAGGAGGTAATGCTGATTAGGTCCTGGCAATATAATGATACCTGCTAGATAATCTAAATTTATGCGCGGCATCTACATGTTACGTGAATTTTTGGAACTTCGCTTGCGTTTTAATTAGCATTATCTACCCTAAAACCTAATTTATCTCAGGTAATTCTTAGATACCTGCTGCAAATCAAAGAAATAATCAAGTAATATGTAATTACCTCGAGATAATGCTGATTAGGTCAAGGTAATATACGGATAACTGCCATATAAACTAGGTTTATCTGAGGTAACTATATATTACCTACATCTTTACCTGGAAAAGTGGAAAAGGGGGGGGAGGGATGGTGGTCAAAGGTCAAAAGTATAATATTGTTAATTATGCTACTATTTCAAATATTTCCTAACCAAACTTAATATATACATTCAAAGCAGGAAGACACATTATATATGTCACAAAGTTTGCATTATAACCCTTGGTTCACAGTATGGGGGCGGGGATGATACGAAGGGGGCGCTGGAATATGCATCAAAAAGCGCGAGATTTACGATGACCAGACATTGCAGCTGTACTAGCTGTGTATAAAGGCCCAGCGAGAAACAACTTCGAACGAATCTAATGTCAACAGCTTAATACTAAAACACGTAAACCAGTCTATTAATCTTAATTGTGAACAAATAACAACATTTCAAATCTAGACAAAAAGTTACATTACCAATATTTTTTTATTGTCTGGCAGTATCATTTACTTACATGTACGCTAAATAATATAATACGAGTAACGCGAGCTACAGTCTTAAATCAAAAATATTTAGTAAACTTTTAAGGAAAGAAAACAACTATCAGTATTGAATAATATGATTTTGACTATCGCATAAACTTTCACTTACCAACGAATATTACTGTGTTGCTCCTGATAAATGGAGAATTAATGTCATTTCCTACATTAAATGTACTATTGATATGGAAGTACTGGGACTAAAAGAAAAGTGCTTCATTAAAGCTAACAAAAACAATTCAAGGAACTTTCTCAGCGTGGATATTTGGTAAACCAGTTCAATCTCAGCATCTATTTGACTGGTAGAAATTTTCATTGACAGTACAAGTCAAGACAAAATCAGAGTTTAGGTATATATATACAAAATAGTTTCCAACGTTTCGAGCTAAACAAGCTATTCGTCAGGGGAAGAAACAATTTGCATCCACAAAACAAACACTAAACACACAAGCCAAGAAGAATTCTAGACTCCTACATGTTTCAATTATGGGGAAATAAACAAGCAAAGGATAAACAAAAGAAGAAAAAAAAAGATCAAATTAAAAATCGGTCTATAACGGGTAAACTACATATCTACGTTATGCTACCATCAGCCCAACAAAGTTGTGTAAATAAATTCAAAAAAGTGTTTATCGTGCGTATCACGCGGAGGACCAACGCGTTTTGACCGAATTCCAGGCTGGAAACAAAAGACTGACACCATGCGCGGCGAAAGATTAACGTCATCATCAAATTGTGCAAGGAAATTATATCCTGGTAAAGTTATGCATGTAGGTACTATGGAAGTATGTCAAGAGAAAGGTATAGCAGGATAACGGACAAGAGTTCAAATAATAATAATAATAATAATAATAATAATAATAATAATAATAATAATAATAATAATAATAATATAAAAAGCAATTTCGGAATATTTTCTTGGGTAAACAGTATCGCAAAAATTGCGTACGTCTGATAAACTGATGCCTGTCTGTAGTTTTCATAAGACTGGAGAGAGAGAGAGAGAGAGAGAGAGAGAGAGAGAGAGAGAGAGAGAGAGAGAGAGAGAGAGAGAGAGAGAGAGATATTCGCATTTAATCTAAAAAAAAGGCAAAAACTATTAATAGACACATAGACAAATTTTATTAAGAGTCTAAATTGCATTGCATAATAATAAAAACATATAAACATTAGATTGTTGGGGCTATTTTATCGACTGTAAGGAAACTGAAAGAATACAAAAAAGAACTACAAAAATGACAACAGCGAAAAGGAAACCAGAAAGAATAGATAGCTCAACTTACCATTGCTACAGCTGGTAACAGCTTATTTTCCTTGTTTCCTTCCTTTGTTTGTGATGCAGTATGTGTTTCCTTATTCTCTGTCATTTTCGTTAATCAACTCACCCACGGAGTTTTCATCCTTCCATACACTTCTCTCTTGGGTCTTGGTTCTGAAAGCAAGTTTGAGTAATAGACATATCTAATGACAAAGACCACGAACCTAATTAGCATTTGATTCCAGTTATGAAAATCTATTTTAAAATAATGGAAAGATGTAAACTGACAAATGTCTTGAGAATAGACAAATCTGTAACTTGAACTGTATGTTTTGTTCAAAATCGGTCACGTGTTCTCTTTCTTTTAAATAATTACAAACTTGTTCAGTAGTTGTAGACTGGATATTGCGACCTTCACAATGGGTCAAGATCGCACACCATATTTTTACTACGTTAATATGAACATTGTCCTAACGTAATAACTCCGTAATATATTCTACGATAACAGAAGTAACTGGATAGACTGAAATATATGTTTTCATAAATAATACAATACATTTACTTGTTCTGCTCCAGAACTAATGCCGCCTTCCCCAACTGAGTGTTTATATTTATCTATTTACAGCATGTGGACCAGTCTAACATGGTATACACTAATAAATTTGAACAAGGTACGAGTAACATGATGAAGCCGGGTTGGGATTGGATAAGCGAAGACACCGAAAGCAATTGCGCTAATGAGATGTTTATTTATAAATGCAATTTAACGATGAATGATTCTGACACCATTGTAACAAAAAGATATAGGAAAAATGATATAGTTCCCAACATGGAACCAATCAACAACAAGTAACTTTAAAAAGAAATCAAATAAAGAACAAACAGAACTTGTAAACAAATATGAACATTGTTTTATCGCCAATCAACGAATGAAAGTATATGATTGACACCCTAATACAAACAAGGTCTTTTTTAGCACCAAGGGTGACCAAAGCATGTGATTTATATACAACTACGAATAATGTATCATTTATCCACAAGTAGGACGCATGTATTATGAACTTATCAATATATTACTCATTTAGCGATATTTGAAATATGAATTCTCTAAGTTATCACTCATTTAGCGATATTGAAATATGAATGCATGAATTTATGAATTTATCACTCAATTAGCGATATTTGAATTATGCATTTACGAATGTATCACTCATATAGCGATATTAAAATAACCAATTACAACATGGAGTATATATATATATATATATATATATATATATATATATATATATATATATATATATATATATATATATATATATATATATATATATCGTGGCGCCCAGTTGACGACCAAGATGTATTTCCGGTTCCACCCGCTCTAGTCAATGGTCAAGGAGCCACCACGCATGATCCGCCCCTCCCAGTCTTTTACACATTTTTAATCTACTGACACCAAAAGTGCAGTGTAGGCGCATCTTTTAATTATGCTGTGTCACACACCACATCTGATTCGCCGCGACCTACTTTCTACGCTTTATTGAGAACTCTTTTACAGATATCTACTCATGTCACATAAATTGGATTATTTTTCCCTTTGAATTGATAACTGTACGTTATTTTCCTCAAATGTGTATATGCATGTATAGTCAAATCATGTGGCTTCTTTAGTATATTCTTCTTCTTGTGTTTCTGTGTCAAATCTTTTGAGGTGATTACGCTGATAAAACAATTTCATAGAGATGGATGTTAAAATCAATTTAGTGATATACGTTGGGCATGGTTCACAGCCCGGAATTAGCAGACCTTTTTTTCTCAACAGTACTATAAAATATTTAAAAATATTTGACTTTTCTCTCATTTTTAAGCTGCAAGCATCACCATGATACAACGGAAATTTTCTTGCCATATCAAAATTAGCGGTTAAAAGTCTTCGGGCAAAATGTTACTCGAAATATATAATGATAGTGGTCGATGGCCCCTGAGAAAATAACCTGCAATAGTTGTGTTTTTTTATAATTTAAAAAATATAAATTAAGTATATTTTTTGAATAACCTGAAATATTTTTTCCCCAAATAAACCTAAAGTAATTCTTGGAAAAATAACTGCAGTGTGTGTGTGTATGTGTGTGTGAGTGTAACTTAAATAACCCGAAGTTGTATTTAAATAACCTGGAATGGTTTTATTATTATTTTTTAAATAACCTGAAACATTTTCATTTTATTTGTTAAAAAGCTAACAAACAACAACTTTAAATAGCTTTTAAAATAACTTGAAATATATTAAATAACCTAAAATAGTTTATAAATAACCTGAAATAGTTGCTAAAAGTACAGTGAGAAACGAATATCAGGCTAAAATTACTCGAAGACAATGCTGCTTGATTTTTTAAAATTACATTTAGAAACTGACGTTTAGGTAAATAGCTACACTGTATGACCATACGATATTTATACAAATGTATGACCATACGATATTTATACAAATGAAGATATACATCATTTATATTACATATTTAAATACCTTCATTCAGTGCATGCGTAACGCATTGAGCTATCACATCGTAATCATCCACCATGAATGAAAATTTGATGCGACAATATAATAAACAAGAGGACAATAATAACAAAACCAAACCAAGAAAACAACACAACAACAACAACAACAACAACAACAACAACACAACAACAACAATAAAAACAACAACAACAACTACTACTACTACTATCTAAGACTAGCATACTTATTATACGTATTTTTTTTTTTTTTTTAAATTTTTATCATCACTTGGATAATTACTTACACATGACACGTTACTGTTTTCTCTTGCTCGCTTTTATCTTTCAACTCAAGATTCGGTTTTTATTTTAGACAAAATGTCATTTGGAATTCTTCTACTATCATCCCTTTCTATCAGCACAGACACATGTGAGAGTTGTCAAAGATGTCTAGTGCCGGTGATTGGTGTTTAATTGAGAGTGACCCGGGTGTTTTCACTGAGTTAATCAGAGGGTTTGGTGCGTCAGACACTTTTTAAGTTCTTGACACAAATTATTTTTTGTTTTTTTTCTTTGCTTTCCACAGGAATGTAAATAGACTCTCCCTCTTTATCGTGCGTTGACGTATCCCATGACATGCACTTGCAACTAGGGATGATTTTTTCAGAATTATAGAACATATGAAAATGGAATGTTTTCTGCATAATTTGAGTGTGCAGAATTCAAAAATGAACTCATCTTTATGATATCTTTTGAAATAAATTCACAGGAAGCATTCAAACACATGCAGCATCCACCATTTTTAATATTGGTCTTTGGTCACTTTTTGCAAATTCTTGACCTCATTTTATTCTTGCTGAAATTTGCATATTTTTTACATATAGTTATATGTAAATGTTATGTGAACATTCAGCTTTAAGAATAAATTGACTTTTCACATGTTCCATTTTCTTCTGAAGTCTTTCTATGCCTTTAAATCAAGTGCCCCTTCCTAACATTTTTGCATGAAATGCCATATTCTTGAGTCATGCACAATTCGAAATTATGTTATTATTAAAACCAATAGTACATATATATTACAGTGTTCTTGTACATCATACATGCCATAACACGACGAGTCACGCGAAAAACACAATTTTGGACTCCCAAACCCCCCGACCAAGTCGTGTTTCGAAAAACACGATTTTCAGCAATTTTGGCGACAAAATATTTTCCCCCAAAAAACCTCAAACAAAATGTACATTTCTTGATCACAATGATATATGTCCGTAATCTGTGTTATATATAAACAGTAAACAGTCTTGTTTGGAGCTCATGTAAAACTATCCTCGGGGCAGTTTATAGAGCTGTTTTAAAGACAATTAAAAGGTAAGGTGGTCAGAGATAAACGGACACCTTTCAGAGATTTACTGAATTGGTTCACAATAGCTAGGGTGATGTGTCGTGTCAAATCCTTTGGGCACGACTGAGGGAGGGCCCATTAGGCTAATTTGCATAGGTGAAGTACACTAAGTGGAACAACCCAATTTGTCTGAAGTTAAGTACATCAAACAGATACGTGTCGAAAAACAAATGTTATTACACATCACTGACTGCATTGAATGAGAATGTTGAAGCCATATTTATTAAAGTTTGTGATCAGTGGCAACGTTTCTTTGAAGTAGGATTTTTACTCCATATATAAAATTCAAAAAATGATTATTTCGGTAGGTTGAACAACAGCACCATTCAATCTCTAATGCAGTGTTGCACCTAGGATCCAGAGGTCAGGGGACACTGCTTGCCTCACCCTCCAGATTTGGGGGACACAACAATTTAAAGGGAAAAAGGAAAATTGTAGTACATAATGCACTAGAAGTGCTAAAAAAATGAGATAATCTTATTTTCTTCGACAGTTTTGCCACCTTAACTTTCTCATATTTTCATTTGACATTACATGATTGCAATAACGTTTTATCATGTGATCAAATAACTCATGAAAACATTAACATGTTTGAATATCTGGTTAACCTGAAATGAACTGCACCATGGAATTTTAATAATTTAAAAGTATTAAATCATTAATCAAATGACAAATTGTGTATTTGAATAAAATAGTACCTTTTTTCATTAATTCTGCCTGAGAATAAATTAAATCTTCACTGCCGTAGGTGTGACTTTAACCCCGAAAATACGTTACAATATCAGCTGTCAAAGACTTTAGCAACTCGGCAGACTACCACAAACCTTGAATGTTTTAATTGGCAGATTCATTGTTTTGAAATGGATATTCATTACCATCATACAGCTTTTATCACATTTAGTGACTTTGGCCATTGCTTGTGCCAACATAGACGTGGATGCACATTCGCTTAGGAAAAGTGTTGGCATATTTGTGAACACATTATATCACTTGCATTACCGTCAAACCAACTTATAGTACTAAACTATTGAAAGCAGCATAGACTGCATGTAATTAAAACTACATTCCACTGTCCAATGGATTTTAAAGACAGTAACTTGGTGTATTTTTGTTTTAATGTATGTGAGGTTGTGACCATGTTTGTGGTGATGTTATTTGATAATGCTAAGTCTACCATTTTTATTTTTTTATTTATTGTAAGTATTTTACATGCTTCAGAGAAAACAGATTGTATTTTCTTTTATTCAGATTTGACTTTCCAGTCATTTGCTATAGGCTGATTTGAAAAGATAGCTTATTCTCATTTGGATGACATCACTTTTGGGACCCCCCTTGGGACCTCAAAACACACTTTTTGAGTCTCATAAAAAAAACCAACACTGTCTATGAATATGGCAAGTATGGTACATATATACATTGATCTGAATTTGGTAAATTGCCATTTTAAAATCTAGTTAATGGTAAGATATTTTTGGTCATTTTTCATATCTTCAAAATAAAATAAACGACCAACAAAAATTTGAGCAATATTACACAGTTCATGAAGCAGAGGCAAGTTAAAATGTAGAATTGGAGAAAGAAGGAACTGGCACTGGAGTTGGTTATCAAGAAATATTCATGATTATGTTTGTTAAATAGAGAAACATTATAGATCGATTTTCTGTTATTCATTTTGACAATATTCATATTGATATTCACAAAAAATGAGATGAATTGGTTTTCTTTTCTTCCAAATTCTGCAAAATGCTTTAACTTTTACCTCTTATTCGCCTATTCTAAATATGAAAATTTGAATATGAATACCAGTGTCTCTTGATAAGAATCTTACCTCGAGTAGACGATCTGACTGTTAATATCTCTCTCACAGTCACATATGTCGAGTCTAACCTCGAAAATACATTACACAACAAAAGTTGTCCTAATATTTTGGAATAAATTTAGTATAATCACTGACATTACATTTGTATAATCCGACTTCTTTGTATAAATTCATAAAATGAAGTTTTTGTGTGTCTTTGAACACATTTTATGTCGTACTGTTCTTATTGTTTTACATTTTTACATAGCCATGTGCCGGGACGAGTTACGGTTCTTTCTGTCATGGGTGACCTTTAAAAAATACATAATTCGGGGATTTATGCAAATATTCACACACATTTTACCTTTATTATAGTAAAAAGAACTCCAAAAAGAACTCCCAAGTATGTTAAAAGTAGGCATAAGTGAGCATATATGTTTGTTTTATTAGTTTTTCTGCATTTTTGCAAAATTATTTTGCAATTTATTTCTGCCTAATATGTTGTGGAAATTCCCCCATTGTCATATACGCCAAATATGGACATTTGACCTTTCAACCATGAATACATTCAGATATAATTATGTCAGCTTTTTACATATGAAGCGGAGAAAGTACAAGGTATAATGATGTTTCCATTTTGAGAAAATGTTAATCTTGATAATCAGTACCCTCTAGCGGTTGCACCTGTTGCTACATGCACATGAAAAACAAAGTTAAGCTTTATTTACATAGTCGGCATGTATGTATGTCTGGAGATCCTTCCAATGCTTGATCAGAGCATCCTCAACCCTTAACTGACATTTCATAAAACAATAAAGACACTACCTAAGCAAGATTTTCAAGACATGTAGCATAATACATAATTACAATATGAGACAAATCACGTAGCACATAATTTAAAATGTAAGCAAACAAAGCACTTTAAAATAGGCAGTATTTAAAATAAATTTACTGTTTAGATAGCTAAAAAAAAGGCCTGGTTAGGATTGGAAGCATGCTAACTTAAGCCTTTAAAAAAAAAAAATGTTGAAGTATCTTTAATGAAAACTTGTTCGTACTTTCTGGGCAGCTAAATCCTGTCTTAAAACAGCACTCTTTTGTTGTTTCCAAGTAAATGAACAGGATTTCGACATAGTAAATGTTTCACAGTCCATTTGGTCCAGTACAAGCTTGACCCAGTCACTCTTGGTCAAAATCCCAGACCACTCTATACCAAAATCTGATCCACTTTACCCAAGGGAAAGTCTATCTGGCCTGCTTTCCTTTAACAATATGATTGGTCAACAAAACCGATCTAAAAATAGACTGTTGTTGAGGGGTTTTCCATAGAAGTATGAAGAGAATATATTATACACTGCACATTTAAATTATTGATGGTAGACCATACATGTATTATGCAAACCCCACTACAGTGGCCGCCCTCTTGAATGGGCTCCCCTGACCAGCGACCACTCACTTCATATGGCCAGAATCCCTCGGCACTGATGAGTTAGTGTATAAAAGTATTCGCAGAAATCAGAGTATGCTCAAGTGATAGATACAACTTGGAATGTGTGAATGTCTACATGCCAAAGTGATAGTCTGTTGTGTTACCCATGTGGTCAAACTGACCAATAAAATTACCAGTGACAATACTGTTTGATGGCAGAGCCCATGACCTGTCTCAACTGTCTCAATGTTGGCCAAGCTAAAGTTGAGACAGTGTACCAGTCTATTGTCCAAATGTTGGACTGGTTCTCTATCATTGTTCCAGGTTACGCAAAGCATTCTTGACTCTGTGCATATTCGGCCCAGATAACAAAACTATTTATATTGTGTGGAATGTAGTGACAATAAAGCGAAGGATTCCGATTTTTTATTTTAGAATAAAGGTTAAAATAAAAAAAATTAAAAATAAGGTAAGGGTCTGGGTGATCCAGAGTGCTCTAGATTTATGAGAAGGGGAATACTTAACAGTACTCCCAATCACCATTCTGTCGAGGGTCAAAACAATAACAGAGAAAGATGTCTTAGTGCAGTAAAAGTTAGTGTTCCCTTAATAAAGCACTTTTTTCATTATTCTTCAATGAAATATTGAGAACTCGAGAACTAAGTATTTCATGCAATGAAAGACTTGGCCTTTTGTTAGATAGGTTTGTCACAGTTTTGAACTTTTAGACATCGGTGTCTAAATCATGCTGCTTAAAAAACTTTCATGCCAATGTATTTGCTGTTGGCAATGTGCAAAGAGGTACTACTTTTAAGCATCCAGATGAAACAAGTGAGTGTAAAAGAAGTGATTCCAGAAGACAAAGTATCATAAAGTTAAGTGAAAGAGTGAAAGCAGTTCCGAGCATTGGACAAGTTTAATTATGGAAGGAATCACTAGTGCAATTAATTAGATTATGTGCCACACTTTATGCTAATTTGCCAGTGGAGTCGGCTGTGATTACTCCATCAATTTTAACTAAGATAACAGTGGTTGTTATCTTGCCTGCGAAACATAGGCGAGACATACAGGGTCCATTCTGGATTAAAATATTTGGATGAAATGACCTCTCCAGCCACAAAAAGGCAAAGTTGGTGAAAATCGGGAGAAGTGAGTGCAAGGTTCAAAATTATGTTCAAAATAGTCACTTTAAACTTGTTTTTGCATATTTTCATGTAATATGATTTAAATGGTGATGAAATACTAGTAAAGCTTACGGAAATATTACAGCTTTACTTGGGACCCCAGGTGGCCAAGTGGTCTAAGGAGCTCGCCTTTACATATCACTGACATCTCACCTCTGTCCGCAAGGGTTTGAGTCTCGGGCTCGGCCAACATGGGTATGACTATGTGAGATAGCCTGACAGTAGCTTCCTGTGTGTCAATGGTTCTTCCTCCACCAGATGTACTGGCCGCCATGTATAGCCTTTCATGTTCTGAAAAATGGTGATAAACCCACAACAACAACTTTTCTTATTTTGCTTCATTGCAATTGTTTAACAGTTACTCTCTACAACAGCAACCTTGAAAATAGGTTAGTCAAAAATCAGCAACTGTTTTCATAGTAGCAGTCCTCTTTTCATACATTTATAGGCTGAAACATTGGATAAAATGATTAATTTTATTAGTAATGGACCTGGATACATCCTCTGAGTCATATTTTGCTTCTGATTGGGGTAAAAAAAATCAATTTTTCTGTTGTATTTTGTTACAAGGATCAAGTGTGAATTTTCAGCAATTTATCAGATTGTCTAAATCAGTGTAATTTCTGGCATTTATGATTATCAAACTAGCACCAAATATTGATCACAGATTATAAAACTTATATTTCTAACTTTCCATCTTCCTCTGAGAAAGGAAAATTGACACGGAAGTTTACCATTTACTTTGATAATTAATGCATCGTATTGAAACAAAAGGGGATGTGAGAGTGTCATAAAATCAAGGCCAGGCAAAGCGAACTTTGCTTTTTGAGTGTGTTTATGTGAAATGTCAGACTCGAGGGGACTATTTTACATGAGTTGCCCCCTAGCGTGGACCCTGGTCATAAGGATCACTTTTCTGACAGCTTTGTTGTAGTAGGTGTCAACATTTAGCATTTGCATGTAGCTCGTTTATTCTGCCATTGTTGTTTGTCCAGTCATGAAACTTGATGTGTGCATTCATCTTGGAGGATACTACTCATCATAGGAAAAAGTAGGTCACAGTAATCTACTTGTCACAAACCAGTGATTACATTAAGTTATTGCATTTCGCACAGTTCTTTAGACACTTGTATGCACAGTCTTGAAATTTGATAGGTGTATTTATAGTAGGAATATTAATCACCTCGGTAACCAACTTGTTAAGGTCACAGTGACCCACTTTGCACAAACCAGTGATTACATTAAGTTATTGCATTTAGTGCAGTTCTGTAGACACGTGTGTGGACAGTCTTGAAATTTGATAGGTGTATTTAAAGTGAGTACGTTGATCACCTCAGTAACCAACTTGTTAAGGTCACAGTGACGCACTTTGCACAAACCAGTGATTACATTAAGTTTTTGCATTTAGCGCAGTTATGTAGACACTTGTGTATATAGTCTTGAAATTTGATAGGTGTATTTATAGTAGGAATATTAATCACCAAGGTAACCAACTTGTCCAGATCACTGTGTTTTACTTTTCTTGCTGTAGTGACTACACATGGTTTATGGATTATGCCATGGTGAAGTAGGTAAGACAGCAGTCTTGTAATAAATATTATACTGAGATTTTAGCATTTCCTATTATGATTATATCATTTAATAAGATCATATTTATAATGGTATACATATTTGTCACTTTGTCTATTTTGTAAACCAACCCTTTGGGGTTTTTTTTGTTTTCTTTTTTTAAAATCCAAAATCATAACCTCATCCTTGGCTATGTTTTTGTTATATTCAGCAGTTTGTGTTGTTTTGTTATCAGGGCCTATTATACATTAAGCCAAGTGTTCATTGGAATGTGTGATTGTAAACCAGTCAAGTCCATCCGTGAACTTGGGCTGAGGGGCAGGCTGAGTACACTTTTTCTTTGGCTGAGTGGACCAGATTTTTTGACTGATTGGACTATGAATCTGGGCAGAGTGGACTTGGATTTGGGCTGAGTTTGCATTAGGCTGAGTTCTCCCGGTACCTTGCAAATGATGCTGTTTTTGTAAGATAGTCTTCTTTAACATGATGCACCATCGTTAATAGTTTCCTTTACATAAGAGTGCAGCATTTTAGACAGTAAAGAAGTTGGTTTTCCACTTTGTCTTTCACAACTTTAAAGTAAATAAACTATAGTCATTGCACTTAAGTAATCTGTATATTTTGTTGAAATTATGAAAAAGATAAATTTCTGCAATGTATAGTAAATCCTTGCTTTAACAACTCTCGCTATTATGATTTTCTTGATATAATGTACACCCACAGTAGACACCATGGAGTATTTATACATTAAGAGAATACTTTGTTTAATGAATGTCTCGGGTTTCGTTACAACAAATGATTTATATGGACCCAAAATCGTTTGTTATAGTAAGGAATTACTGTCTATACTTGTGTACAAGTCCAGTTCAACTGCAAACAACATAAACCCTGATCTGCCATCACATAATGCACTGGATGATCAGGGTCTTTGTTGTTTGGTCTACTGATTACTCCCAACAATTTGCATAACCCAGATCTTCCAGCACATTATGCAAGAGCAGATCTCGGTCTGTGCAGTTTGCAGTTGGACTTTACTACTAAGCAAGTATATACGTACTGTATGTAGCATAGTATTTTAGCATATGGTATATTTGTATGCCCCACTATGACAGTGATAGCAAGGACATATAGTGTTACCTTTGCCGATCTCTCCATTTATCCATTTGTCAAAATATTGCCTAAGTGTTCTACTCGTGCCATTTCAGGCACTGTGGTGGGGCATATGTGTTCCATGCACACATTTCTAGTTACCACAAAGTTTAGTCTTTAAATTGAAAATTGCTTGGAAGATAAACCCCAAGCTTTTGTCTGAATCAGTGAATGATCATCTCAAAATACAAGTGCCATGTTGTGCCAAGAGCACAGGATTGTGGGAACCCCACAATGTTTTTGTAAATGTCCATTTGAAAACAGGGTATTGTGTACTCACAGGTGCACTGTAAAATCCTGGCATTCCTATTGTTTGTGGTTTGAAACTAATGACATAGGTCCTTGTTGGTCATTGCCTGACATTTGTTTCAAGGTATTAGACTGGTTCAACTTTTTCTGCATGCCAAACACACCATACTCTTAAACAATACGGAAACGAGATTGTCAATATAGCCTGCTTTATGGAATAATGTTCAGTGAACATTTGATTGATTAATAAAGTATTCCCCTAGATTTTACCATGTCTATTTAAATATTACATAGGGGGACATGGTACCCCCTGAAAATGTAAACCTAGGTGCAACACGATTGGTGTAAAAATTGTCCTGTTCATTATTCTACAGGTGTGGAAGGTGTGCAAGTAGAAGAAATCTGGAGTCTGGATAAAGACACTTTTAAAGATCTGAAGTAAGTACATGTATGCAAAAATATCTAAGTGTTTGATGGTCTTTCATTCATCAGCTAGATCATGTGAAGGAACAGTTTGATTTCATAGTGGTAAAAAATTCCAGCCAGAAATCTTACATAAAATTTGTATAAAAATGACCTGGGAATTTACATGGGACTGTTTTATACTGAGGTACAGTACAGCTCACGTGATTTTTCGGAACTCCGCGCATCGCGGTGGGGGTGGAGAGTGAGTGGAGAGGATTAAGAAAAACCCCTCCACCACCACTCCACGCGTCCTGATGGAGTTGTTGCGGAGTCTCGCGGAGAATAGCCCTGCACACCATGCTTTCTCGCGGAGTCGCATCCGATCACTACCACGGATTGGACGTGGTCTCGATAATATGGGCGTGGTTTATTGTTTATTACTCGTGCAAGCAGAGGTTGAAAGAGAGACGGGGGGGGGCACCGATTTATCGACATCGTTATCCCTCTGGGGAGCAATTTGCTAACTTTTTGACACTGAAAAAAACGTAGTAATTCAGTTAATTATAAATATTTCCTTGTTCTAACGAAGATAATGTATGATACATAGTGCCAAATCATATTTAAGATGATGATAACGTAATGACAATGCCTTGTAAACTGTATTAATACTACATTTTGCGCAATGAATCTAATTTCTTTTTCTTCAATACTATGTTATCGGAATCTAAACATGCATTCATATCCTTATTTCTTTTTCAGTAAACGCAATACAAAATTGTAATGATCATATGAAAGTCAGTGATATTGTACTACCTGCAATGAAAAGAACGATAAACATCGAAAAAATTAATAACAAAGCTGCAGTCATACCTGACTGAAGTGAAACAAAATCGCACAAGTTCCGATGGTTACTCCATGCATGAGTACTCATTCACATATTGTACGTTTTTTTCTGACATCCAATCGCTTAAATAAAGCATTATTAAGATTTCACATCGTTATTTTATTTTAAACTGTACTATTTTGCATTAATTACCAAAGTAGCGGGGTTTTTTTAAAATCACAAATGGTCGCAAAAGGTCATCCTAGATACATGTAGTTGTCACGTGCAAGCAACCTAGCACAATAGAAGCCATCAGCACTGCGTGTTTTCTTTGATATTGATGTGTTAATTTCATGTGCTAACTGTTAACCTAAAAGTACAACAGCAACGCTTCTGCGGGTTTGTTTTCTTACCCATTGATTTGACAAACTTGTGCATCAGATGAAATCAATGTTTAACTTTTTCTTTTCTGTTCGTTTTCCTATTGCATAATACAGAAAAATAAGATGAATAAGTTTAGATCATTAACTCTTCTTAGTAAAGTCCCCCCCCCCCTCTCTCTCATAAAATATGGAATCCAAATCACTACTGCACAAGTTATCGTAAACTGAAATCTGGAAAAGTTTGCAAGTGGTAAGAAACAGAAACACGCTCAATAACCAAAGGCTCTAACAGTCACAAACAGGAAACTGCATTCTTTAATATCTGCGTAAAAATAATTAAAAAAGTATATTTTATTTTTATATTTTCGCCGTAGGAAAATGAGCAAATAATAGGAGACACGTGGAGACAAACATCCATGCAAAATGCTCTAAACTTGTTGGAAATTAAAATCTCTGAACATCTCAGATTTTAGAATTTTCCATATTATTTTTCATTTTGGTAATAAGCCGAGTTCAGATTAATTACTAACAATTATCAAACTTCCGTTGTTAATGGCGGGACCATAAATGTGGCTGTAAAGTACAACGCGCTAAGTCGGATGGCTTCGTGTGATAAAAACACACTGTTCCCAAGCTGAAACTTACATCATCCTTTGATGCAAACCCTTGTTAATATTTTACAACAGTGTTCACAATGGTCACTACCTTGATTTCTGTAGAACATCCGTTGAAGTCAAGTCTTTTTTAGAGAGAGACAATTGAATTTTCCAACCGGGGGGGGGGGGGGGATGTAAATGCATGAAAACAATTGTCTTTCTCTGATTTTTGTAGCAGACGTTAATCCGTTCCATATTTAACTTAAAATAAATAAATACTGTGATGAAAGGACAAAAAATATCCCGGTCGAAAAAAACAAAACAACATATAAACCCCGTATATTAAATGGTCAGTCCCTTACAGTACACATGCAGTCATAATATTCAGCCTCGTGACTCTACTATTACTGCTTAAAGACTAAGCACGCGGTTTGCATTTCAGTGTAAATTCAGTGTTTTAGGTTTGTTGTTGTTGTTGTTGGGGGGGGGGAGTAAGCAGAAGCGGATGTCAGTTTGGATTTTAATTGTCCATATCTCAGAGAATTACTTTCCTTTGGAACAAAATAATAAATTTATTCTGCTTGAGGGGCTCAGCAATGTGTGCTTCTCGTCAAGTCAATGCATAAGTTTGTTCATATTTCTTTGAAATAAATTAAAATCATAAACTTATTGCAAAAGAAGTCGATCAACCTTTTATAAACAGTAATGTGTACTGAATATACAAGACTTTTGAAATTATTTTTTTATTGTCCAGATATATGATCGAAATAAAAACGACTGATTCTTCAGATGGTATCCGGTTGTAAATCACTCTTGACGTCTCAGTCTTTCCATAGGTGGTCTTCATTCATTGGCTGTTCAAATGTCAATCAGTAATGTCGACTAGCCCCTCCACGGTGGAGTTTACATCAGCGTGCCTGCCGAAATGCGGTGATGATTTGTAGGTATTTATGCCAATTTATGCCTCCACCACAGAGTGCTATCACGGAGCTAAAGTGGAGGGGATTAAGTACCCCACCGCGATGCGCGGAGTTCTGAAAAATCACGTGAGCTTTACTGTACCGTGGCCATTTTGAAAATCTTGTAATTGCTACTCCTCCTGAATGGATGGTCATATCACCATTGTGTTTTCACTAAAAGACTTCTCATGATATCTAGTTGGTCCTAAATGAAAACGTTGCCGATCTGATGTCCATTATGGCCACCACAGCAGTCATCTTGAAAATCTTGTTATCGCTACTCCTCATGAATAAATGGTCATATCAACATGGTGTTTTCACTGAAAGACTTCTTATGATGTCTAGTTGATGCTAAATAAAAATGGTGCTGATCTGACATCCTATATGGCCACCATGGCAGTCATCTTGAAAATCTTGTTATCGCTACTCCTCCTGAATGGATGGTCATATCAGCAAGCGGTTTTCACTAAAAGATGTCTTATAATGTCTAGCTGGTCCTTGATAAAAATGATGCCAATCAGAAATCCAATATGGCCATTATGGCAGCCATCTTAAGAATCTTATCACAACTCTACTTGAATAGAAAGTCATATTAATGTGGGGCTTTCACCAGAAGACTTCTTATGATGTCCAGTTGGTCTTAAATGAAAATGGAGCTGATCTGATGTCCATTATGGCCGCCACAGCAGCCATCTTGAAAATTTTGTTATTGATACTCCTGATTGGAAAGTCATATCTTGAAAATATTGTTATCTCTACTCCTCTCCAAATCGATGGCTATATCAACATGGGGTTTTCAGCAATAGACTTCTTATGATACCTACTTGGTTCTAAATAAAAATGGTGCCAGTTGTACATTCTATATGGCTGCCATGATGACTGTCTTAAAAAATTGTGTTGTCACTACTCCCCCTGAATGGATCTTCATTATGACATTGGGTTTTCACCAAAAGACTTCTAATGATGTCCACTTTGTCCTAAATGAAAACAGCATCAAGCTGACATCCAGTATGTGTACCACGGCAGCTAATTTAAAATCTTGTTATTGCTGAAGAATATCAGATGGTTGCAACACTCGACAGTTAAAACGAAGAGATGGTCTTATCTTGAATTCCTGGAAATTCTTTTCACCCAGTAGAGTGTCAGTCCCTTCGAAGGACTCGTGCTTTAAAATTTATAATAAAAAGGTTATTGACTGAGTATTAACAAATATTGGGCCCTCATTCATGTGGTGTAGAATGCCTATGCAAGCTCAGGCATCCAGTGCCACATGACCTCAGGTCAAATATTTTTCAATACTCAGTTAATGACCTATACATATCGTTAGGATCTAGGAAGAGTTAATTGATGAGTGAGATACATGCATATTAATGAGGTGTTCTTGCATCTTTTTGGCTGAGCTCGTTACCACTCTAGAGGCTATATATCTGATCCAATTTTGATCCAACTCGGAATATAGGCTTGTGTCATCAAGGTGTCGGACAAATTTGATAATGAGTAAAAATCTATGCACATTAATGAGGTGATCTTGCATCTGATTAGTTTAGCTTGTTACCACTCTGGAGGCCATATTTCTGATCTGATTTTGATCAGACTTGGAATAGATGCTTTTATCGTTAAGTTCTTTGATGAGTTGATAGTGTGTGAGATCTACATATATTATTGAGGTGATCTTGCATCTGATTGGCTGAGCTTGTTACAACACTGGTGGCCATGTTCTGATTTTTATCAAACTTGAAATATTTCATTACATCTTCAAGATCTCAGATGATTTTCAATAATGAGTAAGATTCATGCATATGAGGTGTTTTTGCATCTGATTGCCTGAGTTTGTTAATTTTGTGGAGGCCATATTTTTGATCCAATTTTTAACAAACTTGGAATATATGCATGTATCATCAGGATCTTGTTCAAATTCCATAATGAGTGAGAACCATGCATATTAATGAGGTGATCTTGCATTTGATTGGCTGAGCTTGTTACCACAATGGAGGCCATATTTTGGATCATATTTCAATAAAACTTGGAATATAGGCTTCTATTATCAAGATCTCTGACACATTTTTTTTTATGAGCTAGATCAGTGGATATTAAGGAGGTGATCCTGCATCTGATTGGCTGAGCTTGTAACCACTATAGAGAGCATATTTCTAATCCAATTTGATCAAACTTGGAATATAGGCTTATCAGCAAGACATAAGATGTGTTCATAAACGAGCGAGGATCATGTATATTAATTAATGAGATTTGCATCTGATTAGCTGAGCTTGTTACCACTCAGGAAGCCATATTTCTGATCTGAGTTTGATCAGACTTGGAATATAGACATGTATCAGGAAGATCTCAGACAAGTTTGATTATGACTGACGTCCATGGATATTAATAAGGTGATCTTGCATCTGATTTTCTGGGATTGTTACTGCTCTAGAGACTGTTTTTTTAGATGATTTTGCTGAAACTTGGTAAATGGGCTTATACGATCAATCTTGGATGATTACAAATATTAGTGAGAGCCACACATATTAATGAGATGATCTGATTAGCTGAGCTTGTCAACGCTCTAGCAACTTTGTTTCTGATCCAGCTTTGATCAAATTGAGTAAATAGGCTTATATCATCAAGATGTCAGACAAGTATATTTATGAGTGAGATATATGCATATTAATGAGGTGATCATGCATCTAATTGGCTGAGCTTCTTACGACTCAAGAGACGGTATTTTTGACTGTGTTGATCAACTTGATAAATAGGATTAGGATCAGTTATTACGAGCGAGACGTGATGCATTTTTATGATGTGATCTTGCATCAGATTCATTGTTTTTTTTTATGACTCTAGACTGAAGGCTATATTTTTGATAGGATTCTGATTCAGCTTCATAAATTAGGGTATATCAACAAGATGTTGGATGAATTTGTTGATGAGCAAGATCTATGCATATTTATGAAGTAATCTTGTATCTGATTGGCTGAGCTTTTTACCACTCTGGAGATTGAATTTAAATCGGAATATGCTCCAGTTTTGGAAGTAAGCTTATTTCATCATTAGGGCTGGTGTCGGTAGCTCATTAGGACTGGTATCGGCAGCTCATTAGGACTGGTATTGGCAGCTCATTAGGACTGGTATTGGCAGTTTACTCCTGATATAATACTTATCATGATATGCAACTTTCCATATGCGGTATGTATTGACGATATATATTTAATGCTATTCAAGCATGTTCATCTGTAAATTGTTGTTGTGTTCACCCAGTATTAAGCCATATTGTACTAAAATGTTCCATTTACCAAGGATATGGGAACACACTTCCTGCACCATTTGTTATGCAGACAGATGTGAAACTAAAAATATGACATGTAGTTCTGCATACTTTTGAATTAGCTTTCTTCCTGTAATGTGTGATTGACTGAGTCAGATGGAAAACAGCTGTATTATTGATTTATTCCATGTATTCAACATAATTTTTTATGAAAAGTTGCGCGTTTCTTGGAATTGTAAATTTTGTTGTTGACCAATACAGTTAAGAATGCTTATTGGTTATTGGCATGTAATATCTATCTATACCAGTTTATTGGTATACTGATCCAGCCCTAATTATCATGGTCTCAGACGTGTTCTGTAGTGAGTCCTGCACATGGTCTCAGACAGTTTCTGTCGTGAGTCCTGCACATGGTCTCAGACAGGTTCTATAGTGAGTCGTGCACATGGTCTCAGACAGGTTCTATAGTGAGTCCTGCACATGGCCTCAGACAGGTTCTGTAGTGAATCCTGCACATAGTCGCAGACAGGTTCTATAGTGAGTCCTGCACATGGCCTCAGACAGGTTCTGTAGTGAGTCATGCACATGGTCTCAGACAGTTTCTGTAGTGATTTCTGTAGTGAGTCCTGCACATGGTCTCAGACATGTTCTATAGCGAGTCCTGCACATGGTCTCAGACAGGTTCAATAGTGAGTCCTGCACATGGTCTCAGCATGGTCTCAGACAGGTTCTATAGTGAGTCCTGCACATGGTCTCAGACAGGTTCAATAGTGAATCCTGCACATGGTCTCAGCGTGGTCTCAGACAGGTTCTGTAGTGAATCCTGCACATGGTCTCAGACAGGTTCTGTAGTGAATCCTGCACATGGTCTCAGACAGGTTCTATAGTGAGTCCTGCACATGGTCTCAGACAGGTTCTGTAGTGAATCCTGCACATGGTCTCAGACAGGTTCTGTAGTGAATCCTGCACATGGTCTTAGACAGGTTCTATAGTGAGTCCTGCACATGGTCTCAGACAGGTTCTGTAGTGAATCCTGCACATGGTCTCAGACAGGTTCTGTAGTGAGTCCTGCACATGGTCTCAGACAGGTTCTGTAGTGAATCCTGCACATGGTCTCAGAGAGGTTATGTAGTGAGTCCTGCACATGGTCTCAGACAGGTTCTGTAGTGAGTCCTGCACATATTAATGAGACCATATAGACTATATTTCTTATCTGATTTTGATAAAACTTGGTAAGTAGGTTGGATTACATTCAGTTATGAGTGAGTCTATGCATAATAATTATGCCTTTATCTTTAGAAAGAACTTTTGTCAGACAATAGTAAAATAGGTAAATTTGACATGATATAAAATGGTTGGGAGATAGTTTACTTTGGATTGTGTTCTTACAATATTACATAAGTCAGCATAGTAAAATGGTAAATTTTAAAGTTATGTAAGTCCACTTGGGCCACCTATTATTATTATTATTATCCCCATGGTTTCGCAGAGCTTTTTGTGAAAATCTCTGTCTGTCCATCATTCCCTTCGTATATCCATCTGTCCATTACCAAATCTCTTCCCAAACCTCTGGGTGGAAATTCATTAAATTTTGCAGTTATTGTTGCCCTTAAGGTAACGGTCTGAAAGGGGAAGGGGGTCATCTGTGGCTCCCACCCTGGGGTTATAGAGAGGGTGTCAAAAGTAAGATGTACAAGATTTCAGTTACAATGACATTTTAAAATATTTTCTGACCAAACTTTAATATGCAGTCGTAGCAAAAAGACACATGGTATATGTTGCATTAATACCCAAAGATCACTGTCTGGGGGTGTGGATAAGTACAGGGGGAGGGGGGAATGGAATATGTAATAAAAAGCATGAGATTTGCAGTTGGTTGCTCCAATTATTATTATTAGTAGTAATAGCACATTACAGTACAATAGTACTTTTTTGGGGTATTTTTCAGACCTGTTCATGGGTTGATATTTCTGTTCAAATGGGTTCCTGAACAAGAGCCAGAAGGATCCATTGTTCAAGACAGTCGCATTGAAAAAATATTCTTTGCTAAGCAGGTAAGTTGCCATAAATGTTCAATTCAGTTGTGTGAAATATAGGTATTTGTGATAGCATATTAGTTTATCATTTCTGTATCATCTACTGTGTTCTTTCCCAAATTCTGTCTGATCTGCCATTAAAAGAAAAAAAAATATGCAGCTTTTTTTGGGTGTGTGTGTGTATGTGTTTTTTTTTTCTTCTTTTTTTTCTTCTTTCTTTTAAAAAATTTTGGCCTTGTTTCCAGGAGTAAGCAATGACAGTAGAGTTGTTTAATTCCAGAGTCAGATGTGTACATGTGATAGTAGATGGAATATATTTTAAATTTCTCCATGATATTCTCTTATCATTGAAAAGTTATGATTTACTTAATTGCTAAATAAATGTATACAATTCAGAGTGAGTTGTGTTTTTATCATGTTTTTGTTCCCACTTCAGGTGATAAATAATGCATGTGCCACACAAGCTATCCTCAGTGTCTTGCTGAATAGTAGTCACTCTGATATCAAGCTTGGTGACACATTATCTTCCTTCAAGGAATTTGCACAGAATTTTGAACCTGCAGTAAGTATACATTAAAGCTTGCTTCAAAGGACACCTCTGTCTTGAGAGGACCTATGTCCACAAAAAGTACTTTCAGAAATGCTGTTTAAAAGTCCTGGTATTACTGTCCTTTTTAATAAGGACACCTGTCTAATGTAGATAGGACATTTGCTATTTACCTCAATACCAATTCTCAGTGCATATACCATATGTACTGACTTATACTCACTTATAAGTCAAGTCCAACTGCAAACAGCATAGACTCTGATCTTCCGTTGCATAATGCGCTGGCAGATCAGGGTCTTTCTTTCTTTGTTCTACTGATTACTCATAACAAACTGCAAAGACCCAGATTTGTCGGCGTAGTTTGCAGTTACCCTTGACTTATAAGCGTGTATATATAGTAAAAGACATCATACTTTGTCAGATGTTGATCATCATTAACTTTTTAATGGAAGATTGTTTTTGTACAATGTTGGCTTGTTTGCTTCGGACATGTTTTTAGATTGTAATTGAATAAATTTTTGACAGATTTCTCTGTATCAGTAAGTTGAAATTATTATCTTCTCAATTTATAGAGGCGATTTTGTGATATACTATGTCTGTCTGTCTTTAACCACATCTCCTCCTAAACCACTGAATGGAAATTCACCAAACCATGTAGATAGGTTGACAGTGTGGTGACAATATGCAAGAGGGGTATGACTTATGGGTCAACAGTGGAATCTCTGGGTCAGGGGTCAGATATACAAAATGCAATTACAGTCACATATTTTAGTATTTTTTTACCAAACTTTGTACATGCATTTGTATGAGGACACATAATATACGTAAGAGATTTTGGGTTATGACCCCTGGGTTGCTGCCCCCAGGGGTTTGTGGAGTTATGACCCCTGGCTTGCTGTCCCAGGTGGGTTTATGGGTTATGACCCCTGGGTCTCTGTCCCGAGGGTTTTGTGGAGTTATGGCCCCTGGGTTGCTGTCCCTTGGTGACTTTGTCGGGTTATGATCCCTGGATCATGTTTTGGAGTGATGTATGTGTGTGTGTGTGTCCAGGGTCAGGATATGGGGGACATATAATAAAAGGCATGGGGATTTGCTATGGAGAGCAATTGAAGTAGCTCTAGTTAGGCATTGTTGAGCAGAACAAACTAAATACCCATGTACATATAATAAGGAGAGCCTGCAGAACAAAATGAGTACCCATCAGAGATTCTGAAATTTTGATGGCACTTGCCGGCCATTTTTTCCCAAAAATGAACATGGCAGCCATATATTTGCGAAATTTGATATGAAAATATTCAAAGGAGATTTAACGAGTTGTGACAAAAAAGAAAACACTGACATACATAGTTATTAAATCTACCGGAAAATGTTTCATTTTTGGTTCCAGATATGCTGCTGCTTTTAGTGATAGTATTATCTTTCCATGATTAACTGGTTTCCTTTCAAACTAATTATTTATAAAATCATTTATTCTTTCAGAAAACTATTCAGTTGAATTTTACGCAACAACATTTTATTCTACTATACTGTTTTTAAAAATTAATTATTAATTGACAGCAAGCCAACTTACTACCTAGAAAATACATAACACATAATTAATGGGCATTTCCAGTAAAGTTGAATAGTGAAGTCTTAAGGATGATAATAAAAGTTAGTTGTTGTGGCTAGGATCTTTTTTTCTCTTAATTCGGGCCTAGACTTCACATATTTTGTTCTAAAGGTATCATGTACTGATACACTGTGACACAAACCACATTGTGTGAGAGACAGATGTAATGTCTGTAGTACAGACCCTGAGGCATTCATTCAGTTATTGTTTTTTTTTATAAGTCCAGGAGATAAGCTTTCACACCACTTTCGTCTTGTGTTTTGTGGCTGTAGAGAGTTTAAACAATTGGGGAAAGACATAATGACCAAACAAGCTTAGTCGGCAACACCTCAGTTGATTGTCTAACAAAGAAACAATGTGTAAACTAGACCTGGTCACCTTTGAATTAAGCTTAGTCAGTATCATCTTTATTGATTGTCCGACATAAAGAAACAAATCTGTAAACTTGACCTAGTCACCTTTGAATTATTCTTCGTTAAGGTGTTTATTTGGCTGTAAAATGGATAAGAAAATCAAAGTCAAGTTAATATAATGGTATTTGAGAACTCCTATGATCGATGTGCCCTTGCTCAGAGGATGTGCTGATCAAAACCTTTGATATACCAGACATGTCTGGCAAATACATGGATTTCAGGAACTCTGGTACCCATGTACATATAATAAAAAGAGTCTGCAGAACAAAATGAGTACCCATGTGCATATAATAAAGAGAACCCAACAGAACACATTGCTATAGAGGTTCTGCACCTGGAATTCCCACTGAAATAGTTTTTTTTCCCCACTTTCTTCTGAAAATACCTAATCTTCATACATTAGGGCTCACTGCAGTGAGAGACCCTGCTTCAAAGACCTTCAATGTCAGGTCCTAGATTCCGTTTTGAGAATATGATCTACATTTTTCTATATATTGGATCCTCAGTCATTGGTGAAATGCAGCCCTGGCCTTCCATGCAGCCCTGGACTTTCATTTCCAAGTTCCTACATAGAGCTGTGTAAAGATAAGATAATTTGTTTGATTCTGAAGGGATTTATCACGTAACAGTCACCTTTATTAGCATTAAAACATCACGTTGAAAAAAATGTACATCATCCAGATGACAAAACACCTAGTAAATGAGTGAAGTGATGTATTTGATGAAAGCAAACTCGTGTTTGCAGACATAAACTTTAAAAACTTGTTAAATACTATAAATTCATTATTTTCGTACGGGGATACTAATTTTCATGGATCTTGTGGTTGTTCCAAACCACAAATTTAAAGACCCAACTTAAAAGTTTTATCTATGAAGATGACAGACCCTATTCCAAAACCACGAATTAAAAAACCCAGCTTAAAAAGTTTTATCTATGAAGATGATAAACCCTGTTCCTAATCCACAAATTTAAGTACTGAAAAAGATGAAATTCTTAGCAAGTCTGTGAAAATTGATGCACATGAAAATACACTAAATCACAGTAATCCAATGTACCACGTGCAACAAGCATTTAATGACATACAGCTCTTGCCTCATTATAATGCGGTTCTGGATATAGCGCAGTACTAATATGGACCCCATGACCAAAATTGTACTAATGTATAACAGTATGGGTTGAAAGAAAACAAGATGAAACTTAGTCTTATATCTTCACTTCCATTTCAAAACACCATTAATTAAAAATTTTGATAGTGCCCGCTATACCACTGTTTCTTATATTACTCTATCTTCAGTATATCGTGGTTCCATACATATAGTTCATTTCATAAACTTCACATAAAAAGAACACTCATGTAAGAATCTAATCTTTATTGCAGCTTCGAGGTCTTAGTCTCAGCAACTCGGATGTCATCAGACATGTTCACAATAGCTTCTCCAGGTAAGGACCCTTATTCTCAAAATCTTTTAAGCATGAAATTCAGAAATCGATTCCGTGAATTCAGGTATTTGGGGGGGGGGGGGGCATAAATTTTCATGTCTTTGCAAAATGTTACATTTTTGGAGGAAGTTACATATGTGGATTGGAGATGGGATCCTGTTGTTTCCATTGAGGGATCATTGTTCATGGGAGCTTTAAATTTGTGGTTTATAGAAACCCCAGAATCCATGATAATTGGACCACATGAAAGATAGTGAATTGACAGTACTTAACATGAAAGATAGTGAATTGACAGTACTTAACATGAAAGATAGTGAATTGACAGTACTTAACATGAAAGATAGTGAATTGACAGTACTTAACATGAAAGATAGTGAATTGACACTACTTAACATGAAAGATAGTGAATTTACAGTACTTAACATGAAAGATAGTGAATTGACAGTACTTAAGGTATAACTATGTTTGTGAATTTTGACCTGTGTGTAGAGGAACCAAAGTCCAGAAGATCCTGAGAGTGCCATGACTCTAGCTTTATTCCCATTTAATTATGGCCTGTGTATAGAGGAACCAAAGTCAAGAAGACCATGAGAGTGCCATGACTAGCTTTATTCCCATTGAATTTTGGCCTGTGTATAGAGGAATCAAAGTCAAGAAGACCCTGAGAGTGCCATGACTCTAGCTTTATTCCAATTAAAGTTACAGAATGTAAGATATTCCCTGCTTTGAGCTTGAGTTTTGAGTTTTGTTCTATACAAGTTTCAGTTATACATGGATTTTAATGGTCAACATATGTAATATGTCTCTGAGTCAGTTATGTGGGAAAATATCTTAAATTAACTTGAAAGCCTGTCTCATAATAATATAAATTTGTGTCTTTTCTTTTGTATTACTTTGTGGGTACCAATTTTCATGCTTTTGCAAAAAAATAACATTTTCATCAGTATTTACAATCATGGATTGGGGAAGACATCAAGTTGTTTTCACAGAATGATCATTGTTCATTGGGTCTTTAAATTTGCAGTTTACAGCAGTTACAAAATCCATGAAAACTCCATGAAAAATAGTGAATTTACAGTAATCTGGAACAGTGGGATGGTCTCAGTATCAGAGTTATTGGACATGAAAATGATCTATGATAAATTTGTTTCTTTGCTTGTTCACTAGCTGTATTGAGTTATATTGAAACTAGATTTGTCTTGAGGCAAGATTTTATTGCATTTGAATATGTCTTATATAAATCTTGTGGTTTAGATTTTTATTGGTACAAGAAAATGAGCATTGCATAAATTATAAACTTACAATATGGCATTCAAGTACTATATATAAATAATTGCTAAGATGACATTATTCTGCTGTTTTATATATATGATTTATTATATTTTTGTTTTACTTTTAATTATTCAATCAATAATCATTCTTTGATAAGGAAATGTGGTATCATTTTGCCGTACAGCATGCAGTTGAATATGAACTTATAATTGAATGCTGTAAAATCAGAAATATTCATATAGAATTTTTTTATAGTTTTTTTTGTTTCATGGGTAACTGTTATCAGTGAAATCAAATCCACCTAGAAAAGAAGTATTGTTTGTTAGGTATTAAGGTAAACAGTGTGACCCTACATAATTGTATACTCGCAAAATAATCCATTTACTGTATATACAACAGATACAACTTCAAAGTGCATAGACACAGATCTTCTGTCACATAATATGCCAACAAATCTGGGTCTATGCAGTTTGTGAGGAGTAATTAGTAAAACAACCAATGTAGACTCTGATCTGTCAGTACCTTGTGTGATGGTAGATCAGGATATGTGTTGTTTGCAGTTGGAATCAACTTATATGTGAATATATATATGGTATTTATGATTATGTATAACTATCTTTATCTCTTTTGCAGACAACAGATGTTTGAGTTTGATGAGAAGTCAAGTAAAAAGGACGATGATGTATTTCACTTTGTGAGTTACCTCCCCATAGATGGAAGATTGTACGAGTTAGATGGATTGAAAGATGGACCTGTAGATTTAGGTATATGCAAAGATGGACCTGTAGATTTAGGTATATGCAAAGATGGACCTGTAGATTTAGGTATATGCAAAGATGGACCTGTAGATTTAGGTATATGCAAAGATGGACCTGTAGATTTAGGTATATGCAAAGATGGACCTGTAGATTTAGGTATATGCAAAGACTTTGAGCTTTGCTACACAGAAAAGAATATTTTGACAAATATTGTTATTTACTGTAAATCACATATTTTGTGTGTGATTTATCTTCACATATATTTATAAGGAGTCTCCAATTCAAATTTGAATCGCTCACTAGAATTAAAGGATATTTTTGAGAAGTTGCTATTGATCATGAACTAATGAGGAATAAGTTCAAAGCTGTGCTTTTGCACCAATAAAAACATCATGAAGTATAAGTGATGTACAGTATTATATGTTCATGAAGTATAAGTGATGTACAGTATTATATGTTCATGGAGTATAAGTGATGTACAGTATTATATGTTCATGGAGTATAAGTGATGTACAGTATTATATGTTCATGGAGTATAAGTGATGTACAGAATTATATGTTCATGAAGTATAAGTGATGTACAGTATTATATGTTCATGAAGTATAAGTGATGTACAGTATTATATGTTCATGAAGTATAAGTGATGTACAGTATTATATGTTCATGGAGTATAAGTGATGTACAGAATTATATGTTCATGAAGTACAAGTGATGTACAGTGTTATATATTCATGAAGTATAAATGATGTACCGTATATGTTCATGAAGTATTTGGATTTTATTATTCTGATATTGATTGAAAATTCATAGTAATTCAGGGGTCACGCTCCTAGATGAAGTGGGCAACTAAGTTGCCCAAAAGATGTAAACTTTGCTTTTTTATTTAAGGAAAGGGAAAATGACTTCGCCCTGTGATTTTTTAGATGTCTACTTACAGTTGTTTATAGAATTTGAGATGCTCCCTCAACCCAGCCGAGAAGTTATTGTGTTGTATCCCCATGCAAAATGTATTGCAGCCTTTGCAGGTGTTGATATAAATTGTGCCAACAAAGTAAACTATTACACATTCACAGGTATGTGTTTTAATAGTTGATTGACTATTAAAACTGTGCTCATTAATGGAATGTACAAGTGTCATCAACATGAAATAAACGGACACACTTTCAAATATGACCATATTACTTAATGTTTATGTGCCCTTGGTCATTACAAATTGTATTTTGGCAAGATGACTTTACATGAGCACAGCAGAAACTATACATTGTAATTTATTCCAACTGATAGGAGTACCTGGATTACATTATTGTAATTACAAATCGATGTAAATTGTTAATCTGCTGCTACTAGAACATGCAGTTTATATGTTTATAATTTTCAAAACTTCACCAAAAATTTAAAAAGTCCGAAAGTTTTACAGTTAGTGTGAATTAACCCTCTAAACATCAGTGACCAATGTGGTTTGTATAGATGAACACTGTGGTGTGAAGACAACTGTGCATGTGCTCTCATGTACATTTATATGATTGTTTCAAACAAGTTTGAAAATGTTTTCAACATTGTCATTTTCAGATGACATTTTAGACAGTAAAAAAAAGTAAATTGCTTGTTTAAGTGGCAGTTGATTCCAGTATTTTATCTATTTGTAAACAGTAATGTAATCTAGGTACTCCAATCAGTTAAAATTAATTACAATGTATAGTTTATGCTGAGCTTTTTTGAAGTCATATGGCCAAAATACATGGCATAATGACCAAGAAGGGCACATAAACCTTAAGTGTTGTGTGATACTTCCCATGTCAGCTGTTCATTGTGAACATGGCTTTTCTACTCAGAATAGAATCAAAACCAAGTACCACATAGCACTTAGTGAAAAGAACTTGAATATGCTAATGCAAATACCTCAGGATGGGCAGAATATAAACGAGTTCAACTGTACCAAATCCCTGTTCAGCTCTCACTTCCCCCTATTCTGTCCAAAAGGCGAAGTCACTTTTCCCTAAATTTCAAGTCTTCAACCTGTGGAAATTTGATGAATTGGTAAATACTCATTCAGCTATTATTTTATGGGTAATTAGTGGCAGTGTACTTTTTCCCATACTTTTTTATGTAATTACCCTTACTCTTATGTAATTACCCTTACTCTTATGTAATTACCCTTACTCTTATGTAATTACCCTTACTCTTATGTAATTACCCTTACTCTTATGTAATTACCCTTACTCTTATGTAATTACCCTTACTCTTATGTAATTACCCTTACTCTTATGTAATTACCCTTACTCTTATGTAATTACCCTTACTCTGGGTTAGATATTCAGCTATAGTAGTGCAAGAAAATGAACACCAGCCTATACATTTTTAAGTGATTTTGGATTACATGGACCCTTGGCATAGATGTGTGAAAATGTCATACTCCAATAATTCATAAGCAATCATCCTTAATTCACTATAGCAGTCATACATGGTTTGCTTAGTTTCACCGTTTGCTGGAGTATGAAACAAAGAGTTTGTTCCCAAGGGCTCCAGGTCTCAGTTTTGTACCTAAGATCATCAGAGCAAGGGACACTCTGTCCCCTTGTACCCCAACTCTGGATGGCACACACATTTTTGAGAGGGAAAAATCAACGTTTTCATTATAAATAATGGATAAAGAAGTTTGCCCAAGGGGTGCACAACGGTAAATAATTTGGGGACATGGAGCCTAAAATTTTGGGAAATCCGCTAGTGTTTGAACTTAGAAAATGTACACAATTTCTTTCATACAGTTTAAAAAAAATAATTTTATCTTTACTTGATTGGCACATACTGTTCTGATGTTTGAGTTTAGCTGACATCACATAACTTATGCTTTTCTGATATTGAGTTTAGCTGACATCACATAGCATATGCTGTTCAGATTGCATATGGCCGACATAACATAGCACATGCGGTTTTGATGTTTGAGAATGACTGACATCACATGGCACATGCTATTTGAGTTTAGCTGACATCAGATAGCATATACTGTTCAGACTGTGTATGACTGACATCACATAGCACATGCGGTTTTGATGTTTGAGAATGACTGACATCACATAGCATATGCAATTCTGATCGAGTATGGCTGACATCACATGGCACATGCTGTTCTGATGTTTGAATATGACCGACATCACATGGCACATGCTGTTCGGATGTTTGAGTATGACTGATATAAAAAATTGCACATGTCCAACTGGCTAGATCTGGCTTGTTCATGAAGAATATATTTTTCTCTTTCTTTATCTTGTCGTATTGTTAAATAAAACAGTCTAGTCATCTTTAAGGTGGCTGACAGTAATTTCAATTGAGATAAGTATGATAGCTTTGGAAGTGATGTAAAAACTAATATAGATTAATAGATTTAGAACTAACTAGACTAGATTGTACTTGTACGATTTTATTGCTGAAATTTAAATCTTGGGATGTCGTTTTGCAGGGCCAGTACCTACAGACACAGACTGGTTGGATTTAGTGAAACCAGTCTTAGAGAAACGCATGCAAAAGTAAGTTCTCAGATGTACATCTACAGGACCAATCAAAGTACTGAAAGTACTATAAGGCTTCAGTCCTTCTTAAAGTCGCATAATATGTTTATTTCCTTTTTTAACCTTGGAAGATATGTGCAGTTTTATGTTTAATCCTGAAAATAAATAGATTCTGAGGAATTACTCAGCTCTTTGAAAAAGCTTATTGTCTTATCCTCAGCTATGTATCACAGATCAAACCTACTATTTAGTGTATGAGATACTTATAAAAACTAGACATAAAGATGAAACACCATCATTAGAATAGAGTTTGACCATATTTAATTGTTCCTATATGGCTCAACTCACAAGATAAAAAACTTTAATACACTCAGATGTCAGTGGTGACCATCAAGTGCTACTAGGTAATGTACATTGCCTTGTCATTCTAGGTTATTTTGTGCATTTGGGGATAGCAGATAAAAAGCATGACTTGAACACTGTGTAGCTATCTATAAATGTGAAATCTCAGATACTATCATTTCAGTTTTAAGATCAAGTGTGTAAGCAGCTGCCTTTGTCAATCTTGAAATAGATTCCTCTATGCAACCCTTCTCTATTAAGTAGGACACATTTTAAAGAGAGCATAATTTTGAAAACCTACGACTGACTTGTCGCAACAATTAGCATATACCTATGTTTAAAATAACTGAAGAGTCAGCATGCTTGTATATAGGTTGTTACTGCTAAGAGTCAGCAAGTATATTATATAGGTTGTTACTGCTAAGTGTCAGCAAGTATTTATATAGGTTGTTACTGCTAAGAGTCAGCAAGTATTTATATAGGTTGTTACTGCTAAGAGTCAGTGTGTATGTATATAGGTTGTTACTGCTAAGAGTCAGTGTGTATGTATATAGGTTGTTACTGCTAAGAGTCAGTGTGTATGTATATAGGTTGTTACTGCTAAGTGTCAGCAAGTATTTATATAGGTTGTTACTGCTAAGTGTCAGCAAGTATATTATATAGGTTGTTACTGCTAAGAGTCAGCAAGTATTTATATAGGTTGTTACTGCTAAGAGTCAGTTTGTATGTATATAGGTTGTTACTGCTAAGTGTCAGCAAGTATTTATATAGGTTGTTACTGCTAAGAGTCAGTGTGTATGTATATAGGTTGTTACTGCTAAGAGTCAGTGTGTATGTATATAGGTTGTTACTGCTAAGAGTCAGTGTGTATGTATATAGGTTGTTACTGCTAAGAGTCAGTGTGTATGTATATAGGTTGTTACTGCTAAGAGTCAGTGTGTATGTATATAGGTTGTTACTGCTAAGAGTCAGTGTGTATGTATATAGGTTGTTACTGCTAAGAGTCGGCAAGTATTTATATAGGTTGTTACTGCTAAGTGTCAGCAAGTATTTATATAGGTTGTTACTGCTAAGAGTCAGCAAGTATTTATATAGGTTGTTACTGCTAAGAGTCAGCAAGTATTTATATAGGTTGTTACTGCTAAGAGTCAGCAAGTATTTATATAGGTTGTTACTGCTAAGAGTCAGCAAGTATTTATATAGGTTGTTACTGCTAAGTGTCAGCAAGTATTTATATAGGTTGTTACTGCTAAGTGTCAGCAAGTATTTATATAGGTTGTTACTGCTAAGTGTCAGCAAGTATTTATATAGGTTGTTACTGCTAAGAGTGAGCAAGTATTTATATAGGTTGTTACTGCTAAGTGTCAGCAAGTATTTATATAGGTTGTTACTGCTAAGAGTCAGCAAGTATTTATATAGGTTGTTACTGCTAAGTGTCAGCAAGTATTTATATAGGTTGTTACTGCTAAGTGTCAGCAAGTATTTATATAGGTTGTTACTGCTAAGTGTCAGCAAGTATTTATATAGGTTGTTACTGCTAAGTGTCAGCAAGTATTTATATAGGTTGTTACTGCTAAGAGTCGGCAAGTATTTATATAGGTTGTTACTGCTAAGAGTCAGTGTGTATGTATATAGGTTGTTACTTCTAAGAGTCGGCAAGTATTTATATAGGTTGTTACTGCTAAGAGTCAGTGTGTATGTATATAGGTTGTTACTGCTAAGAGTCAGCAAGTATTTATATAGGTTGTTACTGCTAAGAGTCAGTGTGTATGTATATAGGTTGTTACTGCTAAGTGTCAGCAAGTATTTATATAGGTTGTTACTGCTAAGAGTCAGTGTGTATGTATATAGGTTGTTACTGCTAAGAGTCAGCAAGTATTTATATAGGTTGTTACTGCTAAGAGTCAGTGTGTATGTATATAGGTTGTTACTGCTAAGAGTCAGCAAGTATTTATATAGGTTGTTACTGCTAAGAGTCAGTGTGTATGTATATAGGTTGTTACTGCTAAGAGTCAGTGTGTATGTATATAGGTTGTTACTGCTAAGAGTCAGTGTGTATGTATATAGGTTGTTACTGCTAAGAGTCAGTGTGTATGTATATAGGTTGTTACTGCTAAGAGTCAGTGTGTATGTATATAGGTTGTTACTGCTAAGAGTCAGTGTGTATGTATATAGGTTGTTACTGCTAAGAGTCAGCAAGTATTTATATAGGTTGTTACTGCTAAGAGTCAGCAAGTATTTATATAGGTTGTTACTGCTAAGAGTCAGTGTGTATGTATATAGGTTGTTACTGCTAAGTGTCAGCAAGTATTCATATAGGTTGTTACTGCTAAGAGTCAGTGTGTATGTATATAGGTTGTTACTGCTAAGAGTCAGTGTGTATGTATATAGGTTGTTACTGCTAAGAGTCAGTGTGTATGTATATAGGTTGTTACTGCTAAGAGTCGGCAAGTATTTATATAGGTTGTTACTGCTAAGAGTCAGCAAGTATTTATATAGGTTGTTACTGCTAAGAGTCAGTGTGTATGTATATAGGTTGTTACTGCTAAGAGTCAGTGTGTATGTATATAGGTTGTTACTGCTAAGT
The DNA here is from genome assembly GCA_029931535.1 of Margaritifera margaritifera. Lineage (NCBI taxonomy): Eukaryota > Metazoa > Mollusca > Bivalvia > Unionida > Margaritiferidae > Margaritifera > Margaritifera margaritifera. The sequence goes on from JAQPZY010001617.1 coordinate 3,427,616, forward strand.
GTCAGCAAGTATTTATATAGGTTGTTACTGCTAAGAGTCAGTGTGTATGTATATAGGTTGTTACTGCTAAGAGTCAGTGTGTATGTATATAGGTTGTTACTGCTAAGAGTCAGTGTGTATGTATATAGGTTGTTACTGCTAAGAGTCGGCAAGTATTTATATAGGTTGTTACTGCTAAGAGTCAGCAAGTATTTATATAGGTTGTTACTGCTAAGTGTCAGCAAGTATTTATATAGGTTGTTACTGCTAAGAGTCAGTGTGTATGTATATAGGTTGTTACTGCTAAGAGTCAGTGTGTATGTATATAGGTTGTTACTGCTAAGAGTCGGCAAGTATTTATATAGGTTGTTACTGCTAAGAGTCAGCAAGTATTTATATAGGTTGTTACTGCTAAGAGTCAGTGTGTATGTATATAGGTTGTTACTGCTAAGAGTCAGTGTGTATGTATATAGGTTGTTACTGCTAAGAGTCAGTGTGTATGTATATAGGTTGTTACTGCTAAGAGTCGGCAAGTATTTATATAGGTTGTTACTGCTAAGAGTCAGCAAGTATTTATATAGGTTGTTACTGCTAAGAGTCAGTGTGTATGTATATAGGTTGTTACTGCTAAGAGTCAGTGTGTATGTATATAGGTTGTTACTGCTAAGAGTCAGCAAGTATTTATATAGGTTGTTACTGCTAAGAGTCAGTGTGTATGTATATAGGTTGTTACTGCTAAGAGTCAGCAAGTATTTATATAGGTTGTTACTGCTAAGAGTCAGTGTGTATGTATATAGGTTGTTACTGCTAAGAGTCAGTGTGTATGTATATAGGTTGTTACTGCTAAGAGTCAGTGTGTATGTATATAGGTTGTTACTGCTAAGAGTCAGTGTGTATGTATATAGGTTGTTACTGCTAAGAGTCAGTGTGTATGTATATAGGTTGTTACTGCTAAGAGTCAGTGTGTATGTATATAGGTTGTTACTGCTAAGAGTCAGCAAGTATTTATATAGGTTGTTACTGCTAAGAGTCGGCAAGTATTTATATAGGTTGTTACTGCTAAGAGTCAGTGTGTATGTATATAGGTTGTTACTGCTAAGTGTCAGCAAGTATTCATATAGGTTGTTACTGCTAAGAGTCAGTGTGTATGTATATAGGTTGTTACTGCTAAGAGTCAGTGTGTATGTATATAGGTTGTTACTGCTAAGAGTCAGTGTGTATGTATATAGGTTGTTACTGCTAAGAGTCGGCAAGTATTTATATAGGTTGTTACTGCTAAGAGTCAGCAAGTATTTATATAGGTTGTTACTGCTAAGAGTCAGTGTGTATGTATATAGGTTGTTACTGCTAAGAGTCAGTGTGTATGTATATAGGTTGTTACTGCTAAGTGTCAGCAAGTATTTATATAGGTTGTTACTGCTAAGAGTCAGTGTGTATGTATATAGGTTGTTACTGCTAAGAGTCAGTGTGTATGTATATAGGTTGTTACTGCTAAGAGTCAGTGTGTATGTATATAGGTTGTTACTGCTAAGAGTCGGCAAGTATTTATATAGGTTGTTACTGCTAAGAGTCAGCAAGTATTTATATAGGTTGTTACTGCTAAGTGTCAGCAAGTATTTATATAGGTTGTTACTGCTAAGAGTCAGTGTGTATGTATATAGGTTGTTACTGCTAAGAGTCAGTGTGTATGTATATAGGTTGTTACTGCTAAGAGTCGGCAAGTATTTATATAGGTTGTTACTGCTAAGAGTCAGCAAGTATTTATATAGGTTGTTACTGCTAAGAGTCAGTGTGTATGTATATAGGTTGTTACTGCTAAGTGTCAGCAAGTATTTATATAGATTGTTACTGCTAAGAGTCAGTGTGTATGTATATAGGTTGTTACTGCTAAGAGTCAGTGTGTATGTATATAGGTTGTTACTGCTAAGAGTCAGTGTGTATTTATATAGGTTGTTACTGCTAAGAGTCAGTGTGTATGTATATAGGTTGTTACTGCTAAGAGTCAGCAAGTATTTATATAGGTTGTTACTGCTAAGAGTCAGCAAGTATTTATATAGGTTGTTACTGCTAAGAGTCAGTGTGTATGTATATAGGTTGTTACTGCTAAGAGTCAGCAAGTATTTATATAGGTTGTTACTGCTAAGAGTCAGTGTGTATGTATATAGGTTGTTACTGCTAAGTGTCAGCAAGTATTTATATAGGTTGTTACTGCTAAGAGTCAGTGTGTATGTATATAGGTTGTTACTGCTAAGAGTCAGTGTGTATGTATATAGGTTGTTACTGCTAAGAGTCGGCAAGTATTTATATAGGTTGTTACTGCTAAGAGTCAGCAAGTATTTATATAGGTTGTTACTGCTAAGAGTCAGTGTGTATGTATATAGGTTGTTACTGCTAAGTGTCAGCAAGTATGTATATAGGTTGTTACTGCTAAGAGTCAGTGTGTATGTATATAGGTTGTTACTGCTAAGAGTCAGTGTGTATGTATATAGGTTGTTACTGCTAAGAGTCAGTGTGTATGTATATAGGTTGTTACTGCTAAGTGTCAGCAAGTATTTATATAGGTTGTTACTGCTAAGAGTCAGTGTGTATGTATATAGGTTGTTACTGCTAAGAGTCGGCAAGTATTTATATAGGTTGTTACTGCTAAGAGTCAGCAAGTATTTATATAGGTTGTTACTGCTAAGAGTCAGTGTGTATGTATATAGGTTGTTACTGCTAAGTGTCAGCAAGTATGTATATAGGTTGTTACTGCTAAGAGTCAGTGTGTATGTATATAGGTTGTTACTGCTAAGAGTCAGTGTGTATGTATATAGGTTGTTACTGCTAAGAGTCAGTGTGTATGTATATAGGTTGTTACTGCTAAGAGTCAGTGTGTATGTATATAGGTTGTTACTGCTAAGAGGTCACTACCTGAGAAAATGCTATTGGGTATTTAGTGCGATTTTGATTTTCTTGAGAAGAAATAGAACACAGGCTGTTTGTGCCAAAAAAATGCAACTAATGATGCAGCTTATTTATTTTAGTTTCGGAAATAGACTTTATCATATGAGTGTACTGTTGCAGCTGTGGGAACCTGCATTTTTTTCTCATTGTGGCAGAGAGGGGCCACGGTGTCCAAGAGGTCTAAGGCCCTTACCTTTACAGATGATTCACACATCTCACCTCTATCCACTTGAATTCAAGTCTCGGCTCGACCAACGTGGGTATGTGAGAAAGCTTGCCAGTAGCTTCCTGTGGGTTGTGGTTCTTCTCGGGGGGTCTTCACAGGTTCTTCCTCCACCAAATATACTGGCCGCCATATATAGCCTGTCACATGCTGAAAAATGGCATTAAAACCACAAAGCCCAAAGCCTCATCACAGCAAAGACAAATGCTATAATGGTTAATCCGAATTGGTAGCATGTACACCACTCTCCATCATGCTGAATAATGAATGTTTTGAAAATAATTGTAAGTGTTGGCCACCTCAACATAGTAAAGTTTTGTGGTCTCCATTACATTATTTTTTCAGGAATTTTAAAAAACAAAGAAAAAAAAGAATTAACTGAAAAACCCTTTAATAAAGATCTATTTGTTGTTAAACTTGACGGATACACGTATTATAAAATTTTCACTTGTAGGTTATGTTCCTTATTCAACAAAGGTAAAATGGACACGATATTCACATAACTAGTGATATGAAAATAATGAGTATGTTCTCATAAGCATTTATACACTTAACTCTTACAAGCTACCATATATTCTCGCATATAGGCTTAGTCCAAATGCAAACAAAAACATAGACCCTGATCTGCTGTCGCATAATGTGCCGGCAGATCAGGGTCTATGTTGTTTGTTCTACTTATTAGTCCTTACAAACTGTGTAGACCCAGATCTGCCAGCGCATTATGCGATGGCAGATCTGGGTCTATGCAGTTTGCAGTTGGTATCGGCTTATACGGGAGTATACAAGGTAGTAATTTCTACAGACAAGAAAACTCACTTGCTGTCACAAAACAATCATGGCAAGCCTTGAAGCAGAAAGGCATTTACTAATATTTTTTCTTAGAATTTGATACTTTTCTGAAAGCAAGGTATACTGTATATACTCACTTATAAGTCGGATCCAATTTCAAACTGCATAGACCCAGATCTGCCATCACATAATTCACCAGTTGATCTGGGTCAATGTAGGTTGTTAGGAGTAATCAGTAGAACGAACAACATAAACCTTGATCTGCTGGTGCATAATGTGTAGAGATGTGTAGACTGGTGCAAGAAGCTACGATGCATTACTGGACTCACTGAATTTTATCCAAGTGCTGCAGTCTGCAAGTCAAGCCTATAAAGCTAAGGCTTCGGTAGACTTGGTTGACGAGGATAAATATTCTTCCTTCATGTGACTGCCACAGTCAGCTAAGATCAAAGAGATATCTGATTGTCTGTTTATTAAGATTCATAATCCTGGGAACTCTAAGACTTTCTTTTCAACCTTGGACAAAAACATTGCAGTGGTTAACATAATAATCCCACTGTTTTATAAGGCAGATCAGAATGTTTTCCATGCCACCTCCAAGTTAGTACAAAATATAGTGGCAACTTCTTCCATGCTAGATCTAGCATCGCTATAGATTTTTCACCGTGACAAAAATTCAGGCAATGATCATGCATTGGAATCATTGGCCCATATTGGCAAAGTGATTAACAGGACTGTCCACCGTTCAATGGCTATCGCCTTGACTGCTTTGGCAAATTTGGATCTAGTGAGATGAGACCCCTGTCTCCTCTCATCTTCACTGAAGCCACATTATTTCTTGGCTTGCCGTTCTAACCCTTTTGTATGCCATTACAGTTCAGTGGTAGAATAGAGGCAGTACAGAAGCAGGCAGCACTAGAACTGCCTCTCCAGCTTGCCTTGCTGCCTGCACCAGCAATCAGGCTAAATCAGTCTCAGCTGCAACGTAGAGATGATTGTCGGCAAAAAGATAGGAGGTTGAACACTGCCCAATGACAATAGTTTTGACCTCAGTAGTATTTCAGGTGGCAACAGGCCCCTCAGTTCTGGAGGCAGTTCAATAAAGGGGATAGGAAGCAAGGTTTCTTCTTCCCCAAGCCTCCCAACAATTGTTGCTGACTTGTCACTCTGACCATCAGCACACGGCCTGCCTGTAGTCCTTCATTTTCAGCAGTCTTGGATCGACTTTTTTCCACAAAATGAATAGGTGATCCAAGTTGTTTTGGTGGGGCTTTGGATTTTGTTTATCCGGTCCCATCCCCTTTGTCTTCCCTTTCCATGACGGCCATGCTGTCAGATCTGGATAATGGAGGACATTTTGCAGAAGGAGGTCTGTTCATTACTCAGCATGCAGGCGGTGGAGAGAGTTCACAAACTGAGCTCTCTGGGGATTTATTCCAGGCTTTTTCTAGTGCCCAAAGCCAATGGAAAACTCAAGCCCGTCTTAGATCTCAGCTGGCTGAACAAGTACATAACCATGCTGAGGTTCAAAATGGAAACGGCACTGTCAGTTAGTCTTTTCATAAAGAGAGATGACCTAACCAACACATATTTCCACATCCCTATCCACCTGGCTTCATACAAGCTCCTTTGGTTTGGCTTCCAAGGAACAATATACCAGTTTTGTGCACTCCTATTTGGTCTTAAAATCAGTCCATTGACATTCACAAAGAACATCAGCTGCATCATCACTGTTTTCAGGTCAACCTCATTTACAGTGACTGCAGTGTACCTGGATGACAACTTTTAAATGCACATGGTATGTTCATCTTTGGTAAAGGGCAGGATTTTTTGTACTGGTGCTTCAGCTAAATATCATGCTCCAGATCAGACATATTCCCGGCAAGCTCAATGTCATGGCTGACTCACTGTCAAGAAGGGGCCAGATTATCACACAAAGTGGTCTGTCCATCTGTCGGTGTTTCAGCAGATTTGTGCGCTTTTGAGGCATCCTTTGATAGACCTTTTTGCAATGAGTTGGAATCACAAACTGTCTACCTTTGTATCTCCAGTCTCGGACCCAGAAGCCTGGGCTATGGATGCACCATCAGTCAGTTGGGAGAGGTTTTGGGGCTACACCTACACCCCCTCCCCCACTGTTCTGGTACCAAAGATAACACAGAAAATGAGAGGTCAGAAATGCAAAGTGATCCTGATAGTCCCTTCCAAGTGGGACCAGTCCTGAGTGAATGATCTGCTCGATCTAGCATCCCCAGGAAAATCCTGGCAAGACCCACCCTGCTCAAACCGCCACAGTCGCAGTTGTTTAATCACTGCCTGGACAGTCTTCTCCTTCATGATTGGTTCTTGTCAGGAGAGCCTATGTCGAAGGAAATTAAACCTTCAGTTGTGGAGAGAATCTCATGAGCTAGAAGGCCCTCCACTTTAAAGGCTGACAAGTGGAAAGTGGCAGGTTTTCAGGGACTGGTGCAAGGTCAACAACATGATCCCTTTGTGTGCCTCAATTCCCCAATTAACTAACCTTTTTCTCTGGCTTTTTGTGGAGAAAAAATTAGCTCCAATTACTATCAAAGGCCACGGCTCCATAATCTCTGACACTTTCAGGCATCATGGCAGAGCTGATATTGGTCCAAATATACTGGATCTATCAGAATTGCTAGACAATTTTGACTTGAATCAAAATCTCTCACCCGGTTTCCTAGATGGAATCTTTTGTGGGTTTTGGCATGGCTCAACTCAGATCAGTTTGAGCCGTTAGCCGGAACCTCACTGAAGCTGATATCATATAAAATGTGTTTTCTGATAGCTCAGGCTTTGGCATGCAGGGTGAGCATGTTGCATGCCCTTTCAGTGGACCTGAACTATCTCCAGTTCAGATTGGATGGTTCTGTAGTCCTAATTATGCAACCAGGCTTCCTAACTAAGAATAGATTGATGCAAGTGGACAAACAAGAGTGGTCATCTGCTCCCTCTCCTTGACTGATACATTGAGAGAGGCAGCAATGCAAGACAGGTCTGTGCTCTTAAGCACTACTTGAAGCACATGGAGAAGGGTTGTGGGGCCCAACAATGTCTCTTTCTTATGGTGAAGGCCCGGAAAGAGGATTTAACCCCTCTAGCCCTAGCATCATTGCTGAAGTGGATAATATGCTTGGCATACTGTGAAGTTGTAAAAGATCAGATATGCGTCACGAAGATTTCAGCTCATTCAGGCTCTGCGAGCCTCGCATTTGAATACAATGTTTCAATCTCGGACTTAATAGAAGCTGTTGGCTGGCATACACAGTCAACCTTCTCATGGTTTCACCTCCGTGATCTAGCTTCTCAGAGACCAGAATTGAATCTGGTGGTTTTAGTGATTGCAGCTAAGACAACCACCAAGCAAAATTGACATCAACTCAACCTTACAGGCATGGGTTCATGGGTTTAGTGCTTTCACTGGATTCACTCAGATATTTTCTCCGTAAGGAAAAGTCATTCTTTTCTTCTTATCTGTGTATTGTCATCACGTGTTACATGACCATCGGTTGTGCTGTGTTCATGTTAAGAGAGCAGTTTATCTTTCATATTGGAGGGGTCCCAGGTGGCCTGCTGGTCTAAGGCGCTCGCCTTTACAGATCACTGACATCTCACCTCTGTCCGCGTGGGTTTGAGTCTCGGGCTCGGCCAACGTGGGTATGTGAAAAAGCTTGCCAGTAGCATCCCGTGGGTCAGTGGTTCTTCCAGTGGTTTTCTCGAGTTCTTCCTCCACCAAATATACTGGCCACCATGTATAGCCGATCATGTGCTGAAAAATGGCATTAAACCCATAACAAAACAACCATCGTTCATATAGGGAATCCAGCCATTCTTCCCTTGAAGAGTGCCCATGGTAAAGGTGGATGCTCATGCATTTGCTCCTCCTATTACTTATTCTTCTAACGTTAATATAATCAGGGAACATATTTGATGGAGAAAGTAAAATTTTTTCCAAGTGTTAATCTGATAGGGTAGGTATTCTCAAGAAACATAATTTACTAAAACTTTACCTTGTGCTGTTTGGTTTAATAAGTATACAATGTTAGAACATTGTATAATCTTCATCATTATTAGGTACTTTAATGTACTATAATACTTTCTTCATAACAATGAGATTACACCTAACAAAATCTGTAGGAAGCAATTTTTTCAAGAAAAAATGTTTTTGAAATGCGTGACATCTGATATAAGACTAATTATAAACCTTACTGCAGTTTACAACACAGGATCATGGCCATAGTCTGTATATTACTTATAACCTATTTGTTGTACAGTCAATATAGGCTTTCTGTATGATTTGCAAGATCTGGCAAAATAATGTCAGTAATTATTGCTTTCTCCTCGGATGGCTGGAATTTTTTTTCTTCTGTGTCATATTTACATATCAAACATGTTCTAAATATTGAATATGTTTCTATGTTTTTTTCCTTTATGTTATCAAATTGAAACTTTTGTCAATCATTGAGGATCATATATATGCATAAGTATGAATAAGTACTATGCTTTAGGTACAATTTCAGTACCTGATAAAATCAATTTGCACGACAGGAGAGAGAGAACATGTGGTATAGAAGTTTATGTTCCTTGTAGAAATTGGATCACAAATGGCTGTTGGCCTTTTTTGTAATCAGACCATATTTCCTCACAAGGAATATACAACTAGACTAGTTCTAGCTATGTAATCGGATTTTATATTACTTCATCTAAAGGCAAGAGGAATTTACCATGAGATGTAAAGCATCACCCAAGGTCCATGGGTTTTTCTTTTCACTTTCTGCTTTGAGACGGGATAAAATGACCAGTTATAATTGGTGCACAAACTTGCCATCCTCTTCACCATTAAATCAGGACAGTGGGAAATAGTGAAGAGGTTGGCAAGTTTGGGAAGGCCTCAACCTAAAAAAGGGCAAAAAGTAGTCGAAGTATCACTGGTACTCAGATGTGTCAATTTTTTTTTATCCTCACGCTGTAAAAGAAGTGGGGATATTGTGATATGGTTCATTGGTATGTTCATACAGCCATACATGTGTAATGACCTTGAACTCCTCTTACACTGTTAAAGCCAGACACATGAAATTTATGTTGTTGATATTCCTGTTGGTGTAGTTTGTGCCAACACTTTTAGTGTTTTGATAACACCTTTTCGGGGTGGGAGTACAGGGGGAATGGGTGATTTTACATCAATTTTAAATATCTCCTGAGTTGTATGTCTCACATATCTGAAAATTGGCATATGTGATCAGTGTTCCAAGTGTCAACAACACACACCAGACTGGAACCCTGCATGATGCCCCAGTTGTATCCCTATGCCAAGAACATAGCCCCTGGGTCAAAGCATAGAAACTGTTGAGATTCCCATCTCATAACCACATGTACACTTACAGGGCATGAAAAGATGAGCTTAAACATGTAACCTACCTTGACCCCAGGGTCCATCTCAAGCACCAGTGACTTAGTTCCTGGGTCATAATTTGGAAACTGTTGAGATCTCCACAGGTACCACCCTTACCACAAAAGACTTAGCCCAGAGTCATGGCTTGAAAACAATTTTAATCCCAATCCTATAATCATGTACATACTTGCTGGGCATGAAAAGATAAATGCATATGCCCAGTTTACATTTGCCCATGGGGCAATCCTTAGCCATGGGGACCTACCCAATAAGCTCAAACTTAGGGTTTTAGGTCCAAATGGGGAAGCATGGGGATACATATTTACAAACACAATATTAGAATAATTTTTTTGAAACAGAATTTTTCAGGTTGACAAAGAGTCCACTCTCATTGTAAGTTCTGTGGCACTTGGAAAACCAGGGAGACCAGTATACAGTTCTAGGAATTTCTTACAACAACAGCAATAACAACAACGTAAATAACTTCCATAGCTGTTTATCTTATGGTAGAGAAATAACCTATTTTTAATCATTCCTATATGTGGGTTACCATGATTGATAGGGAAAAAATTGACTAAAGCAACATAACTGGTTTTTTTTTATAGTTTTATACTAGTGCTCCTTGTATATAAGATGTCCATTTTGAGGTTGAAGTAAAGGACATATAGAACAGGTAAAGCAGTGATTAAAGCCCAAGTTATTAGATTAAAAGAGTCTTTCCTGTGTATTTGGATAGGATTCATAGAATCTTCCTAATGTGTTTTGGAAAGAAAAGGAAATCTAATCTTTTGCTTGCCTTGTCCCTGGAACAAATAATTTTCTCTGAGGGTTAGATTACCCACACAAATGGGAAAATTCTTTTTTTTCGCCCACCACATGCATTATGTTTCAGCTAACAACATTGTACAAAGTGAAATGTCTGTGTACAATATGTGTGTTTCAGTATGTGCATAGATCATGTCTGGGTAATTAACCCTTCTCACATTCTCTGTGTGAATACCCAAGGTCCTTCATGTGTTGATCAGTCCTATCACAACTTACAAGGTTTTGCTTGAAGAGGAAAATCTTTTCAAGGCCATTGATGTTGTTGTTGTTATGGGTTTAACGCCATTTTTCAGCACATGATAGGCTATACATGGCAGCCAGTATATTTGGTGGAGGAAGAACTCGGAAAACCCCCGGGAAGAACCACTGACCCACGGGAAGCTACTGGCAAGCTTTCTCACATACCCATGCTGGTCGAGCCCGAGACTCGAACCCACGCAGACAGAGGTGAGATGTCAGTGATCTGTAAAGGCGAGCGCCTTAGATCAGTTGGCCACCTGGAGCCTCAAGGCCATTGAGAAATTATTAGTAAAAAGCAATCACATGCAGCAACGTCTTCAACTTCTCTTTTATACATTAATACTTATATTTCATGCAAGAAAATTATAACAATAGATAGATTTCATTGATATATCATAAATAAAAAGTTTTAATCTTTCCGATGGTATATTTAATCAAGATAGTTATTTATCATGACAGCTGAGAGTTGTTGAAGATCTGATTATTCATTTATGTTGCTCAGCTTAGATTGAGCCATATAAAGTGTACTCAAAAATAAATACAAGATGTCACAGATAATAAAATGAAGGCCTGTTTTGTTGTCTGAAGTAATTAGGGGAGATTAGTGGCTTGTCTACAGTTTTGAAAGTTTATTATGTGCATGTGAGAGTCACAGGCTCAAAAGATAATTGTTTTTTTATTGCTTGGTCCAAGAAGAATACTACAGTCCTGAAAAAGAAACTTTTTCATTATTTTATTTTACTCCCAACATACATATTTAACTTCCTGGTTTCATAAAAGTTAAATATCTTCATGTGATACCAAGTGGGTAAATATTTCTGTATGATCTTCTCTGATCATACCCTCTGTTTGTGAATTAATTCTCCTGGTGTTTTGCCTTTGTTTCTGCATTGATATATTTGGTAAGTCTCCAGTTTGTCTCTTTTTTGTACATTTCATTCATTTATTCATTAATTCATTCATTCGTTTATTTGCTTTCCCGATTTTCCACAACCCTTTCCTCTGTCTGTTTATTCATTCATTCATTCATTCATTCATTTGCTTTCCCATTTGTCCACAACCCTTTCCTCAGTCTGTTTATTTATTCATTCATTCATTCATTCATTCATTTGCTTTCCCATTTATCCCCAACCTTTTCCTCAGTCTGTTTATTTATTCATTCATTGATGTGTTCATACCTAATTTGTACATTCATAGAAGCAAAAGACTGAATGGTGAAATTGCAAAAAATTACATTTCTTATATCTTCATCCAAAGGCAGAACATATAATATTATGTCTGTCGATACTTCTGTCAGTACATCCATCTGTCTATCTGAACATCTGTTACCTCTTTTTTCCTGCACAATAACTTTAGTTATAGACGATCTACCTTTACCAAACTTTGTGGATGGCTTGCATGTGGGGTTAGGAAAAAGCTTTTTGATTTTGGGGTAAAAAAATCAAAGATTAAGGTCACTGTGAATGAAAGAAGCAAAATTGTTTCTGCACATTAACTTTAGTTTTTTTATCACAGACCTTGACAAAACTTTGTGGATGTCTTGTACATGGAGAAAGGAAAAGTCTATTGTTTTTGGAGTCAAAAAGGTCAGAAAACAAAGTCACTGTGGCTGAAAACTGAAAAATAACTTCTGCCCCAAAATATCATGTACTTTCACCAAAGGGTCTATTACATCATAGATGATGTGAACTTTCAGTATATTTACCTCATAGGGAAAGATAGAAATATCCAGCCTTGGGTAAACTTTGGGATTACTTGGACTGTTGGGCAAGAAAAATAAATTTTGTAAGTTATGTAGACTGTTTTCTGAAGCCTAATGGTATTTATCATTACTGAGCAAACAAATGTTTAATGCAGGCAAAATGTATAATGTACCTTAAGTACTTGCTTGCAAGTCAAGTTCAACTGCAAACTGCATAGACCCAGATTTGCCATCACATAATGTGCCGGGAGATTTGGGTCTATGCAGTTTGTAAGAATAATTAGTAGAGCAAACAACATAGTCCCTGATCTGCCAGACCATTATGCGATGGCACACCAGGGTCTGTGTTGTTTGCAGTTGGTCCTGGATTATAAGTGAGTATATATGGTATACGAATTTCCTTCTGTTCTTGGATGTCATTTTGCAGTCTCCTTCTTGGCGTACACTATAGTTTAAATTAAGAGGTATTTTGAAAATCAAACCATTTTCATGCCAAAAATGTTTGTTTTCAACAACTCAAGATCAGTGACAGAAATGTAAATGACATATTTTTCAAGTCACTCAGAAATGTCATTAAATATTTAGCTTATGGCTTGCTTTGAGGGACAATGAAATCTATGAACTTCTTTTGACCTGACCACAGGAATCTGTTAAATATTCCACTGTCATTTGATAATGTGTATCACATCATTTCTTGTTATCGAATTATCTATAGTATACTTTCTCACAGTAAAGATTGGCAAGAAATTTCTGAACAATCTTGATCTTCCCTTCTTATTGTGTCAATTCAAGGTGCAGAACATTGGTGAGATGTAGACATCACTTTTCCAGGGGTGACAGTGTCATCACCGTCAACTGAGGGAAGTATGCGCAGTAAATTTTTTAGATTTCTGCGCATATTTTTGTTGCAGATAGAGCAGTCTGAAGTTGTACACTGTAGCAATTAAAGAGGTACACCTCATCAGATCGGTTTGAAAACATGGTACTGTTGGAAATTTGATAGAAATGATGCAGTTATTTGCCGTAGTTTATCAGGGGTGTGCATTTGTCAATTTCATGTTTACATGGGTATATCTGAAAAATCCTGTTCATTTACCCCGCTGTCTGTTTGTTACACTATTCATGTCCACTGTAGAATTCTGAAACCTTTTGATATATCGAGATGAGGCTTCATAGGCTTGGGCCAATTAAGGATTACACACATGCTGTATCAACATGTCATTTTTCACTGTTACACGCTTCTAATATCAGTTAGAGTTTACACACTTTTTTTCATTTTTCATTTTTATATTCATTTGCTCATCTTCCTGTGAGGCCAGACTGTAGCTTTCGTTAAATGTAAACACACAACATTGTATCACATACAAAATTAATGCTACAGTCTTAAAGGTCAAGCTTCGTGGTCAGGGGCTGAAGGTGCTGGAGGGGAGTCTAAAAGTCGGAAATTTTGTAGCTTTGTCACAACTTAGTATGAAAACAAGCATGATGACATACACAAAACTTATTTTCTGCAACTTCATGGTAGGAGCTACATTATATCCAGGTTTTAATAAGATTGATAATAGCAGAAGATCTCTGTCCACCCAATTTTATAATTTGGTATAACCTTCAACTTAGAATTCAATTGTTTTGGAAAAAATCTGGAAAAACACAAAAACAGATAATGTTACAGTCAGATATTGGTTTGCTTACATGAGACAGATTACATGGAAATTAGATTGACGTTTACTTTTAGCAGATGTTTGGAAAAAAAAATGTTTATTAAAGCAGTTTTAAAACAGTTCATTCTCATCTATGTCTGGCAGAAAATGACTAGTATTTGATGTGCATTAGCAGCTTTTGTGATAAATGACATCGGGGAACCCCCATCTTATCTTGTAATTTTTATTATTAACTTTTGCTAACAGATTTTTAAAAAAAATTTCAAAGAATTACAATACTTTTAGTTTCTCATAGTATACCTCCTTATAAATTTAATGTCAGAGTTTTGAGAAGTCTTATATGGGATACATCATAGTATGGCATGCAGTTGCCAGACAAATTTTCAACATATATTGGACGATTGGACAGAGGATTATTCCAGCCTGGATTTTTTTATATTGAAAAAAAAGACAGATACAAGGTAGTTTATTTACTTAAATGTATGTAATTTTCAGGTACAGTGCTGATGAAATCCATTTCAATCTTATGGCTGTTGTGTCAGAAAGAAAAATGCTTTATCAGAAGAAATTACATGACTTGAGAGACAGTCTTGAGGTAAGTTCAGACGATCTGCATATCTCATATTATTTATTATACATGCATTTTCAAAGGGGGTTTAGTTCTTCAACCCTTGTCATACTGAAGCCCAATCAAACAGGCAGTTGTGTAGAACTGGACATTTTTTCAGTCATTGGTGTATCAGCATGTGAGAATGCGGTGACGTTGGTCAATCTGGCTTTACTGGTCAAGTTTTGCAAATAATTTTTGAAAGTTATGGACCATTTTAAAAAGCATAACATTTTCTTTAAAGTGATATATTTTTTCATTGAAAATTTTCAGATGTAAAAAATTCAGTTGAAAGTAAAGTTCAGTAAACTAAAAAAAACACACTTTACATTTTTTTTATAACTTACTTTCAATGCAATTTTTCTATCTCAATATTCATTTTACCTCCTGTATGTAAGTGTATGACATGTGAGGATTTTTTAGGACTTTTAAGATGGTGACAAAATAATAAAAATCCATCAAGAATGTCAAAGGTTATTTCAATTTGATTAAATTTACTCGCATGAGAATTGGAAAGCAAACAGAACAGAACCTTACTGGAAAGTCAACAAAGCTGTTCATTTTGTTTCAGTATTTTTATTCCATAATAAATTATAATGTAAAAATATCAGTGTTTTCGTGGGTTTATTTTGGTACATTTCCAGGAATGCAGTAAAATTTCATAATATTGTGCACACATCCAACCTCGGTATGCAGGCAAACTTAATGAGCAGTGAAGTTCACAAAATGTCCAGCTAGCTTGAAAACCATCAAAGTCTTCAACATTGTCAATATCCAAGTCAAAAATACCAATGAACTAATTATCATCTGCTCATTTCATTTCACTGTAGTCAAGATCATGATCCACACTGCCTAAAATATCAATTTCCCCCACAAAATTGTATATATTTTCGTCACAATCGGCATCCACAACAGTCATCAGTCATCACTTACTGCTTCAGTACTGTCTGCCATTTTGATCTTTGCACATTAGAATTCAGTTTTGCAATAAAGTTTTTGATTAACCAGTTATCATCATCTCTGTTAATTTTGTCGAAAAGTCAACATCATCTCTGTTAATTTTGTAGAAAAGTCAAGATCACTATCTACACTTCGTAAAACATAAAAATCCCACAAAATTGCCTATATTTTCATCAAATTCGACACCCACATCACATCCATAATTTGCCACTTCAGTGATGTCCGTCATGTTAATTTCTGCACGTTAAAACTCATGTTTGAAATTAAATTTTCAAATAACCAGTTATCATCATCTCTGTTCATTTTGATGAAGTAAAGATAACGATCCTCACTGCCTAAAATGTAAATTTTCCACACAAAATTTTCTTTATTTTCAACTAATTTGGCAAGCATATAACTGCCATCACTTGCTGCTTGAGTACTGCCATTTTCAATCTCCACACGTTAAAACTCAATTTTTTAAGCAAATTTTGACCAGTTTTGGTGGTCTTTTAAACTTATTCTGTGACTGCATTTGTGTACTTCCTACCTTTATTTCCTTCTTTTCAAAAGAGTACATGTAAAATGATGATGTATTACATGGTTAAATGCACACTTCCATGAAGTGGTAGACGGAATGTAGTGAACATACGACTGGAAAAGGTAAAGTATGACTGGAGTCGTATCCTGATGGAAAAGGGTTAAATTAAGACTGCACAGTATTGTTCAGAAAATGTCAGGAAGCAGCCACATATAATGAAACCTGTCAATAAAGGACACTTAAAGGACTACAAAATCTTATTTCACAGGTGTCCTTTATATACATGTACAGGTGAAATATGTAAGTAACATGGTTTATAAATGCTGTCCATTATGAACAAGTGTCCTTTATATGGAGAAAGAGGTGTCCACTAAGGCAGGTTTCACTGCATGTTTTAATTCTATTTTTTTTTACTTGAGAATGGCAAGACATACGTATCACTTTACTGGCAGCGCCAGTGTCATCATTGTTAACTATGCCAGGATTCCGTGTTATACTGGCAGTGACTGTCATCATTGTTAACAATGCCAGGATTCCGTGTTATACTGGCAGTGACTGTCATTGTTGTTAACAATGCCAGGATTCCATGTTATACTGGCAGTGACAGTGTCATCGTTGTTAACAATGCCAGGATTCCGTGTTATACTGGCAGTGACAGTGTCATCGTTGTTAACAATGCCGGGATTCTGTGTCAACATTTTGAGAGTCATATCTCTTCTACTTCATTTGCTGTTTTCAACTGAAAGTTTGGTATAATGTTAATATATGCCTAAAATGAATTGCTAGAATTTCCTGTTGTTGCCTGCTTGAGAAAAAAAGCTTTGTCATCATTACGCTGTTCACAGACAAGACATTACATTCCACGAAACCCTTATGTTAAAATCTCAATATATTCCTCGTCATATGGTATATAGCAATTGAAAAAATTAATTGACTTAAAATATTTTAACTGACTTAAGTAGAGATGTATCTGAGTATCCTTTATGAATGGGATCATATCGGTCTTTCTAAACTCTAAGGTAGGTCAACAAAATACAGTCAGGGTCATGTTTAATTCTAAAGAGGTCAACAAGTTTATTAATATGTAGGTCAGCAAAATACAAGAGTCAAGGCTATGTTTAATTCTGAGGTCAGTCAACAAAATCCAGAGTTAGGGCCATGTTTAATTAAAATCCCAAGGTCATGGAATCTTGTAACTACAGTGATGCATGCTTTAGTGGACATCTGTATTATAAGGACACCTGCTTTATTGAGGATTGCTGGTTTAATGTTGGAATATTTAACTTTTGCTTAAAAAATGGATATTTTTACAGTTAAGGGTCCAAACAGTAAAAAACTACAAACAGATTTATACGTTGATGTGCATTTTCTAGCGCTACACTTTCTTCAATATTTGAAGCGGTGGCTCAGTGGTTAGCATGCCGGACTCACGACCGAAAGGGTGCGGGTTCGAATTCTACCATCGGACCAGCCTTGGTCAGCTACCGTGGTGTGTCCTTGGGCAAGGCACTTTACTCCAATTGCCTCGGCACTAAATAACCTAGTTGTATTGCTGTGCCATAAAGCACCAAACAAACAAACTTCAATATTTGTCCCGTATGAAGGTCATTATATAGAACAGAATAGGAAACAGCACCCTGTCAACAACTCTCCATAAAATATAGCTGCATGAGTATTAAAAAATTCATCATATTTGCTATGGTTAAAGATTATAAATTCCTGCTGTCAGATACATCAAATAAAGTGTATGTTGGCAAGGGAATATTTTCCCTTTGACACAACTATTGAGCTCAATTTGAGTCTCGTATTCTGGCCCTTTAGGCATCATTGTTGCCCCGGGCGCCATTTACCCTTAGTACGCCACTGATGCTAGGACTAAACAAACGGTGATGCTAATGTTTGAGTCATTTTCTGAGTTCGCCAATAAATGTAAATGTGCTCCATTTTAGTCAGGTGGAATGGAAACAGACCTGGTACACTCAGAGATTAGTCACCTCACAACATTGATAGAGGAGGAGGAGAAAAAAATGAAGAAGTACAAGGTATATCATTTTTCTTCTTACTAAAATTATTTGCAGCAAATTCAGTTTTTATGAATATACCGTATATACTTGCTTATAAGTAGAGTCCAACTGCCAACAGCACAGACCCAGATCTGCCATTGCAAAATGTGCAGGCAGATCTAGGTCTCTGCAGTTTGTTTGGAGTAATCAGTAGAACAAACAACATAGTCCCTGATCTGCCAGCACATTATGTGACAGCCGATCAGGGTCTATGTTGTTTGCAATTGGACTTGACTTGTAAGCGAATATAATGGTATATGATAAAGCCTCAAAAGAGAAAAGCACAATTATTGTGATTAATTTGTGTTTGCAAATTAATGTGTACACACATTTGTTTCTTACATTCCATTTGTGTAACACTTTTTTCTCGAGCGTGGAACACTGATGCAGGATTTTTCTATAGTATCTCACATCACTGTTATGTTTACTTGCAAGACGTCTGACTAGCTTTTTGATTGGTGCATCACTACTCTAACTTGTTTGTTTGACATCACCACATCCATGATTTCAAGATAATCTTTTTTTCTGTTGTCTATTATTCTATGAGTTTAATTTTAGAACATGATATTTCTGTGTTTTAAGCACCACTTAAAGTTTACACTAAAACCAATCTTATATGCTCTATTTAATATTGTAAGTTGAAAGGCTTTTGTTTCCTTTTAATAATTTATCTGTGCCCATGGTTTACCATTTTGTTTATAATACATGTCTGATCTGTTAATATGAGAAAAATAATCAAGAATACATTTTGATGTAGAAACGAACTGCCACTCTTGGGCTCACAATGTGATAGCAAAGTCTAGTTCCTGCCCACGAATTGTGACCTTCTCATTAGGGATTCCCTTACCTCACACCACAAGATTTGTCATACTGTGAAGTTGTTCCCAGAAAACAAGCTGGTCTTCTTCCCATTCTCCACAAAAACTGAAATGGAAAGATTCTTGACAGTTTTAAATTGAACAAGAGCCCCAAGTAGGCCTGAGATCACTCACCTGACATCTGCCTAATATCCAAATGCAAGAGCAGTTTGCCAAGAAATCTGGATCAGTAGGATGCTTTCTGCAGAAAATTTCTTCCAGCGTTCTTGATTGCTTATGTTATAAAAACAAGTTTCAATGTTTCTCCATAGAAGCTTCATCCATCATTGAAAGCACAGCAGCATCATTTGTCCTGTATTGAAAGGCCTCTATGGCAGGATGCTTGCTGTCATAGTTGGGCTAATTCTCTTCACCAGTTTCTAGCTTTACTGGTCATAAACCAGAAGAACTCTATGGGATGACCTGTTTTCCGTCATCCATCCAACATCCATCTGCCATTAGCACAAGTTTGTTACTGCTACTAAACTACTTGGAGGATTGTGATGAAACTTGACACACACATTCATCCATAGGCCTAGTTGGCCCTGACTGAAAATGGTGCTGCTCAGACATCCAATATGGTTGCCACAGCAGTCATCTTGAAAATCTTATCATTACTCTTCCTGAATGGATGGTCATATCAACATGATGTTTTCACTAAAAGATTTTTATGATGTCTGGTTGGTCCTAAATGAAAATGGTGCCGATATGTCATCCAATATGGCTACCACAGCAGCCATCTTGAAAATCTTGTTATTGCTACTCCTACTGAATGGAAAGTCATATCAGCATGGGATTTTTACCAAAAGACTTCTTATGGTGTCTACTTGGTTTTAAATATAAATTGTGCCAATGTTATATCCAATATGTCCACCACAGCGGCCATATTGAAAATGTTATTGCTATTCCTCCTACATGGAAAGTCATATCAACATTGGGTTTTCACCAGACGACTTCTTATGATATAATATTTGGTACTAAAGGAATATGGTGCTGAGCTTACATCCAGTATGGCCACCATGGCAGCCATCTTGAAAATCTTTTTATTGCTACTCCTCCTAAATGGAAAGTCATATTGACATGGGGTTTTTACCAGAAGACTAATTATAATACCTAGTTGGTCCTGAATGAAAATGGTGCCAATCTGTCCTCAAATATGGCTGCTACAATAAACATATTGAAAATCCTGTCACTAATTCTTCTGAATGGATGGTCATATCAACATGGGCTTTAGAAACTCTTATTGCTCAAGAATATCAAAGATGGTTTTAACACTCAGCAGTTAAAAAGAAGAAATTGTCTTATCTTGAATTCCTGAAAATTGATTTTGGACAGAAAAGTGTCAGTCCCTTCGAGGGACTCTTTTTAAATAGCAAATAACGACTTTATCTTACATAGCAACCACATGATCTGATGTCATGGTCATTTTTCTTAGTGCCTATTGTTTCAAATAGGGGGTATTTCCCGAAGGTGGTGCTATGAAAATCAGCTCAAAATTAGTGTTGAAACGTACTTTTATGCAGATGGTGCACAGGCATCCAAATGCGCTTGTTTGTGAATTGGAATCAGGAGCCAAAATACCTTTATGCAAGGTAATGGGTTAAAGGTTTTTCTATTTGTAGTAACAGCAACCATATTTGATTGTGGATTGGTATCATTTGTACAAATTTAAATGCATTTAAAGACAGGATGCTTTCTGTCAAATTTGGTCAAATTCTGTTTAGTGGTTTTTGAAAAAACCTTTTAAGGTTTTTCCTGTTTTTAGTAAAGGTGGCCATATCTGATGATGATCAGCATCATTTTTACCAACTTAAAAGTACTTCATGTTTGGATGCTTTCTGTCAAACTCTGTTTTTGAGAAGTCATTTAAAGGTTTTTCTATTCTTTGTGAAATGTCTTTATGCCAGGATTCTCTCTGCCAGGTTTGGTTGAAATTGGTTTAGTGGTTTTTGAGAAGAAGTTGAAAATAGTAATTGTTGATGGATGCTCAACAGACAATGCACAATGGCTGCAGGGCCATACCGTATGCTCACTTGGCCTTATTGCTTTGGATGATAGATTAATTGCCGATATTGTCAGCCAGATCAGGAATGTTATTTGATTTCAGATTGAAAATGTACGCAGGAAGCATAATTACCTCCCTTTCATCATGGAGCTGTTGAAAATTTTGTCAGAGCAAGGAAAACTATTACCCCTGTTAGAAAAGGTAAGTTTTCCGTGACAAGTTTTCTGTGACAAGTTTTCTGTGACAAGTTTTCCGTGACAAGTTTTCTGTGACAAGTTTTCTGTGACAAGTTTCAGAGACTATTGAAAAGAAAAAGAGAAAAAAGGAAAGAATCATCCTTTTGATAATTTTTATCAGGCCTGTAAATTGTAGGTATGAGATAGGTATCACTTTTACAATTAGCTCCATTTCTTTGACATTGTTGCATGTAAAGGTCTTCAACTTGATGGATTGATTCATCATGAGAACTGATATTCAGACTTATGAAAATTAGATCACAGTGACCTACTCTTTGTTGTTGTGACTATGCTTTAGGCTTTTGACTTTGCATAAGGGAAATAAATGAGATTTTAATCATCCAGTAATATTTCAGGGGAAATTTAATCATTCTGGGGAATATTTCAAAACAGAGCATACATACAGAATTCCTCTTTTATTACATCAATTCGGCCAAAGGACTGTCTCTCTCTCTTGTGATAATAATTGTTGTAATTTACACATGTAAAAGTTTCTTGTAAGTTTCTTAGGGAGACTTAAAAAAGTTGCATAAAAAATTAATTAACAGTTAATAGATTTTACAGATTATTATGTCTTTGTATTTAATACATATAAAATGAATAACATAAAAATAATATATAAGGAGAAACTCGCACCAGAGCCAAGAAGACTGTCGACTATGGGGAACCTTTCCTAGCTGAATCTTTTTTTCATTAAGAAAACTTACCCTAACTGAAATGTGTTCTACAAATCTCAATTAAAGTAAGTTTTTTCAAAATGATTTTGGAAACTTAAATGTTTCTGCACAACTATTTCAGGCAAAGGAAAAATCTGCAAAGAAGAGAGAAGAAAAAGAGAAAAGCAAAGCAGGAAAGTGAGGGTATTAAAGGATCTGTATTACATTGATGTAGTATTACCTATATAAAGGACCAAACTGCAGAAATGACAAAGAACAAGAGAGCAGTTTGTGCTCTCCTTGTTGAATAGATATTGTGGCTTTGTTGTAAATTTGAACATTTTCTTTTTCTTGTACCTCATATAGCATGCATTTGGGACGTTTACATAGGCAAGAAATTACACGAGTGAAATTTGTACTCTTGCAGTGGAATAGATATTGTGAATTTTGAATTAATTCTCATAATTTTCTAATGTTTGTTGATATGACATGTAGTTTGGACCTTGTTAAATGTATTTTTTTTTCATTTATAATTTTTCGCTCACCCGGCCATAAGGCCAAGTGAAGTTATGGTATTGTCCTGCATCCATCTTGTGTCATGCATCCATCCATTAACAATTGCTTGTTACCATTCTAAAGCCCATTTTTCTGATATGGTTTTAGTTAAACTTGGAATATGGGTTTATATCATCAAAATCTCTGACAAGTTCGATAATGAGCAAGATCCATGTGTGTTCATGAGGTGATCTTGCATATGATTTGCTAACCTTGTTAACACTTTGGAGGCCATATTTCTGAACTGATTTTGATCAAACTTGGAATATATGCTTACATCGTGAAGATCTCAGACAAGTTCAGTAATGAGTGAGATCCATGCATATTAATTAGGTGATCTTGCATCTGATTGGCTGAGTTTGTTACCCTTCTTAAGGTCATATCTCTGATCCGATTTTGATCAAACTTGAAATCAGTGCTTATATTATTAAGATCTTTGACAAGTTCAGTTATGAGCAAGATCCATGGATATTAATTAGGTGATCTTGCATCTGATTGGCTGAACTTGTTACCCCTCTGGAAGCCACATTTCTGATCTAATTTTGATCAAAATTGAAATATCAGCTTATATCATCAGATCTTGGATGGGTTTGATGATAAGCGAGATAATAATGCATAATAACACTTAATGAGGTAATCTTGCATCTGGTTGACTGAGCTTGTGACCACTCTGGAGGTCGTGTCTCTGATTCGATTTTAATATAACTTGGAATATATGCTTGGCTGAGCTTACTGCCACTCTAGAAGCCACAATTCTAATCCAGTTTTTTAATCAAAATTTGAATAAGGGGTTATATCATCAAGATCTTGGACAGTATTGAAAGTGAATATTAATGAGGTGATTTTGCTTCAGATTGGCTGAACTTGTTGCCATTCTTGATACCATATTTTTGAACTGATTTTGATCAGACTTCAAATATAGGCTATATTAATGATATAACTTGCATCTGATTGGCTGAACTTGTTACCTCTCTAGATCTAGAGACTATATTTCTCGTTCAGTTTCTATGAAACTCGGTAAATGGGGTATAAATCATCAAGATCTTGAATGACTTTGTTTATAAGCAAGAGAATGTGCATATTAATTATACCATTATCTTTACAACAAATTATCTGGAAAATAGATACAATCAGCATGATACAAAGTTTATGAGATAGTTTACCTATGTTGTGTTCTTACAATGGTACATATACCTGCTTAGTGAAATGGTCACTTTTAAGTTATGTAATTGGGTGAGTGACACCAGGCCCACTTGGTCCTCATGTTTTCATTGCTGGCATGTTCCATCCATATTTGAAATTGTACAGGTAAAATTAACTTCAAGATTTATTATTTGTTTTTGATCTACTTCTGAAATTCTTGAAGGTAGATTAAAAGTGACTCCATATGCTGTATCATAAAAAATAAAATATAAAGTGTCCATGACACAATGCTATAACTGTGTGAGCATGGTACTTCTCCCCCCCCCCCCCCCCCCCCAGTAAACACTTTTACAGTATGAAGGGTACAAGGTATCATTATAAAGCTAATTCCTTAAATGTATTGCATCTGTTGAAGACATGGAACTAAAAATGTGTCCATAAGACATGGATGCAATGCAGATATAATGTAATATAAGAGCAAATCTTGAAGACAAACAGGGGCCATAACTCCATTAAATTTTGTTGAAAAATGATGAAAATATTACTTGACCTAGATCTTCTTAATGTAAAGCTACATACCAATTCATGAAGACTTTCAAAAGTTAAGGAGCATATACTAAATTCGCAATGGACATGACAACTGTATGTGACCTGACAGATGGACATGATTAACACTGTAGCAAAACCCTGCTATAACATGATAGTCGGGATCCTCAGAGTGTCATTGTGTTATGTAATGTATTGTGCAATATTGAAACAAGTCAGTTTGAAGAAAGTGTTGCATGTATGTCATCTAGACTTTACAAGATGAGGGAAGGGAGTGGGCATACAAATATTGGTTTCAGTGACTCGGTTACCAATACAAATTGATGTATATTAATACTTACAACAGTGATTGCACAATTGATTTTTAATTTTTTTCCAGAGAACCATGCATTGGTACACGTATAAGAAAACTGGCAAATGAATAGTTAAAGTACATGTGTACTCACCAGCCAATCTCAATGCATTTGTAACAGTGAATCCATTTAATTCCCTCAAAAATATCCACAAAGAGGCATCATTTTTAATCATCCCATCACAGATCATTATGTATCTGAATTCAATGCAAAAATTATTTAAAGAATAATGTGAGGAAAGATGTAGCACAATTACATTTCAGTATGCATTATTAGTGTTGTATAAATGTTTAACCTCTAGAATTTTCTGTTAGATTCCATTTGACTACAAATACTTAATTCCTTGCTAATAAGCTCACACAAAGATATAAAACAGTACATACCAGGCCTTGGAAAATATTCATATATGAAACACTACATACCAGGCCTTAGAAAATAGTCATATATGAAACACTACATACTAGGCCTTGGAAAATATTCATATATGAAACACTACATACAGTAGGACCCCGCTATAGCACGATGGTCGGGGTCCACAAAACTGGATCGTGCTATGTCCCGAACTGTGCTATAACCAACCTAAACAAAACCAAGTCATTTAGCTGAAGAAAATGATGCATGCACCAAAAAAATGGGGGGTGGGGGTAAATTGTGGTCTCAAAACAATGTGCTTCATTGGCACAGTTACCATCTTAAATCAATGCATAATAAACGATAAATACACATGCAGTGAAAACAGAGATTGCACATACAATATTTTACTTTATTCAGAGAACCATGCATTAGTACATTTATATGTACATGTCTATTGTATAGCATGAATAGTTAAAGGATCAACACGTGTACTCACCAGCCGATCTCATGGCATGCGTAGGAGTGAGTCCATAATAATTCCATCGAAAATATGCACACAGAAGTATAATATCATTGTCTGATAAAGTTCTGAAATCCTACATCGTCGTCTAGTCATTGTAAATCGTCGTCTAGTCATCGTAAATCACGTCCGACTCCGATTCCTCAGCTGTACTGTCATATGAGGGTACTTATGCAGAGACAGAGCTTGGGCTCTTGCAAGTAACACTTTGATCATAAAGTCAGAAATCTATTAAAGGATGCAATTGGACACGTGTCAATTGTGCGGCAAGATCACAGGGAGTTCAAATAACCACCCTCGGTTACTTGGCACTGAACAAGTATCTAACTTGCGGCTTGATCAAACGGTTGTCACGTGGGA
Organism: Margaritifera margaritifera; assembly: GCA_029931535.1. Classification (NCBI taxonomy): domain Eukaryota; kingdom Metazoa; phylum Mollusca; class Bivalvia; order Unionida; family Margaritiferidae; genus Margaritifera; species Margaritifera margaritifera. Next base: position 3,453,123 of record JAQPZY010001617.1, read on the forward strand.
AAACAAAGAGTGTTGTGCCTTTACAAGCTAAGGGATTAAGGTCAAAGTATATGCACAGGAAGTTGTAGAACTCTACTTGAAAACAAAGTGAGTGCTTTTACAAGCCAGAGGCTTATCGGCCCATGTGCACTGGCAGATAACTTGGGAAATATCACTTGGGAATTAAATCTGACTTGTGGAAACAATGGACTTAATCCTGTCCATGGCTTCAAGCTTCTCTTTAACAGAAAAAGCTTAACGTTTCCGTGTACTGTTATCCATTGTAAATAACTACTAATTAAAACTCTGACACCTATTTGTTTGAACGACTACAGCAAGAATAATTGTTAATCAACAATGGGGGTCATTTTTATAGGGAATGTACATTATTATTTACTGGTCAACTGATTGCGTGGTGATTGTCTAACAACACTGCCAAACCATGTGTGCGTGTTGGCAGCTTTCGTTTTTTTTATGTTTTATAAATCATTGCCGCATGGTTTGAACAACTTTTAGCTTTGAGATTGACTTTGATGATTGTCAGTGTTAAAAATTATTTATTTATAAATTCAGGTGCGAATCTTTTATCTACCACCACATTGTTTGGTGCTTGGCTGTGTATGCAGTTGAATGAGCAAACATGTGTCGTCTATTGTTTGAGCAACGATTGTACACAGAATGTATTGAAGACAAACACAAAGAAGACTTAATGACTTTATTGTTCATGTATCAGTAATAATAAGATTAACACTTTTCAGCTTTATAATGAGGTGACATCTTTCACAAATAAACTAAGATCAAAGTGCAGTGATTGACTACTGACACATTTGAGATGAACATTCACAAATAGAAATGTTCAGCATCTTTATTCATATAATGAAAGATGGAATCATAAGACACTTTTTCTTCAAGAATACAATACAGCTTGCCAAATTATTAAATCAAACTCTTGTTTATTTTGGCACAAAACTTTGCAATAGTTCAAGAAATTGGTGAAATTATTGTAAAATTTTCGGTAGCCATGCAATGATCGTATTATATCCGAATTCATACACGATCTCTTCCCCAAAATGATAATTAATTTTTGGCACATTATTTTTCGTACTTTGAAAAAATAATTTTTTTTCATGTACGAAAAAATAGATGAAATTTCGGGAGCCATGCCACGATCGTGTTATATCCGAATTCGTGCTATAACGAAGCGTGCTATAGCGGGGTCCTACTGTACTAGGCCATGGAAAATATTCATATATGAAACACTACATACCAGGCCTTAGAAAATAGTCATATATGAAACACTACATACTAGGCCTTGGAAAATATTCATATATGACATACATGTCCAATGTGACTGATTATGTCCAAATCCAAAATGGGACTTTCTAATAAGAAACTTGTATTCAGGCTTGAAAAAAAAAAATTTGGCCATTGAAACTTATATGTGGGTATTGACCTTGTATTATACTTGAGAGTTACATTTAAACGGGTGTGAGGGATCTCCAACAAACACTTGACTTATTTTCTAAAAGAGAGATAAATGAATAAATGAAATGAGCACTACATTGATTCAAAAATATGTTGATTATTATGGCTTTAGACTACCGCACAGCAAAAACAAGGAGTAGAATGTTTGATTATAGCAACAAATCCCCCCACATCTACAGCTTAAATAGTTCTGCTCCAAAGTCAAGTATCCAATGACAGTACATGTGACTTGAAATTATCACATTCATTGTAAGGTTGAGAAACAATAAACATGTTATCCAATCAGATACATTACGCCAACACAATATAGCGGACAGGCATCACAATTTATGCTAACTGTCCAATCCAGCCGGACCTGCAAACCCGGATCAGTATCGTCCAGCCAAACCAAGTGCTGGACATGGCACTGCCAGCTCTGCTAGCATACCTGGCAGGTAGGCCCCACACTACACATGGTGATGACACAGCATCATCACTGCTGTGCAGCATGTTATATCCTTGGTCCCAGGGCATGCAGGAAGAGGACAACCCTCCAGTTAATGAGGGGGATGACACAAACATTCTTGAATATTCCGATTGATCCAACTTTGAAATGGACAGGATCCAGCTGTAAGGCAGCAAGAGAAAAAAAATATAGAATTTTGCTGCTCTCCTCTTCTAGCAGTTAATACCACATACAGAGTAAAGACTTCTGTAGATGTCGATAAAGATGATGAGCAACCATCTGTCCGAATTTTGCCACAATTGGCAAAGATTGACAAAATTAAGGGCATCTCTCCATGCAAGCCCCTACCTCATCACCTCATCAGGAGTTGTACCAGAGAAGGGATGATCGTCACCAAAAACAAAGTTTCTCCTCCCCCAAGCCATCACTCCTGCCAACCGGTGACACTCCCATGGGCACCAAACTCCTGTTTCGCCAGACTTGGATCAATGTCTTTCTGACAAACAATTGAGTAATTCAGGTAGTTTCGGAGGGGCTTTTGATCTCAATCATCCAGCCCCCACCCCTTTGGTCATCCCCCTTCATGATGGAGATTCCAAGTGATCCCATGAAGTTGGACATGTTACAGAAGGAGATGGAGCATTTGCTCATAAAGTGGGCAGTGGAGTTTAGTACAAAAACCAGACTCCCCAGATTTTTACTCCAGACTTTTCCTGGTCATGAAAGTCAACAGGAATTGAGACCAGACATAGACCTGATCCCACTTAATTAGTTTATTGATGCCCTGAAATTCAAAATGGAGATGGCATGGTCAGTTTGTCTTGAAAAACAGGTTACCATCTACAGGCAATCAAAAATTGACTTCGCTCGTTCCCCTCTATCGACCTGGTGAAAGCGGCAAAGCAGCAGGACCTGATCTGCACTCTCAGATGCTGTCTGAGTTGCACAGAGGATGTCTGTGCCACAGACTCTTCTTACTGATTAAGACAGGAAAGCAAGACATAACCCTGCAAGTGCCTCTTGGCTAAAGTGGGTTATTTAATTGGCCTCTTGGCTAAAGTGGGTTATTTAATTGGCCTCTTGGCTAAAGTGGGTTATTTAATTGGCATACTCTGATCTCTTGCAGGATCAGGTGCAACTTGTGAAGATCTCTGATGATGAAATACAAATGATTTCTTCAAGCCTGGCCTTCAAACATGATGTCTCAATTCAAGACATAGTGTAGTCTGTTGAGATTACCCCGTCTTCTTTCTCCAGTTTCTATTTATAGGACATGACCTCGCAAATTAGAGAGCTAAATCTCATTGGGCCACTGGTAGCTGCCCATACAATTATGCATTCTTATGAAAGCATAACTACACTTTTGGGCATGGCCTGATACCTTTCGCTGGATTTGCCTGGGAAAGTTTTGCGGGCAAGGCAATAGTCAGGTGTGGGACCCCACATAGATCTCCTTTGCACGAGTGAAACACATAATCTTCAGTTGTGCTGCCTGCACGTTAGGAGACATTCATCATTCCAGTAGAGCAGTCATCATGCCCCTGCAGAGGCTGGATGCTCATGCATTTCCTCCTCCTTTTACCTATTCTTCTAATGTTCATGTAATCAGTTAGTGTATTTGATGGAGACAGGAGATATTTTACTAAATTATGTTTACCTGAGAAAACTTACCCGATCACATTACTGTCAATTCCTCCCACTCATCCCCCAGATGTGAGCATCCTGTTGTACGTTTTGCTCAAGCTTAAACTGGTAAACATCTGGGATACAGGGGACCACTTAGTGGGGGCAAGGGGAGGTAATCTGTAAAAGTTATTTTCCTTCGTCGATATGATTTATCACTGGAAAGATGTTTTTGTCTTTCAGGGAGGGCTGGATTTAGAGCTTATTTCTTAATGTGATCAGGTAAGTATTCTTGGAGAAACATCATTTACCAACAAATTACCTTTCCTTGTATATGCTGCCACCATAGATGTAGCAGGAGCATAAAAATGTAATTTCATCAGAAACAAAACCTTACAGAACTATTTATTATTTGATTCTAGAATAGTCATTTGATATAAAATTCAGACTGTTTTGTTTTGTTTATCAGTATCTCCAACCAATACCGTCTGGGTTAGTAATGCGAGCATGGCTTAGTGTAGAGGGTAATGTTGAGCTGTGTAATATAGCTAAACATAGATTACCTGTTTAATATAGCTAAACATAGATTACCTGTGTAATGTAGTTTACAGTAGATTAGCTGTATATTGTAGCTAAATGGTAGATTAGCTGTGTAATATATTTAAAGGAAGATTAGCCATGTAATATAGCTAAATGTAGATTAGCCATGCTAAAAGTAGATCAGCCATACATTATAACTAAAGGTAGATTAGCCATGCTAAAGTAGATTAGCCATACAATATAGCTAAAGGTAGATTAGCCATGCTAAAAGTAGATTAACCATAGAATATTGCTAAATGTAGATTAGCCATGCTAAAAGTAGATTAGGCATACAATATAGCTAAAGTTAGATTAACCACGTTACATGGCTAAGTTAGATTAGTAATGTAATGTGGCTAAAGGTAGATTAGCTGTGTAATAAAGCTAAAGGTAAATTAACTGTGTAATATGGCTAAAGGTGGATTAGCCATGTAATATAGCTAAAGGTAGGTTAACCATGTAATATTGATAAAGGTAGATTAGCCATGTAATATAGCTAAAGGCTAAATTTGTAATATATGTAGCTAAAGGTAGATTAGCAGTGTAATTTAGGTAATAGTAGATTATCAGTGTAATATAGCTAAAGGTAGATTAGCAGTGTAATATAGCTAAAGGTTAAATTTGCAATATATGTAGCTAAAGGTAGATTAGCCATTAAATGTAGCTAAAGGTAGATTAGCAGTGTAATTTAGGTAAAGTAGATTATCAGTGTAATGTAGCTAAAGGTAGATTAGCAGTGTAATTTAGGTAATAGTAGATTATCAGTGTAATGTAGCTAAAGGTAGATTAGCAGTGTAATTTAGGTAATAGTAGATTATCAGTGTAATATAGCTAAAGGTTCAATTTCTAATATAGCTAAAGGTAGATTAGCCATGTAATATAGCTAAAGGTAGATTAGCCATGTAATATAGCTAAAGGTAGATTAGCCATGTAATATAGCTAAAGGTAGATTAGCCATGTAATATAGCTAAAGGTAGATTAGCCATGTAATATAGCTAAAGGTAGATTAGCCATGTAATATAGCTAAAGGTAGATTAGCCATGTAATATAGCTAAAGGTAGATTAGCCATGTAATATAGCTAAAGGTAGATTAGCCATGTAATATAGCTAAAGGTAGATTAGCCATGTAATATAGCTAAAGGTAGATTAGCCATGTAATATAGCTAAAGGTAGATTAGCCATGTAATATAGCTAAAGGTAGATTAGCCATGTAATATAGCTAAAGGTAGATTAGCCATGTAATATAGCTAAAGGTAGATTAGCCATTAAATGTAGCTAAAGGTAGATTAGCAGTGTAATTTAGGTAAAGTAGATTATCAGTGTAATGTAGCTAAAGGTAGATTTGAAGTGTAATATAGCTAAATGTAGATTAGCATTGTAATATAGCTAAAGGTAGATTAGCAGTGTAATTTAGGTAATAGTAGATTATCAGTGTAATGTAGCTAAAGGTAGATTAGCAGTGTAATATAGCTAAAGGTATATTAGCATTGTAATATAGCTAAAGGTAGATTTGCAGTGTAATTTAGGTAATAGTAGATTAGCAGTGTAATATAGCTAAAGGTATATTAGCATTGTAATATAGCTAAAGGTAGATTTGCAGTGTAATTTAGGTAATAGTAGATTAGCAGTGTAATATAGCTAAAGGTATATTAGCCATGTAATATAGCTAAAGGTAGATTAGCCATGTAATATAGCTAAAGGTAGATTAGCCATTAAATGTAGCTAAAGGTAGATTAGCAGTGTAATATAGCTAAAGGTATATTAGCATTGTAATATAGCTAAAGGTAGATTTGCAGTGTAATTTAGGTAATAGTAGATTAGCAGTGTAATATAGCTAAAGGTATATTAGCATTGTAATATAGCTAAAGGTAGATTTGCAGTGTAATTTAGGTAATAGTAGATTAGCAGTGTAATATAGCTAAAGGTAGATTAGCCATGTAATATAGCTAAAGGTAGATTAGCCATGTAATATAGCTAAAGGTAGATTAGCCATTAAATGTAGCTAAAGGTAGATTAGCAGTGTAATTTAGGTAAAGTAGATTATCAGTGTAATGTAGCTAAAGGTAGATTTGAAGTGTAATATAGCTAAAGGTAGATTAGCAGTGTAATATAGCTAAAGGTAGATTTGAAGTGTAATATAGCTAAATGTAGATTAGCATTGTAATATAGCTAAAGGTAGATTAGCAGTGTAATTTAGGTAATAGTAGATTATCAGTGTAATGTAGCTAAAGGTAGATTAGCAGTGTAATATAGCTAAAGGTATATTAGCATTGTAATATAGCTAAAGGTAGATTTGCAGTGTAATTTAGGTAATAGTAGATTAGCAGTGTAATATAGCTAAAGGTATATTAGCCATTAAATGTAGCTAAAGGTAGATTAGCAGTGTAATTTAGGTAATAGTAGATTAGCAGTGTAATATAGCTGAATGTAGATTAACCATGTAATATAGTTAAAGATAGTTTAGTAGTGCACACACAACTAATCCTATCTGTGTCTGTGTCTTTGCTTTGCCTGTCTGTGCCTTTGCTTTTGCTATTATCTGTGCCTTTTGCTATTCACTGTTCTTCAAATTCAATATTTATTATGGTTTTATCCATTTTTTTTCATCTATTATCCACACTTTATTTCCAGGGAAAAACTCTAAAACCATTTATGATATCTCCATGTAACTTGATACACATATTAGACTAATAGTCCAGATGTGCATTTTCACAATTCTTCAGTTTCAATATTTTTAATATTTTCATCCATTTGTTCATCAATCCATCCATTTTCAACACTTTCATCTCTGGGGCAAAACTCCAAAACTGTTTCAGATATCTCTAAAATTTGGCACATATATTAGACTACTGATGTATATGTGCCTTTTATAATTCATTTTCACAATTCTTTAATTTCAGTATTTTTATTGTTTTATTTGTTTGCCCAACCATTCATTATATGCAATTTAATGTCTGGGGCAAAACTCCAAGATCATTTAAGATAGCTCTGAAATTTGATACACTTACTGGACTGGTAGTGAATATATGCCTTTTGTTTTTCTGAATTGTTTAGTTTCAATGTTTGTAACATTTTTTCATCCATTTGTCTTCATCCATCCATCCATCATTTACACTTTCATTTCCAGAGCATGACTCCAAAACTATTAAACATATCTCTTTGAATCTTTGTACACATATTAAACTATAGGTCCAGATTGTACACATATTAAACTACATGTCCAGATTGTACACATATAGGCTAGAGGTCCAGATTGGTCACATATTAGGCTAGAGGTCCAGATTGGTCACATATTAAGCTAGAGTTCCAGATTGTACACATTAGGCTAGAGTTCCAGATTGGTCACATATTAGGCTAGAGTTCCGGATTGTACACCTATTAGGCTAGAGGTCCAGATTGGTCACATATTAGGCTAGAGTTCCAGATTGTACACATTAGGCTAGAGTTCCAGATTGGTCACATATTAGGCTAGAGTTCCGGATTGTACACATATTAGGCTAGAGGTCCAGATTGGTCACATGTTAGGCTAGAGTTCCAGATTGGTCACATATTAGGCTAGAGTTCCAGATTGGTCACATATTAGGCTAGAGGTCCAGATTGTACACATATTAAACTTGAGGTCCAGATTGTACACATATTAGGCTAGACATCCAGATTAACACATTAGGCTAGAGGTCCAAATTGTACACATATTAGACTAGAGGTCCAGATTGTACACATATTAGACTAGAGGTCCAGATTGTACACATATTAGGCTAGACATCCAGATTAACACATTAGGCTAGAGGTCCAAATTGTACACATATTAGACTAGAGGTCCAAATTGTACACATATTAGACTAGAGGTCCAGATTGTACACATATTAAACTACAGGTCCAGACTGTACACATATTAAACTACAGGTCCAGACTGTACACATATTAAACTACAGGTCCAGACTGTACACATATTAAACTACAGGTCCAGACTGTACACATATTAAACTACAGGTCCAGACTGTACACATATTAAACTACAGGTCCAGACTGTACACATATTAAACTACAGGTCCAGACTGTACACATATTAAACTACAGGTCCAGATTGTACACATATTAAACTACAGGTCCAGATTGTACACATATTAAACTACAGGTCCAGATTGTACACATATTAAACTACAGGTCCAGATTGTACACATATTAAACTACAGGTCCAGATTGTACACATATTAAACTACAGGTCCAGATTGTACACATATTAAACTACAGGTCCAGATTGTACACATATTAAACTACAGGTCCAGATTGTACACATATTAGGCTAGAGGTCCAGATTGTACACATATTAAACTACAGGTCCAGACTGTACACATATTAAACTACAGGTCCAGATTGTACACATATTAAACTACAGGTCCAGATTGTACACATATTAAACTACAGGTCCAGACTGTACACATATTAAACTACAGGTCCATATTGTACACATATTAAACTACAAGTTGAGATTGTACACCTATTAGGCTAGAGGTCCAGATTGGTCACATATTAAACTACAGGTCCAGACTGTACACATATTAGGCTAGAGGTCCAGATTGTACACATATTAAACTACAGGTCCAGACTGTACACATATTAGGCTAGAGGTCCAGATTGTACACATATTAGGCTAGAGGTCCAGATTGATTACATATTAGGCTAGAGTTTCAGACTGTACACATATTAGGCTAGATGTCCAGATTGTACACATATTAAACCACAGGTCCAGATTGTACACATATTAAACTACTGGTCCAGATATGTCTTTTGCTATTCAAAGTTCTTCAGCTTCAGTATTTTTTATGTTTTTGTCCATTTCTCCATCCATTCATTAACAACTTTTGTTTCCACGAAAAAAACTCCAAAACCATTACCTCTTTTAAATGTGGTACACATATTAGACTAGTGATGTAAATGTCATTTTGCTATATACATTTCGTCAGTTTGAATATTTTTAACTTTTGATCTGTTTGTCTGTTCATCATCCATCCACCATTCATGCTCTCAATGCCTGAGCAAAAGCTCATGATGCCTATCACTTCCTATGCACATGTGAACTTAGTGTATGTGTATATATATATATATATCTATGAAATCTTGGATAAATCATTCTGTCTCCTAGCAGACATTTGGCACTGTATGCCATGCAGATGACTGTATTGACTGTTGTTTTGGGGGTTTTTTTTCTTAACCCCTACCCCCACCCTCCACCTCGGTATATAATACAGGGGATATAGCTATTGCTATGTTTGTCTGTCCATAAACATTTAATATCAGAAGCTTAACTCTCACGTCATACATATGTCAAGAAACTTGCATAAATAGTGTATAAAATTGGGAGTGAAGCATCGTATTATCATGTGCAGAACAAGAGGCCTAAGTGTCCGAGACTCACATGCCTAATGACCAAATGCAAGAGCAGTTGGTCAAAAAATCAGGGTCAGTAGGATGCTTTCAGCAGAAATTTCTTTCAAAGCTGTTGATTGCATGTTATGAAAACAATTGTTGGAAGGTTTCACTAGTTTTTATATCTTTTAAACCATATATATATTTTATGGCACATCAACATCATTTGTCAGATATTGAAGACCTCTATGCCAGCATGCTTTCTGTCCGAGTTTGTCAAATTCTATTAAGCATTTTGTTTAAGATAAAGTTGTTTAATTATGTTCCTGATTTTAGTAATGGCTGCCATATTTGATGGTGGATTGGCATCATTTCTAGCAGTTTGAAAGGCCTTTAAGCTAGGATGCTTTCTGTCAAATTTGGTCAAATTCTGTTGAGTGGCTCGGTTATCACTACATAAATTGGGCCAACCAGTTGTTATTGCATCCATAATAAAATCATTGATATTGTTTCTCTAATTTTTCCTGGAGATTTGCTCACCAGTGAAGAATGTTACTTGCATTGAATGGAAAGCAGCATTAAAGTCTAAATAGAAAATAAAATGTTTATTGAGTTCAGCATCTTGGCTTTTATGTAGGTTGACAAATCAAACGTGTGTGATTCTGCCAGTTCTGTAAAGGTCACTTGCACTAAAATTTTCAATCATTTCATTCAAATACAACTATTTTTAGAAAATGCAGCATAGCCTGGGACGATATTTTTATGTCGTGTCCGGGTTAGTGCCTAACATAAATAAGATTGTCTTGATGCATCAGAACTTATAACTAATGAACTGGATTTCATCTGCAATGTAGAAAATAAAGGAAACATGTAAGGGGGATAATCAGCATAGTAATACCGTCATGCCGTTATGACTTCTGTCAAATTTCTCTACATTTTTGTGTTTTGCATAGGGTTAGATTTTTAAAGAAAAATAATTTCCCAGGCTTTCCTCACTGGTTATCCTGGCTATTTAAAAAAGACCTTGTATATCTTAGGCATTGTTAAAAGAACTTTTAATTCCCTTTATTTTGGTGTATGATTGATTGGTGTAATTTGGGTTATAGAGTATACAGCTTGGCCTTACTTCAGATGTGCACCTATCAAAAATTTAATAACTCCACTTGGTCATTTTTCACTTCGTGGGCTTCAAAGGTAAATTGTATAATAATAAAAAAATGATAACTTTTTAAACTTTTTATATATTTTATAATTGTTTTCATTGCACGTTCAGAATCTGGTATTGTCTACTCTGGCAAAATTCATTTTCCCTATTTTAATAACTGCTAAAGTTAGTGTAGTTTGGACTAATTCAGCTGATTTCTTGAGCACATGGGAGTAGCCATTTTGGTCAGCTTAGATCATGTACAATTTCCACAAGTACAATATGTAAAGGAATTTCAGCCACAGTACATGAAAGTAGCATAGAGGTATGCAAACATTCTCTCCATTGTACATGTTGCAAATGCAAACAACTTCACCTTATACCTGTCACTCTCTCAGAAGTACATAATATCTGTAGAGTGCCACCCGAGTGGTTTGATGAGAAGTCATTCAAAGAATTTTCTGTTTTAGTAACAGCGACTATATTTAATTGGGAACTGGCATCATTCATACAAATTTGAAAGTCCGTCATGCCAGAATTCTTTTTGTCAAATTCTGATCAGCAGTTTGTGAGAAATCTAAAGATTTTATTTATTTTGAGTAATGGGGAGGACTAAGGACCCCATGTGACCCTGATTTGGGTTGCAACCTGAGGTTGGGAACCGCTAAGTAAGAGAAAGAAACATTTAAATTCATGACTACAAATAGATTTATTACATAAAAAAATACAACATGTAAACATACAATTTACATGTAATGTACGTATATGTATACACAAAAACCTCAAAGTCAACAACAGGAACAGATGCAAGACATGTATTTTGTAACTCAATTCTTTTCTTGATTATTTCATGATTTTAATTTTGATATCAATCTTTTCTCAAGTAGTTCACTTTCTACTGTTCTTAGGAATTTTAAGTCATAATTATTGATCCAAAATCTAGGAATGTCTTGCAAGATTCTGAAAAAAAGTTCATTAATAATGCACATGTAAGACTTATCATATTTACTTGCTTACAAGTCTGATCCAACTGCATAGACCCAGATCTGCCGTGTCATAATTTGCTGGCACAACTAGGTCTATGCAGTTTGTTAGGAGTAATCAGTATAAAAAACCACTGAACCTGATCTGCCGGCACATTATATGATGCATATCTGGGTCTATGTTGTTTGCAGTTGGACTCAACTTATAAGTGAGTATATAAGGTAATTCTAGGATGCACTGGTCCAAGTTGGATGCTTTATTTTTGCAGAGGGCATGTTTACTTGAAACATTTCCATGATCTAAAATGAAATAGGTAGAAACTCAGCACAGTCTATGTCTTTATCTTTAGTTTCCATACACCATCTATTTACTGTCTGCAGTCATATATTTTCAACAATTTTTTAACAAAATTAAGAAACTAACCATAAATTGGAATTTTGTTTCAAAAAGAAAACTAGGAAATACATAATACACTTAACTAATAGCACTTGGTACATGAACATATGCACATACATTAGGCAAAATAAATGGATGCCTAGCACAGTAACATAAAACATGCATTGCACTAAATGTGTAAATAAACCGATTACGAGTTCTTTGAACAAATGAAACAATAGTAATGTGTAAAATTGTACAGGTCGCAATACATTGAAATTTGTTCATATTTTTAATGGGAGCTTATACATCTCTATATCGACATTCTATTTGCATTGTTACTTTTACATTTACTGAATATCAATATCTGACCTTGACTTATCTTTTTTTGCGACCTTAACATTAAGAAATTACTTTAAAAAAGTCCTTAATAGACAATTTTCAAATTCTTCTGTAGCTAAAGCATCTGATTCATATAACTGTCCAGTATGTCATTCATTTGGTGACCCTAAAGTTATACATAGCTTCAAACCCTTTCTTTTTTCATGTCTATTAGTTTGTCAAAATTCCACAAAAATAAGTGACTTGAGTATCTATAAAATTACAATTTCAATAAAAAGCGACTGAAAATATTTTATCACTTGTAAGAACATTCAATGTCTACCTGAAGCAAAGCATTTTAAATTTAGCCCGAAGTATGTCATATTATATTTCCAACTTGACTCGGATACAAAATAGTATCTTAATTCCATTTGGATCCTGTAGAAATACAATACCGTTTGGATACTGTAGAAATACAATACCCATTGGATACTGTAAAATTCAAAGGACTTCATAAGAGGATGTTTTCTGTCAAATTTGGTCAAAATCTGTTTAGCAGTTTCTGATAAGTCATTTAAATGTTTTTCTATTTTTAGCAATGGCTGCCACATTTGATGACAAATCGGCATAATTTGTATAAATCTGAAAGCACTTCAGGCCAGGATGCAATCTTTCAAATTTAGTCAAATTCTGTTAAGCTGTTTTTGAGAAGTCATTTGGAGGTTTTTCTATATTTAGTAACAGTGGCCATATTTAATGTCAGATAAGCATAATTTATATATATAAAAATTGAATGACCTTCATGGCAGGATGCTTTTGTTTTCAAATTTGGTCAATTTCTGTTAGATGCCTCAGGTGGCCGAGTGGTCTAAGGCGCTCGCCTTTACAGATCACTGACATCTCACCTCTGTCCGCAAGGGTTTGAGTCTTGGGCTCAGCCCAAGTGGGTATGTGAGAAAGCTTGCCAGTAGCTTCCTGTGGGTCGGTGGTTTTTCCTAGTTCTTCCTCTACCAAATATATTGGCAGTCATGTATAGCCTATCATGTGCTGACAAATGGCCATTACAACAACAACAATTTCTATTAAGCAAATTTTGAGAAGTCATTGAAGGTTTTTCTACTTTTATTAATGGTATCCATTTTTGATGGCAGATCTGCATCATTTGTCCAAATCTGAAAGGCCTTGATGCCAGAACGCTGTCAACTTTGGTCAAATTGTTTTAGTGATTATTTGAGACATCATTTAAAAGTTTTAGTAGTGGTGGTCGTATTTTATTAACAGAATGACATCATTTGTGAAAACCTGAAAGGACTTAATGCCAGGACACTTTGTGTCAAATTTAGTCCAATTCTGTTCAGTAGTTTTTGAGAAGAATTCATCTGAAGGTTTTCTATATTTAGTAATGGTAGCCATATTTGATGTTGGAGTGGCATCATTTATGCAAAATTCAAAGGCCTTACAATAAGCAAGCTTTCTGCCAAATTTGGTCAAATTCTGTTAAGTGGTTTTTGAGAAGTTGTTTTGTTAAATGTTTTCCAGTTTTAGCAATGACAGCCATATTTATTGGTGGAACGGCATCACTTGTACAAACTTTAATGGCCTTTATGTCGGAATGCTTTTAATCAATTTTGGCTGAAATTGGTCCAGTGACTTTTGAGAAGAAGTTGAAAATGCTTATGATGCATGCTGGATGCAGGAGCATGTAAGGAGCTCATCTCACCTTATGGCCAGGTGAGCTATAAAAAATGTTCTAGGGTTTGTTGTTGCAGGACAAGATTATGGGACAAAATATCACAAGGCCCCAGTTTTACTACATTTTTCAAAATTTATACTCAAATTGAATTTTTACATTATTTTTGCTTTTAGTACTTCTGCCAAAAATACTGCGATTTTAGTAAGATGTAAAAATAAAAAACAACAACTCTTAGACCTTTGTTACTATTGGAAAAAGAGTGGAGAACTTCTTCAAACATGAGGAAATCCTCTAATTTCCCTCCAAGATGAAAAATGACTTTAAGACAATCTAAATGTGCATCACTTAATTGTGGTTTCATCAACATTGTAACTACTGGTATATAATGCATGCCTCATAATGAAATGCATAAACCAAGAGCTGTGCATTATTTGCCAGCATGCTCAGGCCTACAATGTTTCCATAAACTAGACAGAATGAACAGTATGACATGGACCTGGTGGCATGTGATGGCAGATCAAGGTCTATGCTTTGTTGGTGTTATGCATGGTTAATATGGCTTATTATGTCTGCCAAAGTAGACAGGTCACTTAACTGAATGTCATGTCATAATTTCATACTAATATCCAGTAGTGAACACTGGTATTTTAGCATTACAACACTGGCATTACTATTGCTGCAACAATGGTTAATGAAAACATATGTATTTGTTACATAAATGTTTACTTTCACATACTAGCTACTGTTATATTTGTTAAATATTTGATACCAGTAGACATGTTAAATATTTGATATCAGTAGATGTGTTAAATATTTGATACCAGTAGACATGTCAAATATTTGATACAAGTAGACCTGTTAAATATTTGATACCAGTAGACATGTCAAATATTTAATGCCAGTAGACATGTCAAATATTTGATGCCAGTAGACATGTCAAATATTCAATACCAGTAGACCTGTTAAATATTTGATATCAGTAGATGTGTTAAATATTTGATACCAGTAGACATGTCAAATATTTGATGCAAGTAGACCTGTTAAATATTTGATACCAGTAGACCTGACAAATATTTGATACCAGTAGACATGTCAAATATTTGATGCCAGAAGACATGTCAAATATTTGAAGCCAGTAGACAAGTCAAATATTCAATACCAGTACACCTGTTAAATATTTGATACCATTAGACATGTCAAATATTTGATGCCAGTAGACATGTCAAATATTCGATACCAGTAGACATGTTAAATATTTGATACCAGAAGATACTGTATATTATTTCGCTTTCATGGGTATCAATTTTCATGGTTTTGTAAAATTACATATTTTTGTAAGTCTTTAAATTCTTGGATTGTGGAAGGGGTCCTATTGTTTCCATTGCAGGATCTTCCATTGCCTGTAGCACCCAATAAATTCCTGACAGTAGGTTCCCCATGCAAAATAGGAAATTTACAGTAGTCTAATGATTTTGGTCTCTAGCCTGTCCAAAGTGACTAAATGGTTGCTATGATACAGGCCAAATTCTGAACAGGCAATACTGAAGCTAACTTTTTAAAATATCTTTTATACTTCGCAGTTACCAACTTATAAAAGAAATAATTTTAGTTAATGATATTTCAAAGTTCTATGAGATACATTTTACGGTGATATCTTATAAATCAACCCATCATTACTATTGCCGCAACAAAAGTGTATAACCTTGTAAATATTAAAAGCATCTACTATATATACTGTTACAATTATAATGTTAAATGCTAATTCTTCTGCAATTAGATTTCTTTTAAAAACACTACAGACCAGACCAAAAAAGTTCAAAGTTAAAAAATTTAGAAAAATCTGAAAAAGTTGCTATAATGTGATGAAAATCTAATCAGTTCATCTACACATGCAGACAAACATGTGCATCAAATTTCTTTTGTCCAACTGAAGCGGTTTGTAATTAATGTCGCTAAAATAATATTATAGCTTCATACAATATTTTAAAATTTGCTGCATATAGCAGGACTTGAAAAAGTCTGATTATCCTAACAAGTGTTTTGTGTATAAGGACATGTGGATTTATCCAGAACAAACAGCACAAATTATAGTTATGGAACAAATGTAAGTCCTGGAAGAAGAGTATCAATTTTTAAAAAAATTAGGTCTGCAATCCACAAATTAGCTGTAAACGACTTTCTTGAAGAAATTATTAACAAAATATATTTCATTATTATCTTGAATAATATTTATACGAAATCAATTTCCTTTCTGACACTGAGAAATGTATGCTTCTGAAAAAATTTCAGTTTTAACTATGCTTCTGTAGAAAAATTAAAAATTAATTTATTTTACTTTGTAGATAAAAACTGTGGTAGGCAATAAAATTTGTACTACCCGGTAATATCAGTTTTCTTTTCAAAGCAGAAACGAATTCCATATACATTTCATGATATACTGTATATACTTGCTGATAAGTCGAGTCCAACTATAAACTGCATAGACCCAGATTTTCCATCAGATAATGCACCGACAAATCTGTGTCTATGAAGTTTGTTAGAAGTAATCAATAAACAAACAACATAGACCCTGATTTGCTGGCACATAATGCGATGGCAGATCAGGGTCTATGTTTGCAACTGAACTCGACTAAAAAGCGAGTATATACAGTACCTAAGGCTTTTCCATTAAAACAAAGGGGAGACCTATGAAATTAAGCTCTTAAATTTAAGCAGAATTATGAATACACTTAACCTTGCATAAAAGATCACCTATAATTAAACAACTACCTGTCTCAGCCACATCCTCAAGGTCCCTGCAACCAAATTTTTGAGGAATTTATCCTACAATAATTAACCACCTAAAAAAAGGCCACTTTTTCTGCTTGAACAGTATAAAGTTTATTATTTTATAAGATTTCATTTTCCATTGGTAAGGCAGATTTTAAATCGGCCTCACAAAAAAATAAAAACATACATTTCTAAGCATATCTAATAATGCCAATCAACTATCTTTAAACTTTTTTAAAAAAAGTTAAATGCCCTATTCAAAATTAACAACATTTTTTCATACTTATAAAAACAGTCTTTGGAAATAGTTGGCCCTTTACTTACCTGATTAAAAACCATTCAATATGTCAACCACTTTAACAAAATTTCATTTATCATCCTTTCTCATGTTTAAAAATTGTAACCTACCATATACAGTCGATTTTAAGTCGGGTTCAACTGCAAACTGCATAGACTCAGATCTGCCATCACATAATGTGCATAGACTCAAATCTGCCATCACATAATGTGCATAGACTCAAATCTGCCATCACATAATGTGCCAGCAGATCAGGGTCTATGCAGTTTGTTAGGAGTAATAAGTAGAACAACAGAAACTTTGATCTGCAGGCGCATTATGCGATGGCAGATCAGGGTTTATGCTGTTCTGAAGTTGGACCCAACTTGTAAGCGAGAATATACAATACACAAATTGGCTAGCCACAGTACATGCTATTTCATGAAACTTTATTACTTTATTGTATCTATGTATCATGAGCACACAAACAGATGAGACCCAGATTTTCCTTTGTACAGTGTGCCAGGCTGATCTGGGTTCATGCTGTTAGTTTGAAGTCCTAAGTACTAGAACAGAAATGACCTGGATGTGGGCATATTATACAGGCTGATCTGGGTCCACACTGTTAGTTTGAAATTCTAAGCAGTAGAACAAACGGCAATAAATTTAATCTGTGGGCACATTATACAGGCTGATCAGGGTCCACATTGTTGGTCTGAAATTCTAAATAGTAAAATGGCAATGACTCTGATCTGTGGGTACATTATAGAGGCTAATCAGGGTCCACATTGTTAGTTTGAAATTCTAAATAGTAAAATAATAATAATAATAATAATAATGACTTAATAGAGCGCTTATTCTTTTAAAAAGCTCTAAGCGCTTTACAACATAACATTAACACATAAAGGCATAAAAAAAATTTTTTTTTAAAATGGCAATGACCCTGATCTGTGGGCACATTATACAGGCAGATCAGGGTCCACATTGTTAGTTTGAAATTCTAAGTGGTAGAACAAACAGCAATGACCCTGATTATGGGCACATTATACAGGCTAATCAGGGTCCATGGTGTTACTTTGAAATTCTAAGTAGTAAAAACAACAGCAATGACCCTGCTCTGTGGGCACATTCTACAGGCTGATCAGGGTCCATGGTGTTACTCTGAAATTCTAAGTAGTAGAACAAACAGCAATGACTCTGATCTGTGGGCACATTATACAGGCTGATCAGGGTCCATGGTGTTACTTTGAAATTCTAAATAATAAAAAAAAAAACAGCAATGACCCTGATTGTGGGCACATTATACAGGCTGATCAGGGTTCACATTGTTAGTTTGAAATTCTAAGTGGTAGAACAAACAGCAATGACCCTGCTCTGTGGGCACATTATACAGGTTGATCAGGGTCCATGGTGTTATTTTCAAATTCTAAGTAGTAGAACTAACCGCAATGACCCTGATCTTTGAATCAGAAACTGCTCTCTGCAAACTGTTGGAAATCTCATTATCTTAACAAAACCCGATTTTATCATTAAAGAATTCTTCATAGTAAATGATAAAGGAACTATAGTTGTATAATGACTCCTTTCTTTCTTTCTATCGGCTCCGATTCATGCACAAATGTTTTCTTTTTTATATATTCTGTTGTATGTACAGCATGTATCCATATTTCATACTAATGCTGTAACAATACTGTAACACCTTTAGGAATTACCAATATTTGTTATGGCCATACAATATGTTGTATCGCCAATTCCTGTACTGTAATACACTAAGGTCCATGCTAGGGGACAATGTGGGCAAAATAGTCACCCCAGTGTCAGTCATTTTGTTCACATATGCAGAAAGAAGCAAAGTTGTCTTTGCCTTTTCTGAAGTTGATGTCTTCACCATACTCTCCTTTTGACTACTGAATATGTTTGTATTCGGACTTCAATATCAACTCTTTTGTCTTCTTTCTGTTCAATAAGTAATGTAAAACAGTTTAAACATATTATTTTCATGCTTTTGATCACATGTTGTGTCGATTTAATTTTGTCTGCAACTATATTTCAATCTATTCTATTCCGGCAAAAAATGTACATGAGGTTTGAAGAAGCAATTGAAATTGCATGCATTTGTAACCCAAATGAAAGCAAATTATTACTCTTTGGAGGTCTACAGTATTTCTTTTGTTTTTTTATTTGACTCAGAGGTTTAGTAAAATGGCTGTGTGGAGCAATTGTTTTGAACATTCTAAATTTTGACCTGTTTACACTCAATTTTCCCCATTTTCCCACCACTTCGCCCTCTTCCTGCAGGGAAGAGAAGTGATGTAACCCTAAAATTTAAATCAAGCGTGAACCCTGAATATACGTGACACAGCATAAGAACAAAATGTATGTTTACAATTTTCAAATTTTTGACATTTGCAAGTAAATGACATTATTGGATCAGCAGCAAACTGATAAAATTTCTTCATATTCTATTAATACCCGCATTTTATATTCTATCATTAATCCCACCTTCCTCGAATTCTGTGACATTGTCAATAGTTTTTAAAGCGAAATTCACTGAAGTTCATTGTAATGGTTACAGAGCAAGTGATAAGATAGCATATCAAATGTAATGACAAAGTCAACCTCATAAGTTGTTTATATAGAAATTAGCACAAAGTAGGTACCAAGATACATATCTCAATGGGACATAAATCAGCACAAAGTAAGTGCCAAGATACATATCTCAATGGGACACAAATTAGCACAAAGTAGGTACAAGGTATGCATTTCTGTGGGACATAAATTAGCACAAAGTAGGTACCAAGATATGCATTTCTGTGGGACATAAATTGGCACAAAGTAAGTGCCAAGATACATATCTCAATGGGACATAAATCAGCACAAAGTAAGTGCCAAGATACATATCTCAATGGGACATAAATTGGCACAAAGTAGATATCATGATATGCATCACTGTGACACATAAATTAGCACAAAGTAGGTACTAAGATACATATCTCAATGGGACATAAATTGACACAAAGTAGATATCATGATATGCATCACTGTGACACATAAATTAGCACAAAGTAGGTACTAAGATACATATCTCAATGAGACATAAATTGACACAAAGTAGATATCATGATATGCATCACTGTGACACATAAATTAGCACAAAGTAGGTACTAAGATACATATCTCAATGGGACATAAATTGACACAAAGTAGATATCATGATATGCATCACTGTGACACATAAATTAGCACAAAGTAGGTACTAAGATACATATCTCAATGGGACATAAATTAGCACAAAGTAGGTATAAAGATATGCATCTCTGTGGGACATAAATTAGCACAAAGTAAGTGCCAAGATACATATCTCAATGGGACATAAATTAGCACAAAGTAGATATCATGATATGCATCTCAGTGGGACATAAATTAGCACAAAGTAGGTACCAAGATATGTATCTAAATGGGACATAAATGAGCACAAAGTAGATACCAAGATACGTATCTCATTGGGATGTATGTATTGTGTATTATGACATCAGTGGTAATACACATATCTGTATCAAACCTGTTACAAACCATATGTGAATACTAGAGCACAGTTCTAGATAAGAATTTAAAACTAAATACATTTAAAAAAAATCTGATGGGATATTTTGTGAACACCGCAAAACACAAACTTGTGATACCAGACTGAATCTTAATTGTCAAGACATTAATCATGCCTTTTAGAATGCGTAAAACAGCTTATCTGAGTGAGTGTTCTTACAGTCATCAAGTATTATCATTTTACACATGTATGAAACATTCAAAACTTGTTCCAATAGCATGCATTATGTTGACTAAATGCTCCATAATAAATTTGTGACTTTGGGGATTTAATGCCATTTTAGCACATTATAGGCCATACATGGCGTCCAGTATATTTGGTGGAGGAAGAGACTGGGAAGCACCAACCCATTGGAAGCTACTGGTAAGCTTTCTCGCATACCCACATTGGTCAAACAAAGACTCAAACACATGCGGACAGAGGTGAGATCTGAGTGACCTGTAAAGGCAAGTGCCTAAGACTAGGCTCCTGGGGCCCCTCCATAATTAAACATGGACTGTGCTTATGGCAGGACCAATATGCTGACAGCTTTTGACTAAATGCTTAAAATTAAATTATGTGTAATTTTTAATGCATTAAAAAATCTGTTTGCATAAAATACACAGATACGCAGCTTATACAGAGCTCTGCTGGAGAACAATTTTGAATATACTGGAGACTAGGCAAAAAAGCTGGTAAATTTTCTTAAAATAAATATGTTAAATAATTATTGGTACCGTTAATGTGACAGCAAGTGATGCAAAGTGTTTGCAATTTTTATATTTCTTAATGTAAAACTTTAATGTCTGTGCTGCTTTTTTACTTGTTTCTTCAGAGAGCTGGAAAAAAATGAACTTCATGCCTATGTTTTAAAATAAAAAATCCTAGAATAATACTTCACCAATATTTTACCAGTCTGTCTAAATCTTGAAGTTGGCAAACAACAAGATATTCCATGCATCAATACAAAAATAACTTACTGCAACTGATATTCTTGATATAAAGAATAAATCTGCTAAATTTCATTTTCCACACATAAAACTGGAGAAATGTTTTAAAATGATAATACAATTGCTGCTTGACCTTTATTAAGGACAAAAATATTTCAGGTATGAATGAAGTGTAAGTTGGTTGTCTTAAGAAAACACATTATCAAAACTAAATGTCCCTAATTTAGTATCAGAATCAGGCTAGGAAAAATCTGACCAAATTAATTAAATTATATCTAGATATGAAAGTACCGTATTTACTCGCGTATAATCCGCATCCAAATGCAAACAACATAGACCCTGATCTGCCTTCGCATAATGTTGTTTGTTCTATTGATTAGTCCTTACAAACTGCATAGACCCAGATCTGCCAGCGCATTATGCAACAGCAGATCTGGGTCTATGCAGTTTGCAGTTGGTATTAGATTATATGTGAGTATATACAGTAAGCAGTTTGACAAAACTCTACATTTTCAACTATATTTGACCTTGACATGAAGGAAGGGGGAAGGGGGTTAAAGCATAAGTTCTTCTATATTTCTGCAAAAATTATCAAAAATATTCATCTGTAAAACATATTTAAAAATAAAACATTTGTCCTCCTATAGAATAAAGTCATCTGAATCCTGCAATGATTCATTACCGGCCATGTCATGTATCTCTCGCAAAAGAAATACCTTATTTACTTGCACATAACAACAGTGAACATCATAGACCCAGATCTATTACATAGTGTGATAACAACCTGTACCTAACGGTCAACATCACAGACCCAGATCTACCATTACAGTGGGACAACAACCTGTACCTAACAGGGAACATCATAGTCCTAGATCTACCATTACATAGTGTTGTAACAACCTGTACCTAACAGTGAACATCATAGACCCAGATCTACTATTACACAGTGTGATAACAACCTGTACCTAACAGTGAATATCATAGACCCAGATCTACCATTAGTTTTATAACAGCCTGTACCTAAATGGGTACATCATAGACCCAGATTTATCATCACATCGTGTGATAACAACCTGTACCTAATAGCAAAATTGATAAGACCTAGATCTACCATTATCATAGTGTTATAACAACCTGTACCTAACAGTGAACATCATAGACCCAGATCTACCATCACATAGTGTGCTGCCAATCTGAACATACCTGGCCTTTTCTGTCACATGCTAGAAAAAGACCTCAGATGTAAATATGGACCATTTAGTACTGCCCTCAAGCCTGTGGTGGTTATTAACATCATCATAACTTCACTGATGTCACAACAACTTGATAACATGCCATCACTAACAGCAACACAAGCAACAGTTTAAGGCTATTGAAACTGAATGATTTCTTCAATTTTTTTAATTAATTCAAAAGTTGCAGAAATAACATTAAAAATCAAACGCGCAGGTACTTCATTGATAGTTGATAGTTATTTTCAACACCAATGGTTTCATGACTGTCTATTCTTTGCACAGTTTGCCATTTTTTTTTAGTCTGCCAAAAAATTACCAATTTAGGAAGCATCGCTATAATTACCTCAGTCTCTTTAAGGCAGCCAAAGTTATTTAAATTGCATCAGAAAGAGATGAGACTGTTCCAAATGAGTGTGTCAGCAGATCAAAGTCTGCACTTTCCTACTTATGATTCTGATATGCCGGAGGATTATGGAATGGTAGATTGGAGTCTACTTGTCGCAGTTTGGGTAAGTATTATGCATGGGTAAAATACATATGTCCTTATAAATAAGATGCAAACCTCTGTATAAACAGATACATACATTTATACAGTCTGTATAAATCCTCAGTTTATCAACAAGCCTTAAGGCAATTGATTGGCCAAACTTATCATGAACTTAAATTTCATCCAATCAGACCCGTATTTCAGGATCAGAATTTTGGACTGGGATTTAAGTCTAGAATCTATTAATATGATACAAATACTTTTAAGTCTGGCTTTAAACCAGCTATATCAAATGTTTTAAGTCCAGACTTAAACTTCAACATGTCTAGACTTCAGCTTTTTTAATCAGTTAAACTCCAGTCAGATTTAAATTTCATCCAAACAGATTGATGGTTTTTGGACTTCTGTGATCTCCACAGAAAATTTTTGTAGGATAGTGGGTGTCCTGGAAGGACACCATTTCATCAGCATACATGTATAAAACGGCCACTAATCATACACATCTTAAATCAAATGTTACCATGTATGTAAATACAAATTTTAACAAGAGTACTGTGAACGACATATGCCTGCCTCCTTGTTTAATAGTCCTCTACATAGGCAACTGACATTTCTGTGCCAAAACCACTTTTCTTCTTTCAGTCAATGACCTTGACCTTTGACTTGTTACCCAAAATTGAGTCTTCTTTCTTGCTCAAAGTGTAGGCCAAAACATAGTTTGGTCCAGGTCTGTGATGTAGAACTAATGGTATTGTGCAGAAACCATTTTACTTATTTCAGTCACAGTTACCTTGACCTTTGACCCTTTGATACCAAAACCAGTAGAGTTCTTTCTTACCCCAAGTGCAAACCTTCCACAAAGTTTGGTAACTGTATATGGAGAACTTGACTTATTGTGCAGAAACCATTTTTATTCCAGTCGCAGTGATCTTGATCTTTGACCCCAAAATCGATAGGGTTCTTCCTTAAGAAAAGTGCAAGTCATTCTACAAAGTCTGGTAA
The DNA here is from genome assembly GCA_029931535.1 of Margaritifera margaritifera. Classification (NCBI taxonomy): domain Eukaryota; kingdom Metazoa; phylum Mollusca; class Bivalvia; order Unionida; family Margaritiferidae; genus Margaritifera; species Margaritifera margaritifera. The sequence goes on from JAQPZY010001617.1 coordinate 3,477,421, forward strand.
CTGTAGATTGTGGAGACCTCAAGTTATTGTGCAGAAACCATTTTTATTCCAGTCGCAGTGATCTTGATCTTTGACCCCAAAATCGATAGGGTTCTTCCTTAAGAAAAGTGCAAGTCATCTACAAAGTCTGGTAACTGTAGATTGTGGAGACCTCAAGTTATTGTGCAGAAACCATTTTTATTCTTCAGTTACAGTGACCTGGAACTTTGAGCATTTTGACCCCCAAATTGATAGGGTTCTTCCTTACCCTAAGTGCAAGGCATCCAGAAAGTATTATAACTAGATGGTGGACAACTTATGTTATTGTGCAGAAAAGAAATTGGCAACAGACAGATGGACATCAAAACATGCTACGCTCTGCCTTATGGCAGGTATATAAAAATTGTGAAGTTTATTTTCACTGATCCTAATAATGGATGATGCAAGTTATAAACAAATGACATTTGACTTTTTTATTGTTTGCAGTCTCTCACATGAATTAGAGTAGAAAATCTTGATATTTAATTCTAGATAGTAGAGAGCTGGGAGTTTTTGTATTATCTGCATATTAATATTTGTCTGAGATTATGTTGATATTACTGCATACAATGTGAGAATTTTCCATTATATGAAGTAGTCACTCAATTGCTGGGCTGGTGGTGGGAGGGGATCCACTTTTGTCCCTCATATTAAAGGTAAAATCTTTAATTAAAGTTACTTTCTTTATCCATAATAATCATGTAGACCAACAATGTGTTCCCCAGTAATGTCAGAAAGTAATAAAAAGCGGCAGAGAACAACTTGTTGGTCTATTTATTGTGAAGTTAAACAGTACTTTTGGCTTCTTTTCCAATTAAACCCTGTTATGAATTTGAGTTCACTGCCAGGTAGTATATGGTACAATGTGGCCAGCCAATGCTGAGTTTACTATATACTACAGATCAAGTGTAAAGCCTATATCATATTAATCAAGCTGGTACTCTCATCCTAGCAATGGGTGAGAATGATGGCACTTTTATCTTACTTGACACAGATTAGCAACTGCAAATCAAAGCTAAACTGGTGAAATTAATAACCAAGCCAGCACATGTCCAGTCCAATTTCATCAGACTATCATGGAAGCATAGCTGTATGGAACATCTTTGAAAAGATAGCAGTTGCTTGTGAGAGAATAGTGGGCCTGCTATCCTAAAAGTCCGTGGGAAAAACACTGGACTTAAAGTCCAAACTCAGGTTCTATGGTTGAAATCCAGGCCTGGATTGCAGAATTCTAGACTTAGTTTCAGACTTCAGTGTTATTAGTAAAATCCAGGCCATGATTGCCTAAGCCACTATTTCTTAAACAGCTCAATGAGATCCTCTTCATTCTTCACTTTTACAGCTGTAAATCCAAAATAATTAGACAACTACTTGTAACTAGATTATCCCACAGATCCAAGATCCCTTCTTAAGAATCCACTAATGTGTAGTTGAACTATCCAGTTTGTTCAAAAGGTCCTGTATATGAGTCTTGGGAAATCTTATCACAGTCACTGTCTCATCTCAAAGCCATGGTACCATCTTTCCCTACCAGCAGCTGAAGACCAGATGCTGAAGAAAAAACAAAACAAACAAAACAATTAAGATCAGTTTAATGAAACAAGATACAAATACTTTCAATTTATGCAATCCAACAGTTGAAAGAGATATAATATAGTTTTGGTAATGTGAAATATCTAAACGTTGGTAAAATTATTATGTATATCTTGGAACTGATGCCGAAAACTATAACAATGACCAACTGGTAACGGGCACGAGACTGGTAGTCTCATAGGAACTTTTTTTTACAGGTCCTTAAGGCCTGAAAAAAAAAATGCACCAATCCTAAGATAAATGGGCCCCAATTCCAATATAAAATATTTCACAAGATGCCCAAGTGGGCCCAACATCACTCACGTGGATTACATACCTGCCATATATGACGTGTCACACAAAAAGCGCTATTTTTGACCCCCAAACCCCCTGACACAGTTGTTCTTGAAAAACAGGATATTCATGCAAGTTATCTCTGCAAGAGAGAGAGAGAGAGAGAGAGAGACTGAGCGCTTGAGTTTTCTTGACATCATGATATATGCCCATAACCTGTATAAAAAGTAAATAGTCATGTTTAATGCTCATGGAAAACTATCACCTTGGGGCAGTTTTATACAGTTGATCATCATAGAGGTGATTAAAATGTAAGTCGGTCAGTCACAGATAAACAACCACTCTTGGACAAATTACTTAACAGATTGACAATAGCTTGGGTGATGTTGTGTTATGAATCCTTTGTGGCATGTTTGCATAGATAAAGTACACAAAGTGGAACAACCCAATTTGTTTGAAGTTAAGTAAGTGATGTGTGTTGAAGAAACAAAAGTTATTACTCTTTGTTATCTTGAATGATAATGTTTTAGCCATCTTTATTATAGATTAATGGGTAGTTCATGAGTAGCGCCAAAGTTTCTTTGAAGTCGAATTTTACGATAGTTGGAATAGTGTAAAAGTGTGATTCATTTCTTAATGCAAAATATTGAAACACACCTGTGATTCTGGGAAGGATGAGCCACTGGCAAAGCAAGCAAAGCCCAGCAAAACTAAATTTTAGAACTCCTGGTTGATGGAGTTTGACTACAAAGCACAGCAGCAAGGGGAAGCATTTTATTCTCTACACATACTGCAAACACCATATAGAGATTAGCCAATCGGAGTGTAAGACATCCGTCAATATAGTAACACCACCTAGCATCAGGACAATGCATGAATGCAGAGCTCAATCCCAAAAGTAACTAACATGTTTAAACATTCTAACTAGTGTGGCCACTGCATGTTCGACACTTCCTCACAGCAATGCAGATGCAAAAAGATCATTTTCTATGCTGAGAAAAATTCAACAAGATCTTCATGCAAGTTTGAATAACAGTACCATTCAGTCTCTGGTCTGTGCAAAGATGAACTCTAATGACACTTGCATCAACTTCAACCCCCCCACCCCCAACTATTTGAGAGTAGTAAAGACTGTATCCTATGGATTCTAAAAACAGAAACTTGGTGTTTTTTTTATTTTTTTTATTTAATGACAGTGTGGTTGTGATTGTGTGCATGTGTGTACATATATGTGCTTGTGTTGTGATGATATTTGACAATGCTAAGGGTCAGATCATTTAATTTTCCATGGAGGTGGGAGGAGGCGGTGGGGGTGCTTTTTTGTAGAAGAAACAAATAATTCTTACCTCCATATAGTTTGACAAAAATAACCTTGCTCTGATTTGAAGAAAAACATTAATTACATATATTATATTAGCTGAAAAAATAAATTATCTTGAGGTAAAAGAAACAAAAGTATTCGGTATAAAAGAAATTCCTTCAAAAATAAAATGATCAGTCTATAGGTCTACCAACTATTTTCATTTTGAAAGCATTAAATGCTTCAAAGAAAACTGACATTTTATTTTCTTTTATTCAAATTTGAATTTGCAATCATTTTCTACAGGCTTATATGTGTAGATAACTTATTTTCAATTGTACCATGTTGCTTTTTGGGGTCATCCCCCCCTTCTCCTTGGGGCCACAAAACACACTTTTTGAGTCTCAACCTTCCCCACAACACTGTGTGGGAGGTTGGCAGGTATGGACTTCCATAACTTAACAGTTTACTGTTTCACTAAGCAGGCTTATGTATTGGGAAACCCCACTATAACATGCTTCATTACAACACAGATTCAGATATAACATGGTTATAGTATAGCTCCAGAGTTTTTACAACCAAGTCACCAATTTCTCCCGACTGGTTTTTTAATTTGAACAAAGTTTTATTGTCACAGTAAATAGTTTTATTTTTTAATCTGGCAAAATGTATTGTATTCTTAAAGAAATGTGTCTTTCTTTAAATCAATACAGATTGTATAAAAGCTTCTATTTGTGAATGTTCATTGCAAATCTGTCAATAGGACGCCACTGGTCTTTGTTCTTATCTTGTCATTTTTAAAGACACCAACTCTTAAGATATGCTGATACAGTAAAACCTGTCTTCAGCAACCTCTATTATGAGTGACCACCTGTCATTTACGACCACAACCATCATGCACGGATCGATTTTATTATGTAAATGCACTGTCATGTGCAACTACCTGCAGAACACAACTGGCGACCATGATTTCTTGTCAAAATAACTGATTCAATACTGCTATGAACAACAGCATCACAAAAGCAGAGATAAACACCAATGACCTTTATTGAATCCTTTGTAACAATGACCACTAAGGAGGATCTGCAGGCAAATGCGCAGATTGTTCTAAACAACACTGCTATGAACAACCACATTGCAAGAATAGAGATAAACTCACTGACCTTTTTATTTAATCCTTTGTAGAAATGTCTGCTTAGGAGGGTTTGTTCTAAACAAACAGAAGCCGAGTCTGGCTACCGGTTTTCTAAAACCTACAGGTCATGCAGATAGCGTCGTATGCTACAGACCATAAACCAGACTAAAGTACCTGTTACTAACCACATCTGTAGTGCCAAAGTCATGTAAATCCCCATTGCAATTAATCATTCCTTCTGCAAAGGGAGTCACTAACCACATCTGTAGTGCCAAAGTCATGTAAATCCCCATTACAATTAATCATTCCTTCTGCAAAGGGAGTCACTAACCACATTTGTTGTGCCAAAGTCATGTAAATCCCCATTGCAATTAATCATTCCTTCTGCAAAGGGAGAGTGATGGATGTACACAGTCAATTCAACAGTTCGTATTGTTTCTTTATCTTTGGCAAACACTGCACAACCCAAAAAAGGTCATAATTAGACCTTCTTAAAGGTTCATAAACAGTGAATGTACGGAGTACGTTGTTTGTCATTGGTGGCAATCCGTAATGACCCAGGTGAATGAGATTTTGTCTTTGTCTTTAATAAGTGATTATTGTTTTCCAGATTTTATTGTCATTGTAAAAGGTTCATGTTTCTTGTTTAAACCCATACACCAAGCCATCATCTGTTCACCAAAGTGCAGCTGGTTAAACCCTTTGTTTATCAAATTAATCTCTTTATGTTGTCGGTGAATTAAGCCTGTTGCTTTTGTCTCTCAATAAATTTATTTTGCTTCTGGTTGGGTTAATTCTGCTTTTTTATTTCATTCATTGGTATATGTATATTCCATATTTACTCAAAGCCTGATAAAAATCGCTAATTCATACACAGGATGAGAACGTGTTATCATAGCTAACTGTGCAATTGTTATACTACATTTGAAGTAACTCTGAAAATTATGCACATGCGAAGTTACATTATGGACAGGATAAATAAGTATTACCTTAGTCAATTTTGCAATTCATATGCTAATACATGTATAATCTTCAATATAAATGTAAATGTAAATTTATTTCTATATACAATTATTTGGAGATGAAATCAGTGCAATATTTGAACAAAAACTACATAAAAAAGAAAAAAAATTAAATGTACAGTAATTGTGGATATTTTTCATTCTTAAGCAATGTTGAATTCTAACCTTAAAAACTGATCACCTTGCACAAACCTGTTATGAGACCACCTGTCTTGAGAGACCACTTTTTGTTGGCAGAAAGGGTTGTCTCATAAAACAAGTTTTACTGTAATTGTTAATCTAATCTGCACTGAACCATCAACAATAGAAATAATAATTCTTCTTTGTGTTGGTCTTTAATGTATTGTATACAATTACTGTTCACACCATGGCAAACAACAGAGCACCAAGGCTTGCTCAGTCAACTGGCAATACACACCTATGCATGAAACAATGTCATTGCTGAAATAATTTTATCATTCATATTGATGAATCAATGAATTTATCTTCCTAATCAAGGAATTACAAATCATCAAAATTAATCCCACAGCAAACGCTACAATTTACATAAGAAATAAATAATTATGTCTATCATGTACATTTTAAAGTCATTATATGGATATACAGTAAAAAATGGTCTTGAGAGACCGCCCTTTCTGCCAGCAAAAAGCAGTCTCTCAAGACAGGTGGTCTCTCATAACAGGTTTGTACAAAAAGACCAGTTTCCAAGGTCGAAATTCAGTACTATTTAAGAGGGAAAAATAAGCACAATCATGTACATTTATTGTATTCTTTGTTCATAGTTCTTGTTAAAATATTGCATGCATTAATCTGAAATAATTTTAAATAGTAATAAAGATATACATCTATCATTAAACAGGAATCACATTTATATTTGAAGATCACACGTACATGTACTAGTATTAGCATATGAGTTCGTTTCTAATTGACTCCTTGTCTTTTATAACATCCAAAATTTGAGTTTTTCCGACATTTCAAATGGCTGCTATGTTGCAAACGGTCTCCCGTTTTTCACTTCTTTCAATTACATTAATTCTTTCCTCCAATGTTAGAATTTGTCTCTTTTTCATTGGAAGTTCTGCCATTGTTATTAAAGTGCTAGGTGTTAATGTTATAAGGGATCAATTGTAATAACGACTGTAGCGGTTTTTATCAAGCTTTGGGGAAATATGGAATACATATACAATGTATATGTACCAATGAATGAAATAAAAAGACACAATTAATTGATCCAGAAACAGAATAAATTTATTTAGAGACAAAAGTCAAAGACTTTATTCACCGATGATACAAAGGGATTAACTCTATAAACACAGGGTATAACCGGCTGCACTAAGGTGTACAGATGACAGTTTGGTGTGTGGGCTGTAATCTCTGTAACATCAAAAACACCTCAACAAACAACACAAGCTTTTCACAATGACAATCAAATCCGGAAAACGATTCTCACCTACTGGTATTAAAGACAACCTCATTCACCCCAGGCATTACAGATTAACTCCAAAGACAAATGATGTATGCGACCGCTATATTGACTCTGGCACTACAATGGCGGTTAGAGACATGCACTTTAGTCTGGTTTACAGTCTAGAACAAAGGAAACTACATGCATGACCTGCAAAAGTTAGGAAACCGGTAGCCAGTCTAATTTGTTTTTATAATTTTTCTTTTTAGAAAAGTCTTAACTTTGGAAGCGGTCGTTGTTACAAAGGATAAAATAAATGTCAGTGGTGTTTGTCTCAGTTCTTGCGATAGTTCATAGCATTATTATTTTAGAACAAGCTGCCATACGCGGGAAATCCTATGGATCATACTTTAGCCGAGGTATTTCCGAATGAGCAATCGGCATGTACTCTAGTCTGGTTTACAATCTATAACATATGACACTACATGCATGACCTGTACAATTCAAGAAACCGGTAGTAAGCCTAATTTGTTTTTAAGTTTTTGATTTTGTTTTTAACGTCTTTGCTTCTTAAGTGGTCGTGGTTACAAAGGGTTAAATAAAGGTCAGTTGTGTTTATCTCTGTTTTTGTGATGCGGTCGTTCATAGCAGTGTCGAAATGCATATTTTGCCAAGAAATCGCGGTCACTGATCACGTTCTGCAGGTGGTCGCTCATGACAGTGCGTTTATATAATAAAATCGATCCGTGCATTACGATTGTGGTCGCTCATGACAGGTGGTCGCTCATAGCAGAGGTCGCTCATGACAGGTTTTACTGTACCAATATCTACCTATCTATCCATTCATGCTGCAGCATTCTCTCTTGAGGACCATATGGCTATACCAATATCTATCTACCTATCTATCCATTCATATTGCAGAATCCTGTCTTGAGGACCATATGACTATACCAATATATATGTACCTATCTATCCATTCATACTGCAGAATCCTGTCTTGAGGACCATATGACTATACCAATATATATCTACCTATCTATCCATTCATACTGCAGCATCCTGTCTTGAGGACCATATGACTATACCAATATCTATCTACCTATCTATCCATTCATATTGCAGAATCCTGTCTTGAGGACCATATGACTATACCAATATCTATCTACCTATAGCATCCTCTCTTGAGGACCATATGCAGTTGTGCATCAATGCATATTAGTAAAAGAAAAAAGAGCAAGAGGCCAATGATCAATAATGCATTTGAGTCTCTGTCTTTAAGGGAGTGCCAACCTAATTTGTTTTGCATGTCGGTTGCACAAGCAGTTTGCCTAAAATCATACTCAATCCTTTTTATTTCCCTAAAGTAAGAAATGCAGACATCATCTTCTGAGCACTCTGATGTACATGGGTAATTGTCATTGTGATACTAGGCTAATTTACAGATAAGATACTTATAGTCTTTCATCCTTACAGTGAATATGATAATTTCAAGTTACAAGTATTGTCACTGGACACTTGACTTTGGAACAGAACTATTTATGTTGTAGGGGTGGAGGGGTTTGTTGCTATAATCAAACATGCTACTCCCTGTTTTTGCTGTGCTGTAGTGCAAAGCCATAGTTATCAACACATTTTTCAATATAGTGCTCATTTCATGTATTCTTTCTTCTCTCTTTTAGAGAATAATGCAACTGTTGGTTGGAAATCCTTCTTTACCTAATAAAATATAATGGCTACTCCCAAACCGAGTACAGTGGTCACATTGTACTGTTTACAGAGAATCCCTAAGGTAGTTTCACACCTGTTAAAATGTAAATCTTAAGTACAATACAAGCTCAATGTGTATATGTTTCAATTTACCTATTATTTTTCAAGTCTGAATACGAGTTTCTCATTAGGTCTGATTTGGGCATTTTATTGTTGGTAAAATTCTGGCCCGTTGGACATGTATAGCATATATGAATATTTCTGAAGGCTTGGTAGATAGTGTTTCATAAGTTTGCGTCAGTTTATTAGCAAGGAATTAAGTATTTGTAGTCAAATGGAATCTAACAGAAAAAACTGTACAGGTTTAAAATTTATACAACACTAATTAGTGACCTTGACACATATACATGTGCATGCTGAAACAAAATTGTGCTCTATCTTTCCCAACATTATTCTTGCAAACATTTTTGCATTGAATTCATACACACTATAATCAATGATGGAATGATTAAAAATGTTGCTTCTTTGTGCACATTTTTGAGGGAATTAAAATGGATTCACTGTTAAAAAAAATGCACCGAGATTGGTTGATGAATACACATGTACTTTAACTAGTCATGGTATTCATATACATGTACCTAAGCATGGTTCCCTGCAAAAAATTTAATACTAATTATGCAATCAGTTTAATTATTGAATAATATGCATCAATTTAAGTTGGTAATTGTGTCATTGAAGCCCAGTTTTACATCCACCCCCATTCCTCACCTTTCTCTGACCAGATGATATAATGCAACATTTTCTTCAGTTAACTGACTTGTTTTTGATATTACACAATATGTTATATAACATGATCACACTCTGTGGACCCTGACCATCAATTTTTAGTGGGGTCTCCCTGTAGTATTGTAAGAACACATCCTATGGTAACTATCTCACAAACTTTATATCAGGTTGATTTTATCTATTTTACTATATCCTGATAAGAAATTGTGTCAAAAGATAAAGGCATAATTACTATGCAAAGTCTCTTGCTCATAATCAAACTCATCCAAGATCTAGACGATATAAACCCATTTACCAAGTCTGATAGAAATTGGATGAGAAATATAGTCTCTTGATCTAAAGAGGTAACAAGCTCAGCCAATCAGATGCAAGGTATGTCATTAATATGTGCAGACATATCATATTATAGAACCTGCCTATGATAATGATAATATAAGCTTATTTACCATGGTGGAGCAAAATCCGATTGGAATTTGGTGTTCCAGGGAGGTAAAAAGGCTAGCCAATTAGATAAAAGATTACCTTATTAATATGAGTAGCTCTTCCTCATAATCACACTTGTCCAACATTTTGATAATATAAGACTATTTAACAAGTCTGATCAAAATCTGATCAGAAATATAGTTGCTTGAGTGTTGACAAGCTCAGCCAATTAGATGCAAAGTCACATCATTGATATGCACGAATTTCAATCATCATCATACTCAACCAAGATCTTGATGACAGAGGCCTATTAACCAAGTTTGATCAAAATCCTATCAAAAATACAGTCTCTAGAGTTGTAACAACTCAGCCAATTAGATGCAAGATCACGTCATAAATATGCATAGGCCTCACTCATAATAAAAATCATCCAACATCTTGACGATAATATCCTACTTAAAAAGTTTGATTAAAATCAGGTCAGGAATAGTCTCTCATGTGGTAAGAAGCTCAGCCAATAATATGCATGATAAGCTCATTAATATGCATGATAAGCTCATTAATATGCATGATAAGCTCATTAATAAGCATAATAAGCTCAATAATATGCATAATAAGCTCAATAATATGCATGATAAGCTCATTAATATGCATACTAAGCTCAATAATATGCATACTAAGCTCAATAATATGCATGATAAGCTCAATAATATGCATACTAAGCTCAATAATATGCATACTAAGCTCAATAATATGCATGATAAGCTCATTAATAAGCATAATAAGCTCAATAATATGCATACTAAGCTCAATAATATGCATACTAAGCTCAATAATATGCATGATAAGCTCAATAATATGCATACTAAGCTCAATAATATGCATACTAAGCTCAATAATATGCATACTAAGCTCAATAATATGCATGATAAGCTCATTAATAAGCATAATAAGCTCAATAATATGCATACTAAGCTCAATAATATGCATAATAAGCTCAATAATATGCATACTAAGCTCAATAATATGCATGATAAGCTCATTAATAAGCATAATAAGCTCAATAATATGCATGAGCTCATTAATATGTATAATAAGCTCAATAATATGCATAATAAGCTCATTAGAATGCATAATAAGCTCAATTATATGCATGATAAGCTCATTAATATGCATGAGCTCATTAATATGTATAATAAGCTCATTAATATGCATGATAAGCTCATTAATATGCATGATAAGCTCATTAATATGCATGATAAGCTCATTAATATGCATAGATCTTGTACATAATACAACATTCTGTATCTTGACGCAGTCTTTCCAGCAACCATTTGTGAAAAAGTAGGGATAAAGTAGGGAAAAAGGAGGGGAAAATCGGGATATCTTACCTTCATAAACTTTACAAAAGCATGCTCTTACTCACATACAACCCATCTCTTTAGGCAGGTTGCCTCTACCTTCTTAAACATCCAGCTCCACATTACAAAGACCCTACCTGAACTTGCTTCTCTATGGCTGTTTATGCAGTGTGTCGTCGATTTTCAACATAAAATTGAAAAAACCTTGGGACTGAAAAGCCATTTTGGGAAAGTTAGGAAAAACTGGGAGTCTGACAAGAAAGTAGGAAAAGTAGGAAAAACAAGGACCATTGGAAAGACTGTTAATGATATAAGCCTATTTACCCACTTTAATAAAAAAAATATGATTAGAAACAGTGTTGCTAAATAGTTGAGAAGCTTGGTCAACCAGATGCAAAATCACCTCATTAATATGCACGGATCTTGCTCATAATTGTACTCATTCAATATCTTGATGATTTAAGCCTATTTACGAAGTTTCATCAAAACTGGATCAAAAATAGTCTTTTGTGTGGTAACAAGTTCAGCCAATCACATGCAAGATCACCTCATTATTATGTGTGAATCATTGAATTCCTGCAAGATCTTGATCATATATGCCTATGTTCAAAGCTTGATAAAAATCAGATGAAAAATATGACTTCCAGAGAGGTAACAAGCTTAGCCAATCAGATGCAAGATTGTCTCATTAATATGCACAGATCTTGCTCATTATCGAAATCACTGAAGATCTTAAAGATACAAGCCCATATTCCAAGTTTGATAAAAATTATGGCTTCCTGAGTGTTAACAATCTCTGCCAATCAGATGCAAAATCACCTCATTATTATGTGTGGATTTCCCAATTATCCAAATTGTCCAAGATCTTGATGATATAAGCATATATTCGAAGTTTTATCAAACTCAGATTAGAAGTATAGCCTCCAGAGTGGCAAAAAGCTCAGCCAATCAGATGCTAGATAACCCTATTAATCTAACTCATCCAAATTCTTAATAAATTTGATCAAAATTTGATCAGAAATATGGCCTCCAGAGTGGTAACAAGTCCAGCCAATTGAATGCAAGATAACCTCATTAATATGAATGGATCTTGCTCATTTTCAAACTTGTTCAAGATTTTGATAATATAAGCCCATATTTCAAGTCTGATCGAAAATGGATCAGAAATATGGATTCCAGAGTGGTAACAAGCAATTGCTGAAGGACAGCAGAAACACAATGCACTACAGATGAAGGGCCATACCATAAGCTCACTGGACCCTCACAGCCAGGTGAGCTAAAAACCATGCAAAATTCCCAATTTCAGCAATTTACTCCTGAAAATGTTATTTCCAATTAATCAAATGTTTTGACCAATATGATGGGCCCAGGGACCATTCCCAATCATCTAAAAAAGATCCCTGTGTCACAGGAGTATGTTGTGCACATGTATTTGGTGCCCTCTTCAGTATAAATGACATAAATCCACATGCCTGGATGTTTTTAATTTCCATATTATCCCTAACAAATATTGAGTACTATTTAAATGTTATGAAGAAAATTCAAAAACAAAAAATTTTTAAATTACAAACTCATATCATTTCATGGGGTACCATTCACGACTTATTATTAACCTATCTTGAATGAGACTTGTCATCCTCCAATACACCTAAGCAAGAGAGATAGATAGTACAGTCTACTCTTGTTTATCTGATGAACTCTGTTGTACTAGAAATTGTTGGATAAATGTGACTGTTGGATAAACCAATTTTACCAAAAGACAAAGTTCATTGTTTGACATTTCTGCTTTGTTTACATCTCAGGTTAATTAAGTGAGAGGTAACCATAATACTACCTGACCACTGCACTAGAAGCACGTTCATTGTCATGACCTTGAGGCATATCAAAGCAACTTCACTGACATCAGATTGTTGGAACAATTAGGCCAAGAATAGTTAATGTTAGACAAATGAATCGATAATATATAAATATAAAGTATTTTGTATCCAAAATAAGACATCATAGTCAAAACACGAGACTGTCAGTTAAACACACAGTTTTAAGTAGGAAAAGAACTGTTTTGCAAAATTTCATCAGACATTTATCAACATGATTGCTGGATTAACGGAGTCAGATAAAGTTCAGTAAATTGAACTTTGTTTTATCCTTTCCCCATAATTCCTGAAAAACTCTGATATGTCTATACCACAAAGTAATTTGCCACATTTCACCTAGGCCATCAATCCTACAGAACTTACTCCAACTCTTTATGAAACTACTTTTATTTTGAGCTACTAACAATCATGACATATCTAGGTAGAAGTAACTGTGGTTTGCAGCAATTTAACTTTACGGCTGTGATGGTACAGCATATATCGTGGTGCACAATTTTTAATAACAAGAGTTATGCAAACAGTACTATAGTGGACTTTAATTTTTGTCAAATGACTTGCAAAACTTTAACTTTAACACAGAAACTTAACAACAATGCCATTGATGCCACCAGAAGAAGTGATACCTATGTTGTGCAGATATTCAGGTTTGACAAGAATCTCACCTTCCTCTTGTTCTGTAGGCTGTAGGTTGGTTGACCTAAGAAGTTCTTCCACCAAATCTTCATTGTCCACTCTGGACTGATCAACTCGCCTTTCTTTACTACTGGTCTCCTCTAGTTTCTAAAATAAAATATTTTTTTTCTTCAAAATAGGATCATGGATGCCTTATTAAAATTATCAATTGTTTATAAAGTAAGGAAATAGGTAAAATACAACTTAAACCAGATATTTAAAGGAAATGAAATTCACGAGTTGAAGATTTGTTTTGAGATATAAAAAAAATATAATCAGAAACACATGAAAACAAACACAAACTCATACAACCAATTAGATCTGTTCTATTTAAACATACATGGTACACAGGGAAGGCAGTTTTATTCTAAATATATGCCAGGGTACTCTGATTACTCAAAGAGTTCAAATAAAGATGAAAATTCTAAATCGCATCTAGGCTGAAAGTGCCTTCTCTGGGTCCCAAGTATGTTTTACTGGAACAGCCCTTAGCTACTTTGGTACTGGTCTGGATGAATTAGAATCTAAAATAACAGAATCTCAACTGTCTTTGTACCATATTGCTGATGGTGTACACTCATACCCAGGGCTCGAATTTAACACAAATTTCTTTGTAGCCAGAAGGACTAGTATACTGAGAAATTTACTAGTCCTGCCAAATCTTTACTAGTCCTGTCCAAAAAACAATGTCACACACTTGTATTGAGATTACAAACAATTTTATTTCATTAATAGCATTATCATATGAAATGCAGAAGTACAGAATTAAAAATCTTGCTTCAAATCATCAATCAGTCAATTCACATTCCTCGTTTCTCAAGATAATCAGGATCCAATTCCAGAAAGGGATCCAGGTCTCCTTTCTCATCCTCCACCTGCACTCTGGGTCCATATGGGATTTGTTCTGGTCTCCTTACCCATCTGAAACATTCCACAAATGTATTGCTGGTGATGGATCATATGTTGGAATGTCATTTGTATGGAACATTATGAAGAGTAGGTCGGACAGAACCCAAGGTCGCAAACACGATCTCCAGTCACTCTTCACCATTTTCATCTCCGAGAAACCCCTCTCAGCATCAGCAGAGTGGGCTGGGATTGTCAGGATAAGGTCAATCAATGCCAGAATATTCTTGCAGTCAGCAGCACATGATTTTGCAACTGTGGGCCAAGTCAAAGCATAGATGTCTTTGTAACTGCAACATAACAGAATACATTAAGAAAATATTAATCTGAATAAATTTACATAATGGAAAAAAAAAATGAAAGCAATTTTTACAATTAAACTTATGAATGGAACTTATTTTCATGTGATAAGTTGTAACATTACAATTCAATTGCATTATATGTGAGTGACAGAGTTGTGCATTTAAAGCTGCATTTTATATTTTCAATGGGTATTTAAATTTTAAATTCAAGAAGACAACAAAGATTCATACCTGTTCAAGGTGGTTCTTGATGGCTGTATATCCTATCCAGAAGCTGTCAAGTGCTCTCTCAGTGTGCGGTAACCAGCGTGTGCCTCCAACCCTGCTTGGCATCACTGGTGATACGTCAAGAGCAGCAAATGACCTCTTGAGATTACTTCTGTTGAGGGGACTGTTGTGGTAAAAATAATACAGTCCCATCAAAAGAGTGTTCATCTTTGTGTAATGGGAGGTTTTTGTCACTACATCTTTATATGCCAACTCAAGCCGGTGTGCAAAGCAGTGAATACCCTGTAAAGCTGGTTGGATGTTTTTCAGTTTAGATACAACTCCAGCATTTTTGCCCATCATTACACTTGCTCCGTCACTACCAAATGCAACAATCTTATTCTGCCAATTAGTGATTCCAGCATTATCCAGTGCAGTGGTGATCACCTTCAGGATCCCTTCAGCATCTGCCTTCTCTACACTGTCAGTTGCTGGGAACGATTATTTAATCTCTCCTCCTTTGCAAATTCTTACATATACAATTTCCTCCTCCTGAATTGAACTGTCAGTACAACTGTCGCACACTACTGCAAGAAACCTTGCTTCATTCACACCTTTCACAAATTTCTGCTTTCCACTTTCAGCCATGTAGAGAGTAAATGTAACAACCTGTTTATCATTCCTGTAAGTCTCTCCAACATCAACCCCTTTCCTCTCATCCAGCTGACACATCCATACAAAATCAGTGAAGGGTCTTCTGTTCTTTACGATAGCATGTGCATTTCTAAACAAATTAACGAGCCGTTCAAACACATTGCGATTTAAACTTTCCAAGATCTTACCAGCGGTCGATTCTTCTGGTGGCATCTGCATAGCTGCTGTTCTCTCTGAACTCTTTTTGTGTTGCCCACAGCTTTCATGTGCGTTTACCGATTCAATTTTAAAGTTCGAACAACCCGCAACAAAACTGGATGTTTTCTCTGTGTTTGTTTTTGCGAATTCCGTACACCAATTACACCGCATAACGTTCTTCTCCTTATCATAATTCAGCCATTCCCTGTCTTTTGTCCATGTCTTCTGAAATGTTCGATTACGCTTTTCCCTATCATAAGAATTATTCCTCTCTTGTATGTCATTTTCATTCAACTTTTGCTTCTTTTCTGGTGGCTGAACACCTTCTATAAAACGCCACATTTTGCCTGTCTTGCAAGGAGGGAATTGTGCCTCGTTTTGAAATACGAGATGTTACAGTACAGCTGACGCGGATTATTTAAAGTGAGAAAAGGAATGGCACAGTGTCCTTTATATAACAAAATCAGAGCAAGAAACATGTTTCAAAGCATGTGCCTCTGCCCTCCCCCACCCCCCTTAAAATTAAAATGCCTCTCCTAATAAAGACTTGACTTCAGCAGATGTTCTGCAGGATCAAAGCAGTGGCTATTGTAAACACTGTTATAAAATATTAGCATCAGAAGATAATGTTAGTTTCAGCTTGGAAAAGGTGCGTTCCTATCAATTGAAGCCATCAGACTCGGCGTGTTGTACTTTACAGCTCCAATTATGGTCTCATCATTAACAGCGGAAGTTTGGTAATTGTTCTGCAGAATCAAGGCAGTGACCATTGTAAACACACAGTCATAAAATATTAGCATGAGAAGACGAAGTCAATTTCTGCCTTGGAAAGGTGCGTTTCTATAATAAGAAGCCAGCCGATTTTGTGCATTTCGCTTAACAGCTCCCATTATGGTCTCATCATTAACAGCAGAAGTTTGGTAATTGTTCCTAATTAATCGGACCTCAATGTATTGTTGAAATTAATAATAAGGTGGAAAATTTTCAAATCTTAGATGCTCAGAGATTTGAATTCCCAACAAATGTACGGCATTCTGCTTGGATATCTCCACGTGTATTCAATTATTTGTTCGTTCTTGTAAGGGAAAAATATAAAAACTATTTTTATCATCATAGAAAAAAGTAGTTATATGGAAATGATGTGTCAATAATGTAATCGTAACATTGATCTAATTCTTATAATTATTTCGATGCAAATATAAAATATGCAGTTTCCCGTTTGTGACTGTTGGAGCGTTTAGCTAGCGAGCCCAAAAAAAAATAAAAAATAAAAAATAAACAAACAAACATGCAAACTAATTTCTTTGAATAGTTTTTGTCGTGTTTCTGTGGGTGGTATACCGCTTTGTAGTTTGTTACTGTGGTCGAGTGGATAAAGTGTGATACCACGTCATTTTTCATTTCATACGTTATCAGATTAATTAGGATCAATTACCAAACTTCCGCTGTTAATGACGGGACCATAATTGGCGCTGTTGAACGAAATGCGCAAAATCGGCTGGCTTCTTGTTATAGAAACGCACCTTTCCGAGGCATAAATTTACTTCATCTTCTCATGCTAATATTTTATGACTGTGTGTTTACAATGGTCACTGCCTTGATTCTACAGAACATCTGCCGAAGTCAAGTCTTTATTAGGGAGAGGCATAAACAAACGCTGACTGTTGATAACCGAAACTTACTAGCCCATCGGACTATTAACATTATGAAAGTTACTAGTCCGACAAGAAATCTACTTGCCTCGGGCTAGCGGACTACTGCTAATTTCGAGCCCTGATACCTGTTTGAAAATAGGTGCTGATCTATCAGGTAGCTATTTGGGACTATTGACCATTGCATAACCTTTCCCATAGCTCAATGAAACAGTGAGATTGTACAAATTGTTAAGTTGCAGCTGATACACAAATTTCCATCGGGAGCCCCGAGTAGCCTAGTGGTCTAAGGTGCTCGCCTTTCCAGATCACTGACATCTCATATCTGTCCGTGTGGGTTCGAGTCTCAGACTCGGCCAAACGTGGGTTCGTGAGAAAGCTTGTGTATATTTGGTGGAGAAAGAACCTGGGAAAATCCCGGGAAGAACCACCGACCCACGGGAAGCTACTGGCAAATTTTCTCACATAACCACATTGGTCGAGCTCAAGACTCGAACCCACGTGGACAGAGGTGAGATGGCAGTAATCGGTAAAGGCGAGTGTCTTAGACCACTCGGCCACCCGGGGCCCCTACACTCAAGCCTGAAAATTATGTCAGAGTGATCAACTTCTGGTATGGTTAAACTACTCTTCTTTAGATGCATCCACATGCCAATTTCCATGAGTGCATGTGAAATAGGGTCTAGGATATTAAGGCAGTAATAAAAGAATTGACTGAAATTCAAAAGTCAGCCAAGTGTGAAAATTACGACACAATGACCAAGTGTGAAAATTAGGTCACTCTGACCAAGCATGAAAATTAGGACACACTGACCAAGTCTTGGCATGGTTAAGTTATTTTCTTCCAGATGCAATTACATACCAATTTTTGTGAATGTTGGTGAAATAGGGTTCAAGATATTGAGGGTATGACAAACAGAAAACTGAAAATACAAAGTCACTCAAGCATGAAAACTGAGTCACACTGATCTAGTTTTGGTATGGCTGAGTTACTTTTATTGTGATGTATCCACATACCAACTTTCATGAATGTATGTGAAATAGGGTCCAACATATTGGGAGTGTAGTGTATGAACAGTTGAAAATACAAAAGTCACTCAAGCATGCAAGTTAGGTCGCAGTGACCTAGTTTGGGTAAGGATGACTTACTTTTCCTGAGATGCATCCACATACTAATGTTCATAAGTGTAAGGGAAATTGGGTCTGAGATACTATGAGGGTAACAAAATATTGAGAGGATAACTAATGAATGAACAAATGAACAAGTGAACAAATTGGCAAAATGCTAAATCCCCTCCCAACTTGGCAAAGGAATAATTATTTATGAATTGTTTAATCAACTCCTTACAGTGCTGTACCTAGGATCCAGTGAGCTATAAAAATGTGTTCCCTGTCCACCAAATCTGGTGGACACAAACTTCAAAGGGAAAAATAATTGTTTGCATTAGAAGTAATTGGGATCAAAATGCTAGAAACCCACAATCATATGCTCAAGGTGCAACACTGCCTCAGAAAAACATATCAGACGTGAAATTTACTTGCACTGATTTGAATGCACACCTTTTTATTTTACAGAAAACCATTAAATTTAAGGTTGCTTGGACCACCCCTTTTGATTGCAAATAAACTACATAGTTGAATGTCATCGTGTCTAAGACAGAAGATAAGTTCTTTTTTTCAAGAGTATTTTTATCTGGTCTCATGCCATCAACTTTTTTTTTACAACAGTAAAAACTAAACAAATGTATAATTACCATATTTGATGTAATCCCACACAAACCCTACCAAGTGCACATCACTCCTTACGATCAAAACTCACAAAAATATCTGGTGTTTAGCGCAAGTGTCTCAATCATAGGATGTCTCACAGAGAAGCGGCTGCCAAAATACAACTAGAATGCATGTGTGGTGGTGGGTGGGGGTGGGTGGGGGGTGGGGGAATTCAATATTTATTCTCTCTGTGAATGGTGTCATTAACAATTAAAACGTCCAAAAATTAGATGTACTTTTTTTTTTTTTATTATGTAGTCTATCCAATGGGATTCTTAGTGCATTTATTGTGGATTTATTGTGGGAGATATTCAGTAAATTGCTGCGAGTCTTATTTCATTATTTACTTGGAACCTACTATTATGCTGAGGCATGCCTTTGTCTTGTTACCACTTGACTTTGTGGCTTAAATTAGTCTTAGAAACAGATATTACGTGTTTTATCTGGTGTGACCATATGGGAGAGAGAATAAACCTCCAAAGTGGAGAGCATTCAATACAGACAAAGGGAACTAAATAATTATTCTAGTATACATGTGATAGGGACACTATGAAACGATCGATATTTGCTTTTTAGGATGTGGTTCTAACCCATGAAATTTACCCAATTAATAATTACCTAATTGCAAAGTACACAGTTGCATCAAATACTGTACATAAAATTTCATTTCAAAGCCGGGATTTTTCTTGGGCGATTGAGAATGGTCTGTCTTTTTGGGGGATAAAATTTCATCTGGTAATTAAATCTTCAGGAGTAAATTGCTGAAACGGGGAATTCTGCATAATTTTGAAACATTTTACATCCAGTGATGTGTATGTAAAAATAGCAAACATGCTGAAAGTAGGGTTTTAATGGGCTGCCTAAGCACACCACCCCCCATCGAGTCCAGTGCCCTGGTTGGGGGTCCAGGGAGGCAAAGGCCCACCCCCCAATTTCCAGACAAAATTGTATTTTGGCCATTTTTTGACCTAAATAAAATGCCTTTTCCAAATAGTTTTTGATAACAAAAGTTTCTCCATATATTACAACGAAGGGACACAATATCCTAAAACAATAGTATTTAATGATTTGTTCTTTTATCTTTTAAGCATAAAAAGTATAAAATATAATACAATTATTTTTCCCAAAGATTACAATCTACACTTGCTTATAAGTCAAGTCCAACTGCAAACTGCACAGACCCAGATCAGCCATCATATAATGCGCCAGCAGATCTGGGTTTATGCAGTTTGTTAGAAGTAATCAGTAGAACAAACAACACAGATCATGATCTGCCAGCACATTATGCAATAGCAGATCAGGGACTATGCTGTTTGCAGTTGGACTCGACTTATACGCGAGAATATATGGTACAACAAATGGACATACAAATATTTAGACATTAATAAACACTGAATGACTTGCTCACTTTAACCGCTTAAGTAGAAATTAAAGTATGCAATCTAATGAATTACTGGAGGACAAGTTATATAAAAAAACTGACATCATTCTCTAGTAAAATCCTATACTTACCACAGCCATTAAAAGAATATTTCAACAAATGCAAATTCTATTCTATAGGTCACAAATATATATCCCATCACACCTCATTCCAAACTTCATTAAAATCCTGTCACAAATAATACCAATTCAAGCAATTTCATTTTCAGAAGTCAATAAATACTGTATGCACAAATATTTATTTAGGAAGTCTACATGTTCCATCTGACAAGTTCAAAGTCTGCCTGCTGATGGTTCTGTCTTGCCTATTTTTGAAGCAATAAAAAAACCTCCTTAGCTTTCATTTTTGACACAGGTTATGTTGAACACAGCCTCTAATTTCACACCATCAACTTGCTTCTTATTCCATTCCCATCATCAAGGCTAGCTGATTATGGCATCTATTTACACCATTGGATTTTTTTTCCACTACAGCTTTCCTTACCAATGCCAATTTTGAAAATGAACAGAACAATGTGTACTGTGTGCTGAATGTCTTCCAATGAAAACCAATGACTGTGAATCTTTGATGTGTAGAAACAATAGGAACATCACTCGGCCATTTCCATCAATTCAAGAAATAACCTCAGAAGTAGTTGTAGGAATACACATAAATTTGATGGGTTTGGTGATTTGCCTCTGGCAAAGTACACCACATATGTTGTGACAGGAAAGGCCAACAATGTTCTGATTGGGACTTTCAGACTGGTATACCATTCATTTTGAGGGGACAGACTAAAGTGCATTCAAAATGATGTGCTAGTGTGCCAGGCATGTGACCTGAATATGCAGGGGCACTGATGAAAATCTGCAGCACAAAAAAAACCTCTGGATGTATAAATTGACAATTCAAATCCGCATTTTCCACAGAATGGCAAAATTCTCACATCAGTGACATAGGGATTGGCACCCATTTACATTAGGATTGTGGCTTATTTTTGGCCCCTGAGGACCTCTAGAAAATCTGTACTAGGACCAAAGCAGGTTCATATTATAAATAGTCAAAAGCAGTTTCTCAAAGAGTACAAATGATTTTGAAAGGAAAAAAAGAAATTATACCCTTCTCCTCTCTGCTTTAGCTATATCCCCTAGTGTGGATCCAGTACTGGGACTTCTTGTGTGGCCACTACCTGATAATGTCAGTGTTTCATTACCAGTCCCTGTACTGGACTGGCGACTGTGAGACATTGAGCCATAACCAGAACCCCTTGAGTGCTGGCTGGCATAACTGGAGTTCCGTGAATGACCCAACACTCTCTCATGGTCTTGTTGTTCTGGATCATTCATATCTGAAACTAAGAGAAGAATTAAAATGCAGTAAATAATCTACATTCATAAAGTTCTCAAACTTTTACTTCTAAGTTGCAAAGATGATAATCTCTTTCCATCTACAGGAATCATATAAAATTTATATCATCTGCAATGAATGTGATTATTACTACAGATTACAGATATACTGATGTGACTGCCAACCAAAGTGTGTTTTGTCTGAATGGGGATATATATAAAGCAGCATTGTTACCAGCTTCCATTCATGGACTAAGTACTTTGTTTTACTCTACATCATAAAAGTTGGAAACAAACAAAATAGAAAGTTAAAGATAAAACTGGGGTGTATCAAAAATATCTAAATTTATTTCTCTACAAGGGTAAATCTCAAATAATAATTATTCCTAACTGGCTGATGTTTATCACTCTAGAATAAACCCCTACCATGAGAGATAATGCTGGGACGGTCACGTCTTGGCAAGCTTCCAAATCCGCTGCTGTTGGATGCAAGACTGCCAACCTCATCTGGAGGTGTTATAGTGACATCAAGCCCATCTTCTATGGATTCCCCAGGGATGTTAAATGATGACTGTGTAGGCCTGGTTTGGAGAATATAATCACAAAATAGCATTCTTCACAAAATTCTTGTGGTTCTCCACATGTCAACAAATGGCCACTGGCAGAATGAAAATGTGCATATAGTCTATCTATAAATTGTAATCCACAAGTTATCTTAAACTATACATAACATCTAATTTCAGCTATATGACCTACATGAACTTTACTAGATTGATTTAGATGGAAGTTACAAGAATAACATCTCTAAGTAATAAAAAGTTCAGAGTTCCCATCTGTTTTGTTTCTTATACTGGATACATTTCAATCATATTCTGACACAGTGTGCATAATTGTCATAGTAAAGTTTTATTTCTGATTTCAGTTTTATACTCATAGATTTTGCTTCCATTTTCTGGAATCTCATCATGACTCAAAGGCTGGATTGAAAACTTCATTAATTATTTAATGTTTAATATGACTCTTTACCCAAAAAAGTTTTCATTTCTAAACTAGAATCATTGACTTTTCCTTCAATTAAAAACTGAAAACAGGTACACCTCTCCCTCGATAACTCATGCACAACGGGGTCCAAAAACAGACAGCACAATAAGTGAGGGCTCAAGTTACAGAGGGACCTCAAAAAAATTAAGAAGGGAATGCCATCCCCGCTGAACATAGAGAAAAACGCAGTGGGGGGCAGGGGAGGAGGGTAATGAGGCTGTTTAATAGCTGAATACTCGTTTTATAATTGCATTGGGAATAATTGTAAATAAAGAGCTTTTTCTAATATAGTTGTTTGCCTTTTTGTATAAATTACCTTTATTTTCAAGATACCCAACCTCTGAAAGATCGTTAACAACATTAGTCCAAGTGGTTTCAACAACACGTGTACGCGAACACATTGTGTATTACATCACTGCTTTTTATACGTCACTGATTTTTGTTGTTGTCGATTCACAACAAAACAAGATTCCTTTTTTTTAAAATAAGGGACATTTATTTCGTGAAACAACCGTCAACGTCGAAACTTGATATATTTATTGTTCTATTAAGAAAATATGGATGCTGTGATTTCATTGCAAGTAACAGTGAAACTTTTTCTCATCCTTGAGGAAATCTCTAAGTAGCAAGTTAGAAATTTTAAGTTCAATACAAACTCTGGAACTCACTTCTAAGTAATGAACCGTATCTGTGAAACAAAGTTTTTTATTCACCAAGTACTCATTTGGCTTGGTTGCCTTACTATCTTTGATCATATTTGTGAATGAGTAGGCTAATTAAGGTAGTTTAATTATATTACTTACATAATAATATTTATAACAGTGTTCAATTGATCAATTGAAATGAGTTGACCTGACACACGGCTGTGACTGTTAGCTCTTACGCAGGTAGGATTTGCATGCCTTTTAACTTTTCTTTTATTCCACCCCCTTTATTTGCTTTGATACAAAAGACATAATTAACGTGATAATACAAAGCAGGTCTGCTTTTAATTGAGTGTAATAACACAGCAAAGACTTCCGCAAGTTGGAGATAAAAAAAACGTCGGAACTTAATTAGGTTCTCACGGAAATGCTCACGGACATAGCTGGGACGGTTGAATTATATTTTTCAATTTTGAATACAAGAGGGCATATTGCATTTATGATGATTAGACTGAAACCGAATTAATATAGAACTAAAACTCAAATTTCTCTTGACAAAACTTATTTAATTGGTATTTATTTTTTAAAGTGTTGCCACCAGTAGGCATCAGTAACATTTTCATTGATCGAAATTTCATCGAATATTATTATTTACAGTCTACTGAGAATGTTGTTTGGAAAGAAAATTTAACAAAATATATGACTTCTTATTAAAAGTTGAAAAGATCATGATGTTGATTCAAATTTCCGGTTACTAACCACTGTTTTTGACGATAAAACGAGCGATATATCAAGGTTTCATTTACTAATTTTGATCACAATTTTTTCTTGTTAAAAAAAAAGGGACCAATTTTTTGGGTATTTTCTAGTAAAAAAAATGGAATCCACGCCTGATCCCACATTATAAGCGGGTTTGCGAGTTATCCGGGTGCGAGTTATCGAGGGAGCGGTGTACAACTAAAGGAATGGTGAGCAATTTTCTCAAGTACATATACCCCTGCCTCTCCTGCATCCCAACTTTACCCCCATGATGGAGATAAGATTGTACTCAAACAAAAGTACTATGAACAGTACATTATATGTATGCCTTATGTTTAACAGTCCTCTATGATGACACAAGTAGTGCATGGTTGAATCTGGCAATGATTTACAAATGGGTCTGAATGTCCTTAACCTTTGCTCAAGGTATGTTCTGTAGTTATGTTCACAAGATCCTGTCATACATTAGCTTAGGCTCCAAGTCAAAAAGGGCAATAATTCTAATGATGACCATATTATTTCCCAAGTTTCATGACAAGCCATTGAAATCTGTGAAACCAGTTGCATGCATCCACCTGCAAGTTAAAAAGAGCAATAACTCTAACAAGAGTCCCTCGAGGGACTTATATTTTACTGGCTAAAGAATTTCCAGGAATCAAAGACCACTTTTTCGTTTTAACTGCTGTGCTGAAACCATCTCCGATATTCTAGAGTGATAACAAGATTTTCAAATTGGCTGCTGTGGTAACCATATTGGATCTAATGAGTACAATTCTCATTTAGGACCAACTAGTGATAATTAGAAGTCTTTTGATGACAACTCCATGTTAATATGACTTCCTGTTCAAGAGGAGTAGATATAAAGATTTTCAAGATGACTGTAGTAGCAGATGTATTTGATGTCATATTGGCATCAGTTTTGTTTAGGACCAGTCTTTTAGTGAAAGCCCCATTCTGATATGACCATCTGTTCAAGAGGAGTAGTGATAACAAGATTTTAAAGATGGCTGCTGTAGTGACCCTACTGAATGTGGCACCAGTTTCATTTAGGACCAACTAGGCATTGGGATGAATGTGTGTGTAAAGTTTCATGGCAATCCTCCAAGTAGTTTAGGAGGAGTAGTGATAACAAACTTATGCTAAAGGATGGACAGACGAAAAACAGACAACAGGTCATCGCATAAGCTCTTCTGTGCCGTGATCTGTACAGCTAAAAATTGCAGGAGCACAGTTATTTGTCAATATGCGCATGATGACTACAATCTGCACCAAGTTTCACAGCAATCCATAGAAAAATCTGAAACTAGTTGCATTCACAAGATTCATACACTGCATAAAGCTACATGGCAAAAAGGGCAATAGCTCTAAGAACAAAAGGCCCAAGTGGGCTTGATATTGTTCACCTAGGTAGTTGCCATATGTCAGTTGTGAATGCAAATTCACACACGTATTGAAACTGCAGAGGGGAAAGAAAAGATTTAAGCACAAAGTTGTGACACTGTCTATTATTGTTGCTGTCATTTATCTTCAGTCTAAGGGTAGCCACAGTAGCTCAGTTGGTAGAGCATCATAATCCAATCCAAGGGTTGCAGGTTTGATACCCACCGATGTAACCCTTGGTCAGCTTGCTTTGTGTATCCTTTGGAAAGGCACTCAGTTCCCATTTACTCAGCATGATATAGACAATAATGTGTTAAAAGTGCCACTAAAACAAAGGATTTTTAAAAAAATAAAAGTACCTTTAAAACCAAGAAAAACTTGCATCCAAGACCATATATATATATATATATATATATATATATATGATCACTGTCATGACATAAAAAGGACAGGTTATTTATACAACCAGCATTGTTGTCCCCTGGATCTCTCCCAGCCCCTGGGGATTAGGTCCCGATTCATAACTCAGAAACTGTTCATAACCCCACAATTAAAATAGAGACACTTACTTGGCATTACAAGAGGACTTAATCTGAGCAGTCAGCATGGATTCCTGTATCTGTCCTTATCGGCCACCCCCCACCCCCTTCGGGGCCCAGCCCCTGGGGTCATAACCTGGAACCTACTGAGATCTTCAGATGTGATGGCATTGGACTCATCAGAAGGCTGCGGGTTTAATTCCCACCATCTGATAAGCCTGGATCCTCAGTAATATGCATGGATCTTACTCATGATCGAAACTCATCCGAGATCATAATGATTTAATCTTAAATAGCAAACTTTAATTAAAATCTGTTGAGAAATATGGTCTCTGGGTGTTTACAAACTCAGTGAATCAGATGCAAGACCATCTCATTAACATAGGTGAATTTCACTCAAAATGGAGTTCATCTGAGATCTTGATGATACAAGCTTACATACCAGGTAGGATCAAAATCTGATCAGAAATATGGCCTCTAGTGTTCACTAGCTCAGCCAATCAGATGCAAGATCATGATTCATACAGCACTGGTGATTTGTTTTTCAAGGAGTTTTCAACGACTTCTAAAAGCTTTCAAGATGTGTTCTTTCTTACAGAAACTGAACTTTCTCCATATCTTAAATTGTTTTATCACTGCAAAAATAGGCACAAAGTAGAAGCAAAACACATAACTGTGAACTACACAAAAGGGATACTACTCCATCTGAAAAACACATAACTGTGCACTACAGCAAAGGGATGCTACTCCATTGGGTAACTACCAGTATCATGTGTCTTTTAATCCAACTAATTTTATCCAATATTATTTACTTAAAAATTCTTTGAAAGTATATGTAAATAAAAAAAAATCTGAATCGAAAAAATGATATATTTTATTAAGATTAAACTTTTTGTATTCCCTTAGATAAAATCAAGAAGATTTTATCAAAGTTTAAGGAGTTTTTCAAGGACTTTTCAAGGATAAAACCAATTTTTTTAATTCAAGGAGTTTTCAAGACAACCCCTCAAATTCAAGTATTTTGAAAGGTTGTATGAACCATGAAGATCACCTCAATAATATGCATGGACATTACTCATAATGGAACTTTTATGAGACCTTGATGATATAAGCTTACATACCAAATCGGATCAAAATCGGATCAGAAATACATATTCTAGAGTGTTCACAAGCTTCACCAATCAGAAGCAAGATCACCTCATTAATATACATGGATGTCACTCATAACTGAACTCATCCACTGCCTTGATTTTATATGCTTACATACCAAATCTGATTGATATCTGATCAGAAATATGGCCTCTAGAGTGTTCACAAGCTCAATCCATCAGATGCAAGATCACCTTATTAATATGCATGGATGCTGCTCATAATTCAACTCATCTGAAGTCTTGCTGATATAAGCTTACAAACCAAATCTGATCAAAATGCAATCATAAATATGACCTCTCGAGTTTTCACAAGCTCAACCAACCAGATGCTAGGTCACATCATTATTTTGCATGGATGTTGCTCATAACCGAACTCATCTATGATCTTGATGATATAAACTTACATACCAAATCTGATCAAAATCTGATATAAATTTACATACCAAATCTGATCAAAATCTGATATAAACTTACATACCAAATCTGATCAAAATCTGATATAAACTTACATACCAAATCTGATATAAACTTACATACTAAATCTGATCAAAATCTGATATAAACTTACATACCAAATCTGATCAAAATCTTATATAAACTTACATACCAAATCTGATCCAAATCTGATATAAACTTACATACTAAATCTGATCCAAATCTGATTTAAACTTACATACCAAATCTGATCCAAATCTGATATAAACTTACATACCAAATCTGATCCAAATCTGATATAAACTTACATACCAAATCTGATCCAAATCTGATATATTACATACCAAATCTGATCAAAATCTGATATAAACTTATATACCAAATCTGATATAAACTTACATACCAAATCTGATATAAACTTATATACCTAATCTGATCCAAATCTGATATAAACTTACATACCAAATCTGATCAAAATCTGATATAAACGTATATACTAATTCTGATCAATATCTGATATAAACTTACATACCAAATCTGATCAAAATCTTATATAAACTTACATACCAAATCTGATATAAAGTTACATACCAAATCTGATCAAAATCTGATATAAACTTACATACTAAATCTGATCAAAATCTGATATAAACTTATATACTAAATCTGATCGAAATCTGATATGAACTTACATACCAAATCTGATCAAAATCTGATATAAACTTACATACCAAATCTGAAAAAAATCTGATATAAACTTACATACCAAATCTGATCAAAATCTGATATAAACTTACATACCAAATCTGATATAAACTTATATACCAAATCTGATCAAAATCTGATATAAACTTACATACCAAATCTGATCAAAATCTGATATAAACTTACATACCAAAACTGATCAAAATCTGATCAGAAATGAAGCCTCTAGAGTACTCACAAGCATGTCTTGACAGATGAACAAATGACAGGCCATACCATAAGCTCACACGGCCATTGGCTAAGTGAGCTAAAATTTGCAGAAGGAAAGTGATTTGTTGAAATACGCATCATCTCCTGATGACCCTAATATTTACCAAGCTTCATGGCAATCCATAAAAAACTGCAGGACTAGTTGTGCTCATGATATTGTGTGATGAATAGAAGGATTGACAGACACAGGGATTATATTAGGCGAGGGTATGAAAAGAGTTCAGCAGAATGCAGTGTCTTGCCTGTGAACAGGGTTATAATGTATATGACTTATCAAAACTTATCACAAAACTTTGACAAAAAAGATTAAAGTTGATATAACTCTGCTGTTGTTAGCAACTCTAGAGGAAAAGTGATGTGTATGTCTTGCCCTTTGCTAAATATAGGCTAACCAGAAATCTTCTAGGTCTCTGAATGTATATATACAGCTGCTACTAAATCACACTTACACTTTGAAAACTGGATCCCCTGACACTAGCTGCACACAAATGGTTACTTTCAGTGTAGAGTTGTCCTGACGATTCTTGGAGTTGTACCCCTCCAGTAGAAACCTGCGATTGACAGCTCCTGACCCTGCAAACTCAGCTAAGTTAATGTCAACAAAACCTAGCTTTTGATAGGCCTTGCCACCTTTTTGTTCCTGCAATATAAAGAGGTTCACTGTATTTTGTGGACATTCTTCAGTAAAATACTAGAATTATGTGTAAATTTAAGACACCAGAAGAATAGATGGGTGGGTGGAGGATTAAAAGCTACAAAATATCAGTTAAGGTCAACAAAACCAAGCTTCTAATAGGCCTTACCAACTTTTTGTTCCTACAATATAAAAAAGGTCAGCGGGAGAGGTAGACATTCTTCGGTAAATTACTAGAAATTGGAGGAAATTTAAGACATTAGAAGAACATATGTGTGGATGGATGATTAAACGCTACAAAATCTCAATCCTATATATACATTATGTATTAATCCTTTAAACCAATTTCCATTCAGATTGCATTATTGTTACTATTCAGTAACTTTTGCATGTACTGTTGCCAACTATTTGACATAGGATCACTTTTGTTTACAGAAAACATGACATCCACAGACAATGATGGCTGGGCAATACAAATAGCAATACCGTGAATTCACTATTCTTCGTGGTGTACAAATTTTCGTGGATTTCACGATTACTTCAAACCACAAAATTAAAGACCCAATGATCATTTATCCTTTTATAGAAACTATAGGGCTCCTTCTTCAATCCAGAAATTTAAAAAATGACAAAAGTATTATTTATCACAAAACCATGAAAATTGATACCCACGAAAATAAATGAATTCATGGTATTTTAGATTTTATAAGAAATTTATAAGAAATTTTCAATGTGATGGTGATGTCAGTGGTATAGTGATCAATGTGGATGTTAGAGAGGGCAGTGTTTATTAACCTAGAGACATCTTGGTTACAATTTGGCTAACAAGAAAATGAAATTGCAAAAATCATTAGAAGTGCCGCCAGAAAGGACAGAGACACATATTTTGTACAAACTAGAGCTGTTTTTGTACCCCAAGCAAGATATCGTATTTGAAAGCAAATGAATATGTTCAAACAACGATAACACATGATTACTTACAGAAAAGAAGATACTTCATCAGCAAAATGAGAACGAGTAACTAGTATTTTTGCCACCATGAAAACCAGCAACACAGTATCACAGATCCACTTACATCACCACTATTATGTGATGTCACACAAAAGTAAGCATGAATGGGATTCTTTCAGTCACTGAGAATTTATGATAGGTGGTTCTTTAAATTAAATAACATTAAATTGAAAAATTGAATTTTTCAGTTATAACATTAAGTTAGGTGTATATGTCAATGACAGTATATAAAATAGCACATTTATGTTTTCACTTGGTTTAAAGTACTGTATTTAACACAATACATGCACTGTGTGCTCACAAAACTCCATGTCAATACGACTATCCACTCAGAATGAGTAGCTATAAGGCACAGGTAACACTTAACAGTTTTTGGCTATGGTCACAGTCAAAGATGTACTCGGCACTAAGCAGTTTTTGGCTATGGTCACAGTTGAGGATGTACTCAGCATTAAACAGTTTTTGGCTATGGTCACAGTCGAGGATGTACTCAGCACTAAACAGTTTTTGGCTATGGTCACAGTTGAGGATGTACTCAGCATTACACAATTTTTGGCTATGGTCATAGTTGAGGATGTACTCAGCACTAAACAGTTTTTGGCTATGGTCACAGTCAAGGATGTACTCAGCATTAAACAGTTTTTGGCTATGGTCACAGTCGAGGATGTACTCAGCATTAAACAGTTTTTGGCTATGGTCACAGTCGAGGATGTACTCAGCATTAAACAGTTTTTGGCTATGGTCATAGTCGAGGATGTACTCAGCATTAAACAGTTTTTGGCTATGGTCACAGTCAAGGATGTACTCAGCATTAAACAGTTTTTGTCTATGGTCACAGTCGAGGATGTACTCAGCATTAAACAGTTTTTGGCTATGGTTACAGTCGTGGATGTACCCTCTCACCTCTGACGCCAACCACAACCAAACTAAAGCTCCATAACACCATCAACATGTACACAGTTTCAAACTCACTGAGAATGGTAAAACAGAATCAGTTAAAAGTTTGGCATGGCAAAGGTGACCCTTCTATGATTATGCTCTTCAGAATCACGCCAATCCCCTTCCCACAATGTGTGAAAATTGCAAATTGCTTTCAACCCTTAAAAAAACATATACTAAACAAAATCAGAGATATTATATATATATATATATATATATATATATATATATATATATATATATATATATATATATATATATATATATATATATATATATATATATATATATATATATATAAAGTGGTGATAACTGCATACCAGACATTACTTTAACAAAGAGGAAAGTGGACCATAAACAGACCAATTTTGCACAAGATCACTCAGTACAAAGTACAAAAATTTCTATAAACACATAAAAATGGAACAAGGAGAAAATGGGCAGCTGCTCATGCACACATGCACATTATAGGCCAAAACTTAACCTTGAACCTAGCTGGTTAAAAATGTTAACCGAAATCATCCCTTTGTGCATACAACATGAAATTGTGCATTCTTTACATCACTGTAAATAACACAGGAGGAATATGACAATAAAGTGTGGCAATTCAATAAAAAATTTACCCCATGGCCAATCATATAAAACTGTT
Source organism: Margaritifera margaritifera (assembly GCA_029931535.1). NCBI lineage: Eukaryota > Metazoa > Mollusca > Bivalvia > Unionida > Margaritiferidae > Margaritifera > Margaritifera margaritifera. Next base: position 3,509,602 of record JAQPZY010001617.1, read on the forward strand.
TAGTGCTACCTTAAGGGAAATTCAGAAGTTTGTAAATTACTTCCTCTCCCTACTATATGGTAATATACTTGATTATAAATAATACATTACCTATTTTTTCTTGCTGAATACAGAAATAAGCTACTTACTGACCCATAAAAAGTATCATTAGTATTTCGATACATTTGTATTACCTTTATCTAAGAAACCTCAGCTGCATATCACCACAAAAATCTTTGACAAACTAAAGGAACTGTGAGCAATTTGTTCATGTAAATATACCCCCATCTCCCACTTCTACCTCATGAAAGAGATTAGTCTAGAGTCAAAATGAGTGCATAACTCTTCTGAGAATAGTGAGCAAAATGACCAGCCAACATGTATAACTTCTGATGAGGAGCATAATATGTACATGCACTAAGTTTTACTGTGATCCACTAAACACTGCAATAGCAGCTGCATTCACAAAATTCTGTTATACAGTGCAGTCAGCTGTAATAGGGGCAATAACTCTTTAAAAAAATCATGGGAGCAGAAAGATTTTTCAATACATGCATCTTTAGATGACAACTATAATATGCACCAAGTTTTGCAGCAATCCATTAAAAAATGCCAGACAGGCTGCAGAAAGATTTGTTACACAGACTGCATTAAGCTATAAAACAAAATGGGCAATGACTCAAGCAAAAATTGCAGGAACAGATTGGTTTGTCGCTGTGTATATCTTCAGGTGATGGCAATATTTACCAAGTTTCATGCCAATCCATCAATCAAAGAATTGCGAATATTGATGGCTTCAAGGGTTGAAGTCATAGTAATTTACATAAGATCTGATGGAAGAACATAACTCCAGAGATATTCGTCCTTTTCTCTATCACACATACTGCCATAAAATAATCTTTGTAATAACTATTCTTTTCTTTATCTATCACTCAAGAATTTATAATAACATTTGAAACATTATTTGATTAATTACTGTGATTTCCTTTTAAAAGCATTTTCTACTATTGTTTCAAACATTAACATCAGCAGAAAAATATTCATGGGAGATAACTCAATCTAGGCTAATCAATGACCTGAATTGTAGTAGCCTCCCTTGACATATAAGACTGACATTAAAATACATTGATCTGTACACTGTCACTAATTTGAGTACAACCATAAAGTTTGTTACTATTATTAGCCTTACAAATTATATTTGGTAAATGAGAATGGACAGTATGCCTTAAGCCCTCTAAACCAACAACAGAGGAACAAGTTGCTCTAATGAGATTGTCATACATTGATACAAGCCAAAAAGGGCAATAACTCTAGCAAATATAAAAATTATGGGAGTAAAGTGATTTGTAGAGATGTGCATCTTCATGTGATGACCATAATATTTACCAAGTTTCATGGCAATCCATCAAAAACTGCAGGACTAGTTGCCCTAACAAGATTGTTTGGTGGACGGAAGGCTGGAGGGATGGATAGGACAGAAGTACTGACAGATGGACATGAGGACTACTATACACATCCTCTATAATTCCTACCTATTATCATTACTCACATTGCTAGGGTGAAAAACTGTAGTGCACATACTTAAAATTGCTTTTTTCTATAGAACCATATGTACGAGGGGAGGCAGGGGAGGTTTCAAGAGGTGTAAGTTTTTAAATGATACCTTTTTTTGTAGAAAAGTTTTAATTTTGCAGTTCAGAGATAAGACGAATACCCATCAACTTAAGTATGAAATTAAAATCCTTGAAGAAAGCCTGGAAAGTATGTAAATGAAAAGTTGATGGCTACGGCTGCAATCGAGAATGTACCCTTTCACCTCTGAAGCCACCCACATTCGAAAAAAAGCTCCATAACCATGAACCTGGATACATTTTTGCACTTGTCAGAGAATAGAATACTTGTAAATTGAATCACTTAAAAGACTGGCATGGTAAAACTGATCCTTCTATGGTCACCCTGTTTAGAAAATCCCTAACATTTAATGAATGAAGATAAAATTTACAGCTGTTTATTTTCATTATTGTCACAGCGGCAGTGATCATGTGTTATGACAATGGCACTAAGTAACTTGCATTAGAGCTGCAGGTAACAAATGAAACATTACCACTGAATACTGAAAACTTTATGCCAAGCGCAGTTGGTAAAATGCTTTTAATAATTAAATAATCAATAAAAGCATCACATCGTCCAATTGCAAAAAGTTACCTAATAAGTGCTAGTTTATGGTAGTTGATCTAGAAGTCAAGCACGTGTATGATCAGACTGAGGTTCGTTAATATTAATTAATGTCCTGGCAAATCAACTGTGCACAACTTTTGTGTGCTTGCTCATTTTTAAGGGGGGGGGGGTAATAAAATTTACTTGGGATTTGTGTGATAGCACATTCTGTAGAAAACACTGTTCTCTATATACAATTAAACATCAATTATCCAGATCCATTGGACAGGGTCCAACAGATCTTGTGCCCAGAACCCAGGGGCAACCAAAATGCTGGTTCTCAGCTACCATATACTGAAGTGAGGTAGTCCAATGGGCTATTATATGGCATCACAAACTGTCCCATTTTGTTTTTAATTTTGCAAAACATACTTACAAATATTCTTTAAAAATGTTCAAAATTGTTTATCACACATAAAAGAAATGTTGTGAAGCTAACAGTTTCATATTCAAGTGCTTTCCTTTCCTTCTTTTGGTTACTGAATTTAAGCTGGACTGCAAGTTTTTTTTATCTGGTAGCCCACAAAACTACCAACTGATTTAGAAATGTGTTGGTCCCTGATCAAAAGATATGGATTTTGTATGGATAATTGTGTGCATGGATAACTGGATATAAAATAAACTGACAGCTCTCTGTTGTCCTTTGACACTGGAAGCCCTAGACTCCAGAAAATGAAGGTCCTTGAAGGAAAACTGAGAGCCAAGGTTAGAAAAGATGGCATTAAATCATTACATTCAAGCAAATCAAAAGAATATATAATAGTAAATCTCCTTCTTCACTTTTAAATATGAGAATTTGTTTTTTATTTCATTACTTTTCTTATAACCTACTGGGGAAAAAGTGCAACCACTGAATTCCCATTTTCAAAAAATTAGAGTAAGGGGCAAAGCTACTGAGAGTCTACAGTGTTCAACAGTCTGAGGTGGGGGGGTGGGGTGGGGTGGGTCCAAGAGAAGCATTTGAAGGTCCAGGATGTGCTGGAAGCACTTACAGAGAGCTCTGAAATTGTATATCTGGGGGACACCTGGTTATCTGAAAGGTGAGACAATACTCTGTGTATCTGGGAGATGCCTAATTAGTCCATATGCAGGAGAGGACAATTCCTTAGCCCAGCTAGCACAGACACCTAAAAATCATTGTTGGTCAAGTGAAATTGTATGTAAGTAGTCCAATTTTGACACAGAAGACATAGACAAAATTCAAATTTTTTGGACTATTTTGCCTGCATCATCCTTGCTGAGCTTGTAGGTCAAAATTGGAATTATTATCAATAATTCTGGATAACCTGCATCAAGATAACTGATGTTTTATTGTACTTTTAATGCTGTCATAATGTTTCTGATGAAGACATACCCTTCTGACTGACACTCGAAAGATGCATGGCTCCAGGATCCCGGTGTTGGCATTGGCTGACATCTTACAAAGAAACCGGGACTTAAAATTCCATTTAACACAGTTATTACACACTTCTTCCCTGAGGAAAGAAAAAATACAAAAATAAAGGATTGTCTTGGTTAACAATGCATGCCTCTGTTGCCTTAAACTTATAGGAAATTCTCTATTTGTATTTATGTAACATGCAAACTATAGATGTACTTGTAACACATCAAATATGGTTTGGACACCTGTCTAATATGGGCAGAGGGTTCTCTTTTATATATTAAATGTACATTCTCCATGCATATAAAACACATTTTACTATACTTTAATTTTTAATATCTTTAATTTTTCGAACACAGTTAATCCATCAAAATCATAATTATTTGCTTGTAGATACAGTTTCATACAGAAAACTTTGTTTTAGTCTTGAAAAATTCTAATTTTTCATATAAATGAAGTCTAAAATGATAAGATTTACATGCTTGAGAACTTAAAAGCACATGCAAATATTGTACAAAAAACAGCAGAATTAAAGATAATGTCTACTGCAAATATGTTCTTTATTACCCTTATTAATTGCCTGACATTTTTACGGTTATTTAGTTTGAAAATTTCTCTCAAAAACAGCATGTAAATAAATGTTACTAGCTATTTTCTATAGAATGTATATTTAACTTAAATTACAACAAGAACTTTGGTCTTTTGTACATCTTAATTATCAGCTATCGATCAATCCAATCGTATTAAAACAACACATACCAGGGTACTTCATAAAGTGTCAAGTTTGGATGAAGTGTTAACAAATACTTTACAGCAATGCATGTATTCCATTCAGCAAATCCTAATGCAAATTATAATGAAACAGTCTCTTTTATCATAAGCAACTGAAACTGTCTCCGTTTTTCCCACTACAGCATGATAATCATGGTCTCTACATATTACAGTATATGTGTTGATCCTGTACACATGAGCTTTGCACTACAGAAATCAAAGCCATTTTAAGTGAAAACTATAAGGACTAAATGAATTAGATTTACTACTTCACAGCTATGTCCCATCTGACTAGTGACTTTGGATTACAAATATGCAAAGCTTGTGTGAATTCATTGTGACATCACTTCACATCCGCAATCTCAAGATTTCTGCTATATATACATATGCCCTCAAAATTAAATCCTCTCTCTCTCTCTCTCTCTCTCTCTCTCTCTCTCTCTCTCTATATATATATATATATATATATATATATATATATATATAATGGGGGCTTTATATATATATATATATATATATATATATATATATATATATATATATATATATATATATATATATATATATATATATATATATAAAGCCCCCATTCTGCCCCACACTTTTTCAAGGTTCAACTCTACAGGTAATGTACACTGTTCACACCAATGAACATACACATACTAATTTTTAATTAATCTTTTTAATATTTGATGCTTGGTACACTAAGGATATTTTTGTTTTATTTTAACAAGGTGAATCTCTGTCAATATATATGGTCAGTGCATGCCAGATCCTACTTTTGTAAGTTTCATAACAGACCAATGACACCTCTGGTCTGGCCAAAAGAAGTGTAAAATCCTTGAATACAAAGTAACAGCAACAAATTGGCATGAGTAGACATCAGAGATCCAATGCTGCCTAATGAAGGCTACAGGAGGTGTACATATACTTACTGACAAAGGATACTGGTCACCCTTTACTGATCAAAACACGGACATTATTTAACTTCCAAAGAAAATAAGACTATGTTAAATGTAACGGTGACTAATTTTGCAGTGTGTATGATCCTTCCTGGGATTTAAACTGAATGGCATCATATGTATGTAAACACACAAACAAAAGCAAACAAACTACATTCACTCATTTGGAATAAGTCCTATTGAGTCATAATTTATTTGAATCCCGAGGTTAAGATTAAAGTGTTATGATGGAATACCAGAGCATTATGCAGGATTTAAAAAATGGAAGAGCAGGGCCATTATTTATCCCAAAACTGCAATTCCCATTTCTATAAGCTATAAACTAATTTCTGAAAACTGAGGATCCAGGTCGAGCAACTGAAGGTCCTGGAAGCAAGGATTCTCAATGCAGAGAGCTCTTGATACCACTGTCCATGACATAAGAATCCATTTTCAAACTTAGGGTACCTCGAAATTCACTGATATTTATTATTATTATTTATTCAAAAGTGTTCTCTAATGCAATACACACATGTATAAGCAAATTACAATATATTATACTATTGTAAGATGATTGTAGCAAAAATGCATCAGATGCATGTGAATTTAACATTGATGATCATGTAGATGTGTTGGGGCCCTCAATGTCAGGTCCTTTATATTTTCCTACATGATCAAGTTCCAAAAACTATTAATGGAGGCAGGGTCCATGGTGGCTTATAGGTCAGCATGCCCAACTAGTGATTAAAAGGGTGCAGGTTCGAATCACACCATCAGATCAGCCCAGGTCAGCTACCAAGGTGTGTCCTTGGGCAAGGTACTTTACTCCAATTGCCACTGCACTAACTAACCTACATACTTTTGTTGTTGTGAAATAACCCCCCCCATCCCCCAACGCCAATTTTTTTTAAAAAATACATTTTTTTTTAATATATACAAACCATTACATACATTATGATACTTGTTTGAAAGGTATGCTGCAAACTTTCTCCTGGTGGATTTTTGTTAACTGCATATTCACCTGTTTACCAAAACCATGTCATGGGATTTTACTTGAACAAATTGATTACACCAGTAAAATTCAATTCAATAATATAAAAATATAAATACATAGAGCACAAATATAAAATACAATTGTGTGTGTGTGTGTGTGTGTGTGTGTGTGTATATATATATATATATATATATAGAGAGAGAGAGAGAGAGAGAGAGAGAGTTCTGCTCCATGACTGTTCTTTAAACACGGGTGTTAGTGTCATTATTTCTTTCTTAAATTAATGCTGTACAAAGTCCAGGAAAATTTAAAATGCTTTATTATAAGATAACACAAATCTTTGCTTGCTTATAATTTTAAAAAAATAAAAGTATGAACGAAAAAATCCTGAATTTTGTGTAATTTCATAAAATTTCATTCACAGGCAATTAAAAGATTTGTAGATTGTTTTTTCCAGCCCTGTAAATGAGGTTAAAAATAAGGTAATGTATTTTCTATTACCTGCTACACATTTCTGTGAAACTTCCTCCCTCCAGTAGGCGAATTTTAGCGAACAGAATCCCACTGACAAAGGGAACATTTGATAACTCTTCCAGATCAAAAGTTATCTGAAATTTGAACCGTTTTTTCTTCATCATGAAGGACATCATTCTGTCTGAAAAAATGTCTCAATTTCAATTGTAAAATAATGAAGTCCCAAAGAATACCGAGTCCATGGTCATGAAATGGCATGCTCCAAAGACATCGTTCATGACAAAATTAAGATTTCTGAAATTTCATTCTTACTATTGGATGTATTCTTTGATAATCTGACATACTTGGTCCATCCAAATAGTCATGTTCCGATTTTGAATCTGAAAAGGAAGAACAATGTATATAAGACAAATATATTTTATGAACTGCAAAATATACAAAAACATAAACAAACATACATGTTGGAAATGGGGCCTGGAGACCATGGAATAGGGAAAATTGTACATACTAAACTTAATTCAGAGTTTTTAAACTATATATTTAAAAAAAAAACAAAAAAAAACAAAAAACATATTGTGTCTTCTATACTTGTATTTAGTTTATATCGTAATTTTTTGCTTTAAATTTTGTAATAAGTTCACAAGCATTTAAAGATCAGTTTTATTGAAGTACCCTTAAACACTCATCTGGATTATGAATATTCAAGTCAAAATTGGAATATATATATATATATATATATATATATATACACATTGCACATATATATATATATATATATACACATTGCAGTTTTGGATTGAATGTGACCTGTAATTAGCCCCAAAATTGACATTGGAATATTCCTGCATATACACATGCATTCTTGTGTGGCTAAGCAAAGTTTTCTAAAGCAAATCATTAAATCAACTAGGTGATACCCATTTGTCATAGACCCCTCGAAGGACTACCAATACACAAAATAGAACAACATAATGAATGGCCATGCCAAGACAATGCATATGGTTATTATTACTCTATAACACAAACACTTCAGAGCATACCTATACCAAAGTGCTCAAATCATACAAAACATTTTATATGAACAATATAAATCATGTTGACCCTTGCTAAAATAAAATTTGCTGGTGACAGGCGTTCTCTTGTGACAAATGAATGACTTGCAATCCATATACACATGTATATATCCAAACACTATTACATGTAACTCCTGTATGTCAAGATCCAACATATTATCACAAACTACATGTGAACTATTCCAACATGCACATCTATATATCCTGATATAACAGGATGAAGCTGGGTGGGATTAGATATATTGAAAACACTTAACACAATCACATGAATGAGATATTTATTATAATGCAAATTAATGATGAATGAATCCGACATCCTACTCATGCACACAAAGTTGAACAATGGATATCACAAAAATGGGATCGTTTTTAAATGGATTCGATCAAAGTATGGATTTTCAACAAATGATCACAAATGATCTCATATGTCAATGGATATGATCAACGTATAGAACTTATCAATAGATACGACTGATATATTGAAATAACAACTGATATGATCAATGCATGGAATTTATCAACACATATGACTGATATGTGGATCTATCAACAGATATGATCAATGTATGGACTTATTAACAAATATGATTGATGTATGGACTTATGATCAATGTATTTGTTCATCAAGAAATACCAATTTTTCTAAGTAAAATATGTTTCTTAGATAAAACTTACCCGATCATAATAACTTAGGGAGAACAAATACTACCTCTCAAATCCAGCCCTACCAAGCTAGAAACTTTTTAGCTAAAAGCTAAAAGTTATCTGCCCACCTAGGTGGCAGTTAGCTAGAGTGATCTCCCCTTGGTACAGGGATTGGCGCTAAATCCCATGCATACTTCAGTTACTACTGGAGCAGGAAGCACGCTCTCTGATAAGGATGTAACTGCAGGGAGGCTGGGAGGGTGTATGTGTATTACAATCGGGTAAGTATTATCGAAGAAATATTTTACTTAGAAAAATTGGTTTCTTCTTCAAATAAGTTATCCGATCATAATACCTTAGAGAATAGGTAAGAGGTGGAGGGAGTTACATCCCCTTACCCTGGAGAGGCCATCTCCGGTCCCCTAAGGGATGTGAGACAACTTCTAGATGACCCGACTGGAGAATAGACTCCAAATGTTGGGGAGCGGCTTTGAAGGGACCCCCCCCCACACACAAATCTAGCAGAAGTTGTGAAGCTTGTGGCGACTGCCCTAACTTTGTGAGCCGAAATACATAATGGACTCATATGATGTGGAGTTATTTCCAGATATGCAGAACAAATAACCCCTTTAATCCACGATGAAAGTGCCTGTGCTGATATGTTGTCCTTTCCTCTCTGCGTGATCTCCCTCGACTGACAGGCTCGGTCTTTTTCAGGTACCACTTCTGAGCCCGTACTGGGTCCTGTAGACGACCTTGAGATGAAGTATCTAAAGTAACCGGGTAATTCATTACAAAGGTTTGGTTGCCCATGAACGGTAGTCCATTCTTGGCAATGAAAGCAGGAGCCATCATGAGTGATACCGACCCATCTTGTCTGAACTATAAGTAGTTGGGGTCAACTGATAGCGCATGTATTTCGCTGATGCAGCCTGCTGTCACCAATGTGATGAGGAAGCAGGTCTTGTATGAGAGATGAACTAATGAGGCTGGCGAGAGCATTTCAAATGGTGTCTTGTTCAGCCATGTGAGTACTCATGATAGATTCCACAAAGGCTTTGGTTGTGTGAAATCAAAGTTAGCCAGGAGATTGGATAGATCTTTGTTTTCTCCCACATCCTCTCTTTCATGATGATGCAGCATGTCAGAGATTGTGGAACGATAGCCTTTGATGGTGATTGGTGCAAAATGTTTCTCATCAAAGAGCAATAGTAGGAAGTTAGCTTTTTGAGGTATTGATGCCTGCAGAGGCATATTATTTTCTTGGGCACACCATCAGGTGAAAACTCTCTATTTGCCTTCATAGACTTTTAGAGTGGAGGGCCATCTTGCTCTAGTGATTCTCTCCACCACTGGGTGGGAGAACTGTTTGTTCTTGAGGGCTTGTTAAAAATGAGCCAGGCATGCAAGTTCAGCAACTCTGGGTTGGGATGAAATGACTGCCGTCGTGGTTGTTTTAGTAGATGCAGAAAGTGCATTGACTGCCCAGACCGTCGGATCTGGGACTGGTGAGACAAAGGTTGGTAGTTTGGCATTCCACCATGTCGCAAATAGATCCACTATTGGTCGATCCCATTGGGCACATACTTGCGTGAAGACTGATCGGTGAAGAGACCATTCTGTTTGTATTAGTTGAGTCGTCCGGGACAGCAAGTCTGCTAATACGTAAAGTTGGCCTGGAATATGACGAACTTGAACTTGGATTTGTTGTTGATGACTCCACCTGAGAAAAGTCTCAAATGAGAACACAAAGATCTGGAGACGTGGCTCCCCCATGGCATTTGATATAAGTCACCACAGTTGAGTTGTTAGACAGAATGAGAACTCCCTTTCCATATAGAGCCTCTTGCCACCAATGAAAGGCTTTCAAGATGGCTTTCATCTCGAGAAGATTGATATGTAATTTGCGATTTGGCAGGGGCCACACTCCATCAGCTTCCTGGAATGACGGAAGAAGGTGTGCACCCCAGCCCTCTGTGCTTGCATCCATACAGACGGTGATTTCTGGAGGTTGTAATTGCAGGGGTATGCCTGATGTGAGCCAGCTGAGGTCGCCCCATCGTCTGAGATGGGTTGCATCTCCTGAGATATAGTGAGAGGTTGGTCCAATGGGCAATGTCTCGGCCTCCATTTGGACAACAGGATCATTTACAATGGGTGCATAAAGAAGCGACCTAGGACGATGAGGTTTGCTGCCGCACTGAGCAAGCCCAGTAGGAGGAGGAATGCTCAGGCAGAGAGTTTGTCTTGTATCAGCAAGGAAGACACCATGGTACTGATTTTCAATGCTCATTCATCAGGGAGACATACTCTATTTACCTGAGTGTAGAACTCCATCCCTACATGGACATAATGTTGAGATGGTATTAGGTCGGATTCGTCCTTGTTGACGAGGAAGTCGAGGTTGAGAAGGACAGTAACCAGGGATCTCATGTCTTGCTCTAATATATGACTTACCTGATGTTTTTGTAGGATGTTGTCCAGGAAGTCTGATGTAGCTGCCATGGAGGTGATCCGGACATTGGCCATTACCATATCCATTACTCGTGTGAAAACCCAGGGGCTGATGTTGAGTCCAAATGGGAGCGCTTGGAACTGGTAAACGGTGTCTTTGTAGGTGAATCTCAATAACTTCCTGGAAGCCATGTGAATAGGGACATGAAGATACACATCTTTTAAGTCCACCTTGACGTCATTGAAAACTCGACGTGGTGTTTCCATTGTGAACCAAGGGGCGCAAATGAACTGATTGAGCCCGGATAGGTCGATGATGGGATGAAGCGTGCCGTTGGTCTTTGGGACCAGGAACAGTCTCAAATAAAATCCCAGAGAATGTGCATTGTGAATGATTTCTACTGCCCTTTTTGGAGAAGGTCATTGATTTCTTGCTGCAGAGTGGTGGCTTTGAATAGGTCTTTGGGGACATTTGTAGCTGAAGGAACCCTGGACAGAGGGGAAGTTGTGCTGAAGGCGATCTGGAGTCCCTCCGAAACCACTTGCCAGGTCCATAAGTTGTTGTGGCATATATTGTCCAGTTCAGCAGCGAAGAATTGGAGCCTTCCACCTACTGGGATGTGTGGAAAGGGTGGCATGAGTACAACATTTTTTGTTGTAGGGAGGCTGTCGTTAAGAGAAACGCAGGTGAAAATGATCGCATTCTCTCTGCCTCTTGTCGCCTTTTTGTTCGGGAGGACTGCGTCTGCCGTCAGGGGTATGATTGGTAGAACTGCATCCCAGTGACTTGTGTCATAGGGGGTTGCTGGGGGGTCCTTCTGATGTCCTGAAAAGTCTCTCCGCTGTGACTGGGATATTTTTGTAGGGAAAATTGTCTCCTTGGTGACTTGTCGGCGTATGTCATCAATCTGGCCATTAAACAGGAGGTTCGAGGACAAAGGTTGTGAGCAAAGCTTTTCCTTATGGTGGTCTTTAAGAAAGGTGGAGGTAGAGAGCATGGCATCTCGTTCCACCAGTTGTAGGTTCATAGCTGCTGTAACAGCATTGGTCAAAGTATGATGAGCTGCTCTATTTAAGACATGGGCCATTCTGGACATAGATTCCCACACATGGTCCATAGGAATCGAGGCAGGTGATGATAAGCTGTGTTCTGCTTATTGGAAGATCACCATGGATACCAGGTCCAACATACAGCCCATGACCACGATGTTTCGTACCAACTGTTGAGTGTCACTGAAATGCTTCCAGTCCATGTGTATGGAGTATGGCTTAGTCATCCCACTGCAGCAATGTTGTGGTCGACTGCTGGGGTATCTATATGGAAAGCTAGCTGTGTCTTGTAGAATTGCTGGCTAAAATTTGAGGAAAGTGTTGTTACTTGAAAAAAAGGCAGTTGACACTTGAGTCTTGTAATTGGCGATGTCAGCAGCCCAACAGGTCAGAAACTCTACCAGACTGGGGCAGTAGGTGGAAAGTTGGTTTTGTCTTTTTTTTCAAGAGGTCCACAGATGCCGGGACTTTGGACCAGATAGTTGATGATGAGGGAGGAAGAGGACAGAACTCCGGGCGCAAGAGGCAGAAAACTTTCTTGATTGAAGCCCTAAAGGCTGAGTCCTCATGCGTCATAGTGAAGTCTAACAGAGACAAGCGGGATATGGAACTGGTTTCATTGTTAATGGATAAAGGTGGAGACTCTGATGTCTCTTGTACCACCTGTGATAGGGCAAGAGCTGATCATGCTTGAAGAACACCCTGAATGAGATCAGTAACTTCCAGGCAGTCGCTAAGTGAAGGTTCCCTTTCAGTGCCAAAGGCTTGAGAAGGCAGTGAAGCGACGTCCTTTGGGTACTGAGGCATTAGGCTGGGCATCATGTGCAGTGAGTGCCTAGAGGCACTATGCATGATAGCCTGATCCCTATGTGTGCCCTTATGGCGGTTCAGTAGACTGGACTGAGGTTGTTTTGGTAGCCTGACGTCTGGTTCTGAGACGGGGTACGGAATATCTGATCTTCATAACCGGTCACTGAATCTGAAGTGCAAGATATTGTGTTCTTCTCTCAATCTCGTTGCACATCAGGCGATATGGCATTGAGCCCTGATACCATGCCTATTGGTTTAACGAAGAGGGGCTTATCGTGCTGAGAAGGTGAAGGAGGAGCCAGAGCAGCAGCAGTGTGTACTGGCTTGTGACGCTTCGTAGCTGATAAATGGAGTGGAGTCTCTGTATCTTGTAGTGCGGCAACGTCTTAATGAATACTTATTGCATCATCATCCTTTAAGGGGTGCTTCAGCACCTTCCCTTTAGGTGCCCCTAATGTTGAAAGCCCACTGAGATTCTGTCCATGCTGCGCATGTGTTACAAGTGTTAGTAGGTTGATAGCCAGAGCAAACAAAACAAGTAAGGTGGTTGTCCGTCATTTGTTTCCAATGTTTACACAATTTACATCGAGACTTGCCCATGGTCTAATCTGTGAGACAAAATAGAGCAGATGATAATAGGTACAGCCCTGCATGCATCCTGCTTAATGAATCATAGCGTGCACGTGCAGAGCAGCACACTATACCCTTACCTGGCAATGAGTGTAAATACAGGTATAATATTAAAACGCCGCTATTAATACTTATGAAGTGGATGTTTGGCAATATTACTGGAATAAACGTTACCTGTAGGAAAGGTCGATCGACTGCCTATACAGGAAAGTTACTGAAGCGTCGTCTTTAGTACTTACGATGTGGATTCTATGATAACTATGTAGAACACTTACCTGTACGTAAACTATACAGCAAGTGGGTTGTATACATGTAGCACACACAATCTCAGCACCAACTGTGTACCCAGCATTGCTATTGATGAAGTGGATGCAATAATATCAATATACTATGTTACCTGTAGGTAAGGCCTAATGAGAGCTTATACAGACAGTCAGTATCGCGTCACGTTACCTAACCATGAGGTGGACGCTAAAATTAGGTGAACACAGAAAACTTACCGGTATGTATCCGCCATGCAGAAATTATACAGCAATATTAATAAGTTTTCTAGATTACACACCATATCTGCAAAAGAAGGCTATAGCCATGTGAGGGATGCATTGGCGACCCGTGCAGGCACAGTATGCAACTCAAATGAAACATAGTGTTTTCCTTGCGAAATATAAATTTTAAAAATGCTTTGGGTAGCACGGAAAATATTTGCAATCAAAAATACAAAACTTCAACTAGCACATTTTCTGAGTAAATATAACAGTGATGTGATATCTTAGCTATGCTATAATTCTTTGTATATGGGAAGAATGTATTTGTGATGTAGGCAATGTGGATTTTTGTACAGTACAGATCTTATATTTTTCTTTTGTATCCGACATTGATGATACATTTTTAGAGGGTGTACAGATGTACCCGACATTGATGATACATTTTTAGAGGGTGTACAGATGTATCCGACATTGATGATACATTTTTAGAGGGTGTACTGATGCATCCGACATTGATGATACATTTTTAGAGGGTGTAATGATGTATCCGACATTGATGATACATTTTTAGAGGGTGTACAGATGTATCTGACATTGATGATACATTTTTTGAGGGTGTACAGATGTATAATCTCTTTAGTACCATATATACTCTCTTATAAGTCGAGTCCAACTGCAAACTGCACAGACCCAGATCACCGGCATATCTGGGTCTATGCAGTTTGTAAGGACTAATCAGTAGAAAAAACAACATAGACACTGATCTGCTGGCACTAATGCCCTGGCAGATCAAGGTCTATGTTGTTTGCATTTGGACTCGGCTTATACATGAGTATATATGGTAGGCAAAATGTGTTTCAACACTGCTGTGAATGACCATAGAGCAGAACCAGATATAAATACTAACGACCTTTTTCACAATCCTTTGTAACCACGATCATTGAGGATTTTCTGCAGGCAGAGTGCAGATTGTTCTGAACCCAGATGGAAAATAAAAAAGGTGTTGAGTGTGGCTAATTGCTTCCTTAAATCTGCAAGCAATCTGATTAAAATCAAAATCTACTTATCCATTATGTTGATCTAATAATAATCCGTTATGCTGGCAAACTGATTAAAACCAAGATCCATTTATACTAATCCATTATGTTGATCTAATAATAATCTGCTGTGCCAGCAAACTGATTAAAACTTAAAACTGCTTATAGTAATCCATTATGGTGATCTACCTGTAATAATCTATTATGTTGATCTACTTGTAATAATCAATTCTGTTGATCTACTTGTAATAATCAATTCTGTTGATCTACTTGTAATAATCCATTATGTTGATCTACTTGTAATAATCCACTATGTTGATCTACTTGTAATAATCCATTATGTGGATATACTTGTAATAATCCATTATGCTGATCTAATAATAATCCGTTAAGCTGGCAAACTGATTAAAACACAGATATGCTTATAATAATCCATTATGTTGATCTACTCATAATAATCCATTATGCTAATCTATTTGTAATAATCTGTTATGCTGATCTAATAACAATCTGTTATGCTGGCAAACTGATTAAAACTGAGATCTACTTATAATAATCCCTCATGTCCGCAATCTGATTAAAATCAAGATCTACTGTATATACCTGCATATGAGTCAAGTCCAACTCCAAACTGCACAGACCCAGTGAAAACCAGTACAGATCTGCTATTGTCATAATTAGAGATCTTTTGAACTGCTTTCACAGTAGCATGTTGAGTACACAGTTTGTGAATGTCTGGGTTGAATGAAATCCTTTCTTTTAAGAAATTACTTGTGTTCTCCAGTTGAGTTAAGTCTGTTGTTTGTTGTACAGATTACTACTATTTGTTGCTTTATTGCTTTTACGGTTATTAAAACCCCTACAAAAAACCACAAGTGCCATGGTCAGAGATCTTGTCATCTGTTCACACAGTGCATCGGCAATGTCCTCTGTTTATCAAGTTATGCTATTCAATTTCCAGTTGAATTTTTACCTTAAAAACTGGACCTCCTTCACAGACCTGTTATATCAAAGACCACCTGTCTTGAAAGACTGCTTTTTGTTGGCAGATGGGGTGACTTTAGATAGGGATTTGTGGAAACGCTTACGATGAAATAAATAGTTTGTGAAATGCTAACAATTAAAATCTGGATGTAAACATTTGAAAAGAAAATTTGCCATGGATCATTGAAGCATACCGTCTTAGTATCATTTTTGCCCATTTAAAAAAAAAAGTTTTCGATGGACGAAACATCAAACTCATGTGGCATCATCTGACTGAATAACTACAACTTTCTGCATTTTGATTATGATGGGGATTTAGGAGATTGTTCTTAGAGTAATGACCTAAACACTCAAGATGTCGCTAAAAAGTATCAAAGGCTTTTTAAAATTTGGAAAGTGAAGAACCAAAAAATTCAACAAAGATTTTAGCATTGTTCATTGTGCAAAAGTGCAGGTAAAAAGATCACCTATTCACATGGACATGGAATGCTGGTAAAAACATAACCTATTCACATGGACATGGAATGCTGGTAAAAACATCCCCTATTCACATGGACATGGAATGCTGGTAAAAACATCCTTTATTCACATGGACATGGAATGCTGGTAAAAACATCACCTATTCACATGGACATGGAATGCTGGTAAAAACATCACCTATTCACATGGACATGGAATGCTTGCTAAGACAACTACCATATGTACTCACTTATAAGTGGTGTTTGTTCTACTGATTACTCCTAACAAACTGCACAGACCAAGATCTGCCAGTGTATTATACAACAGCAGATCTGGGTCTGTGCATTTTGCAGTTTGACTACACTTATAAGTGAGTATAGACAGTAATTAAGGTAGTCATTCTTTATCTTATTATTTGTTTTACAATTTTATTTGTATTTAAGTTTTTATCAGTTCTTTTGTTTTATATTTATGTTGTACATGTTTACAGATTTTGAAAATATGAAATAATTATCATCATCATCAATACAAAATGTGATGGATAAATTAATAAAATATCATATTGTTCTGTTACTTGTGTTCAATGAATTTGTCAAATATCTGCACTATACCCATTTACTTTTCTCTGCATATTCTTAATTTCTTTCATTGCTTTCTTTCTTTCTTCCTTTATAACCATAATGATACAGATTTATTGAAAATAGGCTCAATATATTGAGTGACACAAATAAAACATCCGGACATAATAGACAATTAGATCATCAAGCACAACGCATTGTAAATCCATTTTTGTATTCATTTATTCAACCAGGCATCAACATACATACATACATACATATACAGGGGTCACGCTACCAGGCGAAGTGGGTGACTAAGTGATACATACATACATAAACACATATACACAGAGGAAATAAAGTCAGTCAGCCAGTCAGTCATACGTATGTACATATGCATAAAGGAAATTATTTCCCTACACTACAAACAATATCTCCATGTGAGTTCAACTTCTTCCTCTTGGCCCTTGGAGGAAGAAGTGACTTCTCTCTAAAATGCTGACCTAGCTTGACCCCTGGTCACCTTGCCACACACAACAACCCATGCAAGGCAGAGAATGATTATGTAATGGGCTAAGACCTACAGATGACACAAGAATGTCTCTGTTTGCCACATGGGTCCTAGCTATGAATGTGCTGCATAACAGGACTCTAATGGACGTTAACTTGAGTGTTAAAACATATATGGCATTTAGGAACCTGGGGTCAATAAGAACATATAGAAAGTATGACTCAAGGCTAGCTTTCACTCAGAGTTGCCAATTAGCAGGCGAAGTGGAAATCACTTTAATAAAGCGACTCCTCTGCCAAAAAAACCCCGTTCTAGATGCTTTTTAGCTTGCTAGTTTTGAATCCTGACATCTATCATAAAACATTCACGTTGACATTTGTGAAGATAATAACATATCTGTGATAGATGAGGTAACAACTGTAGTTGTTCTGATCAGGTTTAATCCATCCAGAAAATGTTAGTATTTTATTTTGAGATAATGACCTCATTCACCCCAGGCATTACATATTAACTCCAAAGACAAACGATGTACTCTATTTGCTACAGTGAAAGCAGGGTGAGAAGACCTATCATTCTCTCATTATGACATTATTTGCATTGTGCTGGGATTTTACAACAGATAAAGAAACAATACGAACCTCTGACCTATATACGTCCATGACAAGGTCATATTAAAGAAGGAATGGTTAATCGTAATTGGGATTTACATGATTTTGGCACCAGGATGTACTTTAGTCTGGTTTACAGTCTGTAGCATATGATGCTAACTGTAGGTTTAAAGAAACCTGTAGTTAGACTCAACTCTCTTTTTTTCATCTGTACTTTGCCTGCAGAGCTTCCTCAGTGATCATGGTTACAAAGGATCATATAAAGGTCAGTGGTAACTTCATAGTAGTGTTTAAACACATATTCTGGCTAAAAATCATTGCTGCCGGCCATGTTCAGCAGGTTACTCACTCAAAACAGTGCATAATAAAATCAATCTATGCATGATGAATTTGATCATAAATGACCTATAGTAGCTCAAAGCAGTGATTGCTCAAATCAGGTTTAACTGTACAAATAGAATTTCAGTTTTATTGGTAAATTAAATTAAATGAAAAATAGTGCAAAAGTCCAAAGGTCAAAAGTGTAATTCTTTCAATATATTCTTGTAAAACATGAGAAATTATGCATATAGACTACATATACAAACTACATACATTTATATGAAACACATGTAAAAGTGTATCTGAATCATTTTTGTTTGTATCTGTGTTATATTTCCATATATTTGAGTCATATTGGGGTATATTTGGGTTTTATTTGTGTGGTATCTAAGTATGGGAGAGTTTTTACATCAATGTATTTTTAAGCTACCCCTCTTTCATCAATGTATTTTTAAGCTACCCCTTGTCTTTATCCTTCAATTCAGGGTTCTATAGGATGCCGAAATACACATGGAAATCCGCATATTTTTAATTTTGGATGCAAAAAATCCCAATAGTCAGGGTTCTCAATAGATGCATACCCTCTGGTTTTGACAGTTGGAATTTAAATTTGAACCATTTCTGACACATGGAAATTGCAACCTGTTCGTTTTTATGATGCACGCTGATTTGGGCCGAAGCATCAGTCTTAATTACCCTTATTCGCCAATGGCATAATTTTCTACTGAGTATGCGTTATCCAAAACAAACTGACTGTATGTGACAGTGATCTACATTTACTAGACTACAGTTTACACCTTGTCAGCCAATAATATTGTACCTATACCAAATCAATATGAACTGGGCAGAGCCAACAGGTCACTGATGTCACACTTAGGTGGGCATAACTGAATCAAGGTTACATTGTTTTGACATTATTTTTGACGTTTATGATAGTTAGAGGAAGAGGGAATCGATTGGATTAACTTTCGATCAAATATCGGCAGTTGTTTGATTGCCCATCAACATACATGTGATTCTACCAGTGGTAGAACAAAAATACAATTTTAAACGCCATCTACCGCACATACCGTTTTGTAGTTTAAATCTACCCTACCGCTTTTGAAAAATGAAAGATTATTATTGTTGTTATTATTATTATTATTATTATTAATTTGGGACCCAAAAATTGGTATATTTGTGTATTCTATCCACACATTACAGAAACCATTGGGAACCAGTCTACTGAGGACCGAAAATATTGTACCGGCACAATGATGTGTGGCCGAGTAATCAGATTATGAAGCTAACATGTGTACACAACCAGCTGTTAATTGATTACCTTACTGTTGTAATCTGGAGACTTTAAGGCCAAATGCGGAATGTTTTATGAGGGTGTTATAAGTAATAACGGGATCAAAGGTGCTAGTGGCTTTAAAAAATTGGCTGACCTTTGGTGGAGGTGAGATAAAAAGGAGAGACCGACCAAAAAATTATTTCGCCAGAAACACTTGAGTAAGTATTTTGATTTGTTGTATTGTTTAATTGTTATTGCATTGTTCAAGATGCTTTAGAGGAGTAATTACAGGCAGTTGTTTTCATTCAATTCCTGTCAAAATGCTGAAACAGAGAATTTCTCCCAATGCCATGGCATGCTAAAAAACACTGGTTAATAAATATGAAATGCAGAGTTACATCTTATGTCCAACTCAGAAACTTTCTCCTCATAATGAACTTAGATTGGAGGAGTATTGGAGAGCAATCAGCAGCCTTAAAATCCAGCCACAGGAAAACTTAAGTTGAACTTCCTTGCAGGCTGAGCGGAGTTGTTTTGTCATTGCCACATTCTATTGATAACAGAAAAGACATTCTCTATTCTTCCCAGAAGAGAGTGATTCTAGGGAAAATCTGGACCAGAAAACTACTGACAGCCTGTTAAGTGTGAAACTTAATTATCACAATTAATTGCATTAGTGGTCCCCAATCAGTGATCTTGTGAAGGAAACTAAAAATGATTGTGGATTTTCTAAAAAAAATCTTTGCAGTGAACTAGAAGATATGCACCTTTTCCTTTTCATTGATATGTCGTACACTGGCTCGTATTAATTAATCACAATGGCTCAAAGAAGTAAAAACAATTCTGTCTCAGTCTCAGAAACAACATGCCAGTGATGATCATTCTGACCCTCAGACTCCAAAGAAACGAATAGTAACAATTCTGAGGAGAAGGAGAATAAATCTCCTAAAGATGTATAAACTCTTTAGCATCAGTTTGCTCCATGAATAAGCTACGAGCTGATGACTCGGAAACAAATTACTCTTGAGATTTCAGGATAGATTCTTGAGGTTTTCATTTTACCCTGAATAACTGCAAATGAAATAAAAGTCTTGTTATTCGGACTCCAACTTTTTGTCAATGAAGGAGACCTGAACTCCAACTTTCAAAATCCCAGTGAAAACCCTGAATTCATGCAATCATCAAGTTTATGACCTTATTTTGCAGTAGTGACCATAATATACACTTAAAAAATGTTCTAAAAGTATTATTGAAGGTCTTCTCTTTAAAATACTCAACATGCTCATTGATATTAATTAAATATGATTGACCTAGATGATGTCTCAGTGCTTCAGCAGTGAGTGGCATAAGATATTGGAAGTGTGAAGAGCAACGATGAATTAAGCTTAATAATTCAAAAACTGAGCAAATCATGATGACAAATAAATTTTTGAATTATCTGAAGATATTAAATAATAATAAAATTTCATTGGTTTTTATAAATTTAAGTACACATATATCTTGTCCACATTACATCTATGTTATCCGGCCACCCTGGGTTGGATCTGAATTACGAGTAACATGACCACATTATGTAGAACATGCAAGGGTTCATACAGAGTTTAATTTTCTGTAAAAATGGTGGTGTGAATACCTGTAAAGACCAAGTTATTCACAATATCAAATAATATAGTCATCCAGCTACTTACATCACAAAAAACACCTATATTTGGATGAACTGTCCCTCCAACTTTGGCTCTTTTTTGCCGTTTTCATTTTTTTTTTAGTCATTTGTGGTATTTAGTTGGACCAAATTTCTAATCTTTATCTATACCATCAACCACCAACTGAAAGACCATAATCTACCATGACATTATTTTGACAACAAATCTGGGTTTGTGCTTTCAATCAGGCTGTTTTTTGTATCAAGAGCTTTTGTTTGTTGTCTCCCCTATGAAGACAGCCTCATTCCACACAGTGAATGGCTACCTTTATCCATATATGCACTATGATTTTGTCAGGAAATTCAGTCACTATACTTAGTTAATTTCCCTGAGCGAATTGAAATCTTTGAAGAAAAGACCTCCAAATAATACCTTTAAAATATTATTTAACTGTATAATATGGTCAGTACTGCAAAATAATAATCTTCAGGACTGCATTATGGATAAACACCAAGTTTTCACCTAAGCCGAATAAGTAATCACATCGAAGTACTCGGATGTAAATATTCCTTCTATAATGTAATGAATCAGATATTGTTTTGAAGAAAAGCAACTTGTTTTAATTTCTTCCTCCGCTGGGCCACATATCAAAACAAACTAATGCTATAAATTAAATTATTAAAAGTTACTTTTTTAGAATTAACCATGGTGAAATATGTGCAATCAACTTACATTTACCGCACAAACAATATATTTATCATCCAATGTAACCTTGTTTATAAACTCGTCGGAAAATGGGAAGATGGGGCGGTGATCAAAATAAACGTTGCTTCGAAGTTGTTATCTACGTGGCATTACGTCGATCTAAGCATGTTACACTTTCTCCATCCATTAATTTTGAAAGCATAATTTCTCCTCGAATTGAAAATAATGTTTTGCAGGCTGTGACTGAATAAAATAGCAGAAATAAATTCCAGTATTACTTGTTATACTAGCGAGCACCTGTTACCATTGGACAAGCCGCATGTAGTGTAATAAGGTACTCTTGCAAATTTGAAACTAAGATCCGGAGGTTGATCAGTTCAAAAACAAAATACGAAAGGCGCAAGAGTGTCGCTGGTAACAATAAACTATTTATTTATTTATTTAATTATATGATTTTGCAAACAAATTCCTTTTATAAACAAAATTTAAAAAAATAAATGCATGTACAAACAGGAACTTTTAATGATGAAAATGAATCATTTACAATATATGTTTTTGTAAAGCGGGTATGCCTCCACTGCAGACCAAAATATCTAAGTCCAAAAACTTCCCAAACTTGAAAAACAAAATTTACAAATTGCAATAATGGCATAAAACTCTATTCAGGTGATCTACATATGTAAACCAAATTACATTTGTATACCTAGAGTGTTTTTAAACTTTCTGCAACTGACAAGGTTGTTGTAAAGAAATTAAAACTTCAGATAGAGGCAAAATTTTTTAAAAACAAAACAAATTCTACTCACGTCATCCACATATAAATACAAATAATTCCACCAAATTTTATTTGTCTACTGTGAGTGGTTTTTGCTTAATCTTGATAACAAGGTTATTGCAAAAAAACAAAACAAATTCAGTTAAGATCTCAAAAGTTCAAAAATATGTTTTTTTTATTTAAAAAAATGGAAAAATTGCTATACTGGCTTAAAAACCTGATAAGTTCATCTACATATTACATGCATATATGCAAGCTATATTTCATTTGTCTACGCTGAGTGGTTTTTGTGCAATCTTTCAATCAAGTTTCTCTCGTGGATGGATGGACAAGACCAATTCAAGATGCAAGCATTGTGGGCCAAAAAACACGTGCATATAATATGAAGTACATAGTACAAATTTAAAATCATCGACTATTTCTCAGTTTCTCAACGTCTGTGGAATGTTTCACTTATATGTGAAAATAAATGTTGCACACATTATTAAAAAAACAGATTTATCTTTGGGAAATAATTGTTTCTTAAGCAAAAAAACAAATCCCAAATCATGATAGATATATGCAGATTTTTGTTTAAATATTTTTGTACAATTGCAAAAATCTTTGCCACATACTCTAAGTTAAAAGAGTGACATGATCACAAAGAACCTGAATTAAAGCAGAATGTGAAATAGGGCCATACTCTTTTCAAAATGTAGCGAAGAGACAACCCCTAATAAGCACATTGGTATCTACAAGTCAATTGCTATATTGGTATCTATAAGTCAATTGGTATATTGGTATCTACAAGTCAATTGGTATATCAAAAACATCAAAATACATGTGTGTTTAAACATTCCTAAAATATTATATAACTCTGACAGATACCTTCTATTATTTAAGGTCTAAAATCAATCAACAGGGCCTATAACTCTATACAAAAATTGTAAAGAAGAAATGTATACCCTAAAAGGTATATCTACATATAGGTAACAGTGTTCACACAAAATTGCATGAAGATATGTTCAGTAGTTCTTGAGCTATGCTAGTTACAAGCAACTTCCATTAGTGAAGATACAAAATATAATTGATCAACAAGGCCCATAACTCAGTCAAATATAAAATAGGAAAGATAAAACTCACTAAAAGGTACAGCAACATACAAGAGACAATGCTCACACCAAATTGCATCAGAATAATATGTTGAATGGTTCCCAAAATAAATTGCTTACTAGAAACTTCCATTTGTGAATATATGTAATTGATCAACAAGGCCCATAACTCTGTCCAAAATGAAATAGATAAGATGAACCCCTGCCCCTCACCCCAAAGGTACATTAGCATCTAGGAGACAGCGTTCACACCCAATTGCATCAGGATATGTTGAATGGCTTCTGAGCTCTGCTGGTTGCAAGCAAATTCCAGTAGTGATGATATGAAACTGATTGAAAAAGGGTGGTAGCTGTGTCAAAAGTGAAGATGAATAGACAAAATCTTTAAAAGGCATATGCTCATACATAGGGCAATTCACAAGCACTGAATTATGTCAAAAGATTGTGGAGATATTTTAGTTACAAGAACTGCATACAAATAGATACAGGGAAAGATAGACAGATACACAGACAGTCAGAAAAAGTGATTATTACTGAGGCACCTAATAATTTTATATCTTTTTGAAACAATTTACTACAAATGATATGCTTAACGAATATTTTGTTAAAAAACAATGAAAAATAAATTATTTTAATATAAAGAAAACAGCTTGCAACATGTCTCTGAGTGCAAAACCGGGAATTTGCTATTTTCTGAAGACTAAGCTTCTCTGATTTAAGCTCTGTTACCATAGAAACCATGTTCACTTGAAGGATATTGCATATGTTGAAAGTTTTTGAAATTTTGTATGAATAATAAATAAATTATTACAGTATATACTCGCTTATAAGTTGGGTCCCATTTCAAACAACATAGACCCCAATCTGCCATCGCATAATGAGCAGGCAGATCAGGGTCTATGTTCTTTGTTCTACTGGTTAGTCCTAACAAAATACATAGACCCAGATCTGCTGGCACATTATGTGATAGCAGATCAGGGTCTGTGATGTTTGCAGTTGGATCTGCAGGTATACTTGGACAATATATACTGTATATAATCACTTATAAGAAGCAAGTATATATGGTATATGTTGTCAAAGTGAATGCATGATGATTAAACTTTCATGTTTTCCAATGATTCATTGTAAAAATGCAGATATGAAGTGTATTTTTTTCTCATTTATAATTTTTTATAAATATCTTAGATCTTATTAAGACCTCTTGAAATCTTTCAAGTTGGATTTACAATTTTATCTTTAAAGACTATTTCAAAACAAAATGATCACATTATTAAACAAGAGTCCCAAAAAGGAACTGACACTGTACTGGGTGATTTTTTTCTTCCAAGAATTCAAGATGAGACCATCTCTGATATTCAAGTGTTTCAAGATGGCTGCTGTGGCGATCATACTGGAAATCAGATCAGCACAATTTTTATTTAGGACAAAAAAAAACATCATAAGAAGTCTTTTGGTGAAAACATATGTTAATATGACCATCCGTGTAGGAGTAGCCATTACAAGATTTTCAAGATGGCCACTATGGTGGCCATATTGGACATCAGATCGGCACCATTATCAATTAGGACTAACTAGACATCATGAAATGTCTTTTTGAGAAAATCCCATATTGATATGACCATCCGTTCAGGGGGAGTAGCAATAACAAGATTTTCAAGATGGCTACGGTGTCAGTCATATTGAATGTTATATCAGCACCATTTTCATTAAGGACCAAGTAGACAACATAAGAAGTCTTTTAGTGAAAACCCCATGTTGATATGACCATCCATTCAGGAGAAGTAGCGATAACAGTGGCGACCATAATGTGCATGTAAAGTTTCATGGCAATCCTCCAAGTAGTTTAGGAGTAGTGATAACAAACTGGTGCTAACAGACAGAAGCTTTTCTGGTCTATGACAGTAGAGCTAAACAAATTAAATTTGTGTTTCTAAAACACCTTTGCCCCAATGCACACAAAAACATTCAAAACTTCAGAAATGTTGTAAATACTGCTATAACTGCATGAAAATAAGCTCATCTACATCTGCATAACAAATTTCATTTGTCTAACTTAAGTGGTTTTTGCTTAGTTGTTGTAACAAAGGCTTTTATCCTAAAATGTCCAAGTCCAAAAGTTTTTAAAAATGTTAAAATGGTCTAAAAGTCCAATCAAGTCATCTACATGTGCAAAAAAAACATGCCTACCACATTTCATTTGACTATCTCAAGTGGTTCATGATAACAAGATTTTTAAAGAAAGTCCGAACAAGTTAAAAAAATATATAAAAAATGAAAAAATGCTGAAGTTGCCAGAAAGTCTTATCAGGTCATCTACATGTGCATACAAACATGTCTTTTAGTCAAAAGGCAACAGACAATCCCGTGACAACCATCGGGCACCTCCTTGCTGTCAATAGTGGGCAAAATCCTCACCAGAATTCTGCTGAATTGCCATGTACATCACATTGTACATGGGCTCCTGCCTGAGAGTCAGTGTGGCTTCAGGAAAGGACGAGGGACCACAGACATGGTGTTTGCAACTCGTAAACTCCAGGAGAAATGCCAGGAACAGAATTCTAACATGGACACAACATTCATCGACCTGACAAAGTCGGTCACGGAGGCCTCTGACAGTTCATGGCAAAATTTGTTTGCCCAGAGAAATTCATCGTAATGGTTCGGCAATTCCATGATGGCATGCTCACTCGTGTCGTTGATGATGGCGAGTCATCTGAACCATTCCCAGTCACCAATGAAGTCAAGCAAGGCTGTGTGTGACTGTGCATTATCTCCTGCTTGCTGACGACTGTTCCCTGAATGCCAAGTCCGAGTCTGACATGCAACAGAGTATGGACCATTTCTCTTTAGTTTGTGACAACTTCGGTCTTCAAATCAGTATCAAGAAGACAGAGGTGATGCACCAACCTGCACCTGGATAGCCTTACATAGAGCCTACCATCAAAATAAATGGTCAAACCCTTGTGGCATTGGACAAGTTCACCTATCTCAGCAGTACACTGTCATGTGCAGTCCACATTGATGATGAAACCAATGCCAGAATTGCTAAAGCAAGTGTGGCCTTGGCAGACTATGCGCAAATGTGTGGTAGCACAAAAACCCTGCTGTACACATGCAAAACCTGGATGGTGTACAGACACCATGCCAAGAAGCTGAACCATTTTCACATGGGCTGCCTGAGGAAACTGATGAGGATAAGATGGCAGGACAGGGTCCCAGACACTGAGGTTCTCACACTGGCAGGCATTCCAAGCATCCACACTCTGCTGATCAAATCACATATGAGATGGGCAGGCCACGTCACCAGGATGTCAGAAGAGTGACTACCAAAGAAGATCTTCTATGCTGAGCTGAAAGAGGGAAAGCGATCTCAGGGTGGTCAGAAGAAACACCTTAAAAATTCCCTCAAGTCATCCTTGAAACATTTCAACACAAACCATGAGTCTCGGGAAGATCTTGCACAGAATCACTCCACTTGGTGCAGTCTCATCCATACTGGAGCTACAGACTTTGAACTGAGGAGAATTGCAGAGGCAGTGCATAAGTATGAGCAGCAGAAATCTCAGAACTGCAGCATGTCCTCGATTGATAAAGCAACCCCAAGTGGCATTTCCTGTCAAGTGTGTCACAGACAGTTCAGAGTACAAATTGGCCTGATCAGCCACTCACATACCCACAGAAACCAAACCAGTTAGTGATGTCACGGTCATCTTCAAACTCGAATGACAAACAACAATAAACATGCTATCCAAATTTCACTTGTCTACACTGAGACTTTTTTGTGCAATAAGCTAATTGGGGTGGATGTATGGACATGACCAAATCAGGATGGAGGAACAAATAATAATAATTCAAGGGGCTTGGTGCTCTGAGACATGAGCTTTTGACTTTTCAACAAAAAGTGTTGATATAGATATAACAGTTAAAGTAACTAGATTTCTGTTTGTAAAACATATATGCCCACCACTGCAGACCAAAAGAGTCCAACAAATTAGCAAGAGTCCCTGAAAGGGGCTTGACACAAACTGGGCAAAAGGAATTTCCAGATATTCAAGATAAGACCATTTCTTCCTTTTAACTGTTGAGTGCTGAAATCATCTCTGATATTCTTCAATGATAACAAGATTTTCAAATTACCTGCTGTAGTACATATATTGGATGTCAGCTTTGCACCATTTTCATTTAGGACAAAGTAGACATCATTAGAAGTCTTTTGGTGAAAAACCCATGTCATAATGATCATCCATTCAGAGAGAGTAGTGACAACAACATTTTTAAGACAGTTGTCATGGCAGCCATATTGGATCCACAACTGGCACCATTTTCATTTAGGATCAACTAGATATCATAAGAAGTCTATTGATGAAAACCCCATATTGATATAGCCATCCATTTGGAGAGGAATCGAGATACCATTCTCAAAATATTACTTTCCATTCAGAAGGAGTAGCAATAAACAAGATTTTCAAGGTGACTACTGTGGCAGTCATACTGGACATCAGATTGACACCATTTTCATTTAAGACCAACTAGACATCATAAGAAGTCTTCTGGTGAAAATCCCACATCAATATGACTTTCTGTTCAAGTAAAATTGTGATAATGATTTTTAAGATGGCTGCCATGGTGGCCATATAGGATGTCAGATCAACAACATTTTTATTTAGGACCAGCTAGATATCATAAGAATTCTTTTAGTGAAAACCCCATGTTGATATGACCATACATTCAGGAGGAGTAGCAATAGCAAGATTTTCAAGATGGCTGCCATAGTTGCCAATATTGGATATCAGATCAGCACCATTTTTATTGAAGCCAACTAGACATCATAAGAAGTCTTTAAGTGAAAATCCCATGCTGATATGCAGAATTATTAAAAGCTGGGGCACCAATCCTTGTTGGCCATGTTAGAGATATAATGAACAAAACTTTACATTCAAATATTTCTCCTGATCATCTGAAGGAAGATCAAGTAGTTCTGATATGTAAAACAAACAATCCTCTTGATAAAATAAACTATAGACCTATCAGCATTCTACCCATCATATCCAAACTGTTTGAGAAATCAACTGAGACCCAGTTAGCATCGTTTTTTTAGAATGGTCTTAACAAATATTTGGGTGCTTTTTGTAAAGGTCATGGATGCCAGACCACTCTGTTACGTTTACTTGAAGACTGGAAGAAGGCTCTTTATAAAAACAAATATGTAGCTGCAGTTCTGATGAATTTATCTAAGGCTTTATCCATCAGGATATTCTCATTTGCAAGTTAAGAGCTTATGGTATGTCAGTAGGTCCCTTATAGAGCTAGCTGTCAAATTGAAAACAGCAAATTAAGATGCAGGGTGTCTTGAGTAGCTGGATTGAAATTCAAAAAGGGGTTCCTCAGGGGTCAATCCTCGGACCTTTACTCTTTAATGTTTTTATCAAATATATTTTTGATTTTCTTAAATATGGCTCTTTATATTACTATGCTGATGATAACACTTTGTCCTTTTCCTCACCGGACTTTGACATTCTGATTGACACACTTACAACAATAGTCCAACATTCTGATTGATTGGTTCACTGTGAACAAAATGCAAGCCAACCCTGAAAAGTTTTAAGCACTAGCTGTGGATAAAAAGATATTCAATATTATGCCTGTACTTAACATAAGCAGTGCTGTCATAAACCGTGAAGAAATTGTTAAACTGTAAGGAACAATTTGATTCACATTAAAAAAAAACTTTGTAGGAAAGATTCAAGGGCAACTGTCAATCTTGAAATGGTCAGAAGTTAACTAGACTCAACAAACTGAAAATCTTACATACATTTATCCTTTCTAGTTTCAACTTCTGAAAATTAACCTGGCATTTCTGCAGTGACATGAACACTACTAAACTTGAAAAAACTACAAGAACGTGCTCTGAGATTTGTGTATGATGATTACACAAGCAGTTATCATAAACTCTTACTTAAGGCAAAAATGCCAACAATGAAGGTGCACAGACTTAACGCTATGTCTCTAGAAACTTTTAAAATTCGGAATAAGTATACTCCCAAATGTTTGGATGATTTGATATGTTTTAAACACAATAAATACAATTTTAGATATTTAAACATTTTAGATGTCCCAAGAATTAAAACCTCAACATATGGCAAAATATCTTTTAGATATGCAACTGCGATTCTATGGAATGAGCTACCTAATTACTTTAGAGACCAATCAAATTTTAATTCATTTAGATCATTAATTTTATCCCGGAATGATAAAGACTGTAAATGTAATATCTGCAAATAATACCCTCCACCCTCCCCCAACTCTCCTGCCATGATGATGACAACTAATATCTGTTTTACCATTTTGTTTTACTGTCCTTGTTTTATGTACTATCAAGTTGTCGTATTGTTAGCTCTTTTCTTGTAAGGCATAATCTGCATGTCAGCATGCTTTTAGTCCTAAATTGGAGCTTTTGTTTTTAATTTAATTTAAATTTAAATTTTTTAGCCTATCATTTTAAGTAACCTAGCCTTTTTTTTTTTTCATCTGTCAGATCATCCTAACCTTTACCTTTTTTAGTTACCGAAATACTAAATTCACTTTTAATTACTTCCTTTTTAAAATTATTTCCTTGCTTATATTTTAAGTTATGTGTTATGTGTTTTAGCCAATAGTATCTATTGTATTATGCTGTGTTTGTATGTCTTGCAAATCATGTTTTATTTAATGTCTTTATTGTTTTTTTATGTCATGTCAGTAAAAAGCTCATTAGAGCTTATGTTGAATTGTTGTTTTAAAACATGCTGACTATAAATAAATCTCACCTTATCTTATATGACCATCCATTCAGGAGGAGGAGCGATAAGAAGATTTTCAAGATGGCTGCCATGGTGGCCATATTGGATGTCAGATTGGCACCATATTCAGGTAGGAACAACTAGACATCATAAGAAGTCTTTTAGTGAAAACCCCATGTTGATCTGACTCTCCATTCAGGAGGAGTAGCAGTAACAAGATTTTTAAGATGGCTGCTGTGGAGGCCATAATGGATGTCCGTGTGGCACCATTTTCATTTAGGACCTACTAGACCATGGGCTGAATGTGTGTGTAAAGTTTCATGGCAATCCTCCAAGTAGTTTAGGAGGGGTAGTGATAACAAACTTGTGCTAACTGACAGATCGACAACAGATGAAAAACCATCAAATAAGCTCTTCTAGTCCATGAACAGTAGAGCTAAAAAAGGTAAAAGAATTTTGTTAAACTGCTATAATGGCCTAAACATCTAATCAGATCATCTACATATGCATACAAGCATGCAAAACAAACTTAATATGTCTGCCTCAAATGATTTTTGCTTTATTGCTCTGCCAAAGTTTTCATAAAAAAATTTAAGAAACACAAGTTTAAAAATGTTAAAAAATTGAAACTTGCTGCAATGGCTTGAAAAATCTAATTAGGTCATTTACATATGAATACAAATATGCCTGTAAAATTTAATTTATCTACTGCAAGTGGTTTTTTTCTTACAGTAATTGTGCAAGCAAGATTTTTGTAAAAATATATGTCCAAAATGTAAAAAAATGTGTAAAATAACCAAAACAAAAAAACAAACAAAATTGCTGAAAAGGGTTGAAAATCTTATCAGGTCAACTACATGTGTATACACTTATGCCTGCTAAATATCAGGTCAACTACATGTGTATACACTTATGACTGCCAAATTTCACTTGTCTGTATTAAATGGTACCATATATACTTGCTTATAAGTCAAGTCCTACTGCCAACTGCACAGATCCAGATCTGCCGTTGTATAATGCGCCAGCAGATCTAGATCTATGTAGTTTGCTAGGAGTAATCAGTTGAACAAACAACATAGACCCAGATCTGCTGGCACATTATGCAATGGCAGATCAGGATCTATGTTGTTTGTAGTTGGACTCAAGTTAAGAGTAAGTATAAACAGTATTTGTGCAATCTTGCTAACAAGCTTGTTGGAAAGGATAGATCAATATACTAATGGATGAATGGACAGCATCAAATCAAGACACCCAGCTGCAAGCAGTGGGGTCATCAGAAAAAAATTGTCTAAAATTGGGACTATCCAGAAACAGGATGATTTGTCCGCTATAAAGAAATGTCCTTCATGTGGAAAAGTCCCATACTTCATTAAACTCCTGCTTTGGCTGGAGTCTCCTGTATTTTTAACCTACCTCCTGCACTCACACAAGGGAGACAATATTTGAAGCATTTGTAATAATAGTGAAAAGAAATTTAGACATGACAATATCTTGAACATCTGATGACACTTTGTTAACTTGCAGATGCATAATGAGTGACCTTAATTAAAAAGTTAAAAAACCCACAAGGATCTTGTCTCATAATTTTTTTTGTAAAATTATGAGTAGGCTCCGTCTAAAACACTGTCTTAACAACCAATATATGTTATACTTTACATGAATTAAGTATTATCAATTTAGGAGATGATTGTTGGTTTTATCTGAGGACTTAATTATCCAGCATTTTTGCCAAGTCTTTAGTATATTTAAAACTGATCTCCAGCATTAAAATTGCTTCCAAGCTTACAAGAGGTATGGAGTCACACAGAAGCTCTATTCAGTCTGGTTTTGTTATACTGCCTTGGAACAGATGGATGGACAGTCAGACCAAAGAAAGGTCAGACAACGAGCAGACATCATGAATCCATATGCTATAACTGCTTTGCAATGAGACCAAAAATACTTTTGGCAAAATTGGTTCATTATTTGGATGAATAATAATGACTACAAATATACATTTCCAAATTACACTTACCTAAAATTTTTAAAAATATTGAAATAATAGCTACATTTTGTGTCTACATCAACATATTCTTTATTTAAAAAGAAAACAAACCTCTCTCAAGTTACTATTTCATATAAATTGTTGTTTTTATTTTAGCATTATTTTGATTTATCTCCAGGGGAGTTAACTCTTACAAACAGAACCACAGTTGAATGCAAAGACATCATTCCAATCTATTACAATGGGTTAAAAATATTTTAAAAATCTGGGTGTACACATGCACAATGCCCCCTGTTTTTGGCCAGTTTTTTTATATTTAAAAAGAACCCAAACCTTTCTCTCAAACTACTGTTTCATATAAATTTTTATTTTTACTTTAGTATTATTTTTATCCTTGTCTCTAGGGGAGTTAACTCTTACAAGCAGAACCACAGTTTAATGCAAAGATGTCACTTCAATCTTTTGTCAAGGGTTAAAACAAAATGGGGCTGTACACATGCACAATGCACCCTGTTTTTGCCCTGTGCATTAATAATCAGTCAAGGGTGCATATTGATTAATGAGCTTTTTCAATTTAGGTTAGAAATCATGTACAAATGCACACTCTAGAAAACAGTATTGTACTCCCTCACTATATTCCTGTTCATGTAAGCCATAAAAGTGGATTGCTTTATAGTTGAGTTTTCCTTATATTGAGGAATTTTATACATAATATTAATATTACAAAATGAAATGAGATCCATTACCATAACTGCCATATAAAGGGGACTGGTTTCTACTAAGGTACCGTACAGTGAGGGATTAGTTTTTTTTTTAACCGTGCACATCTGTACGAATCTGCAGGCAATAGCATCAGAGATACTGAGATAAACCCACAACCAACCAAAATCATATCGGAAGATGAAGTATAGGCAACAATGACATACAGTATATACTCGCGTATAAACCTATACAAACTGCAAACTGCATAGACCCAAATCTGCCATCACATGATGCGCTGGCAGATCTGGGTCTATGCAGTTTGTAAGGACTAATCAGTAGAACAAACAACATAGACCCTGATCTGCTGGCGCATTATGCGACGGAAGATCAGGGTCTATGTTGTTTGTATTTGGACCTAGCTTGTACACGAGTATATACGGTAGTTGTTTTTCTGAACAATGTACATAGTCCTCATAATGCATCTACATTATAAAGCAAGCAAGGCAACTCTCCACGCAATAAAGTCCGAGAAACAAAGCTAAATCATAAAAAGCCATTGTCAGGCACTAAGTGTTGACACCAGTGCAGACAGACTGATACACCAATCCACAAAGAAAACCCATTCTTTTCAATCTGACCAAAAACTCATTTTAGAAATAAAATATATGCTTACCTTAGTCTTATGGTGGTCATGTCAACAAAATGACTTAGAATATGTAATATAAATTCTAATGGTACCAGTGTACAGCATGGACTTTCCTGTCTTTGTGCGCGCATTTAAGTTATAAACAAGTAGACTCGACAAGTGTGACAACAACTCTACACCTTTATTAAAGAGAAAATGATGAGAGAGATAACAGAAACATTATGATCACTGATAAACCTATCAGCCTTAGTATTGTAGGAAATGATTAATGATTGACCAATTACAGACTGCATTTACCTGTTTTCAGTAAGATAAATCTGACAAGTGTTTTTCACAGTTCTTGTCACTAGCTACAAAGTTGATACATATGCTATTAAGTCCCTTGGCAGAAGTTACTGTATATACTTGCTTATAAGTTAAGCCCAACCGCCAAATGTACAGACCCAGATCTGCCATTGCATAATGCACTGGCAGATCTAGGTCTATGCAGTTTATTAGGAGTAATCAGTAGAACAAACAAAATAGATCCTAATCTGCTAGTGCTTTATGTGATGGTAGATCAGGGTCTATGTTGTTTGCAGTTGGACTCAACTTACAAGCGAGTATATGTGATATTGATGAATAATAACAATATTCAACTTAATACTCACACATGCCTTAATAAGTACATATCACTCTTATAAGTCAAAACTTAAA
This sequence comes from Margaritifera margaritifera, assembly GCA_029931535.1. Classification (NCBI taxonomy): domain Eukaryota; kingdom Metazoa; phylum Mollusca; class Bivalvia; order Unionida; family Margaritiferidae; genus Margaritifera; species Margaritifera margaritifera. The sequence goes on from JAQPZY010001617.1 coordinate 3,544,280, forward strand.
AAGATTTCCATACTAAGTGTACATATCTTGATCTTGGCATGCCTCAGGGAAATGGGCAGCGGCTGCTCAAACCCATATAGAAATACATGATTTTCTTGGAACTTACTACTATGTATACCTGATGTCTTGTTACCATTTAACTTAACGAGTTAAAAACGTCTCAAAAACGACTCTTACATATGCTGTATTCATTGCAACCATAATGGGAGAGACAGTAAAGTTACAAAGTGGATGGCTCACAACATAGACAAAGGGAGCTAACTCATTTAGAATGTGGATACACATGATGGGGATTTTGTTTACAATTGCATCAGTGTGCACTTATTATGAAGGGCTCCAACCTAACAACATTTACCCAAATAACAATTTCTTAAGCACACAGTACATCCAATATAGGAAATATTGATAATTAATATAAAAACTGCTAAATTCTATATATGCTGACTAAAAAATGATACATGTGTGAGTCTCTGTGATAGGATAGCCATGGTTACATAAACAGTATTTCTCCTATAAGGGTCTACCCTATAGTTTGTGTTCCAAAATATGGATGGGATTATTAAAGGTATAAGTATGAATGGAAATGAAAATAAGATGTTATTATATGTAGATGATCTTTATATTAGATAGATCAGAAAATTCCTTGTATTTTAAATATCAGGTTTAAAAGTTAATAGTGAAAACACAACAGAGATTAAAATTGGAGCTTTAAAAATTATCAGATACAAATTTGTACCAATTTAAAATTGGAATGGGTTTCTTCTTTTATCCTATTTGGTATTTATTTGCCAACAAATATTGAAGAAATTATCAGTGCCAACAAATATTGAAGAAATTATCAGTGTTAGCTTTGAAAATAAAATTAAAGATATACAAATATATTTTTGAAAATCGAGCCATAGAAAATCCATGTTCTATGAGTAAATGATAGTTGTCAAATCAATGGCATTGTTTAAGCTAACACGTTTGTTTTTAATATTGCCTAATTCATCAGCTGATACTGTGAGAAGACTTTCTACAAATTTATGTGGAACATTGGTCCAGATAAACTGAGTAGAGGAACAGGGCACTTAAAATTAAACATTTGACGTCTTTCACGAAGTCATTGAAAATATCATGGATTAAATAGTGAATTTTCAATAAATCAGAATGGCAAAATATTATTATTTTCTTTGCCAATTAAATTTAAATTATTACACATTCCCTTGATTACATGCATCTCAGTTATAAGATTTAGCTACACAGTTAAGAAACCCTATTTGGAAAGATGTTTTTAATGCATGGGCAGGGTCGTCGTAAGGGGCGGGCGAAATGGGCAATTGCCCGAGGCGCCGCCATTTCATAGAGCTTGTATTATTTTTTCGCTTGTGGCGGGCGCCGAAGGCAATGCTTGCTCGGGGCACCGTTTCTTCCACTGCCAAGATGTGATGGCCCTGTGCATGGGCAGAGTTATTCAGAAGGAAACTTATGCTTCTTGAAAGACTTGCTGTCATCTTTATTGCAACATACTGATTTAAATAATATGCTTTCTTTTTACAAGACAACTTTCATTAACACCAATTATTTAAAATCTTCTAATTAGTAAACTTATAGAAGATACACTATATCTTGTATGGCCCAAGTCAAATTTCCAAGTTTTCGACCAGAGTTTGTGTTATGTGGGGTGGGAAGCTGGTATCCTCTGTAACTTTACCAATTATTTCATCTGACTGCTATTGATAGTTTTACTGTACCGTTTTATTTCCCTCCAAAAATAATTTTTGTTTATCAAAGACGTGATTGCCTTTTTTTACTCATCCAATTCTACTGATGATGTTACAAAGAACCTTATGAGAATTTTTTTTTCTTTCTCCTTATCTGAATCTCGAAATACAAGCTGTAGCAGAATTATTGGCATAGCTTCTATATCAACTTCGATACAGACAGGAAATTTGAAGCACAAATAGAAAACTTAATTATCTACAACTTTGGTATAATATATAGCCTCGTTGTTTTCACTCCTCATTTTTAAGCTGGAAGTTGAGCAATAAGTTTTTGATAGTTGTATTTACCAACGAAAAACTAAAGTGTCAGCTTTCTATTTTGCACTTTTTTGCTCAGTAAGATGATGTGGACTACAGTGGGTAACTAGGTCAGTAAACTAGAATGCTAAGTCATGTTGCTATTTTTAAATCTGGTTATGATAGAGTTTCCAACTATTAAAGAAATGTGCACAATGTTTGACATAGGATTTTGCTGAAGCCATTGTCCTTCCACACTTTCCTTCTCAGAAACTTTGCCATAGCTAACTTAAACCCAAGGACTTTTAAATTTACGCACTGTAGCCATTATTATCTGTATTGCTTATAAAAATTACGCATAGCTGTGTTTATTTGCAATGACCTGGTGTACTGCAAAGATTATATATATATATATATATATATATATATATATATATATATATATATATATATATATATATATATATATACACACACACAATCATTTTTCCCCTTTTCAACTTTTTATTTAAAAAAAGATATTTTCTTTAATATAAATTTAGAGAATCTTACCCTACAACATTAATTTTTGCTTTTCTTATGATTTCAAAAATTATAATTTTTATCAGTTAGCAGATGCAAGGTCTCAAACAACATACTTACCGTATATACTTGCGTATAACTCATACCAACTGCAAACTGCATAGACCCAGATCTGCCCTTGCATAATGCACCGACAGATCTGGGTCTATGCAGTTTGTAAGGACTAATCAGTAGAACAAACAACATAGACCTTGATCTGCCAGTGCATTATTCGACAGCAGACAGGGTCTATGTTGTTTGCATTTGGACCCGGTTTATACGCAAATTTGGTTTCGCCTGATGGTTACTAGCTTTCTTGTATGTTCTGACACAATGCCACGCATCCATAATTGCCATATTCCCAGACAGTGTCGGGGGATTTTTGAGACTCAAAAGGTGATGTTTTGAGGTCCCAAGGGGGGTCAGTGCGTGTGTGCCTCCAAAAGCGATGTCATCCAAATGAGAATAAGCTATTTTTTTTTAAATCAGCCTATATAGCAAATGACTGGAAATTCAAATTCTGAATAAAAGAAAATACCATCTGTTTTCTCTGAAGCATTTAATATACTTGCAACAAAAAAAAAATGGTAGACTTAGCATTGTCAAATAACATCACCACACACATACATGGTCACAGCCTCACAAACATTAATTACAAACAAATACACCAAGTTACTGTTTTAAAAATCCATTGCAAATTGGAATGTAGTTTTAATTACAGGCAGTCTTTGCTGCTTTCAATAGTTCAGTAGTTGGTTTGAAGGTAATGCAAGTGTCATTGGTGTTCACAAATATGCCTACACTGTCTTTTCCTTCGCGGATCCACTACGTGGCGCTAGCAATGGCCAAAGTCGTAAAAAGTTATAAAAACCTGTAAGATGGCAATGAATATCCATTTCAAAACAATGAATCTGGCAATGAAAACATTCAAGGTTTGTGTTAGTCGGCCGAGTTGCTAAAGTCTTTGACTGCCACTATTGTAACGTATTTTCGAGGTTAAAGTCACACCTACGGCAGTGAAGATTTAATTTATTCTCAGGCTGAATTAGTGAAAAAAAAGATACTAATGTATGCAGATACACACTTTGAGATTTGAATAAGGATTATATACTTTACAAGAAAAGTAATTAAGAAAACATGGGTATTTATTATAATAAATGCTTGTACATAATGTGTGAGCTTTAAAGTTAAATGAGAGCAAGATCCGGAACGGAAAATTCCATGGTGCAGTTCATTTAAGGTTAACCAGATAGTCAAATATGTTAATGTTTTCATGAGTTACTTGATCACATGATAAAACGTTTACTGCAATAATGTAAATGTCCAAGGAAAATATGAGAAAGTTAAGATAGCAAAACTGTCGAAGCAAATAAGATTATCAACTTTTTTTTAGCACTTCTAGTGCATTATGTACTACAATTTTCCTTTGTCCCTTTAAAATGTTGTGTTTCCCCCAAATCTGGAGGGTGAGGTCACGGTGTCCCCTGACCTTGGATCCTAGGTGCAACACTTCATTAGAGATTGAATGGTGCTGTTGTTCAACCTACTGAAATAATCATGTTTTGCATTTTATATATGGAGTAAAAATCGAACTTCAAAGAAACGTTGCCGCAGATAACAAACTTTAATAAAGATGGCTTCAACATTCTCATTCAATGCAGTCAGTGATGTGTAATAACATTTGTTCTTCAACACGCATCTCTCTGATGTACTTAACTTCAGACAAATTGGGTTGTTCCACTTAGTATACTTTACCTATGCAAATTAGCCTAATGGGCTCTCCCTCGGCAGTGCTCAAAAGATTTGACACGACACATCACCCTAGCTCAGGGGTGTCAAACTCATTTGCTATGGCGGGCCAGATTTGATATAAATAATAATAAATAATAATAATAAATAGTGAGTCTGGCGGGCCGTATGTTTGACACCCCAGCATTAGCTATTGTTAGCCAATTAAGTAAATCTCTGAAAGGTGTCTGTTTATCTCTGACCACCTTACCTTTTAATTGCCTCCAAAACAGCTGAGCTCTGAGCAGGACTGTTTGCAATTTATACATACCAATCATGGGCATATACCATGGTGATCAAGAAATATACAGGGTTTTTTTTGTGGGGGGGATTTGTTTTTCGCTGAGATTGCTGAAAATCGTGTTTTTTGAAACACGACAGTGTCCAGGGTGTTTGGGAGTCCAAAATTGTGTTTTTCAAGTGACACATCGTGTTATGGTATGTATGCACATCACACAGTGTGAGGGGCTTTTGTTGAGCCTGATGGTGAATTAGCTCTCTTGTATGCTCAGACACAATGCCATGCATCACATGGTGTGAGGGGCTGAAGTTATGACTAAAGTGAAAGTGCCAAAGTAAAGCGCCCTGGACAATCAATCATTCAATTGTATGATTTTGAGAGGTTTTGAGAGTTGGAGACTTTCACACCTCTATTGTCTTATGGTCTGCGACTGTAGGGTGTTTAAATAATTAAGAAAACTTGATTACCAAATAATGTAAGGAATAATATAGGCACCCTATGACAAATGTCTGATATGCTGAGTTAGCAACCAGTTGTTTCAGCTCATCCAATCAGACATGACCAGAAACATTTCGTGTTTTGGAAGCCTTGACAGGTGTTTTGGAAACCTCGACTGGTGTTTTGGAAGCCTTGACATGTGGGCTTACGGTTAGATAATGCTCTTCTTTTTTTTTCAGGTATGGCCTTATTACAGAAGAATTATGATTTTCTGGAACTAAAATCATTGTAAATATTGCCAACACAGCTAAAGCTTTCTTGACATTCATTTGTACATAAAAATGACTCCAAAGACACATAGTAGCTTTAAAAGCACTTTGACTTTCGACAGAACTAGTCATTTACATGGCTATAAAAAATTTCCAATAAAAACCCAAAAGGATTCAAATTTGTACCAGTTTTTAGCTTTGCTCTATAGAAATTTCTTATGAATATTCTCTTAAGAAATATTCCAGTACAGCACTCTCCCACTATAAGGCCTTAATTATAAAACGATAACTGTTATAAGGTATGGTCATGGATTCCAATTTATTGAGTGGTTGTAAAATTATATGCATAATGTACTTCATGATAAGGTGGTCTCACAATAAGGTGGTATACTCTATGGTTCCCATGGACAGCATCATAATGAGGGAGTAATGTATATTTAGAAAACAGTATGTAATGGTACATGACCCAACAGCAAACAAACATGTATATATGTCTGTCTGTCTCTCTGTCTGTATCTATGCATATTTGCACAGTGAAACCTCTGAAGACTGAAAGCTCAGTAAACAAAAATCCCTTTGAAACTGGATCATGATTCTGGTCCTCAATTTTTCCTTCTTGAATAAACTTTAACACAATAAAGTTAAACCCCTCTGCTCTGAAATCTAAAAGAAATGTTTGGTCCCAAAACTGAAACTAAATAAGAACATGAGGCAGGTCAATAGTCTTTTAACAGCCTAAAGACATGCAGAATGAAATAAACCCCAACACAGAAACACATACAGAGGCAATAAATGTTCATTATTATAACACAATTACAGTAAACCCGTCTTGTAAGACCACTGCAATGAAAGACCACCTGTCTTGACAGAACATTCTTAATACACTGACTAATCAATTATAAAGTGTTCTCATCTGTAAGGAGAGACCACCTGTCTAGAGAGACCAGTTTTTGTTGGCAGAATGTGTGGTCTCTCGAGACAGGTTCTACTGAATAATACTTCCACTTTTGGCATTTTGGACCATATGTCTTTAATGACATAATGTCATCTAAAGATTTGATGGAGTTATTATTTCTCTATGGGCTATGTGACAACACTATATTGATGTGTAATTTGTGAAAAATTCTTTCATAATCATGTAATTTGCTCAAATGTAACATTAGAACTCTTCAAATTTAAATGCATAACTGTAAACCCTTTCGTAGCCATAATTAAACAGAGACATGTCTTTACTTAATCTACTTATTCAATTACTTGCAGAAAGTGTTCATTTTCATGTAAAAGGCCAATTATATTGGACTATAACATGCACATTGATAAACTGTATATCATTTTGTAGCAATTAGTTTCTTCAGGAGAAAATACTTCAATTGGTGTTTTCTGTATCATTGACTTAAGGCATATAGAACTAGGTAAATGTGATTCGTATTCTTACAAGATACTCTTGTATGAAACACACACACGATGATAATCCCATGTTTGATGATAAGCCCACCCACCTGACCAAATTTTAACAAAATGTTGCCAAATGTTTACAAAAGGGTATCTTTTTTTGATAATAAAGCCATCCCCTATTTATTTTTACATACATATATATATATATATATATATATATATATATATATATATATATATATATATATATATATATAACAGTAACTAAAATAAGTAAAATAATTAAAAAATGAAGATAAAACTTCAGAAATTTCACTTTTATTTTTGACATAATAAGCTACATGAGAAGACATTTTCTTAGATTAAAACAATCGTACTATACTGAGGAAAGTATAGCTATAAAGAGAATACTGCAGCTACTGCTTTTTGTAAAAAAATTATTAACACTGATTTTATCATATTATCTATGAAGAATGAATATTTTATGTAATGACAAATAAATCAAACCAGGAATTATACTATAGAATACATGGGTGACTGGACTGGTTGTATGTTCTTTTCTGAACAGTTAAAAGATGAACAATAGCTAGTATGTACACAAGTCTATAATGTCATATACTATAGGCTGTTTACCACTACACAAATTACATCCAATGGAGTAATATTTATCTTGCAGCACTCCATTTAAAAAGAGCTATATTCATAATAATTACACCCTGCTTATTTACAAAGCAATAAATGTATTTCAATCCTAGCACACAATATATGCCCACAAGAATGGCCATATTGTGAACTGTACAAACTAAAATGCTGCATGCCCACAAGAATACACAAACCAAAAAGCTACAAAATAATAAATATTGACAACTTGCATTGATGAATGTGATGTTGGAAACAAGTATTTTGTTGGCTATTTTCAAAACACACGTTCAGTGATTGCTGGTCAAGATGTTGGAGATATAAGACAATAAAAATCAGCTAACATAATAATTAGGTGTCTTGGGAAAGCTACATCATTTTGGCTATATACAACTTATAGTAAAATTACAGGCAAAACTTCCATCAAATTGTATGTTTCTAAAGATGGCATGTGAAATATTTGCACCCAGCATTACATCCCGTAACAAAGGCTGTCAACATTGATTACAGGTATGCATTTACTACCAAATATACTTGCTTTTAAGTTGAGTCCAACTGCAAACATCACAGATCCTGATCTACCGCTGCATAATGTGCCAGCAGATCAGTGTCTATGTTCTTTGTTCTACTAATTACTCTTAACAAACTGCATAGACCCTGATCTGCTCGCACATTATGTGATGGTAGATCGTGGTCTATGCAGTTTGCAGATAAACTCAACTCGTTAGCAATATATATGGTATTTCATGTAATACTGGTATATCCATGATTACACAGTGGTTTATCAGAAGAAGAAAAATCTTATCTTATGGATTTATGGCAAGGATTCAAAATCGGTAATATAATAACTGACTGAAATCCATAAAACTGTCTCTTTAGAAGTTTTAAAACGATTTGAGATTTGATTTTATAAATACAGTACTCCCTCATTATAATGCAATCCATGGCAGCAATAGAGTACCTTATATACTCGGGTATAAGACGATACCAACTGCAAACTGCATAGATCCAGATCTGCCTTCACATAATGCACTTGCAGATTTCGGTCTATGCAGTTGGTGGGGACTAATCAGTAGAACAAAACAACATAGACCTTGATCTGCCGGCGCATTATGCAATGTTTGCATTTGGACGAAGATTATTCATGAGTATATATGGTATATTGCTTTATACTGAAACCACCTTATAATAAAGTACATGATAATATAATTTTGCTACTACTTAATAAAATGGGATCCATGACATTATTCACCTTATAACAAGAACTATGGTACAATGAAGGGCCTTATGGTGAGGGAGTGTTGTATTTAAAAGCAGATATTTTCTGTGATTGAAATATGCATGATTTGACATCATAAAGGTTATAAAACGCAAATGTTAAAAAATAATGCTGATGGAGAGGTCGATGAAAATATCTATGGGATTGAATTTCTATTATTTATCATTCAAATTTAAATCACCTTTCATTATCATTTTATCATAAATGATACATATACAAATTATAGATGAAATTTCACTGTAAAGTATGAATTTATAATATGCAATAAAATAGTGAATCTATGTTTAAACAGTTCACAATAACTGAACCCTCTCTTGAACATACTTTATACGCAGAGAATGTAAAATTTTACATCTAGTAAAGATAATGCATCAAATGCTATCTCTCTCCTAACCCCCCATCTCTCTCTCTCTCATACAAGCAAAAGATTATGTGTGTACCAAAGGGTAAAAGTATCACATTGATACAAATGTAGAGGAGGTACATATTCAATCATGTTGCTTTCCTAACATTTTCTGTTGGAACTAAGAAGATTTCCTACTAAACAAAACAATCATAATTCTTACAAGGAATTAAATACATTATGATCTAAATATAGTAAAGATTGTTTATAAGGTTTCACAGGGGACTGGGATTTTTGAATTGTTGATAAAATTTTTAAACAACATACATTTGTATAAATACATGTTATCATGAAAAAAATGATAAACTAGTAAGTTTTACCATCCGATGAAATTGTCAACATTCATGTACATGTACCAAAAGATGAATCATAAAAATAACTTTCATCGGAAGCCATCTCTGTTAAGTAACTTAAAGACTAGTAAATAAGTCCTTTAGTCAATTAGTAAATTAGTCCTTTATTTATTTGGATTGAAAGAAATTATCAATAGTCATCTTTTTTGTGTATTAATCTGAAATTTTTTTATTGATATGTTTTTCAATGACATGCAAATGCTTTGAAAGAATACCAGGTGCGTCACACTGAGCTTGTAGGTACAGACTAATGTCCAATATTGATTGCAGACAATGAATTTATTTCACACTAAATTTTTGTGAACGCCCTGCTTCTATTTCTCGTATTATTTGTAGTTTGTGTCTGAAGAGACATATTTTTTTGCTCTGATGCGAATTTTCAGCCATTTTCACAACAGTCTGATTTTCAAACCGAACACGAGAGAGATTTACTTCGAGCTGTATTCAATTAATCAACATACAGGTACAGAAGGTTAGCTAGAGGATATTTATAAATTATTTAGTCAAAAAAATACAAAACAAAAACAATTCTTTTCATGCTTTAATTGCATTGAACCAGCAATCCGTGATTCTAAAGAAATGATTATGAATGAGGTGTTATTATCTATCATGCCTTTGTTATACCAGGAGCCTTTGTTAGGCCTTTGCTATTTACTGATTATGAATGATGTGTGATTATCACACTTTTGCTATCCTGCACATTTGTTGTTATGTCTTTCCTATTTAAATGACCACCATTGTTTATCTGGCTTTGGCACTTCAGGCGATAAAAACATACCTGAGCTAATTTTCTCAGGCGGACCACACAAATCAAACACTATAACCAATTAAATGTAGTAACAAAGGGACATCATAACAAAGCATTTGGGATACATAGTAATTGGGAATCTAGCTGGGGAGATTAAACTCAAATGTTCTAACATAGAAAATGTTGTATCCAAGAACATAATAAACAATCTTTACTGTATATGCAAAACTTCTTTCTTTCTCAATAGTCTGTGTTCACATACATTGCTTGAAGCTAAATAATATACAATATAATCACAGTGCAACTTATCTTTAACAGACACCTATAGGATGTAATAATAAATCTGATGAGAGATGAAATATACTGTATTTTGTCTGAAATTTATCATAGCCTATCATTTTTATGAATCATCAATCCATACAAATCATGATTATTTTCTGTCCCCTATATTTCTGTATGGAAAACAATGTTCTTGTTAAATTTTGCAAAATTTAGGTAACAATGAAAATGACAATTTTTTTTATCAATCATTATTTGCACATCCGAGGAAACAATCAATAAAAAAAAAATGTACACAAATTTAACATATACAATACTAATTGGGTAATACGAGTTTTGAAAAGAAAATATTGGCTGGACAAGAGATAACAGTTTTATGGGAGACTGCAAAGTAGTTAAAAAATTGGAGAATGCACTGGTCATGCTATTTGGGTCAACATATGGAAGGCAAAAATGTTTTCACCTTGTTGTAATTTTATGTCACTTTATTGCAACTTTATATCTCACCACTTCAACCAGTCTGTTTTGAATTAAAAATCAGTTTTTGTGCACTGTTGGCCACAATAGGTTCATGTCCCTTTGAGTGGAGATATCTTGCTGACAACCATTCCTGTAAAAGTAGGTAGGTCAATGTGACCTGTAATTCATGCTAAAGAGTAAATTTATCATGCATTATTTCTTGCTGGATGGCTTAACATATTTGTGTTCCTGATGATTAAAGTCAGTTAATATATGATGCCAATTGGTATACATATGGACAAGCTTGTAACAATTACCATTTTCTGGAACATCTTAATTAATTCTGTAACATCCTAATTAATTCAAATTGATAATTAGAAAGATATGCTGAGATTACATGAAGATGCTTTAGTACTAAACACTGACCTTTGAGATCTTTTTTTGGATGCTCGATGTTAGTGCTTAGGTTCATGATGTGACACAAACTTTTAGGATTTCTGATTGCTTATACCTTTAAGTTTCTGATTGCTTATACCTTTAAGTTTCTGATACTATAGAACTGCTAAAAGAAAAAGACAAACTGCTAAGAAACTTCACAGATATATTCACAAACCATTACTTAGCATTTACATGGTATAAAGATGTTACCAACCGGCGAGTCAAGCTTTGTTAACTACACTAGCCTAATCTTGCATTTGCATATGCTGTTCAGTGTTCATATTTCCTCAAGACAATCAACTCCGCACAACCTCCTCTTCATACTTATGATATACTAAGAAATAGTTGGAGAATATATGCGGGGTTTCCTGGCAGTGTGTCTTACTTTAGTGACTCTTATTATAGGATATTTCTTGATCTGAACAATCCTATAAAATTCTGTAACATCACAGACCATAGCACTAGCTATGTGAGTCCAACACAAGAAGTCAACGGTCTAGGTTTAGTGGTATGATATCCCAAGCTAATGATGATAAATATTTTAACCGTCAAGCAACTGCACTTAGCTTACTGCAAACTTACTGCGAAGATGTGACAAGTTTGAGCAAAAAATTATGTTGGATTTTGTGGGTGGCTTAAGGTACAGTACTCCCTCATTATAATGCGGTCAATGAGAGCCATATAGTATACCACCTTACAGTGAGGTTTGGTTTTGGTTTTGTGGGTTTAACGCCATTTTTCAGTACATGATAGGCTATACATGGTGGCCAGTATATTTAGTGGAGGAAAAACCCCAGGAAGAACCACCGACCCACAGGAAGCTAGTGCCAAGCTTTCTCACATACCCACGTTTGCCAAGCTGAGACTCAAACCCACGTGGACATAGCGAGATGTCAGTGATCTGTAAAGGCGAGTGCCTTAGACCACTCAGCCACCCGGGGACCCACCTTATAGCAAGACCACCTTATAATGAAGTACATTATACATACAAATTGACTACACTTAATGAAATGGGATCCATGACAATACCCACATTATAACATGAACTGTGTTAAAATGAAGGGGCTTATATTGAGGAAGTGCTGTGTGTACTTGTTCATGTAAGTATTTATTGTGATGCTGAAACATCAGTTTAATTGTTGATGTAAGCAATTATTTTTGTGTTCAACTCTGGCTATAATAACAATAAAATTCACATATTTATCAAAGGCCAGATTATGTGAACCACCCACTAATACGAACTGAGCCCATGTCCCCAGACCTTTTCACACGGAGACCAGTAACAACTGCATATATAAATGTGTGCATAATCCAACTAAATGAGTGTATCCCAGAAAGTTTGGACACGGATACTATAATAATAATAATAATAATAATAATGATAATAATAATAAATGTAATGCTATGTTTGTTTTTATTTCTTTTTGGTTTACACGCTTCCTCATTGAGCAAACTACAAAAACTTCTAGAACTACCCTGTACATGCCAATCAAATTTCCTGAGAGGAAATGGTATTGAAAAGTAATGTTTGTGTACTTTACTGAGGCGGAGTTATTTCCAAACATGATTAATGATTTTTGTTGAATGGATGTAAGTCTTGGGACACTTCAAAATTTGAGACATCATTAATAATTTTCAAAAATAATTGTTGTCATGATCTATAAAAGTACTATAAGGTCTAGGACACCTAAGAAAGTTTTTTTTTTGATGACTTGCAGCTCGGTATATTCTGTTGATCATAATGTGAAGAGCTCCTAACTTACTAAATGACTATAACTCCCATTACAGAAAAGGGATTGTCATAAATTAGGTGATATATTTATTTAAAACGCCAATTAAGATATTTAATTTTCATGTGTTTTTCTTTATTCTATTTCTAATATCATTTAAGTTCATTTGACAATGACATGCATTAGGCTTTATTACAATGTTGTATCCACATCAACGCGTCCATTAAGTATTATCACAATGCTGTACCCACATCAACAACTTGTCCATTAAACATTATCACCATGTTGTATCCACATCAACAACAACTTGTCTATTCAGTATTATCACAACATTGTATCCACATCAACAACAACTTGTCCCTTTTGATGCACCAGTTTATTATTATCACTTTACACATTATTATATTAAAACTGACACCGGTCACCAGTAATTACAACATTCATGCCCTGAAAACTTGAATTACGTAATTCATTAAAATGTGGTACAAGTATTACAGAAATGTAAAGAGCACCGATACATGGTTCATCACTCACACTGAGTGACCTTCTTTACATTATGACATCATCGCATAGACACTGAACAATTTTAAATTGTGCTAAATGAATTACACCTATTTGTTTCAAGTCATAGGCACAATTCTACACTGACCTTAATTAATACATATACACAATGATGATAATGTCACATAACTAATGCCCTAAAAATATTTTCAAGAACAGTGCAATGGTTGGTTGTTTTGGTGTAAGTGACTTTTATGTACTGACATTTATTCTCAGCTATGTTAATCATGCTGATATTTTAGAGTAAGAAGTGAGTAATGCCTTCTATTAAAATTTGCATGTAGGAGAAATACGAAAATATGCATATAAAAATAACAAAATAAAATCAATTATTGTAGTGTGTAACAGTTTATTGACTTGGTAACTGAACAAAAGCCAGTTTAACATGTGGCAATTTTGCTCATTACATCTTGAATTTGTTGCGTCTGTAAGTACTGGGCACTGAAAAATTTACAAATAATAATTTTTTTCCATTCCCAATACGTACATGGATTGTGGTAACATTGCAAACCTCTTTATATAAATTTGTGGTGCATATTAATATGAAAGTACAAGCATCTGATAATAACACAAAATAGTTCCCTTGTATCTTATAATAACACAAAATAATTCCTCTATCTCCATTCATTTAACATACAAATCAAGTATTCAATATTTTTGTGTTATCATAAAGTTATATTTAACAGCTTCACATCAGCAACATTTTCCATTTGCTCCAGTTTAAACATCTTCACATATGGCCTAAAACTGATAAGACCGAAGCTTGTTATTTCTGCTGTTAATTACATGTATATTTGGCTACACATTGCACTGTTTTCCAACTTCAAATAAAATAAATGCAAAATCTGTGACAAAATCATTTGGTGAAAAAGTAACAGTAAGTTCACTATTCAGACAATACATAATAATACTTTTAGAGAAAATACAAAACTGTTAGATCACAAAGAAGTCTAGAATTCAGATCTTTTTATTTGAAAAATTTATTGTGAAAGTAACTAGCAATAATTGTATATACTCACTTGTAACTCAAATCCAACTGTAAACTGCACAGATCCAGATCTGCCATTGCATAATGCACCTGCAGATTGGGGTCTATGCAGTTTGTTAGGAGTAATCAGTAGAATAAACAACACAGGCCATGATTTGCCGGCACATTATGTCACGGCAGATATGGGTCGATGTTGTTTGCAGTTGGACTTGACTTATAAGCGAGTATATTATATAGGTATTTATTTCGTATAGAGTATATTTTGTCATAAATAAATGAAACTTTTGTTTAAGGAAGGTGAAACTCTAGTACAATCTACCAATAAGTGTAAGCTATATGAATATCTATTCTATGCAAAATGAAAATACTGGAAAGGTAGTGGACAAAAAAATCAGTGTACTAGAAAGACAACCAAATACAAAAGATGATAACAGATTTATTTATAAACATGATGCTGAACTAATCCTACATGACTGTATGATGAATATGTTTTCAGATGAAAGTGTTCCTTTCGTCCTTTTTTTTTACTGTCATGAAAGTAGAATGTGTAGTGGTACATTGGTTCAGTATATTACATAAATTAGCTCCCCTGTATGCACATAAATTCTCCAGCAAAGTTGTAGAACTTACTAATTCTAATCTATAATCTTGCTATGAAAGCTATATAAAAGAGATGAGTACATATATGGGTTTTCATTAATTCACATTTTATATGTAGAAACAAAATTGCAAAGTTAAAGCTTGTCAAATCAATATCAATATGTGGAGTACATGTGTATCTCCTGTATATACTTGCATATAATCCGGGTCCAAATGCAAACAACATAGACCCTGATCTGCCGTAGCATAATGTGCCGGCAGATCTGGGTCTATGCAGTTTGCAGTTGGTATTGGCTTATGTGCGAGTATACACAGAATCTGTAAGTGAGGTAACTATTATTTTAACTCGGCGTGATTTAAAAATCACAAATTCTTAAAAATAACTTGGATAATGTCTCAGATCATGTCTCTGTTAAAAACTGATTTTAAAATAAATTCTTATACTGGATCCACATGAGGTAAAAGAGGAAATAAACTGCTGGAGTCCAGCTATGTTTCAGCTTAATTGTTGGATTCCAGCTATGTTTCAGCTTAATTGTTGGACTTCAGCTATGTTTCAGCTTAATGTTTTGCAACACTGCAAAATCATTTCAGATATTTGCACTCTTATTGACAGTTGGAGTGAAAATATGGGCAAATTGAAGCTGAACATGCAAGAAAGCTGTGCAGTAATGTGGATAGAATAAAATCTCGTTCCAAACAAATGCAAGGATTTCTTTATAAATACTGATTATCTAAGCTAGTGGACATCATGCATTTCAACTGTATTGGTTAAGATTTGTGCACGAAAAATGGCATGTATGATTTTCAGCAAAAACTGTGCAGACAAATTTTTATTATATTCCATATTCATAACTGTTTCTATTATCTACATGTTTTTTCTTCTCATGTTAAACAAGTTCATACACCTTTGTTTAGTACGTATGGCTCATATTAATTTATCCAACAAATATTTTAGAATGATAATGTGATGGAATACAGACTATAGCTCATATTCCATGGAAATGTAAAATAGGTTGACACTGATGCAACAAAAATGGTTTACATGAAATTTGGAAATACTGGTACCGATGTATGCAAGAACAAAGGTATGGACAACCCTACATTTACCCCACTATAGCAAGACATAAGAGCTTTATTTGGGAATAGCACTTACATAGTTGCCTCTACATTTGCCTTTGAGTGGGTCAAGTGGCCAGTGACTTCCAAAAGAGAGTCATCTGTTGGTTAGCATAGTAAAGACAGGCAAGGTACAAGTACTGAATGCTACATGAAATACAAGCAACAGAAAGAAAAAAAAGGAAATCTGCCAATCCAGAAAAGCTTAGAGGAATATCACAATGCTAATAATATCCCATTTTTGAGAAACATCAACTTAAATCTGTGCAAATACTTGGTCAAAACAGCGTTTGATAAATTTAAAATGATCACTCCCTCACTAACTGTGAGTTAGTCTTCCATGAAGCAACAAGGTTGACACTTTAAACTCTAG
Organism: Margaritifera margaritifera; assembly: GCA_029931535.1. Lineage (NCBI taxonomy): Eukaryota > Metazoa > Mollusca > Bivalvia > Unionida > Margaritiferidae > Margaritifera > Margaritifera margaritifera. The sequence goes on from JAQPZY010001617.1 coordinate 3,560,941, forward strand.
TCAATCACTAGTTTTAGCTTCATCATCAGGCATAGTACATGACCAAGATCTCGAGTACGAAATATAAAGGATACATAGCAATAAAAGCAATGAACAATACATTTTTACTTCTTGTAAAGGCAATTTTTAGCTCAGAAATTTCCAAAAATTGAAGCCTTCTTGAGCATATAAGGAATCAATTATAGAAAATAAACGACACATCAGAACTTAATTTTTGCGCCAGATACGCATATATTACACCACAAATGGGGAGCTGCAGTAGCTCAGTTGGTAGACCATTGTATTGTAATCCTAGGGTCATGGGTTCAATACCCGTCCAGGCCAGTCTGGGTCAACTGCCTGATTGTGTCCTTGGGAAAGGCACTTAGCTCCCATTTCTCAGCATGATATAGCCAATAATGTGTAAAAAGTACTGTTAAAACCAACAAAAGTAAAACTAAACACCATAAATGGCCACTATGACAAAAGATTTTGCACCAGGCAGTCACAATCATGTCTGAATTACATAAAAACACACTCGAGTTGCAACACTACAATTATCTTTCAGAAGGGATGAGTACAATGAAGAGTAAAATTGTCTAAATTGACATAGATGCACAGACAAATTTAATATTCCAACAGAATCAGAAAGATGTAGGAAACTAAACAGATTCATTTAGAAGGCCTAGTTTACCTCTTATTATCAAGAATAATGCACTTTAGAGAAATTATCAATAAATTAATATGATATATGATTAACATGGGTTATTTAACAACAGGGAAAAAAAATGGTATTTGAGCTGGATTTTTGGCTGCCAAGTAGCAATTTGTTTGTATCCTTGTGTGTTGGTTACTTAATAAAGCACAATATATATCAGTATTAAACAAGGGTTATGCAGTATGCAGTGTCAAGATTGTGAATCTTGTTAAGCAGGCAAGACACAAATCCTACCACATTGGTTACAAACATTTGGCATTCAGTAATACTGTCCCAAAGTTTTAGCTCAACAGTGACCAATGTAGAAGCTATGTTACTTTCATAAACATCAACACAATATTGTACAACTGATGATGCCACCAAAGTTACCTTAGGAAAAGTGATACCAACATCTCACCACTGCACCATTCACAGGCTTGACAAAAGCCATGCTTGTACTTAGATGAAGAACTATAAGGAATAATGTATTTGGTGCCAAAAACTATTATTAATAAAACTTGATATACACTCATTCAAATTTTTTTGTCATAGTTAAAGAAATCTGACCCTAGAAGTTAATTTAGCTAATAGTACGGCCATTATACATTTTTAGTTTGTGATTGGTATTTAACCCAAGTAATATTTTTGTTTTCTTCTATACTTGAACGGCCTTCCTGACCAGCGGCCACCTGCTTTATACAGCCATAATCCCATGGTACCGACAAGTTTGTTTTCAAAAGTACCCCTCAAGGATGGCCACCCCTCTAATGTGGCTAGCATATTAATGCAAAAACTGTCTTATTTAGCTGAGTGGTCACATAATGAGGCTTACAGACAGAAATCTCACAGATATTTGTCTATTTCTAAATTCAACACACTGACATTTGTTCCAACATGTCAATAAGTAACTTTAATCCATACAAAGAGGTAAGTAATCCGATTATCATTAGTGATGTAAGGTTTTGTCACTTTTACTGGCTATTACTTCCACTGATAATTATCAAGATGACAAAAGCTAACTGCTGAGAAGCACTGTATGGTTCATCTCAAGTCAGCATGACATCCAGTTGTCAGAAAGTAAAAATGGTATGTTAGCTGTTTTTGCTTTTCTCTCTTAGATTAGGAAGGGGTGGCCTTATGAGGGTGACCATTGTAGTATGGTAGTGAAGACATAGATCTGGATCATGTTGAGCTGTTCCATTTACCACAAATATCTGTATAAAACACACACCCAATTGTCATCATCACAGACTCAGATTTCCATAATGCATCAGCAGATAAGGTTTTTACTGCTGTTCCATTAACATTATAAGTAGACCCTGATGTAATGGCAGATCTGAGTCTTCACTGTTCACAGTTGCACGCAAGTTCTAAATGAGTATATAAGGTCGACATGTTTCACTGGTAAGGCAGATTAAACGCATAAAAAGCATCATCAAGGCAATATATTCTCAGTATTTTGATTCCTGTAATAAAACTAATAATATTCATAGAATATACCAATTGGCAAGTACAAATACTTAAGTATTCCAACATCAAAATATGTTTTCATGGAACAGTTCTTACAGAATGCATCCTGTACATTACTAAAACAAGGTATTAACTTGTAAACATGAATCCCCTCGCCAAGCCAACAGGAGCACATTTGAAGTAGCCAAAAATATACAGACTAGAATAGAGGAAAATACCCGAGGCACTCAAGCCTGAAATTAGGTCACATTTATCTACTTTTGGTATGGTTGAGTTAAACTCTTTGAGATGCCTTCACGTGCCAATTTTCTTTAGTGTAGGTGAAATAGTGTCCAAGATATTGAGGGTATAAGAAACAGCTAAAATTAAAAAATTTGCTCAAGCATGAAAAATAGGCTAAAGAGATCAAGTTTTGGTACGTTTGAGTTCACCGCCACGAGATGCCTCCACATGCCAAGTTTAATGAGTGTGGGTAAAATAGGGTCCAAGATACTGAGTGTATAACAAATGGATAGCTGAAAACACAAATGTCACTCAAGCCTAAAAATGAGATCAAAATGATCTAGTTTTTACATGGTAGGATTACTCACCTTGATATGCACCTAAATGCCATTTTCAGAAGTATAGGTGAAATTGAGTCTAATATATTAAATATGTAATGGACTGATACCTAAAAATAAAAAAGTCACCCAATACTGAATGTATGGTCACACTGATCTAGTGTTGGTATGGTCAAGTTACTCTCCTCAAGATTCATCTACATACCAAACAAGTGTAGGTGAAATATGAGCCAATATATTGAGAGTGTAGGAAATGAACTGCTCAATATTTAAAAGTCACTCAGGTGTGAAAATTAGGTCGCACAGATCTAGTTTTCATATACTTTCTTTGGGATGTGAGCAGATAGCAAGTTTTATGTGTTGGTGAAACAGGGTTCAAACAGAAAACTGAAAATACAAAAGTTACTCAAACATGAAAATTGGGTCACAGTGACCCAGTTTTGGTAAGGTTGAGTTACTTTTATAAAGATGTATACATGTAGTAATTTTTATGTATACGTGAAATAAGGTCAAAGATATTGCGAGTGTTACAGTCAGCAGAAAATACACAAGCCACTCAAGTGGGAAAATTAGGTCAAACTGACCTAGTTTTGGTATGGTTGAGTTATTTTCATTGAAACACATGTACAAACCAAATTTTATAAGCATAGGTGAAATAGGTTCCAAGATACTGTGGGTGTAATGAATTAACAGCTGAAAATACAAAATTAAAATCAAGCATGGAAATTGGTTCAAAGTGACCTATTTTGGTATAATTGAGTTACTTTCATCAAGATGTATCTACGAACCAATTTTCATGATTGTAGATGAAATAGAGTCCATGATATGGATGGTGCAATGAACATATAACTGAAAATACTAAAGTCACTTAAGTGTGCAAATGAGGTCAGAGTGACCTAGTTTTGGTATGGTTGAGTTATTTTCATCAAGATGTTATCTACATACAAATTTTCATGAGTGTAGGTGAAATAGAGCCCAAGATATTGAGGCTGTAACAAACAGCTGAAAATACAAAAGTCACTCAAGTATGCAAATTAGGTCAGTCACAGTTATCCAGTTTTAGTATGGTTGTTACTTTCATCAAGATGCATCTACATGCCACTTTTCATAAATGTAGATGACACAGAGTGCAATATATTGAGTGTATAATGAACAAACAACTAAAAATACAAAAGTCACTAAGCATGCAAATTAGGTCACAGTGACAAAGTTTTACTATGGCGGAGTTACTCTATCCAAGTTGCATCCAAATACTGATGGGGTAAGTAAATATTGATAGGGCAACAAATGGACACACAAATGAAATAAGAACGAGGAAAACACTATATTCCCTCTAAACTCTGTTGGCGAGGGGATGATTATTTACTTAAAGAGTTTAAATATTTTTATTGAATACATGATTTTGCAGATGAATAATATTTTCACATACACAATACAAAGTATACTTGATTTAACTATGTATATCATGCCTACTCAAACACCAACAGCAAAGACCCAAATATCCAGGCACGTAATGCACCAGAAGATCTGTGTCCATGTTGTTTATTTCAAAACTTAAGTAGAACAGCATAAATCGTAATCTGCAAGTGCATTATGTAACTGCAGATCCAAGTGTTTTTTGTATCTTCAAGTGCATTATGTAACTGTAGATCCAAGTCTATGTCTTTTGTATCTGCAAGTGCATTATGTAACTGTAGATCCAAGTTTATATTTTTTTATCTGCAAGTGCATTATGTAACTGTAGATCCAAGTCTGTCTCTTGTATCTGCAAGTGCATTATGTAACTGCAGATCCGAGTCTATGTTTTTTGTAGCTGTAAGTGTATTTAACACATGCATTCATCAATAGGAAATCTGTGTGCACCTTTTATTTGCACTCAAAATTGCACTTTTCATATTGCACTACCCCAGTCAGCAAGGATATATACCTGACTGATGTGGGTAGGTACAGAGGTAGGGATGGGATTCATGAAGCTCTTCCTTGTCTAAGTAGCATCTGATAGGTTACCCTATTGTCTGTAATTGAAAGAAGCCCGTGTTTTGTTACACAATCAATCAATAAAAAATCATAATCATTCTTTGTCCTTTAGTTTCATATATTTTGTTGTATAGATAACATATTTTTATTAAGATTTCTTAAATATTTGCATTTATGAATTAACTGACAAATGGTATTTTTCCTATAAATATTTTTACACACTAAAATATAATTGATAAAAAGTGTACAAAAAATTACCAGCAATGAAGTATTTGCCATTGATAAGCCTGGCACGCTGATTATACAACCCTTGGGCTTAAGTCCAAGTATGAACTTTCATTCCCAACCAATCAAACTTCATATTACTATGCAAGCTCTATTTTGATTGGCCATATATATAACATCTCATTTCAAACTCAAAATATTATATACCTGGACCTGCCATGCCTACTTCAACACATTATGAAAAAATGCTCATAATCTACAAAACTCTCACACCCCCACCCCAACCCAACTTACCCTTATTCATTTGTCTCCATCTTAAATGAAGCTATTTACAAGGATTTTTTTTCTAAGGTATTTAGGAATAGAGCCTTGACCAATTATTTATGATAAAAAAATTAGGTTAGTATTATAAGGTGGCAAATTGCTGTAATTGCAAAAATTGTTGATATATCTAAATGTTTCATATTGGAATAGGGTCCATTTTATATATGGACTGGGGTCTATTTTAAACCAATGAGAATACTTTAAAATCTCCAATTGTCCTTCTTTTTGACGAAACCCTATTGCATTTGCAGCATGTTTGACAGTCAGAACCTAAATCTGTCAGTAAGCCAGTGCTGATAGAATATCTCCCCTTACAGAGATGCAGTGAAAGTGCAATTAAAAAAACATAACAACAGGGAGATAACTCTAAAAGTACTAATCTGACAATGTCAAATCTTACATGGGACACAAACTCTTGTAAAGATACCAAGTTTCATGAAATTATCTCAAACAGTTCTGTAAGCAAAATTTATTCTGTCCATAATATGATTTATATGTAAATAAAAAGATAATTACTTTTTCTTGCAATAAAGTTGAAACAAGATAAACACCAAGCACTAATTTTACTACAATGTACCTGAAATCTGCTGCTAAGTCTCATCAGCAGAGCTATTTTTGAACATGGCATACATGCCATTACATGACGTGTCATGCAAAAAACATGATTTTGGACTCCCAAACCCCCTGACATGGTCGTGTTTTGAAAAACAGGATTTTCAGCAATCTTAGCATAAAAAATCCCCCACCCCCCCCAAAAAAACCCAAGAAAAAAATGTACATTTCTTGGTCACAATGATATATGCCCGTAATCTGTGGTATGTATACCCAGTAAACAGTCTTGCTCAGAGCTCATGTAAAACTATCATCGGGGCAGTTTATACAGCTGTTTTAGAGACAATTATAATGTAAAGCAGTCAGATATAAACAGACACCTTTCAAAGATTTACTGAATTGGCTCACAATAGCTAGGGTGATGTGTCGTGTCAAATCCTTTGAGCACCGCTGAGGGAGAGCCCATTAGGCTAATTTGCATAGGTGAAGTACACTAAGTGGAGCAACCCAATTTGTCTGAAGTTAAGTACATCAAACAGATGTGTGTGGAAAAACAAATGTTATTACACATCACTGACTGCATTGAATGAGAATGTTGAAGCCATCTTTATTAAAATTTGTGATCAGCGGCAACGTTTCTTTGAAGTCGGATTTATACTCCATATATAAAATTCAAAACATGATTATTTAGGTAGGCTGAACAACAGCACCATTGCAGTGTTGCACCTAGGATCCAAAGGTCAGGGGACGTTGTGTCCCTCACACACCAGATTTGGAGGATACACATTTTAAAGGGACAAAGAAAAAATTATAGTACATAATGCACTTGAAGTGCTAAAAAAATGAGATAATCTTATTTTCTTTGACAGTTTTGCCACCTTAACTTTCTCATATTTTCCTTGGATATTTACATGATTACAATAAACATTTTATCATGTGATCAAACTCAAGAAAACATCAACATGTTTGAATATCTGGTTAACCTGAAATGAACTACACCATAGAATTTTAATAATTTAAAAGTATTAAATCATTAATCAAATGACAAATCATGTATTTGCATAAATCAGTACCTTTTTTCATTAATTCAGCCTGAGAATAAATATAAATTTTCACTGCCGTAGGTGTGACTTTAACCTCGAAAATAAGTTACAATAGTGGCGGTCCAAGACTTTAGCAACTCGGCCGACTATCACAAACCTTGAATGTTTTCATTGCCAGATTCATTGTTTTGAAATGGATATTCATTGCCATCTTACAGGTTTTATCACTTTTAGCGACTTTGACCATTGCAAGCGCCAACATGGATGTGGATGCACATTTGCAACGGAAAAGTGTAGGCATATTTGTGAACATAAATGACACTTGCATTACTGTCAAATCAACTACTGAACTATGGAAAGCAGCAAAGACTGCATGTAATTAAAACTACATTCCACTGTCCAATGTATTTTAAAGACAATAACTTGGTGTATTTTGTATTTAATGTCTGTGAGGTTGTGACCATGTTTGTGGTGATGTTATTTGACAATGCTAAGTCTACCTTTTTTTTATTTGATTTTGTTAAATTTTTTTTGGTAAGTATATTAAATGCTTCAGAGAAAACAGATGGTATTTTCTTTTATTCAGATTTGAATTTCCAGTCATTTGCTATAGGCTGAATTGAAAAGATAGCTTATTCTCATTTGGATGACATCGCTTTTGGGGAGTCAAGTGCACTGACCCCCCTTGGGACCTCAAAACACGCTTTTTGAGTCTCAAAAACCCCCCAACACTGTCTGGGAATATGGCAAGTATGATATGGCTGATTTTAGCAATATAAATTTGTCTTTTTATGTCCTTTCTTTGAGGGATCACTCCCCGTTCATAAAGACCATCTCATTTTCATGATTATTAGACATCCAATTCCAAAAGGGAACTGTGGAGGCGCAGTGGTTAGCATGCAAAACTCACGACAGAAAGGGTGTGGGTTCAAATCAAACCAATGGCTGTCCTTGGGCAAGGCACTTTACTCCAACTGTCTTGGCATTAAATAACCTACTTGTATTGCTGTGCTGTAAAGCACGAAACCAAACTAATTCCAAAAACAATGGAAATTCTTTTTTTCAGCTGTTTTGATGATTCTTATAAAAAAAATGGAAAAGCAGTATTCCCGCTGGTGTGGTATTCAAATGCAACAAAAATTTAAGCACCATTGGCACTAAAATGGTTGTATCGTAAGGCATTATGGGATGTGATCAATGAAACACTATTGATATGCGAGAAGTATAAATACTGTAGCCACTGTGTTTATATACTGAAGATATTAAAATGTTGTAAACTGTAGTACAGTCTAGTAGAACTTCGAGGCAACAAGTGTTGGTGATTTTCAAAGTTTTCAGTTGTTCAAGTTTTCAAAACTGCAGGCAACTTTTAGCTTTCAGCCAGGATTGAGCAGGTCATATGAGTAATCTTGGCTATTCATGTGACTGACATCTGAGTTATCAAGGATTTGCTGTATTTAAGTGTCAACGGGTTTTTGCAAATTTAGTAAATGTGGTATTTTTTTTGAAAAAAAATTATGAATTAACAATCAAATAAAAGTAAGCTTCCTTGCATCATCCCTTTTTCTATAAAAAAGTATATTTTTGCAAATTCATGCATGAGAAAATGTGTTATTTAGAGTTCATTAATTTTAAACGAAAATGGTGCCAATCTGACATCCCATATGGCCATCATGGTGGCCATCTTTGACAACTGAAGAGCTTCAAAAGCCCTCTTCTCTCTCTTCTTCTCTTTGACTTTTTTCTTGTAAACCTTGTAACTCCACTTAATATACATTAAACAATTTCTTAAAGTTCTGCACCAGATCCATAGAGGTTGGCATTTTCTGAGCATGTGACACAGCTACACAGTAATGCCGTCTCAACAACACTATCATTAACAGTGTCTACAATGTAATCTCAGGATTATATTGTAGAAAATCTCTTTCCATCTACATACTACATACAGCCCATGTGTTGAATATCATATCACAAAGAATTCCTTTTCAATATGGCTAGACTGCATCCTGGTCATAGAAATGACACTGGATATATGAAGTGGGTACAAATCCCTCTGAACTGTCATGTTTCCTAACACGAGTCCATCCATCACCTTGGTCTTGCTCTAATATGTACATTTCTTCATTTTCTTTCATTGGTATTGACCCTTGATTCGTCGCTGAAAGAAAGAGAAATTACTTAAATGCATGTTATTGGTTTGCTTTAAAGTATACTTACATTGTTTTAATTTTAAGTGCATCCACATCTTTCTGATATTAGCTTTGTGCAGTTTTGATGAATGCTTGTCAATGAAATTTCCAACTAATGCATAGTATGCTATGCCATTAGTCTGTGAGCAAGTTCTGTAATGGCATAAATGAATACTGGTATTTTGTATGCACTTGCATGGTATAAAACACAAGCAAATATAGTAAATGCTGGATTAACAGGATAAATTGTACTAACTTTTGTGTAATTCTGCCCAATGGTGTAGAAAAAAAGGCATGACCAACAGATGTAATTAAGGATGAATGCACACACAAAACAAGGGGCCCAATTGGACCTAAGATTGCTTCCCTGGCTGACATGAGCTTAATTGCCAAATGCAAGAGCACTTGACAAAGAAATCAGAGTCAGTGGGATGCTTTCCAAAGAACTTTCTTTCAATGCTGTTGATTGCATATGTTATGAAAACAGCTGATTCAAAGTGTCTATTTTTAGTATCTTTACCCATATTTGAAGGAACATCAGAATCATTTGTCCAATACTAAAAGCTGGTTATATGACTTTCTATTTTTGACAACAGCAACATCGTTTTTATTGTGGATTGGCATCATTTATAAAAATAACAAAAAAGCCCTTTATTCCTTGATACTTTCTGTCAAATTTGGTCAGATTCTGCGGAGCGGTGTTTGCAAGTAAGTTGTTTAAAGGTTTTTTTACATTAGTAATGAGTCACATTTGAAGGCGGATCAGAATCATTTGTATGAATTTGAAAGCCCTTTGTGCCAGAATGCTTTCTGTCAAATTTGGTCAAATTCCATTGAAACCTTTCTAAGAAGTTGTTGACGATCTTTCAATATTCAGTAATGTCAACAGTATTTGATGGCATATTGGCATCACTTGTGTAAACTTGAAAGCCCCTTATACCAGAATGCTTTCTGTCAAGCAAGTAAGTCATTAAGTAAGTAAGTATGTGTATATGTATGTGTATGTCTGTATGTATGTATGTGTGTGTGTATATATGTATGTATGTATGTATGTGTATGTGAGTATGTATGTATGTTTGTATGTATGTGTGTATGTATGTATGTATGTATGTATGTATGTATGTGTGTGTGTGTATGTATGTATGTATTTATGTATGTATGTGTGTGTGTGAGTATGTATGTATGTATGTATGTATGTATGTATGTATGTATGTATGTATGTATGTATGTATGTATGTGTGTGTATGTATGTATGTATGTATGTATGTATGTGTGTGTATGTGTGTGTGTATGTATGTATGTATGTATGTATGTACATATGTATGTATGTATGTGTGTGTGAGTATGTATGTATGTATGTATGTATGTGTGTGTGTGAGTATGTATGTATGTATGTGTATGTGAGTATGTATGTATGTATGTATGTATGTATGTATGTATGTATGTGTGTGTGTATGTATGTATGTATGTATGTATGTATTTATGTATGTATGTGTGTGTATGTATGTATGTATGTATGTGTGTGTGTGTATGTATGTATGTATGTATGTATGTATGTGTGTGTGTGTATGTATGTATGTGTGTGTGTATGTATGTATGTATGTATGTATGTATGTATGTGTGAGTATGTATGTATGTATAGGGTATAATGGCATATCAGCACAATACTGGTTATACAGTGCTGATGAAAATTTAAGTTCTACAAATGTACAGATAAAGAATTGAAAAAAAATATAATAAATTTAGGAAATAAAACCTTCCAAATAAACATAAGGATGTAGTGTGACAAGATAAAAGGTAATGATGTTAAATCTCTATAAAAGTTATATAAAATAAAAGATAAAGTAAAAAATGTAAAATCCTTAAAATATTGAATCAAAATATTCAGTTCAGCAGATTTTTTGTCATGTTGAATAAGGTTTTCCTATTTTCAGTAATTGCAGCCATACGTAATGGTAGATCAGCTTCATTAGTATATACTTGAAAGCCAGTCAAAGTTTTTCTATTTTTAGTGACACTGGCCATATCTGATGGCATATCAAGATCATTTGTATAAATTATGAAAGCCCTTAAGGCCAAGATGCTTTCTGTACAATTTGGTCAAATTCTATTGAGCAGTTTTTAAGAAGTCACTTACAGATTTCAATAATTTTAATAAGGTCAACCATATTTGATGGTAGATCAGCATCATCTATACAAACTTTAAAGCCCTTCATGCCACGATACTAACTGCCAAGTTTGGTTGAAATCTGTCTAGTGGTTTTTGAGAAGTTTAAAATAGCAAATGTTAATGGATGACACACAATGGATACAAGGCCATACCATAAACTCAGGGCTGTTCCAGTAAAACATACATGGGACCCAGGGAAGGCACTTTCAATGTTGAGTAGTCACCCATAGATGCAGTTTAGAATGTTGTATAATTTTCATATGATCTTGAGTAAATCTGAGTACCCTGGTATATATTTTTTATAAAACTGCCTTCCCTGTGTACCATGCATGTTTAAATGGAACAGCACTCACTTGCTTTATGGCCTGGTGAGCTAAAAAGGGGGTGTATCAATATTCCCAACACTTTATGAAAGTATACAAAGAAGAACTTGCCATTAACATTGCAACTGTCCCCTGTCACAAAAGTCTTAAATGTTTGTGTACATTACGTCAGTATGCCGAGTTGATCAAAGGCATAATTAATCATGAATGAATATAACAAGTGGCCCAAGTGGGCCTGAGATCATTCAGCTGACATTTGCTTAATAACCAAATGCAAGAACAGATGGTCAAGAAATCTGGGTCACTAGGATGCTTTCTGTTTAAATTTCTTCCCATGCTGTTGAATGCAGATGTTATGAAAACAACTATTTCAAGGTATCTGTAGTTTTTGTATCTTCATCCATATTTGACCCTACATCAGCATCATTCATCTAATACTGAAAGGCCCCGACGCAAGGATGCGTTCTGTGAAAGTTGGTCAAATTCTGTTAAGTGGTTTTCTCTTGGTAAAGAAGCATCAATGTTTTTCTACGTCTAGTAACAGCAGCCATTTGATGGTAAAATGGCATCATTTGTATAAATCTGAAGATGTTCAAGCCAAGACACTTTCCGTCAAATTTGGTAAAATTCTGTTCAGCAGTTATTTAGTATAAGTTATTAAAGGTTTTTCTATTTTTTGCAACAGCAGTCATATTTACTGGCAGATTAGCATCATCTGTACCAACTTAAAACACACTCAAGCCAGAATGCTTATGGTACAATTTGGTCAAATTCTGTTGAGTGGTTAGTGAGACAAAGACATTTAAAAGATTTTCCATTTCAGTAATGGTAGCCATATTTGATGGTAAATTGGTATCATTTGTATAAATTTTACAACTCTTTATGCCAGGATGCTTTCTGTAAAGTTTGGTCAAATTCTGTCAAACAGTTTTTCAGAAGTAAATTATATGTGTTTCTATTTTAATTAAAGGTGGCCTTTGATATCATAATGTTTATGACAAAACTGACCAAATTCTGAATATTCATTTAAAGTTTTTTCTATTTTTAGTAGCAGCGGCCATATTTGATAGCAGATTGGCATAATTTATCCCAGAATGCTTTCTGTAAAGGTTGGTCAAATTCTTTTCAGGAGTTTTTCAGATAGTAATTTAGATGTTTTCTTATTTTAAGTAACAGTGTCCATATCTGAGAGTGGATCATCATCATTTGTAAAAAAAAAAATGTCAATGTCAGGATGCTTTCTGTCAAATTTTACTGAGCAGTTTTTGTGAAGAAATCATTTCAAGTTTGTTTTTTTAAATTTTTAGTCATGATGACCCTGTTCGAAAGTGGATTGTCATCACTTGTATAAAACTGAAAGCCTTCTATTCCAGGATGCTTTGTCAAGTTTAGTCAAATTCTTTTTAGTACTTTTGGAGAATAAATCCTTTTCAGGTTTTTATATTTTTTGTAACTGTTGTAATATTTGACAGTGGATTGGCATCATTTGCACAAATTTGAAAGGTCTTAATGCCTAGATGCTGTCTGCAAACCTTGATCAAATTCTGTTCAGTGGTTTTGGAGAAAACATCATCAAAAGGTTTTTCTATTTTTAGCAATGGCATCCATGTCTGATAGCAGATTGGCATCATTCCTAAAAGACTGAAAGACCTTTATGCCAAGATGCTATGTGCCAAGTTTGGTGGAATCTGGCCTTGCAGTTTTTGAGAAGATGTTGCATATAGCAATTATTGATGGACAATGGGCAGAGTTTTTCTATTTTTAGCAATGACAACCCTATCTCACAGTAGATTGGCATCTGTTGTATAAATCTGAAAGGCCTTCATGCCAGGATGCTTTTTGTTAAATTTGGATACTGTCTGTTGAGTGGTTTTTGTGAAGAAATTGTTTAAAAGTCTTTCCATTTTTAGTAATAGAGGCCATATTTAAAGGTAAATTGGCATAATTTGTATAAATTTGAAAGCCATTCATGGCAGGATGCTCTCTGAAAAAGTTGTTAAAAACTGGTCCTCATGAACATAAACAATGGATGCAGGGCCACACCATATGCTCACTTTGTCTTATGGCTAGATGAGCTAAAAAATATGAACACTTCGGGTGTTCAAAAGTCATGTAAATGCCTAATATCAGATGATCAAGGGCCATAACTCTGAGAAATAAAGGCAAAATGTGCTCATCATTGAACTCATCTAAGCCCATATTTCGGATGAAACTTCACGGGAAACTTGGTGGAAATCAATCAAATAAAACATGGAAATACAAGAGTGTTTGCAAGCTTGTGCATGGATAGGTGTGATGGATGGATGATCAAAATGTCCCCTTGACTTTAAGGTGAGGATAATAAAACATCCAACTTACCCTCAAATGCATAGAGTGCTCTACATGTGCCTATTATTGGGTAATCATCTGTCCCATGGATGTTTTCAAATTCTTCATCAGCATCTGGTTCTGGAGGCATGTCCTCTTCACCAGCAATTGGTCTGTCAAAGAAAGCTTTAGTTTGAGCTTCTTAATCAATGGAAATTAAACTAGTATACGTAATCACTTATAAGTTGGGTCCCACTGCAAACTGCATAGACCCAGATCTGCCATCACATAATGTGCTGAAAGATCAGGGTCTATGCAGTTTGCCAGAAGTAATCAGTAAAACAAACAGCAAAGACCCTGATCTGCTGACACATTATGCAACAGCAGATCAAGGTCTATGTTGTTTGCAATTAGACCCGAGTTATAAGTGAGTATATATTGTAATGAAGTATTTTCAAACTCTGTAAACCTCAATCATGAAATTTTATCTTCACTTTTGATTCATGTCAAAAGTGCAAACTTGTTGTCATGTATTATATTAAGTAGTCTCAACAACTCTTAAGTTAGTGTAGGGTGGTCTCTGTGTGGAGGAAACCAGACAGTTCACACTAGAAATGTGTCCTCCATGCGACACATATGCCCCAACCAATATGATGCAACTGGTGGGCAAAGTTCTAACTTAAGTAGCTCATACAATTTTGTCAGAAAACATTTTCAGGTCTCTTTTGAGTATTCTTCATATGATGTGTATGAAATGTATGAGGTGGTGTTATTCCATTACTGAAGTTATGTGTTGATGTGCTGGTTGCCATGGGATCTATTGTAACATTATACCAAAGTTTAATTTGAATGCATTAACAACTGTAGATATATGTCATTCAAAAATGTTTTACACAAAACTTTAACATTGTTCACGATGATGAACCAAGCTTTCTGTTCAAGTTGTTTTTGTTGTTGTGGGTTTAACGCCATTTTTCAGCACATGATAGGCTATACAAGGCGGCCAGTTTTATCTGGTGGAGGAAGAGCCAGAGAAAACCCCGGGAAGAACCACCGACCCACGGGTAGCTACTGGCAAGCTTTCTCACATATCCACATTGGCAGAGCCTGAGACTCAAACCCACGCAGACAGAGGTGAGATGGCAGTGATCGGTAAAGGCGAGCGCCTTAGACCACTCGGCCACCCGGGGCCCCTTCTGTTTAAGCAGGCAAGACAAGCAAGACAGAAACTCCTCGCAAATCAGTATATCAACTTTAGACCGTTAGTAATATAATCCTAAAGTTTCAGTTGAATTCAGCCACCAAAGTAGAAGATTTGTGATTTTAAAAACTTTAATGCACAACTTTAATATTGTTCACCTTTATGCTTAAACCTGTGAGATCAGCAAGACAGGAACTTCTAGCATATCACAACATAAACTTGAGACCTATAGTTATTTATCAAAGACTTTCACCTGAATGCAGCAAGTGATGAAGAAGATATGTGACTTTCAAAAACTTTAAAATTGTGGATGCTGGCGCTGTTGTCACCACTGAAAAGGTGAGTACAATATGGTGGCCTGTAAGTCTCATTCTGTGTTGCTGTAATAACAATTGAAGGAGTGATGAACGGGTTTTGGTAGTAACTCTAGTTTTGACATGTAAATTTATATTTTCAATTTTATGTATTTTATGTTACTTGCTGTAAAAGTTCTAACTTGTTATATGACTCTACTGTGATTTCTGAGATGAAGGAAACTAACACTGATCTTGGACTGACTGAGTTGAAGAAAACACCGACCTTGGACTGACTGAGGTGAAGGAAACACAAACCTTGGACTTACTGAGGTGAAGGAAATACCGACCTTGGACTGACTGAGGTGAACGAAACGTCGAACTTGGACTGACTGAGGTGAAGGAAACTAATACCGACCTTGGACTGACCGAGGTGATGAAAACACTGACCTTGGACTGAATGAGGTGAAGGAAACTAATGCTGACCTTAGACTGACTGAGGTGAAGGAAACTACCACCAACCTTGGACTGACCGAGGTGAAGGAAACTAAAACTGACCTTGGACTGACTGAGGTAAAGGAAGCTAACACTGATCTTGGAGTGACTGATTGATCTGAATATGATGGAATATTTAGTGCCAAGGTAATCGTAGTAAAGTGTCTCAGCCTGAGATACACCATGGGAACTGACCAGGGCTGGTCTAGGCAGAATTCAACTGTGTAACCAACTGACTGGGAGTCTGGCACGTTATCCATGGCTGGGTTAGTACTTGCCTTCACAAGTTTCATAACCAGAGATCCAACCAAGAACCAACAAGATGCAAAACCAAATGTGTTGACAATGCACTATTTCGTCTTAAACATGAAAACAGAACAGATTAGATGTCAAGGACATTATTTTCAAGTTGGTCCTACATTCATTACAGAGATGTTTTTTAAACATCAAACTACTTACGCATAAACATTATGAGGTGGGGTTGGTGTTCCTGGAGCAGATATAATGTTTCCTTGAACACTGCCATCTGATGTACTCTGTGAAATGGAATCATCAGAAGTGCTATGCCGCCTTGATTTCCCCTCTGCATCTGCTAGGTATTCCTATGATTATAAAATTAGTGAATAAATTAACTATGACTACCTGTGCAATAAATATAAAATAGAACAAAATGACATTATGTGTACTCTGTGAATAAAGCTATGATATACCTTAATATACAGTCGTCATTACTATAAAGCACCTCAGTATAACATGGTCCTTTATATAACACTGGTATGGTAAATTGACATCATGTCTACTCTGTGAATAAAGCTATGATATAACTCCATATAGTCATCCTCACTATAAACCACCTCAGTATAACATGGTCCTTGATATAACACTGGTATGGTAAATTGACATCATGTCTACTCTGTGAATAAAGCTATGATATAACTCCATATAGTCATCCTCACTATAAACCACCTCAGTATAACATGGTCCTTGATATAACACTGGTATGGTAAATTGACATCATGTCTACTCTGCGAATAAAGCTATGATATAACTCCATATAGTCATCCTCACTATAAACCACCTCAGTATAACATGGTCCTTTATATAACACTGGTATGGTAAATTGACATCATGTCTACTCTGTGAATAAAGCTATGATATAACTCCATATAGTCATCCTCACTATAAACCACGTCAGTATAACATGGTCCTTTATATAACACTGGTATGGTAAATTGACATCATGTCTACTCTGCGAATAAAGCTATGATATAACTCCATATAGTCATCCTCACTATAAACCACCTCAGTATAACATGGTCCCCGATATAGGACTGGTATGGTAACTGATCTTTGGTACTGGCTACTGGTCTAATCTTATTTTTCCATATAATATACCTCACTATAAAGTAAGCAGTCTCACCTATAATCTACTAATGTGTATATTAGGATTTAACAGCACCTAGGCACAATAATGGTCATATGGTGCAAATTATAAGTAGTAAAAATGAAGAAAAAATGCTAGGAAAATAAACCCTTCCAAATAAATGTAAGCATGATGTATTAAAAGATAAAATGTAAAAGGCAAAGACACTAAAATTCTGTACAATGTCAATAAAATAAAATATAAACATAACAAGAGTCCCTTCAAGGGACTGATGCTCTACTGGCTGAAAAGAATTTCCATGAATTCAGGATAAGACTATTTCTTCCTTTTAAGTGCGGAGTGTTGAAACCACTTCTAATCTTCTTCAGCGATAACATGATTTTCAAACTGGCACCATTTTCAATGACGACCAACAAGACATCATAAGTCTTCTTCAGGTGGAAACCCCATGTTGATATGACTTTCTGTTTTTAAGGAATAATGATACGATTTTTAAGATGGGTGCCATGGTGGCCATATTGGATATCAGATTGGCACCATTTCCATTTAGTACCGTATATACTCGCTTATAAGTCGACGTTTTTTACTTAGAATTCGACTCATGCAGAGTAGGGGTCGTCTTATAAGCGCGACATTAAAAAAATAAAAAAATCTTGGGGTAATGTTGGAAACTAGATGTTTGCAGTACATAAAAATACTGTAAATTCATGTATTTTTACGTTTTCATGCCACTATTTCTATGCAGTAATGCATATATGGTATGCACTGTGTTTATCCGTTTCATGACGGTATTCATTACACAATACATGTATCTACAGTTATTTGGATTTTAATAATTTGAAAATATTACTGGTAAATTAAATACTACCTACTGCAAAATGAAGTGTCCATCAATGTTTACTGTGGGTGTTTATTTAGTAAGTATATTGCCTTCATTTTCGTGCAAGTCCGAACAACCTGTATTTGTATTAATATTTGTGTTTTGCTGTATAAAGACTGTGCTTGATGCAATAAAAGTTTTGATTTAATTTGTATTTTCCTTTTCCACAAGTCAGATTTAATTCCCAACTGATATTTCCCAAGTTATCTGCCAGTGCACGTGGGTCGATAAGCTTTTGGCTTGTAAAGGGACTGACTTTGTTTTCAATTTGACAATCCTTTTGATCGAGCCGCCAATCTATACTTGTTCAGACCCAAGTAGAGTTCTACAACGTCCTGTGCATATACTTTGACCTTAATCCCTTTGCTTGTAAAGGCACCACACTCTTTGTTTTCCCACGTGACAACCCTTCATCAAGCCGCTTGTTTGATACATGTTCCGTGCCAAGTAACAGAGGGTGGCTATTTGAACTCCCTGTGATCTTGCCGCACAATTGACATGTATTCAGTTGCAGCCTTTAATAGATTTCTGACTTTATGATCAAAGTGTTACTCACAGAGCCCAAGCTCAGTCTTTGCATAAGCATCCGCATATGACGGTAAAGCCACGAATTGGAGTCGGACGAGATTTACGATGACTAGACGACAACGATTTACAATGACTAGATGACGATGCAGGATTTCAGAACTTTATCAGACAATGAGGATTAATTCTTGGACTTTGTACCAGATGACATTAGACAGTGACATTTATAGGATACCGTGAATCACAAAAAAGTGGACTTAACTTTCATTGTTTATTTGTACGACATGTGGAATTAACATATTACCGGATATTGCGAATCGGATCATTCTGAACTTCTATTTTTATACCGGTATGTAACCTACAATTGAATTCGTGGATTTATCACATAAATGGATTTAAAATGTCAAGCATTATGGATTTCAATGGACTTTATTACACAAAGATGGACAAATTGTAAGTTGTCAATTTATTTGTGACATATTTCACTCAATAATATAATTGTATTTTACACTAGTTTTGTCTTTATCTATCCAGTTTGGTTTGTTTATATTTCCAAAGTGCGTTTCTGACTCACTAAGAAGTCACCCCTTCAGACGGATCTGACTTTCAAAATACACTCCGACTTATAGGAGGGTCAAAGAGAAAATCACTTTTTGCAGCCCTAAAAAGGGGGGGTTGACTTATAGTCGAGTCGACTTATAATCGAGTATATACGGTACTTACTAGATATCATAAGAAGTCTTTTGGTGTAAGCAAAATGTCAATTTAACCAGTCATTTAGGATAAGCAGTGATAAAAAAATTTTCAAGATGACCATTGTGGCAGTCATATTAGAAGTCGGATCGGCACCATTTTCATTTATGACCAACTAGACATCAAAAGAAGTCTTTTAGTGAAAACCCAACGTTGATGTAACCATCATTCCGGAGAAGTAGCTATAACAAAATTTTCAAGATTGCTACTGTCGCGGCCTTATTGGATGTCCGAGCAGCATCATTTTCATGTATGACCAACTACACCATGGGATGAATGTGTGTGTAAAGTTTCATGGCAATCCTCCAAGTAGTTTAGGTGGAGTAGCAATAACATATATGTCCTAATGGATGGACGGACAATGGAGAACAGACCATCCCATAAGCTCTTATGGTTTATGACCAGTAGAGCTACAAAACATAAAAATATAAATTCCTTAAAATATATGGTTATAGTTTGTTATATAAACTGCATTCCCTCAAAAAGTCCAAGTTTTTCTCATGTGGTACATCATCATAAAGTTCTTTAACTGAATTCACATAATAAAATGTGTCTCACATGGTATAAGTTGAAATACTCAACAAAATCATGTTCCGCTGTCAGGAGGTATGCACATATCAGGTAGGTGTATCCTATACCAGATCAGCACAATACCAACCCATCATCTCTGTGATTTGTTCTAAAAGAGGGATGCCAATCTCCAATAATGGGTTTGATGTTACAAAGCTTATTGAAGGAGTTTTCATTCCGTATGTTTTGCCCTGTATATAGAACATACCAATTTATATAATATTTTAAGTCAGTATATGGAATCTTCCATTTGGAAATCCTTGACTTCAAGGCAGCTTTGGCTGCTTTATCTGCCCTTTCATTACCCTCAATACCACTGTGAATATGCAGCCAACAGTACAGAATACCTTTTCCAGATTGCATGAGCAAATCATGTTTGTGTAAAATATGGGATATTAATGGTTTGTTAAATAGAAAGCTTTCAGTGTGGAAAGTGAATCTGAAAAGATGATGACATTTTTTTATTTAGAGGTTTCAATGTAGTTCAGAGATTTCAGTATGGCTGTAATTTTTGTAGTAACATTGGAGGCTTTATCTGGTAAACAGCTCAAGATGGTGCCGTGGGGTGTTGCATCACCAGCTTCAACACTGTCACATCTTTCAAACTGTCTATATACAGGGACATATGGCCATGATAGGAGGCTTTGATTTAATTGAATTTACTCTGAAAAGCAAGTGGATATGTTGCAGACTTTTTGAATTTGCAAGATCAAATATTATTTTAGGGGGTTTTGATAGCCAAAGTGGGGATTTCGAAATATCCGAGTTTTGTTGTTCTAAATGAAGATGAATTTGTATGCCAAAAGGTGGAATGAAATTTGATTTCTTAACATGCGAGGTTTAGAATTTGTGCCTAAAGACTACATCATATGTGGGATTACATGGATTAGAAGATAGCTTGGTAGCATACATAAGAACCAATTTCACTCGTCTTCGATACAGTTATGGTTTGTTTGCCCCAGCATAAAGACTTTCTAAAGGGGAAGGTCTAAATGTAGCCAGACAAAGTCCAAGTCCTTGACTGTGTATCAGATCAAGCATCAGCAGATTGACAAGCTCCTTCATACACAATCCAGTCATAGTCAAGTTGATGTCTTACTAAGACTAGTATAACCGGATCAAGACCTTTCAATCTGCTTCCCAATCTGTGTTTACCATGACCCATATTAAATCCAGGGCTTTTTCACAATTATCTCTGAGGTATCTAATAGGTGGATGGAAAGTTAGTTTACAGTCTAAAATAAGTCCTAAAAATCGGGTCTCCTCCACAAGAGGAATAAGGCAATCGTCAAAATAGAGCTTTGGGTCATGATGAATTTGATGTGATTGGTAAAGGTGCATTTTAGATAATGAAAATCTGAACCTTCTTTCCTCGGTCCATTTCTGAACTCTATTTAAACTTAACCTGCCTCACACCCCAACAATGGGACAGAGATTTATGGTCACTGATTGTGTTTCTCACGTCATGGCTACACAGTGTGATATTCTCAAGCAAAGAGGAAAGTTTACTCAATTGACCCCTGCCACTGCCCTAAGAGATCATGTCCAGTGTAAGGTTTCAAGAACAACAGTATGTTGCATTAATCTCAATGGTGACCTTTGAAAGGTATGGATATCAGTGAAACTGAATGTCTTTAATCACAACAGTGACCTTTGAAAAGTATGGAGATCAGTAAAAGTGAATGTCGTTAACATAGGCCCTGAAACTTGGAATGACTAGCCAACTGATCAGACTGGGTTCTTCTGACCACCCATATCGCTGAAGTTGAGGTCAAAGTTGTGTGCTGCATTGGAGTGGCAACCACTGGCCTCTCCCCTATTCAACTAAAAGGAACCTTTCTTCCACTGACATGGGATACAACCACCTTGTATATGAGAGTATTCTTTTGTAGTTCCCCTGAGGGATTACTATAGAACTTCTCTAAAGTTAAACACAAAGTCTTCACACAAAATAATCATGATAATTCTGCTCTCTGATGCCACCATGATTGCCAACAGAAAGCACATACCTATGTCTATTGATCTGCTAATGCATGAAAGAAAAAATTATCACATTCTCAAAGACAGAGGTTCCTATGTACACACCACATGCAAGTACCTACAGGGGTCCCTCACTACAAAGCACCTCATGGTCCCTGATATAACATGGGTATGATCATGGATCTCACTATAAAGTACTTCAGTATAACATGATCCCTTATTGAACACAGGCAAGGTCATGTATCTTACTATAAAGCACCTCATTATAACATGATCCCTGATATAACACATGTATGATCATGTATCTCACTATAAAGTACTTCAGTATAACATGATCCCTTATATAACACAGGCAAGGTCATGTATCTTACTATAAAGCACCTCAGTATAACATGATCCCTGATATAACACAGGTATGATTATGTATCTCACTATAAAGTACTTCAGTATAACATGATCCTTGATACAACAGATATGGTCATGGATCTCACTAAAAAGCACCTCAGTATAACATGATCCCTGATATAACACAGGTATGATCATGTATCTCACTATAAAGCACCTCAGTATAACATGATCCCTGATATAACACAGATATGGTCATGGATCTCACTAAAAAGAACCTCAGTATAACATGATCCCTGATATAACACAGGTATGATCATGTATCTCACTATAAAGTAATTCAGTATAAAAGAATCCCTGATATAACACAGATATGATCATGTATCTCACTATAAAGCACCTCAGTATAACATGATCCCTGATATAATACAGGAATGATCATGTATCTCACTATAAAGCACCTCAGTATTACATGATCCCTGATATAACACAGATATGGTCATGGATCTCACTATAAAGCACTTCAGTACAACATGATCCCTGATATAACACATATATGGTCATGGATCTCACTATAAAGCACCTCAGTATAACATGATCCCTGATATAACACAGGTATGAGCATGTACCTCACTATAAAGCACCTCACTATAACATGGTCCCTGATATAACACAGACATGGTCATGGATCTCACTATAAAGCACCTCACTATAACATGGTCCCTGATATAACACAGATATGATCATGTATCTCACTATAAAGCACCTCAGTATAACACAATCCCTGATATAACACAGGTATGATCATAGATCTCACTATAAAGTAATCCAGTATAAAAGAATCCCTGATATAACACAGGTATGGTCATGGATCCCATTAATACTGGTTGAATTACATTTATAATGCACCCCAGTATAAGGAGACTTTTATGTCTCATCTGTACAATACTATAGTGAGGGATCAGTTTTGTACCATCATTGACCTAAATATTGAGACATTAAAAAATAATTCCTTTTCTCTCTGTCTGGATAATTTGTGTACTAACTAATTTTTCCCTTAATATTTTGTCCAGAAAATTAAAATTTATTTGTCAGGATTTTTTTATTGATCGATGGCAAGTTCAATGCTAGTCGGATATGGTCTACATAAACTGGGTTGAATTACCTTGCTTGCCAATAAAGAACACGTTCATGATAATGTATCAGTGTTTTCTTTTACAAACAAAGGATTCTGGTTGCATCCTGGTGGGGTTTTTGTGTAAAACTTTGTCAGTCTGTTCATTGTGTACATGTATCGTCATTGATGATAAGTGTGAAAACAAAGAAATATCTCATATGACTGGCCCTAAATGATATAATTACTTTAATCTCTGTTATCTTTGGGCAAGTTCATGAACTGTGGCAGATATCATGTTGCTAAATCTGTTTTAAATGGACATAAAGTATTAAGACAACCAAATGATTAAAGTCCAACAACTTTCATTCATCGCTAGAAATCTACCTATGTCTGTGACCCATATTATAATAACATATGCAAACTCCTGATTGGAGCAATAGCTAATATGACTGTGACCCATATTATAATAACATATGCAAACTCCTGATTGGAGCAATAGCTAATATTGACTGTGACCCATATTATAATAACATATGCAAACTCCTGATTGGAGCAATAGCTAATATTGACTGTGACCCATATTATAATAACATATGCAAACTCCTGATTGGAGCAATAGCTAATATTGACTGTGACCCATATTATAATAACATATGCAAACTCCTGATTGGAGCAATAGCTAATATTGACTGTGACCCATATTATAATAACATATGCAAACTCCTGATTGGAGCAATAGCTAATATTGACTGTGACCCATATTATAATAACATATGCAAACTCCTGATTGGAGCAATAGCTAATATTGACTGTGACCCATATTATAATAACATATGCAAACTCCTGATTGGAGCAATAGCTAATATTGACTGTGACCCATATTATAATAACATATGCAAACTCCTGATTGGAGCAATAGCTAATATGACTGTGACCCATATTATAATAACATATGCAAACTCCTGATTGGAGCAATAGCTAATATTGACTGTGACCCATATTATAATAACATATGCAAACTCCTGATTGGAGCAATAGCTAATATTGACTGTGACCCATATTATAATAACATATGCAAACTCCTGATTGGAGCAATAGCTAATATTGACTGTGACCCATATTATAATAACATATGCAAACTCCTGATTGGAGCAATAGCTAATATTGACTGTGACCCATATTATAATAACATATGCAAACTCCTGATTGGAGCAATAGCTAATATTGACTGTGACCCATATTATAATAACATATGCAAACTCCTGATTGGAGCAATAGCTAATATTGACTGTGACCCATATTATAATAACATATGCAAACTCCTGATTGGAGCAATAGCTAATATTGACTGTGACCCATATTATAATAACATATGCAAACTCCTGATTGGAGCAATAGCTAATATGACTGTGACCCATATTATAATAACATATGCAAACTCCTGATTGGAGCAATAGCTAATATTGACTGTGACCCATATTATAATAACATATGCAAACTCCTGATTGGAGCAATAGCTAATATTGACTGTGACCCATATTATAATAACATATGCAAACTCCTGATTGGAGCAATAGCTAATATTGACTGTGACCCATATTATAATAACATATGCAAACTCCTGATTGGAGCAATAGCTAATATTGACTGTGACCCATATTATAATAACATATGCAAACTCCTGATTGGAGCAATAGCTAATATTGACTGTGACCCATATTATAATAACATATGCAAACTCCTGATTGGAGCAATAGCTAATATTGACTGTGACCCATATTATAATAACATATGCAAACTCCTGATTGGAGCAATAGCTAAAATTGACTGTGACCCATATTATAATAACATATGCAAACTCCTGATTGGAGCAATAGCTAAAATTGACTGTGACCCATATTATAATAACATATGCAAACTCCTGATTGGAGCAATAGCTAATATTGACATTGTTTCATAACGTAAAGACTGTCTTTGGTAACAGAATGTATCAATAAAATGATATTTATTTAATATTCATATTATCTAGCTTCTGAAAGTCTGAAAGATAAAAAGCCATATCTTCGTTCAAAAATGCTTGAACAGATCCCAGCACTACAATTCATGGCAATGGTTGCTCTGAATATATAAATATGCTTAATCATTTAAAATGGTTCAGGAATTTAATTACAGAATGCCAATTTTTGTAATAAGACTCTAGGTATTTACCAAACTTGAAACAAAAATGTAAATTTTAAAAAAAAAGTACTTGGTGCCCAGACAATTTGTTAAAAACTTTTGAAAATGATTGCAAATTTTGAGATTATGGTGTCCGGAAAATTAGAGGGTCTGGATATTTAGGTCAATGATGGTAAATCTGTACATAATCTGCTGCACATACATATATATACAAAATTGTGCAAGAGTGTTTTCTTGGAATATGTATGTAACCCCCCCCCCCCTTAAAACTCCATTGCAATCTTCTGAGATTTTTACTGAACCTTTATGCAAGGTCTGATGACATAACATCAACTGAAACAGAAGACTAAAATTTTGATAAAGAAAACCCCAAAAGAAGATGGTATTTTGATTACTATGTCTGATATTAATATTACTATTTGGTATTTTGATTACTATGTCTGACTTTCACTACATTTGTTACAAGTGAAACAAATAATGACCATTCTTTGAGCATCCTACCATACAAAAAGGCCACTGGATGTCAACTCACACACATGGTATCTATTCTAGAACTGAAAACCTATGTGGAATTTCACCTCTCTGTTTGAAATAAAATGTGGAGAATTTTCTGAAAATAAGTGGGATTTAATGAAAAAATAAAGGAAATATAAACCATGATTTTTGTGTAATTGGTTGAGTTTCTGGCATAATAGTTTTAAAAAATAGCGTGAATCCCACAAACACGTGTCCTAGAATAGACCCTGTACCCACAAACACGTCCTAGAATAGACCCTGCACCCACAAACACATGTCCTAGAATAGACCCTGCACCCACAAACACATGTCCTAGAATAGACCCTGCACCCACAAACACATGTCCTAGAATAGATCCTGCACCCACATAAAAAAACTTAAACCAAAACCCTAACAGAGACATAGAAACCGCTGCCACCGCTGGAAAAGTGAGCACCATGTCCATTTTTCACACTTACATAGACTTAACAAAAATCTTAATTCTGTCTATACTCGCTTATAAGTCAAGTCCAACAGCAAACTGCACAGACCCAGATCTGCCATCACATGATGCGCAGGCAGATCTGGGTCTATGCAGTTTGATAGAAATAATCAGTAGAACAAACAACAATGACCTTGATCTGCTGGTGCATCATTAGCAACTATTAGTTTACCTGGAATCTTTTACACTCTTGTTGTAAAGCTTCTAATTTTTGTGCATTTTCTTCTAGTTTCTTGT
Source organism: Margaritifera margaritifera (assembly GCA_029931535.1). Classification (NCBI taxonomy): domain Eukaryota; kingdom Metazoa; phylum Mollusca; class Bivalvia; order Unionida; family Margaritiferidae; genus Margaritifera; species Margaritifera margaritifera. Next base: position 3,587,712 of record JAQPZY010001617.1, read on the forward strand.
CTAGAGAGTGAGGGTCACCTAATGCACTGTTATTTGCATACACTTCCTTCAGCTTTAACATTCCTTCTCTGTAATGAAGAAAATCAATACAGCATGTGTAAATATTCAATATACAATTTGTGTTTGCCTGTAAAAAGACCAAAACTTAACCACAGCTAATTCCATTGCTTGCTGTAGCACCCCCACCCCCTCACAAATCTCTCCAGACCATGATGCAGGGCTCATAATAAAAATGAATATAAAGAGTAATGTAACAATCTTATATGTGCTAATTTTGAACAAGAATGGCATACAAGGATGGCATATTATACATCTGCCCCGTGTTTAATAGTCCTGTATAAAATAGTACGGCACGATTGACTGGAGATAATTGACCAATGGGTAACAACAACATGGACCTTTGGTCAAGGTATGTGATCCGGAACAAAATTTACTGTGCAGAAAACATTATTTTCTTATTATACTTATCATGACTGTGACTTCTGACCTCTAGACTCCAGAATCTATAAGTTGCTTCACTACCCCAAGTGCAAGCCTTAAAAAAACTTTGGTCAGGGAACTTATTCTAAAATAAAATGTTTTCTGCAAAAAACATGTTTTGGAGCCACAACGATCTTGACCTTAAATATTTTGACCCAAAAATCTACAGACCTCTTTCATCCCTTAAATACAAGCCCTTCAAAAACTTTATTCAAAGTACATGGTCTAGAACAAAAGTTATTATGCAAAAGCCATTTTTCTTCTTTCAGTCAGTGACCTTGACCTATATCTTATGACCCTAAAATCAATAAGGCTTATCATTTCCTCCAAGTGCAAGCCATCCACAAAGTTTAGTCCAGGTCTGTGGTGTAGAACTCAAGTTATTTTCCAGAAACCATGTTTCTTCTTCAGTCAGTGACCTTGACCTTTAACTTTTGACCCCTAATTGATAGGCTTCTTTCCTTAACCCAAGTGCAGGCTAGCTACACAGTTTGGTGCAGGTACATGTTGTACAACGAAAGTTATCTTGTGGAAAAGGAAAAGTTAATACACATCTTCATACAAGGTCAATAAGTGTAGCAAAGTATACTCTGGTTTTACATTTGCTGCTACAACTTTACAATTTTACTGAATTGCTTTTCAATATAATTTACTTTTAATTTTTATGAGCACCAGATCTTTGTCTATTTTGGGTCAATCTATGAAGTCCAATCTATATAGCACATCACTGCATGATGATAAAATATTACATGCTCAGGAAAGGTAAAAAGGTCGAAACTTAACTTTAAAGAGAGACTACTCTAACATACTTCATCCAAAGTGACAAAGTTCAGACAAAGCCAAGATAAAGTCTGCTCTCTTGAATAGCCAAGTTTTGCTCACCTACCTGACCAATCAAAGCTCATGTATAACAAAGTTTCCTTGATGGCAGCAAAGTTCAGACTCTTGTATAGTGGAGTCCTGCTTACCTATGTATCATATGCTACTTACCCTTTCAAGCCCAACCAGAAATTTTTACAAACTTTGCCTTTAAGTATTGATTCAAATACCAGACAGGGAAGTGGGATGCACATTACCTTTCAGCAGTTTCTCTTGCAATGTCCTTTTTCAATGCATCTGTCTTCTTCAGCAACTGTTTTTTCCTCTGACTAGGTGGAAGATCACTGAAATCCTCTTTCTGTTCATCCATCTGAAGTTATCAAGATGATATATTAAAATAAAACTTACACCTGAGGATTGTTGAACAATTTGCTAAATATACTCCACCTCTCCTGCATCCCACCCAAACCCCCATAATGGAGACAAGTATATAATCAAACAAGATGGCCAGGATCTGCATGTCAAGCCCCATGATGGAGACAAGTATATAATCAAACAAGATGGCCAGCATCTGCATGTCAAGCCCCATGATGCAGACAAGTATATAATCAAACAAGATGGCCAGGATCTGCATGTCAAGCCCCATGATGGAGACAAGTATATAATCAAACAAGAAGGCCAGGATCTGCATGTCAAGCCCCATGATGTAGTCAAGTATATAATCAAACAAGAAGGCCAGGATCTGCATGTCAAGCCCCATGATGGAGACAAGTATATAATCAAACAAGAAGGCCAGGATCTGCATGTCAAGCCCACATGATGGAGACAAGTATATAATCAAACAAGAAGGCCAGGATCTGCATGTCAAGCCCCTTGATGGAGACAAGCATATAATCAAACAAGAAGACCAGGATCTGCAGGTCAAGCCCCATGATCAAAGCATTGCTGTAAAATGTGTGGCCTTGACCTCAAAGTCAAAAGGTTGAGCAAGCATGTCACAGAATTAATTGTCTTCCCTTCATAATGATTTATTCAATGTATGAAGAAATTCCATCAAGGGGTTTGGGAAATATAAGGAAATTATGATTTCATAGCAAAATCTGAGATTAGTTGTGTTCACAAGATTCTGTCATACACTACATTCAGCTGCAAGTCAAAAAAGCAATAACAAAAATCTCAGAAGCATTGTAAATTATTGACATGAGCATCTTCAGATGATGATCATAATATGTAACAAGTTTCACAGCAATTCACTGAAAATTGAAACCAGCTGAATTCAGAAGATTTTGTCATACACTGCATTTAGCTGCAAGACAACTAGAGTGCCACATATGGCACATGATAGGCCCATCTCATTACCTTTTCCTACTAACAACCTTGACCTCTGAGCTAGGGACCAGACCATTGTATGATGAGGTGTGGACCTGGGTCAAGTTTCATCAAAATATCAGACAGGGTTAGAAAAGTGACAGCTTGGATAAAGGAACAGGCCACTGACTTGTATGTGACCTTGACCATGAGGCAGGGGTTTGAATATGTGAGATACTGTCAAGACAATATATATATATATATATATATATATATATATATATATATATATATATATATATATAACAGGCTAAAGTTTCATTAAAATATCTCCTTTGGTTCAAAAGTTACACTCATAGATGGACAGGTCACTGATTTATATTTTCCCTTGCAGTGACCTTCACTTTAAGGTTGGGGCATGGCTATGGTACTGTATGTTACACACCATCTATGCATTATATATAATTGGCTAAAGTTTCACTGAAATATCTTCATTGATTCAAAAGTTATACTTCAAACAAGGATACAAATCAAAGAATTACATTTTCCATTGCTGCAACCTTGACACAGATACATATCGCAAGATTTTGTCTTACACTGCATTAAGCTTCAAATCCAAAAGTGCAAGAACAGATAACACATTTGTTAAAAGTAGCAAACTTCAATACAATCATACTGCATCATCCTATGAGACCGTCAGTAACAATTATGGTCCAATGAGAATAAGTATTGTATCCATTCCTCCAATTCCAGAATGCTGAATTCTTGCCAAAGCAATAACCATAAATATTCATTTTCCTCACAAATTATGCATCTTCTTGTACTCTTCATCTGTGCCACCATTTTTTCACCCATTTACGGTCTAATGGACAGGTTTCTTGTTATCACCATTGCTTTATTTACACTGAGAAACTATTCTATGTACCAGTTTATCATATTGGTGCTGAAGTACTTTTCCTAACTGCTCTCCAGTGAAACAGGTAAACACCACTACCTGCACAACCATGTGACCCTTGGGTCAGTCTTGTTTTTGGAGGTGTCATTTCAGTCCCTGAATTTTGGTGAAAAAAGCTGAAAAGTTAACAATAACTGAACTTTTCTAAAAAGCTTGCCATCTTTTAGTTGAACCAATTGGATGATAGATCAAAATCCATTGATATATACGGTAATACTGAGGGTGTTATTAAGGTTTGTGGAGAATATGTAAACCTTATTTATTTTATATTTCTAGTACTGCCATCCAGGCATCATGGTGGATCGGCATCATTTGTATAAACCTGAAAGGTGTTTAAGCCAGGATGCTCTCAGCCACGTCTGGTTGAAATTAGTCCAGTGGTTTCTGAGATGTAGTCCATAATAGCAAATGTTGATGGACGACAGACGGTGGACATAAAACCATACCATAAATTCACTTGGCCTTATGGCCAGGTGAGCTACAAACTTCCTGAAATAAAAGGTGAATTATTCTATGGAGTTTAGGGTATCTTCTGATTACAGTTTCTTTGACTTATTTGTCAGATTATTTAGTACACACTAAGTGTATTGACCAGTTTCTACTCACTCATACATGTGTAGCTGTCACTGATTTACACTCTACACACTGTGTAATGCAGGTGTATTCTGGCTCATAATGATGAATCCTACACCATGCTGTAGGGTGGTATAGTGTTATTAAGCAAGTAAAACTGATCTGCCACCGGTCTCAAGTCCTTTAGGGAGAGACCTAAATAAACCAGACATTTTACTGTTACAAAGTGGATGATGATTTGTACCTGTGTTTTTGAGTGTAATTTTTCCATAAGCCAATCATGTGACTGCAGTTCACCTGGCACCTGACAAAGGGTACATGTCACTGTACAACACTTTGAAACACTCTACTCCAGCACAAATGTAGCAGCCTAGGGCCAATACACTTTGAGTATGCTGTATAGGAACTCTCATTTCATGTAGGCCAGCATAATGATCTCATTTCATGTAGGCAAGCATAATGATCTCATTTCATGTAGGCCAGCATGAAACAAAATACTGAATATATGGTTCACTCATGATTCCCTTACTTTCTACTTCTTGATTCCATTCAACAATCTGAAATGTTTCAGTGTAAAACTTTCAAATGAAATCAGTAAACATCAATATGTTACAAGCATTCTAGGAAAGAGGAGGATGTATCCAGGATCATATCCAGAATTAGGTGCAAAAAATGTATTTTTACAGTATATCTATATCCTGTGCACTGGATTTTGGGGCATGCATAGGGAAGAATTTGTTTGAACCATAATTAATCATTGAAACCCCCTACACAAGATGCAGGAATCTGGTGATTAGTTCACATGTACAGTCTAATCTTGTTAATCAGACTTCCATTTATTCAATTACATGTATCATATTTATATTACAAATCTTGTTAAAATTATCATATTTATATTACAAATCTTGTTAATCAGACTTCCATTTATCCAAGTATCATATTTATATTACACATATTTATATTACAAATCTTGTTAATCAGACTTCCATTTATCCAATTATCATATTTATATTACAAATCTTATTAATCAGACTTTGATTTATCCAATTTTCATATTTATGTTACATCATAATGGTAATAATTTATAGCTAATTATTAAAAACCTTACCAGTGTGTCAGATAGTTTGTTAAATCCAATGCTTTTAACAGAAATGGATACTGTATGATTAACATGACTTTACTGTGCAACATTAACCTCTAAACTACTGTTTCCTTGGTGTTATTCATGCACCATGACACAATTAACATACTGTATTTACCTGTATATAAAGCACAGAAAACTGAACAACATAAACCCAGATCTGTCATCGCATAATGCACCAGCAGATCTGTGTCTATACTGTTCAATTTAAATCACAAGTAGAGCAAGTGGCACAGACATTATGTGGCAACAGATTTGTCTATACATATACTGTTCAATTTAAATCGTAAGTAGAGCAAGTGGCACAGACATTATGTGGCTACAGATCTGTCTATACATGTACTGTTCAATTTAAATCACAAGTAGATCAAGTGGCACAGATATTATGCGACAGCAGACCTGCGTCTATATTGTTCAATTTAAGTCACAAGTAGACAAATTGCATAGACATTATGTAGTGTCAGATCTGTGTCTATACTGTTAAATTTAAATCACAGGTAGAACAAACAGCACAGAGATTATGTGACAGCAGATCTGGATCAATGCTGTGTCTAGTTCGATGCATGTTACTCACACATCTTGAGTACACAGATGAAATTAGTTTTTTTTCATTTTGAAGTTCTTGAAAGACACTGGGAAATTATTAATGTTCAACCTCTGCTGGGGCTCCATTTGTAGGGGTTTCATTCTTATGATGATAGTCTACCTACTTGTATTGAAAGCTATAAATTTTGTGCACAAATCAAAGCACGAGACCTATGAATAGGTAACAATATTATTGCTCTACCCTGTATTTCAATGGTAACCTATAATTAGCACTCTCTGGTCCTTCGTGAATATTAATGAGCAGTCCCTGGGCGATGCATACAGGGTTGCATCAAAGGTTAAATATATATTGAGTAGTACCTACACAACTATTTGACAGTTAAGCTACGTTATTGGGAATAGTCACTTAAAAAAATGTCCAGGACAAAGTTTTTAATCTTAAAGGATTAGTATAATTACACTGTACTTTAATCCATTTAGTTCAAAGAGTTGGTAGTCGCAGATTCTATTGATATACACAATGGGTGTTTTCTGTAATTGTTATACATCCACTGTACTATGATATGAACTAATTACAAAACTTGAAGGTATTAATTTCATATTCCTTTTTTTAAATTTAAAGTATAGCAATTTCAGAGTTGTGTCAAAAGAGTAGTTAAAGATTATGGCCACTTGGGGCAAGTGGAATTTGAGTCAGGGCAAGCAATTTTTTTTTAAAAGCCACTTGCCCTGAGCCTGTGTATGAGCAAAATCTTCTTTCAGCACTGCATTGCCATCATGCTGAGGGTCTGATTAGCACCATTTTCATTTGGACTAACTGCATATCATAAGTCTTTTAGTGAGAACCACATTTTGCTATGACTATCTGCTCTTTTAGTGAGAACCACATTTTGCTATGACTATCTGCTCTTTTAGTGAGAACCACATTTTGCTATGACTATCTGCTCTTTTAGTGAGAACCACATTTTGCTATGACTATCTGCTCTTTGGAAGTAGCAATAACAAGAGTTTAAAGATGAACAGCTACACTGGAGGTCTAAATGGCACCATTTTCATTTATGAACAACTAGATATCATATGAAGTCTTTTAGTGAAAGTATGCATAGGGCTTAATGGCACATCAGTACAATCCTGGCTATTATGTGCCTACAGTGGTCCCCCTCTTATAAGGCCACCCCTTCTGCAGCAAGAAAGTGGCCTTATAAGACGGGTGGCCTTTCTTGAGGGGGATCACACAGTTGTGAGTAATAACTACATATAAAGTATAAAAGATGTAACTAATTTTTCTATATTTTCATTTAAAAATCACAGGAATATTATCAGGTTAAGGACTCAATATGATAAAACTAATATCAATGAAATTTAAAAAAAATATGAATAATCATGAATCGTGGTGCAAAACTACATTGTCGGTAAATTCTGGGCACAAACATTTGGTTGTAACTATCCCTGTACGTCCGTCGATTGCGTCTTCCCACTCAATGCAGTTGAATGTATATTGACGATGTTTATTTGAATCTTTCTGACATAAAATTTCTCCGTAGTTATCAAAAGACTCTCCCTCTTTTCATTTAATTTAATTGCTTTCACTTTTTGTTCTAAACTGAGAATGTCTTACAATATTTTGCGACAACTTATTCCTTCGCGGGCATTCACGCGTGAGGCACAGTGTTTACAATGGAAGTGAGTCTGTCACGTGATCAACTTTTTTTTCTTCTTCCCCAGTCTGGTACCTGGTTATGTACATTTCATAATCTATTAGAGTGGGCTAACATACCATTTTACTATCTGGAGACCGGATGTCACGCTAACTTGAGCTGAACAATGCTCTGCTTCTCAGCGGTTAGCTTTTGTCCTCTTGATAATTATCGGTATTAATAGCCAGTAATTATCAAAGTGACAAAAGCTAACATCTAAGGAACACATGGCAGTAATTGGATTACTTAACTCTTTGTAAGGATTAAAGTTACTTTATTCGCATGTTGGAACAAAATGTCAATGTGTTGAATTGAGAAATTAAAAAATATGATCGAGATTTTACTCTGTAAACAACCATTATGTGGCCGCTCGCGGGGGTAAATTTGACCGTTTTTGCACTAAAATGCTGGCCGCTGGTCGCGTTAGAGGGGTGGCCGTCCTTGAGGGGTACTTTTGAACACAAACTCGTCGGTGCCAAGGGATTGTGGCCGTATAAAGCGGGTGGCCGCTGGTCAGGGGGGGCGTTCAAGAGGGGGACCACTGTAATAAGTTTAGGTATCCCCAAAAAGACAAACAAAGCAAAGATAAAGCCAAAATGGGTAAAATCCTTCAAATATAAGTCCAATTCTTGATATAAACTGCATTCTTTTAAAAAGTTCAAAACTTTCGCAACTGGAACATCAACATGGGGCACATCTAAGGGCAAAAAGGCTGCTTCCATTAGTTGCCCCATAAAATATGTGTGAGAATGCATTGGCTTTTAGTGAAAATCCCATGTCAATATGACAATCCAATCAAAATAAGTAGTGACAAGATTTTCAAGCTGTCTGCCATGTTAGATGTCTGATTGGCACCATTTTTATTTAGGATCAACTACACATCACAAGAAGTCTTTAAGTGAAAATCTCATGTTGATATGACTATCTGTTCTGTAGAAGTGGTGATAAAATTTATTAAGGCCACTATGGTGGCCATACTGGATGCAAGATTAGCACCATTTTCATTCAGGAACAACAAGACAGTAATACAAGTCTTTCAGTGAAAATCACGTCACTACAGTCATCCAGTTAGGTGAAGCAGCAACAAGATTTTCATGTTGGAGGTCAGATAGGCACCATTTTCATTTAGTACAAACTAGACATCACAAGAAGTCTTTTAGTGAAAAACCCATGTCAATATGACCGTCTGTTCAGGAGGAGTAGCTATAAACAAGATTTTCAAGATGACCATATTGTAATATCCAAGAGGCACCATTTTCATTTAGCACAAACCAGACGTCATAAATGACCAGCAGAGCTAAAATGGGAAATCCGCATGCTGTGTAAGTATCAATTATCTTTTAATTATCCTGACTCTAGGGCTGACTGCAAGAGAACTTGTGGCACAAGATTCTGTCTTACACTGCATTCAGCTGCAGGACAAGGGCAATAACTCTGAAATAAATTACCAGGGCACAGTGATTATCTATATGCGCATCTTCAGATGATGACCATAACATGTACAAAGTTTCATAATGATCTATTAAAAACAGTGAGACAAGTTGTGTTTACAAAATTTTCTCATACAATACATCCAGCTCCAAGTCAAAAAGAGCAATGACTCTAACAAAAATCTCACATCCTGAGATGACGACCATTATAAAAGTATGAAGTTTCATAGCAATCTATCAAAAACTGCTGGACTAGTTGAATTCACAAATTTCTATCAGTCACAGCATTCAGCTGCAAGACAAAAAGGGCAACAACTCTAAAAAAAATTGCAAGAGGACAATAATTTGTGGATGTGCACATCTTCAAATGATGACCATAACATGTACAAAGTTTCATGGCGATTCACTGAAAACTATGAGACTAGCTGCAATATTTTGTCATACATTACCCCAGGCTCCATGTCAAAATGTACAATAACTCTAACAAAAATTGCAGCAGGACAGTAATTTGTGGATATACAGATGTTCAAATGATGACCATAACATATACTAAATTTCATGGCAACTCATCAAAAAATGTGAGACTAGTTGTGTTCACAAGATTCTATCATCATTCCACCTTAAGACAAAAAGGGCTGCAAGAGGCCCAGCAATCGCTCAACTGGCATTCATAACTTAACAGTTAACCATTTCACTAAGCAGGCTTATGTAATAGTGTAAGAACACATCCTATGCAAACTATCCCCCAAACTCTATGTCTTACTTATTTACTTACTTCCTGATACAAATTCTTTTTAAAGATGAAGGCATAATTAATATGCACAGTCTCTTGCTCATAATCAAAGTCATCCTAGATCTTGATGATAATAAACCCAACAGATCAAAAATATAGCCTCAAGAGTGGTAAGAAGCCCGGTCAATCAGATGCAAGATCATTTCATTAATATACACTGATCTCGCTCATTACTGAAACTGTCCAACATCCTGATGATAGATTCATATATTTCAAGTTTGATCAAAATCAGATCACAAATATGGTTTTCAGAGTAGCAACAAGCTCAGCCAGTCAGATGCAAGATTACATCATTGATATTCATGAATCTTACTCATTATCCAACTCATCCAAGATTTTGATGATATAAGCCAATATTTCAAGTTGATCAGAACCGGATAAGAAATATGGCTCCCAGAGTGCTCAACCCATTAATATATGTGCATCTCACTCATTATCAAATTTGTACAAGATCTTGATAATATAAGCATATATTTCAAGTTTGATTAAAATTGGATCAGAAATATGGCCTCCAGCGTGGTAAAAAGCTCTGATAATCAGATGCAAGATTATCTCATTAATATGCATGGATCTTGCTTATTATCTAACCCATCCAAGATCTTGATGATATGAGATTGTATTTAAAGTTTGATCAAAGTCAGATAATAAATATGGCTTCCAAAGGGGTAACAAGCTCAGCAAATCAGATGCAAGATCACCTCATTAGCATGCATGAAAATTGCCCATTACTGAACTCATCCAAGATTTTATGGTATTCAAGCAGATGTTCCAAATTTTATCAAAATTTGATCAGAAATCTGGCCTCCAGAGTAGTAACAAGCTCAGTCAATCAGATGCATGATTATCTCATTAATATGTGTGGATCTCACTTATTATCGAATCCATCCAAGATTTGCATGATATAAATCCACATTGCAAGTCTGATCAAATTCAGATCAGAAATATGATTTCCAGTGGGGTAACAAGCTTAGTCAATCAGATGCAAGATGAGCTCATTAATATGCATAGATCTTGATCATTATTGAACTCATCTAAGATCTTAATGATATAAGCATATATTCAAGTTTGATCAAAATCAGATCAGAAATATGGCCTCCAAAGTGGTAACAAACTCAGCCAATCATATGCATGATCATATAAATAATATGTGTAGATTTGCTCATTATCAAACTTATCCGAGATCTTAATGATATAAGCATATATTCCCATTTTTATCAAAATAGGAATAACAACAAAAAAAATCCAGACTGGTAACAAGGCAACACCTCATTAATATGTATGGTTCATCCTCATTATCAAACTCGTCTGAGATTTTGATGATATAAACCCATATTCCAAGTTAGATTGAAATCAGATCAGAAATATGGACTCCCGAGTGGTAACAAGCAATTGTTGACAGACGGATGCACAATGCACGACAGCTGACACAGGATCATACCATAAGCTCCCTTAGCCTTACAGCCAGGTGAGGTAAGAACTGTAACAAATATGTGGGAGCAAAGTGATTTGTCGATATGCTCATCTTCAGGTGATGACCATGACATTCACCAATATTCATGCCAATTCATCGAAAACTGTGAGACCAGTCGTGTTCACAAGATTCTGTGCATCTGCAAGACAAAATGGGCAATAACTCGAAGAAAAATTGCGCGAGCAAAGTGATTTGTTGACATGCACATTATCTGATATTGACAATAACGTTGAGCAGGTTTCATGGCAGTTCAATAAAAACTGTGAAAGTAGATGCATTCACAAGATTCTGTTATACATTGCATTGAGCTGCAAGTCTGAAAGGGCAACAACTCCTATAAATATTGCAGAAGCAAAATGATTTATTGATATGTGCATCTTCAGGTGATGACCATATTATTTACCAAGTTTCAGGAAAATTCATCAACAATAGACCCAAGTTGAACTGATATCGCTCTGGCTTATATAACTTAACAATTGACCATTTCACTAAGCAGGCTTATGTAGTAGTGTAAGAACACATCCTATGTAAACTATCTCTCCAACTGTGTATCATGTTGATTTTACCTATTTTACTATATCCTGATAAAAATTATTTCTAAAGATGAAGGCATAATTAATATGCACAGGTTCTTGCTCATAACTGAACTCATCCAACATCTTAATCAAACAAGCATATATTCCAGGTTTGATCAAAATCAGATCAGAAATATGGCACCTAGAGTGGTAACAAGACCAGCCAATTAGATGCAAGATCATCTAATTAATATCTGCAGATTTTACTCATTATCGAACAGAGTGGTAACAATCAATTGTTTACAGACGAATGCACAGCACATGACGGATGACAAATGACAAACATTGGAACATACCTTATGGCCAGATGAGCTAAAACTGAGGGACAAGCTCTATTTACAAGATTGTGTGATGGATGAGGATGGGCATGAAGATTCCTCTATCATCCCGACTCTATAGAGCCAGGGATATAATAACTCATTAGTATTAATGATAATATAAGTTTGATTTTATCTTTTAAAGCAAGTCTGGCATGCTAATCAATAAGCTATCAAAGGTTCAAGGTCTTCCCTCATGCTCTGACAAATGTCCACTCTCTGAAAATCTGTCCAGTATGCAGCAAATGAACAACCTTGTATGGATTGAAAATCTGTCCAGTATGCAGCAAATGAACATCTTCATCCTTGTATTGACAGAAAATCTCTCTAGTATGCAGCAAATGAACAACCTTGTATGGACTGAAAAACTGTCCAGTATGCAACAAATGAACAACCTTGTATGGACTGAAAATGTCCAGTATGCAGCAAATGAACAACCTTGTATGGACTAAAAATCTGTCCAGTATGCAGCAAATGAACAACTTTGTATGGACTAAAAATCTGTCCAGTATGCAGCAAATGAACAACTTTGTATGGACTGAAAATCTGTCCAGTATGCAGCAAATGAACAACTTTGTATGGAAATATCCCACCCTACATATACAGGAATATTGTTTAGCCATACTTATTCATGTGCTGTTATTTCCCCATGAAAGATTTTCCAAAGGTGATTCTGATGGGGAGATGAAGGATCTGGAACAAAATTTCCAGTGCTGAACTGCTAAATATGGGACTTCTACATAATTTTGACAAATTTCTCATTAAAATTAAGGCTGTTTTGCACTTGAATTGGTCACTATTTTTTTTGTCTCTGATGACCCCTTTAAATACTTCTGTCATGCTTGCTTAATTTTCATTGCAGATTGGAAGTTTATTTCCGAAAATGCAATTTTAAAAAAAAACTTACCACCCAATTGGAACTGGTTTACAAAGTCTAATTTAGACCCATTAAAAAACCTGATAGTATATAAAACATGATAATAATCTGAGGATAATTTTTTTTAAAATTTTCTGTTTCTTCATGGAATGCTGAAATAAAATTTCGACGAAGATCATCAAAACTGCAACAGCAATTTCAAAATTTTAATTTTAAAGGTTTCTAAGGAGATAAAGGCAGGAATCATAAAGTGACATACAGTATGGACAAGAAGGTGATATAATGAACAAACATGTCTCAAGATAAAAAAATGAACAAGAACAGACAAAATAAGTTAGGACTGAAATAAAGTAAAGCCTTAGTCAATTAATTCTGTCTAGGTTTAAGTTCCATTTCCAGTAAGGGATTTTTCCAGGATGATTGGAAATGGGATTTGGGTTAATCATTTTGGGAAAAGAACTGGATCAAAGGGGAACAAAATGTACACATTTTTACAGGAGTAAATTGCTATGCTTGGGAATTCTCCAAGATTTCAAAACCGTTTCTCATTAGGAGAGGGAAGCCCATTTTAGACAATGAGTTCACTCTTATTAACTTATTATTTTTATATGTTTTCATTGTGGGACTTTGTCAAATTTAATATTATATATTACGGATACCATATATGCTCATTTATAAGTTGAGTCCAACAGCAAACTGCACAGACCCAGATCTGCTGTCACATAATGTACCAGCAGATCTGGTTTTATGCAGTTTGTTAGGAGTAATCAATAGAACAAACAACACTGACCCTAAGCTGCCCGCGCATTATGCGATTGCAGAAGAGGGTCTATGTTGTTTGCAGCTGGACTCAACTTAGCGGACTTAACGTATATACGGTAATATTAACACCATTTAATACACATTTTCATCCTAACACAGTTGATGGCACTGTTGACAAAATGAACTCGTTATCAAAATCAAAGGATACATGAAAGTTGTATAACCATGAACTTTTAAGTCTATTCTTGTTCATTTTTGAAAACAATAATCAACAAGACCTGAGAGTTACTGAATATACTTGTGTGTAAGTCTGGTCCAAATGCAAACAACATGGACCCAGATCTGCTGTCACATAATGCACCATCAGATCAGGGTCTATGTTCTTAGTTCTACTGATTAGTCCTAACAAACTGCATAGACCCAGATCTGGCGATGTATTATGTGACAACAGATCTCAGTCTAATCAGTTTGTAGTTGGATCTGACTGGTAAGTATTCTACAATGCACTAGCATGACACCAATTAACAGTAGGTCAACCAGATATGTAGCATATAATGCAGTAAGTCATTAAGCTTTCAAATTGCACAGAACAAGTAACAATCATGAAACAAATGAACAATATAGAACATTTAAATGCACACATCTAACTAACATCAAAGATTAAATAACATTTTGAACTTACATGATGTTTATTTATCCAGATGACAGGGAAAAAACAACAAATCACAAATATTAGTTCAGTAAACGTGATAAAACCAGCAAAAAAATTATTTCATGAGCATGGAATTAATGGGTAAAGTAAGTAATAATTACAGGTCAATCATATTTTGCATAAACTTGTCACAAAACAGATTTGATACAGAGAATTCATTTATTATCATAGGGATAACATTTTCATAATTTTTCAAAACTGATATTATTGTCAATACTGAATTTAATGGATTGAGGAAGGGGATCTTATTATTTCCATTGAGGAAGGGGTCTCATTGTTTTCAGTGAGGAAGGGGTCTCATTGTTTCCACTGAGGAAGGGGTCGTATTGTTTCCATTGAGGAAGGGATCTTATTGTTTGGGTCTCATTGTTTCCATTGAGGAAGGGGTCTCATTGTTTCCATTGAGAAAGGGGTCTTATTGTTTGGGTTTCATTGTTTCCATTAAGGAAGGGGTCTCATTGTTTCCATTGAGGAAGGGGTCTCATTGTTTCCATTGTGGAAGGGGTCTGTTTTTTTCCTTTGAGGAAGGGGTCTTATTGTTTCCATTGAGGAAGGGGACTCATTGTTTCCATTGAGGAAGGGGTCTTATTGTTTCCATTGAGGAAGGGGTCTCAGTGTTTCCATTGACAAAGGGTCTCATTGTTTCCATAGAGGAAGGGGTCTCATTGTTTCCACTGAGGAAGGGGTCTTATTGTTTCCATTGAGAAAGGTGTCTTATTGTTTCCATGGAAGGATCTTAGTTCCTTGGGTTCTGAAAGTCATGGTTAGTAATAACCATGAAATCCACAAAATATGATACCTTGTAAAACATAGT
Organism: Margaritifera margaritifera; assembly: GCA_029931535.1. NCBI lineage: Eukaryota > Metazoa > Mollusca > Bivalvia > Unionida > Margaritiferidae > Margaritifera > Margaritifera margaritifera. Next base: position 3,602,982 of record JAQPZY010001617.1, read on the forward strand.
GAATTCAGAGAAAGTGATTGGATTCTGTACCTAATATTGATAACAGTGTAAATTGATCCATATATAATTTACCGGGATAATTTCTTACAAATTGAGATGAAAATGCAAGCTATTATAATAATTACTTTTTCTTTATTTTTTTCACAGTTAAGACTTTTATATTTTTTTAAATTATGTTTTTATTTTTATGTACAAATACTTGATGATTAATCCTACCTGCATATGGGTGGGTGGGGGTGAAATTGGACAAGTGTATGTTTAAGTGTGTATGTATGCATTTTTTGTCAAGTAATTTGTTTTGTGCTTGTGCTCTAATTTTAGCATACTTAAGCAACACGAGAGACACAAACCTTCATGCATGTTACCGAATACTGAACAAAGCAAACATCAAAAGCAATTAAAATGCTGTGGTAGTATCAAGATGTTTAACCTGTTTCAACTGTTACATAGTTCCATATCTCAAAAGTATTTTGTGCTATATGTACAGCTGTATATGCCACCTATTTGGAAGACCTTTGTACTATTCTACCAGTTATAAGGACCTCTGAATGGTTCCTTTTGTCCTGATTGATGATGACAATATACTGTATATACTCGCATATAATCCGGATCCAAATGCAAACAACATAGACCCTAAGGGTCTATGTTGTTTGTTCTACTGATTAGTCCTTACAAACTGCATAGACCCAGATCTGCCAGCACATTATGCGATGGCAAATCTGGGTCTATGCAGTTTGCAGTTGGTATCGGCTTATACGCGAGTATAAACAGTAGATGAAAATATAAACTGAAGCTAAAGGTAAACTAGGATTCTGCAAAATGGTGTTCCTCATCTCACACCTTGCTGCAATGTACCTTTCTCGTACTGTAAAACCTGTCCTGACCACCTCATTTGCCAACAAAAAGTTTTTTCTGATATCACTTCGGAACACTACATCATTGATTAGTCAGTGCACTGAGAATGTGATCTCTCAAGAGAGGTGGTGTCTCATGGCAGTGGTATAAGAAGACAGGTTTTTGTGTATATGAATTTAAAAATTAAATAAAAAATCTTAATGTTGATAATGCCAATGCAGAAGTGAGACTTGTATCTTGTCTATAGTATGCAGGTGAGACAAGCAAAAATTAAATTATTCATTCCACTTGCAGAAAGAAAAAAAGAAACACAAAAAAAAACTTGCAGCCAATTCTGTAGTACATCTGTACAACACATACATCTCTAGGCAAGAGTCAGACTGCTAAAGTGGTCACTCACAATGATGAACTTTCCTATTAGAAATTCTCCGATATAATAAATGCCCTCTTTGAACCCCCAAAGACACTTTATCAATGGAGAATACTTTGTATGGACCCTAAATTGTTTTTTTTATAACAAGAAAGTACTGTATAATTTTTAATGTTGCTGGTCAGTAACAATTCTACCTAAATGAAAAGTCGAGTCCACTTGCAAACTGCACAGACCCAGATCTGCTGGTGCATTATGCGACGGCAGATCTGGATCTGTGCAGTTTGTTAGGAAAAATCAGTAGAACAAAAAACATCAACTCTGATCTGATGGCGCATTATGTGATGGCAGATCAGGGTCTATATTGTTTGCAGCTGGACTCGACTTATAAGTAAATATATATGGTAGTATTTCTTTGAAAGCATTATGTTAAGCAATCTAAATGCAAGACGAGGGAAGTTCTGCAACAATTGCCAGAAAACTAGATTGGACAGGGAAATACTATGGTAGATTATGAAACACCTTGTCTTTCCTACAAACAAGTGATACATCTATCTACCATCTATACTCGCTAATAAGTCTAACTGCAAACAACATAGACCCTGATCTGCTGTCACATAATACGCCGGCAGATCAGGGTCTTTGTTGTTTGTTCTACTGATTACTCCTAACAAACAGCATAGACCCAGATCTGCTGGCACATTATATTATGGCAGGTCTGGGTTTGTGCAGTTTGCAGTTGGACTCAATTTACAAGCGAGTATAAATGGTAACTACTTGCTTCTGCTGGAAAGAACAAAAAAAGCAAAGTGCCCTCATTTGAGACCGATGCTGAAACAAAAGAAACAAGAAATGTTGGACAAACAACCATGCCAATTTTAATAAAACTGAAGCATACACCCTCTATGCAAATAACAAAATTGTAGATGCAGGGAAAGTGGATGGGTTGGTTCAAAATTATTTTTCTACTACTTTAGCCTAACACTGGAGATCTGGTTAAAAATAAACTTAATGTATGAAACATTTTGATGTAATTAACATCAAAGATGTATTATATACCAGTTTTAACTTAATGTCCCAAATCTATTTCTTCAACTACATTAAAACATACTAACTGTACATTTTATTTTTTGTTTATACGTATTGATTTTCACAGTTTTACAAAATATGACATTTTTTCAGTACTTAAATTTGTGGATGGTGAAGAGAATCTTAATTTGTCTTTACAGTTGGATAACTGTTTGTTTTAATTGTCTTAACAGCTGGATTAGTTTGTCTTAATTTGTCTTAACAGCTGGATTAATGTTTGTCTTAATTTGTCCTTATAGCTGGATTACTGTTTGTCTTAATTTGTCTTTACAGCTGGATTACTGTTTGGCTTAATTTTTCTTTGCAGCTGGATTCTGTTTGTCAGGTCTTACAATTTGTGGTTTGTAGCAACCACTAAACCCATCAAAATTGGTATGCCATGAATAAAAAAGTTACTTCACATTGGTATGAACATGGATATAATAAATGTATGCTTTGAGCAATATTGACTTGCAGAATCTATTAAATGTACAAATTATTTATACAATGTGATTCTAGACTTTCAAGAAGTTTGCTGTAACAAGTTTTACTGTAAATTTTTACATTCTTACAAATATAATGGCAATGTCTCCCCATTCGCTTATGCATATGATACAGAAATATCCCATCCCTTGAAGTACAGTGGTTCCTCACTATAAAGCATCTCAGTATAACATGGTTCCTGATATATCATATTTATAGTTATGGATCCCATTATACTGGTTTAATTATATTGTATATACTCGCTTGTAAGTTGAGTCCAACTGCAAACTGCAAAGACTCAGATCTGCCATTGGTTAATGTGCTGGCAGATCTGCGTCTATGCAGTTTGTTAGGAGCAATCAGTTAAACAAACAACATAGACACTCATCTGTGGGCACATTATGTGATGGCAGATCAAGGTCTGTGTTGTTTGCAGTTGGACTAGAGTTATAAGCATTGTATATATGGTACCAGTAATGTATCCCAGCATGAGGTAACCTCACCTGTATCATAGTACCATATATACTCGCATATAAGCAGATACCAACTGTAAACTGCATAGACTCAGATCTGCTGTCGCATAATGCGCCAGCAGATCTGGGTCTATGCAGTTTGTAAGGACTAATTAGTAGAACAAACAACATAGACCCTGATCTGCCGGTGCATTATGCAATGGCAGATCAGGGTCTGTGTTGTTTTGCATTTGGACCCAGTTTATACGCGAGTATATTTGGTACACTTCCACTGTTCCCCTGAAAAGCGATTATAGTAAGATACCACTGGTAATTACAATTACTTTTTAAGTAATAAACAGTTTTAATTAGATATATTACCTTCAATACAGGAAATGTCAAACACTGCATAAGAACATTTTGAACAAAAAACAATGCCAGAATAACTAAATCTGAGAAAAAGATGAAACCAACACAAGCAACATGCAGTGACCAAAGTCTGTATTTGTGTGTGTTTGTTTTTTGGGGCTAGGAGGTGAATATATATATGTGAATATATATATGTGAATATATATATAGTTGCAACCTTCACTGTTTGGTCTATATTCATCCACATAAGCTGAAAATCAACATGAAATTTTAAATGTTATTTAAGACAGGAAATATTAGATTTTGTAAGTAAGGGATATGTGTATGTATCTGCTAATATACTATAATAAGATAACCTTAAGCAATGGTATTTTGGATTCATAGGAAAAATCTTTGGTTACACATGGAAGTGTTAAATGCATTCAAGTATCAATCAACTGCAACTGTTCTGGACAAAATTTCTCCAAAAAAACGGGTCAATTAAGTAAAGGGAGGTAACTCATGCATCCCCCATTAAGCAGATTTGACAGGGTTGAACTTGAATATACATACCAGCATTCCAATGATCTGGTAGAATAACAAAATTAGTTAAAAAGATCTTGATACTAAGATCTGGTTTTCTGAACAAGTACTTTAGGGATATAACTGCCTAGGTGCTCAGCGTCAATAAGGAGAACACTTTAGTGCGGGCAGAATAGACAATGAAGATTATCCCCTGCAACTCACAATTTTTAAAAAAGTAGGTCACAGATACCTAAATATTTCTAAATAGTTCTAGTTGGTATAAGGAACATGCTCATCAAGTGTAACAACCATATGACTATTGAACAGATTCACAGAGAAGGAAATGTTACTTGAAATAAAAGTAGGTTACAGTAATCTGAATGTTGCCACTTCATATCAGGTACATGACTGAAGCACATGGTAAGTTTACCTGCAAATGCAAAATTTGCTAAATATAAGCTATGATTAAGACAGATTCTGACTGACAGAAGAGACCTCTCAAATCTGCTTCTACCATCAAATAATGGCTTCTTTCTCCTTTTCTAAATAACCTACTTGTGTTGCTGTGCCTAAAGCACCAAACCAAAACTTTCTCTTTTGTCAAAGTAAAACCTTTTATTTTGATGTTGATCAAAACTTAATTCAAAACCTAATCTATTTTGAGCAGAATGAGAGGAAATCTTTTAAACTGAGGATCTTAAATGAATGCACATTTCTGATGAAACTGAAATGTGCATTCAAATTATTTTGTGAAATGTGCATTCAAATAATTTTATTAGCACCAGTGAGTAAAATTCAGGAGTAAAATAATTATGTGAAATATGCATTCAAATAATCTTGTAAGTCACAGTGAGTAAGACTCAGGAACTGTTAAAAGTCAGAGACATAATTTTGCAAGCTGCAGCGACTGAAATTCAGAGTTGTTGAAATGACTCAAATAATTGTGTGAGCCACAGTGAGTAAAACTCAGTGAAATTTATGTAAAATCTTCCCACGTTACCTACCCCATTCACTGGGGCAAGATCAAAATTCCAAAAGTGTCAGCACAATCAACACCCACATGACTATCATTGATCCATGTGTCACACTCTAACAATGAATCTGGAGTTCAAGGTCATTACACATGTGCATATATTAGCCTGCACATACATGTAAGTATATATGGATAGACAGTATAACAATATCCCCATACTTCTCTCAAAGCACAGAGATAAAAATTATGGAAGTCATGTGATAAATAAACAACCAATCATCTATGGAACCCTGACAGTAGAGTGTTCTTATTTAATGTCACTTTTAACTGATATGTCACACAATCACTTTAATCCTGTTTGATACACACTAAAAGATAAACTTTTTTCTTCAGTACAAAATACTTTCATCCAAAATATGCTAAAGAATTTTTGCAAGAGGTAATTCTTCCCTAGTTATCGATTGATATTGATTTAAGATGTATGTTATAACTAAAACACTGTTACAATCAATAGTAGACTAAATGGCTCCAATTAATTACATTCATCTTATCATTGTTATAAATCTTGACTACTTTTATCTAAACTAATGTCAGAAATTGGTTCTATTCCTTTTGAAGAGCTTGAAACTAAGTCAACAAGTCCAATCATTCATTAAAAATTTTGGAAGAATAACAAAATTAAATTTCCAACAAATCATTAGATACAACATACAAACCTTTGAAGAACCAAATATTCCAAATATGCCTTTCCTAGATTTAGTCTTTCCAGATAATGTTCCTCCTGTATTTTGAAGCTTTTTGTTTTCTGGTGTGGGATTAGGTCTGGCGACATTGTTGGCTTGGTGTTCAGTCACTTGATTACTTAAATCCTCGAATGGAATATCTCCTGGAATTTGGAATCCTGATTTGAACTTCTCTACTACTAATTTGGAATCCTGAAAATATATTTCCATATTTAAGCACGTACATCTAAAATACACAGAAGTCAATTAAAATTAACCTTCGTCTTCTTAATATAAGGCTTCATGTCAAATTTGGCTTCAAACCAATGAGTCCTTCTAAAGTTACTGAGCAGAAACAAAAATCCCAATGGACATGACATGACAAGATAGGTCAAATGGACATGGGCAACAATATATGCCATCTCCATGGATATGGTGGGGACACACAAAAAAAAAATGAATAGCACTGACCTGAATTTGCCGGTGCATTGTGCAGTGGCAAATCTGGGTTTGCACTGTTTGCAGGTAGGTATACAAAGTATACAAGTAAATACAGTATAGAAGGATGACTGCGTTTGAAATGTTGGAGTATTTAACATTATTAAAGAGAGTTCATGCAATCCAAAAGGGCTAACAAATATATGGGTTGATGTGCATTTTCTTGCACTATGCTTAGTTAAATATCTATCCTCAAGTAAGGGGTTATTACACAAAAAAGTGTAGGAAAAAGTACACTGTCATCAAATGTTCATAAAATAACAGCCAAGTTTTTAAAAATTCATCAAAATTGCACAGGCTGAAGATCAGATTCCTTTTATCACATACATAAAAAAAAAAGGGACATGTTGGTGAGTGAATTATTTCAGGATGACACGATTATTGAGATAACATCGGTTTCCGCAACAAAATTCCTACATGGCTGTTTGACATCAGGTAATAAATTTCTAAAGGAGTTCCCAAGATCTTGTATACTTCTTGTTGACTTTACCCTTTTCTTTCACAGAACTGTTATTACAATTAGTAAAACTGCATAAACAATTTTCTTTTCATTATTTAACTACCGTATATACTCGCGTATGTACCAACCGCAAACTGCATAGATCCAGATCTGCTGTCACATAATGTGTTTGCATTTTGACCTGGATTATACGCGAGTATATATGGTAGACATTATAAGAAGTCTTTTAGTGAAAACCCCATTCTGATATGACTATCTGTTCAGGAATAGTGATTTTCAAACAGAAGTCGCAACCAAGTCATTTGTGTTCCAGTACCTCCCAGAGTTCATAGCTCTATGATACACCAAGGTAAAAAAGTAATGTCATACTGATGATGTCAAAATGTAATGATCACATAATTTTGAGCTGCGCAGTGAGCATTGATTTACAAATGTAAACCACCTTACTGATACAAATTGGTCACATGGAGAGCTGAATGGCATTTAAAGTCTGAAATGTCATGGTTAGTGTGCTTGCCAACTCTTTTAAGAAAAAACCACAAGTGAAATGAAATCAATCATTTAAACAACAGTTTCTGAGGCACTCAAATGCAGACTTTAACATTTTATACAACTTGCAAATATACAGCTCAACCCCGTTATAATGTGCCTCATTATAACATGATTCCAGACATAACACAGTACTACTATGGACCCCACGACCAAAATCACAAAAAATGAATACCAATAAGGGTTGAAAAAAAACATGGTGAAACTTAGTCTTATATCTTCATTTCCTTTTCAAAACACCATTATTTAAAAATTTAATAGTGCCCGCTATACCACAGTTTAGTATATTATGCTATTCTCAATATATCAAGGTTCTGTATATATCACGGTATTCGGTATAACGCAGTTCAGTACATAATGCAATCAGCGGTGGTGGACCCCGACTACCATATTATAATGAGGGAGAGCTGTACATTTACAAAAAATTTTTAAAATTACAAATTGCCAAATCAGAGATAACCATGCCTACTAATTAGCAAACAATTTTAAATGAAAATTAAGATTTTCTTATGAAAAATTTACCATAGCAATTTATCTTCAGATCACAGTGAAAATTCAAGAAAGCTGAGATATTAACGTTAACAGTCTTAAATTGTTTCATTTGGTCTGGTTTCTTACAGCACAGCAACAAAGCAGGTTTTTTAGTACCTTGTCCAAGGACACACCATAGTAGCTGACCCGAGTTGATCTGATTATAGGTTTGGACCCCTAAGATTGAATCTGTACATGATATATAACAATATTGCCCATGGTGTCAGACTGTACCACTGTATAGTCAGACAAGCTTGGTATCCTGGACATGGTTATATGGTGTGCAATCTTCAGTTTGGTGGTGTATTCTCTCTCACAACATAGTCCCACAGAATAAGAGACATGTAAGATCCATTTCTAAAACTGCTTTAAACCTAAATGTTGAGATACCAGGCATAACTGATAGTTAAGTTCAAAGAAAATTATGATGTTCTACACGAGTTTTAGCAATTACTTATCTCCCACATGCCATGCCAAGGCATGTGTGCTCATAATAGATATTTTTTGTTTAATTTGGGCCAAAGAGGTCGTTATGAACTTATTAGGCCATGTGTGGTATTACAGTCCTACCCACTTATATTGACATTACTTATGTCGACAAAAAAGCAAAGTCCCGGGCCCATGGTCTATTGTTACTACCAAATTTGTCATGCTTATGTTGATGTTGAGATAAAAAAAAAAATGTGTATGTCAACAGAAACCCTAGGTCCCAACTTGACAAATCCTTTGTTTTCTAATTGTTTATGTCAACATGCTGCCAGTTCCGAACCATGCTTTGTTCCACAATTATTTGATGTTGCCACCAGGCTTATATGTTGCCGTCACATTAACAAATATGCATTTGTTTGGTCCTCCAAAGCTGGTCTTTCATGGCGACTTCAATAACACATGCACCCTTCATCAAAGCAAGCCGGATACAATCTCCAATAAAAACAATGCACCCTTCAGCAAATAAAGTCATCACCAAACACAATGGAATCTGATTGACTGTTGCATTTTCGAAAGGGATCAGTGATTGGAACACGTTTATTGTGCCATAAAAGTTTCCTTTTCTGCAGGAACAAAAGTAACGTTATTTATGTTTGTGATGGCTACCAACAGCGGCGTAAAACACAAATTAAATGTTTTGTGATCATTGGTCATTAACATTTTTACTGCTCTTTCGAAAGAATAGGTTGACAGGTTTTCATTTCCCTACAAATAGCCTCATCCCCTTGTTAGCCTCAGTTAAGATGATTATGTTTGTTGCCTCAGCCTCAGGCAGACCAAAATCTAGGCCAATCTAAGTACATGTAGCATGTAAATAATAATTATACAGTCATGTGCTACTGGCAACAAAGAATATCATAGTGAATCGTTAAGTCACATGTGTTGGCTGACAATGGGATACAGAAAAAATGATGACTAACATCTTTTTTATATATACATGTGTTTTCTACCAGGATGTGACCAATATATGAATTTTCTAACATCTGACTATACTTGAACTCATGGATTTTTCATATACATGTACTGAACGCATTATGGATTTTATCACACAAAGGTAACAACAATGTAAGTTGTCAATATACAAGTGTATTTCACAATGGGTTTTTTCGTCTTCATTTAAGCAAAATTTCCATTGTTTATTTTCTCAAAGTGTAAGTCCTACTCATTGACGACAGGTCACCCCTTACAGACGAATTTCTGCGGGTGAAAAAGAAATGTGCATTTTTCAGCCCCCACCCCCACCCCTCAAGACCTATCTTGACATCCGCTTATGTCGACAATATTACCTTGGGCACGAGGATGTTGAGATGGGTAGGGCTGTATATTAATTGTGTTTATATATATACAAGTGCTTAAATGATATTTTCCCAATGCTTTTCAGCAACATGCACCATACCTCTTCACACCATGTCTGCTTTTGACCAGAAAGTACAAAACTAACATTTCCACCCTCTAATAATTTACTTCACCAAATAGACCAAGAATGTTTTCATCACCATGCTTTCTGCACAACATACCTACAAACTTTTAGTATGAAAATATCATATAGCATCCTATCTTTTGATGTTCTTAGGTAGCAAGCAACTCAACAGTGGGTTCTGTAGAAAGGAGCAAGGCTGCAACAGGTAGGAAATTTAGGACACGAGTATTTGAAATGGCAGATTCGACACTGCTTCAAATACTTTAAATTGTGGTTTCTGATGGCATCATCTCTAGTCAGGTCAAAGAACATGACTACCACCCCCACCACCAACATACACACACACACACACACACACACACATGTATATCTGAAAACCTACCTCTGAAGGATCTATACTCTCAGCAGCTTTAATCATTCCATCTATACATGTGTTAATGATTGGTATCACATTTCTTTCAATATTTGCACTTTCTTTTATAACCTCTTTTATCTTGTTTATTCTCTTCTCATCAAGTTCTTGTAATTGCTGGAAGAAAAAAAATTGACACAAATTTTAAATCTTCCATTAATGTTTCTTGAAATTCCACAAACTTCTCAGAATCAAAATTACTTCATCAAGAAAAGGCTATCACGTATGACAGAGAAAGGTTAAGTTTACAACTTATGGAACTAGAGCTATTAGTGATGGATACATTGCAAAGTGCCCCACTCATGACAATTTGCTCAGCAGAACCTTAAACAAAGAAATGGGCAATCAGGGGCCATAACTCTTTCAAATGATAATGTGAAATGCTACAAATTAAACTTGTTCAAGGTCTTGTCAGTATAAAGATGCCTGCCAATTTGGTTGAAATACAACAATCCACAGTAAAGAAATGCTGAAGAAACCAATCAGGAGGGCAAGCAATCAGGGGGAATAACTCCTGTAAATGATGCAGTGGAACACTTGAAAGTGAACTCATTCAAGGTCTCATCAATATAAAGCCAAAAACCAAATTTGGCTGAACTCCAGAAAATCATGGTAAACTTATGCTGTGGAAAGCAAAGTTTATATACCAAATCTGGTTGAACTGCAACAAACCTTGGTAAAGTTGTGCTGCGGAAACCAAAGTCAGGAGGATGGGTAATCAAGGGACATAACTCCTGTAAATCATGCTGTGAAATGCTTGAAATAAAACTTATTCAATGTCTTATAAATATAAAGCCACATAGCAAATTTTATTAAAAAAATCCAACAAACCATGGTAAAGTTATGCTGTGTAAACCAAAGTCAGGAGAATGGGTAATCAGGGGACATAACTCCTGTAAATCATGCTGTGAAATGCTTGAAATAAAACTTATTCAAGGTCTTATAAATATAAAGACACATGACAAATTTTATAAAAATCCAACAAACCTTGGTAAAGTTATGCTGTGGAAACCAAAGTCAGGAGGATGAGGAATCGGGGCATAACTCCTATAAATGATGTCATGGAATTACGGAAATCAAGCTCAGTGAAGTTCTCATCAATATAAAAACCACAAACCAAATTTCATTGAAATCCAATAAATCTTCATAATGTTATGCTGCAGAAACCAAAATCAGGACAAGGAGCAATCAGGGGGCATAACTCCTGTAAATGATGTCATGGAAAGCTGAATATCACACTCATTCAAGGTCTCCTCAGTATAAAGTAGAATACCAAAATTTGGTAAAAATCCAACAATTCCCAGCAAAGTTATCTTATGGAAACCAAGCTGTTGATGGCTGGACAGATGGATTTTGTTGAGCAGGGCCCCAATAAGATATATATTTAGTTCCCATATGTATAATTGATTTCTTGCACATAATTCTGAACTTTCTCCATGCATACAGGTAATCTCTCTTTACCTGCCTGAAAAAGTAACAATAATCTTAACAAGAGTCCCTTGAAGGGACTGATGCTCTACTGGGCAAAAAGAATTTCCAGGAATTCAAGATAAGACCATTTCTTCCTTTTAACTGTTGAGTGCTGAAATCATCTCTGATATTCTTCAATGATAACAAGATTTTCAAATTAGCTGCTGTAGTACACATATTGAATGTCAGCTTTGCACCATTTTCATTTAGGACAAAGTTGACATCATTAGAAGTCTTTTGGTGAAAAACCCATGTCATAATGATCATCCATTCAGAGAGAGTAGTGACAACAAGATTTTTAAGACAGTCATCATGGCAGCCATATTGGATGTATGACTGGCACCATTTTCATTTAGGACCAACTAGATATCATAAGAAGTCTATTGGTGAAAACCCAATGTTGATATAGTCATCCATTTGGACAGGAGTAGAGATAACAATATTTTTAAGATATGACTGTCCATTCAGGAGGAGTAGCAATATTTTCTATAGGACTGCCGTGGCAGTCATATTGGACGTCAGATTGGCACCATTTTCATTTAGGACCAACTGGACATCAGAAGCAGTCTTCTGGTGAAAACCCCACCTCAATATGACTTTCTGTTCAAGAAAAGTTGTGGTAAGATTTAAGATGGTTGCCATGGTGGCCATATTGAATGTCAGATGAGCACCATTTTTATTTAGGACCAGCTAGAAATCATAAGAAGTCTTTCAGTGAAAACCCCATGTTGCTATGACCATCCATTCAGGAGGAGTAGATATAACAAGATTTTCAAGATGGCTGCCATGGTGGCCATATTGAATGTCAGATCGGCACCATTTTCATTTAGGATCAACTAGACATCATAAGAAGTCTTTTAGTGAAAACCCCATGTTGATATGACCATTAATTCAGGAGGAGTAGTGATAAGATTTTCAAGATGGGTCATGTGGTGGCCATTGGATGTCATGTCAGTACTATTTTCATTTAGGTCCAACTAGGCATCATAAGATGTCTTGTAAAGGAAACCCCATGCTGATATGACCATCCATTCAAGAGGAGCAGCAATAACAAGATTATCAAGATCTCCACTGTGGTGGCCATATTGGATGTCCAAACAGCACCATTTTCATTTAGGACGAACTATACCATGGGATAAATGTGTGTGTAAAGTTTCAAGGCAATCCTCCAAGTAGTTTATAGGAGTAGCGATAACAAACTTGTGCCAATCAATAGACAACTGACAACAGACAACAGACCATCCCATAAGCTCTTCTGGTCTATGAGGACAAGAGCTAAATATATATCATTATTTTAAAAATTCAAACTCTCTCTCATAAACAAACATGTGATACCTCCCTGATAATCAGAAAGACTGCCTGATTAAGACATCAAAGTTTGGTCACAAAATGAAGTAAAACTGATAATCTCTTTGTAAATATTTAAGAATTTCCTTATTTATTGTATTTGTTTTGGTACAATCCCCTGTAAATAGAGAAAAATATTTCCCTAAAGGCTTTTCCATAATTATCATATATGCTAAAATGAAATATACCGTCACTAAGTTTGCCATCAATACTCCAAATACAAATACTTTAGGAAGAGCTCTTTTCTAATCATCATATTCATTTTTGCCTCTTTTTGTCATTTCATGTTATGACGAGTAACATCTTACATTTCACCTTTTTTGAAGATTGTTGGGTTCTTATGGTCCTCAAGAGGAAAAACCCTCTGCAAAAATCTTGGTTGAAGAAAACCAAATACAGAACTTTTAAAAACTTAGACTCAGAATAGTTCTGAAATGGTAAAAAAAGATTATGATGATTCATCTTGGAGTTTCATCTTCTTTGCTATAAAATGCTCCTATACATCATAAATTTATTTTTGCGTGAACTACAGACATTAAATTCATGCATGATCAATGGGGTAGTTATTCTTAACAACAAGTTCATTTGGTTAATTTTAATGTGAGACCAGATGTCAATCCAATAACTTCATGTGTCTGTTTTGAACAATATATGGTAAACTAATTTTATGAATCTCAAAAGCAGAAATAACCACATGTACGCTATGTATTTTCTATAAAATAACCACACACACACACACTGTATTTTGTATAAAATAACCACACACACACTCAGTATTTTCTATAAAAAAACCACACACTCAGTATTTTCTATAAAATAACCACACACACACTCAGTATTTTCTATAAAATAACCACACATACACTCTGTATTTTCTATAAAATCAATGTTACCTTTTTAAAAACTGTAAACACTTTATTGGAGAGAAAGTTTTCGTTGACAGTGAAAATGTCACAAATATTTGATGAAAGATTGTGGATTTATAAAATTTGAATTTGTACATGTTACACAGTGAAAAATGATGGAGTCTTTAACCACTGCCAAAACTTAGATGAGCCGAGTACTGCAGATGTAATTACATAGAGGATATTTGCTTGAAACGAGTGAATAACAGATATATTTCATCAAGTCGGTGAAAAACTCGGTATTTTAATGAGTGGTAAAGCCACGAGTGGAAATACGGAAGTTTTTCACCCACGAGATGAAAAATATCCATTATTCACTTGTAGCAAGCAAATTATCTTTTTTATTTTATGCTCAAACATATTGTCTAGCAATATGCATAACTGAAGTAGCTGATTTCTTACTGTATCCTGCGCGATAATGTCAGCAGTTTACCATTTATGTTCTGCTCTGTTTTGTATATATTCGCACATAAAATATCAGTAGTAACATAATGCTCCTACCCAATTCAAGGTAAAACAGCAGATAAAAACAAAATGAAGGAAAAGAAAATATTTGCTCATTGCTGAATTTGAACCTGGTTTGTCTGGATGCGAGGCAGCTATATTTACCTTTACACCATGCAAATGTCTTAAAACAGATTGAAATTTCTTCGTCATAATGTTATCAATGTCTATTGATGGCCAGTGAAAAAATGTTATTTTTTACTGGAATATCCAGTAATTCACGGCCTAGCATAAAATTAATACTGATTCACTTGTAGCCTGGCTTGAGATTGGTTAGCAGTCCACTGAAATTTTAAATACACAATGCTTGAAAGCTGGTGGTAGATGCATAGAGCCTGGATATTCAATTTTGTTTTAAGTCAGTGTTGCCCCAGACAGGGACAGGGCACGGTGTTGGTTGCCTTTCAGGGTACGCTAAATATGGTAAACTCTCTTCTGAAGGCACCCTCTCTACAAGCATGTACATTTTGATGTATTTAAGATAACTGATGGATTTAAGATAACATTTGCAAACAGAGCATTCAATGGTGCAAAGTTGATGCAAAAAATTACACATGTAGAATGTTGTCATATGTCATGTATTACACTTCCAGAGATTTAAGACAGGGCAGCCCCCAATGAGGGCAGGGTGCACCCCAGAGAGGGAAGGATAATACCTAGACGGCGGGGTACAGCATCCTCTTAAAACAGGCCACAGGCAAAAATTTTAAAGTTTTGGTAAAAGAAATAAGCCTTACTTGAAACACAGATGGCATCTGGACTGTATGAAAATCTCTCTGATTTTTATTGGTTTGTTGTAACTGGGAAGCATATTCACTTTTACATTCATCACATTGTTGCTGTTTTCCCCTGCTAATCGCCTTTTGCTGCAATAAAAATACAACATGGTGCAACATTAACATTTTCTTATTTGCACAATTTCAATGAATAATATGCTAAAGGCATCATTAAAGGTGATAAAATGAATCAACTGGTAGAAGTGAATCAAATGCTAAAATATTTACATTACATAATTACAACATGTCTGTCAATTTTTCTCTTCCCCTGATTAAAAAAATCTCTACTGCGGGAAGAAAACGGCAAATAAAACAAAAAGGGAACATCTGTGATAAACACTATTATCATGATCAATTTCCTACCTTCTTCCACCTGGTGGTGGTGGTGGAGTGAAATGCTAAGACCAAAATGTGCGCATCTCTGCAAAGCAACTAAAACTATGTAGGGCTTGAAAATAGTGTCTACAAGAGGCAGGTCCAGGACATGTCACCCTCTGAGGGAACCAGGTCCGACATACATATTAACAGGTCTGAGTTGGGCCTGACTTGTGAGGAACATCAAATTCAATACAAAAGCATGGTTACAAATGTTCTTTGCTTCTTTCATGAGCATGAATTGGGTCAACCTTTAAGTTGGATGTAACATGGTAATGGCCACTTGATCTATCACCTAAATTAGGAAACTTCAAACAGGTTGAACACAACAGTTTTCCTGTCTCCCCATCATATTTGACCCACAGCCAATATTTTTTTCAAATGTTTTTTAAATGTTGGTCATACTTTGCGTCCTTGTTTGCCTTATTCTGTTTAGTTGGAGGGCCATTTTTCTCATTTTTCCTTCCTTTGGCTTTTCGGATTTGCCACTGGATGAGCAGCCAAAGTTAAATAAATTCATGACACATCTTAATTGTCAGACATGTCCGTTGGAGTGGAACCATGTGTACAGGTTGGTTCTCATTTCAATGTTATAGTTTGCGGCTAATTCAACCTGTTGTTTTTAGTACCAGTCACACAATATACACATTTTTCTTTTGCAGAAGGTATTTCAAAACTCACTGAACAAGGCTTCAGGTGGAAGACTGGAATTATCTGTTTCCAAGTAAGAAGACAAAGTCTCTTTGAATGAGATTGGACTTTAGGTCTTGCAGTTTTTATATGCTTGTTGACTAGTACTTGAATCCTGAGGAACAATTGGCATAGACTCGTACTCTATTCTATACATGATGTCCCAGTCTTACTGTCATGTACAGAGCAAAACATAATGGATGCTTCAAGCAACACTGATTAGAATGGAATTTTGCAGATATCTTTAATGATATTTTACACTCATTGATATAACAACTTTGAGACTGCAGATAAATACTTTTAATTTCCATTTCTCTGAAAATTGGGAGGTCAGACAGACTCTTGACACATTTAACTATTAACTGCAAGTCCCCAACCTCGGACCACTGCTATTTTCAGGCCCTGATATTATGATCAAGCATTTTTAAATATATACATATTTATCTGTCTATAACATATATTCAAATGTGAATGACATAAATAAAGCCATCAAATAATACTGCGGCTGATCAGTATCTAAGCTAGGCGCTTTAAATCATAAGTAAACCAAACACCAAAAAACCTATGCAGCTAGCACACTGTGATGGCAGATCTGGATCTACATGGTAAATCTATGCAGGTAGCACACTGTGATGGCAGATCAGAATCTACATAGTAAATCTATGCAGCTAGCACACTGTGATGGCAGATCGGGATCTACACGGTAAATCTATTCAGCTAGTACACTGTGATGGCAGATTGGAATCTACATGGTAAATCTATGCAGCTAGCACACTGTGATGGCAGATCTGGATCTACATGGTACATCTATGCAGCTAGCACACTGATGGCACATCTGGATCCACATGGTAAATCTATACAGCTAGTACACTGTGATGGCAGCTTTGAATCTACATGGTAAATCTATGCAGCTAGCACACTGTGATGGCAGATCTGGATCTACATGGTAAATCTATGCAGCTAGCACACAGTGATGGCAGATCGGGATCTACACGGTAAATCTATTAAACAGTGTATGAGGAGCTGCAGACACTTTACTTGCATGCAGAAACAGTGCTCCCTCATTATAATGCTGTCCCTGGGAGCCGTAGAGTATACTGCCTTACAATGAGACCACCTTATAATGAAGTACATGATACATATAATTTTATATCACGTAATAAAATTGGATCCATGACCATACCTGCCTTATACAAGGAACAGTGTTATAATGAGGCAATTAAGGGTAATTTTATAGGTACAGTCCTTCCTCATTATAATGCTGTCCCTTGGGAAGCCAGAGTATACAGCCTTATAGGGAGACCACCTTATAATGAAGTATATGAAACATGTAATTTTACTTCCACTTAATGAAATGGGATCCATGACCATACTTGCCCTATAACAGGAACAGTGTTATAATAATGGGTCTTATAGTGAGGGCATACTATATTTGCCACAACCTGCTTTTAGCCAGTAGTATACTGTATTATTTAGTGATTTTCATGTTAGAGAAACTTGTCTTTTATTTACTGTGTTACTACGCATGTTACACAATGTGGCATTAAGTGTTGAGCTACAGTGTGAAAGGATTTTTACAATATCATGTTAAACAAGTTTCAAAAAATGTTATGTAATGCAAAAAAAATAATGTGAATAATAACAACTGCAATTTAACATACCCTTTCCACCTCTGCACGTGAAAGGTTGATATCTGCATCTGCTTTTTTGTATGCATCATAGGATTTTTCTGATTCTCTAAATGCTCTTTCATACAGTTTTTTCGTCTAGAAAAGAGTAAGACATGTTTATGTAATTATACTATCCCTGTGTCCACTTTAATCAAAACAAGAGCCTAACTGATTCTGATATCCTGTGAACCAAGAACTTAAGCATGCAACTTTTCATATCAAAGGACCTTTATATGTGAAGTATGACTGAAGCGGACATTCATGATACCATCTGTCTTATTTGCGCAGATAACTGCTTTGCTGGATTTCTATTGATCACAGCAATAACCAATTTGTACATGTAGTTGCACTCAAGTAAGTATGTTGTTATAAAACAAAACTTTTTGTCTTTTGATTCAGTCAAAACATAAATTTAATGAATTTAAAAAAAAACAAACTATTGTCTAACTCGCATTTAAAATCCAATTACAAACTGCATAGACCCAGATCCGACACTGCATAATGTACTGGCAAATCTGGTTATATGCAGTTTGTTAGGTCTAATCAGTAGAACAAACAACATAGACCCTGATCTGCTGGCACATTATGCAATTGCAGATCTGGGTCTATGTTGTTTCAGTTGGACGACTTGTAAGCAAGTATATATGGTAATGGTCAAGGTTAATATTACTTTGATTACAGTAAGGTATCAAGCTCACAGAAAACCAATAACAACAATTATGTAAAACACTATGCCAACAAATCACAGTAACATTTATACGACTTTTCAGTCAATGCTCAAAATTAAACCGACACCTCCCTGTCTGCTAATGCACATGACAGAATGAGTATATTGGCATATTTATTCAAAATCAATGTATAGCAAAATCAGACATATTTGTGTGGACAAAATTATGTGGTTCAGAAGTAGTTTCATGTGGATAAAATTTAATTGGGTCACACTGCTTACCTTAACATCCAATTAACAACACTATTCTTCATGACAGATTTCATTTTGTGGATATTCATTCTCCCCAAAACCTCAATGAATACTTCACAAATATTTATGACTTTACAGTATTTGCTCACATTTATCCGTTTACATGTTATACATTTCAACCTCCGTCCATTCCTTTAAGCAAACATCTTTCATACCCACAAAGTTTTGATTTTCCTCCATTTTTTTTTTCTTTTTTCAATCTATATATTGTAAATCCCCTCAATAGCCACCTCCCTTATATAGGCCTTATATAGCCCTTATATAGGCCTTATATAACCCTTGCTGATCCTCACATGGATGGCTGTTTGAGAGGTTTTACTTTATTAGCTTACCCTGTCTAATTGGGTCAATGAATTCTTCAACTGTTCCTGAACTTTGGTACCTTCCAGGAGATACTGAAATTAAAAACTTTACAAATAAAGTTTCTTGTCTGTAGCCTGTTCTAATAACTACATTTATTGCGGAAACCAAAATCAACTAATATGATGGTTATTTTGTATGTATCGGTAGTTGCTAATTAACATTCCCAGGAATAATAGATTTTTCAGTATGATACTTTTTGGTGAATGGAAACACCATACACTGTCTATTAATAGTATTTAAACAAGAATAGTGCAAACAGTCATAATATGCCTGTGGCCAATGTTGTTAATGGTCACAGTGACCTTGACCTTTTGATCTTCAAATCAGGCTTTTTGTTTCATCAATGGAAACCTATCTGCCAAGTTTGGTGATGGTATATACTATTGCCAAAACTTACTTCCCATTGTCAGACTGCAGTGACCTTGACCTTTGACTTTTAACTTAAACTTAATCCACAGGTTTCTTGGTATCATCAAGGGCAATATATCTGTCATGTTTAATAAAATTCAAGTTATTGTACAGAAACCATTTTACTTTCTCAGATCATGGTCATTCTGACCTTTAACCTTCTGAATTCCTACGAACCAAAGATTTCTTTGACTCCTATTGGGTAACACACCTGCAAAGTTTGGTGAAGATATGTGAAACAGAATTCCTATTATTGCATGTAAACCAATTTGCTTCAGTTGGTCACAGTGACCTTTACCTTTGACATACTGACCCTCAAATCAACAAGGTTCTTAGACTCCTATAGGGTTACCCACCTGCAAAATTTGGTGAAGGCATGTTAAGTAGAACTCGGATTATTGCACTGAAACCAAATTGTTCAGATGACAGACACGACCATAACATTATATGCTCTGCCTTCTGGAGGACGTACCAATATGAAAATGCTTGTCTGACAGGGTTTTCCCCAGGACTTAAAACAGTTCTTTCGGTACAATACTCATAGCTCTGCAGGGGTTGGACTGTCAATTGTCAATTTCACGATTTGTGAACAAATTATAAATCTGGTGAACAAATATAAATTTGGCAAATATATCAGGCAAAATATAATTGGAGTTTGTAGCACAATTCTGTCAAGTCACCTATTTTCAAGGCATTTCTCCTGTGCTACAACCTTAGAATTGACCTTATTTGCTTTCCAGACAGGTAGACTAATTAAATAACTTAATTTGAATCTTCTTTATTTAACATTCCTTACATTCAATGATTAGAGCAAA
The DNA here is from genome assembly GCA_029931535.1 of Margaritifera margaritifera. Lineage (NCBI taxonomy): Eukaryota > Metazoa > Mollusca > Bivalvia > Unionida > Margaritiferidae > Margaritifera > Margaritifera margaritifera. The sequence goes on from JAQPZY010001617.1 coordinate 3,623,439, forward strand.
TCACTAATGTGTTAAAATTGCCTCAATTAGGCATAGCCCACCAGTAGTTTCAACTGTGACTAGGAAGATTTTTATACATGTATATGGTTATTATTATACCGTCAGGAAAAATAATAATAACCAGATATTAAAAAAACTCATAGTCTCAGGGATAATGGCCTTACTGCACTGGATAATCATAGTTGTTTTTTTAATATCATCTGTGACAGGTCTTTGAAATGAAAAGAGCACAATGAGTGCTCTTTCCTTCTTTGTGTATGGAATAAAAACATCCCCAATCCATTCATGTAAGACACTGCCATCAGTCACAACTGCAGGAATTACTGTTAAATGTTGCTTTCTGATCCAGTAGTTCTTAATTTTACACTCTTGGTATTGACCTAATCAACTGTCTTGCCAGGTTCATGGTCAAAATACATTGCATTTCGTCCATGTTGATGATCATGTGAGCAATAAACTCATTCTTCTCTCGTCTACTACTTACAAAATCATGAAACAAATTGATTTTTCTCTCAAGATTGTCTGGAAGTTGCTGGGCAAACAAAGATTTAGCCCTAACAGTCAATATGTTCCTGGCCATGAATCGGGTGACCCAGTGTTGTTAAGCCATAAATCAGGGAATTTATTCTGCGTAATTTCTTTTACATATGCACAAATATTATCTACTGACATGGCAACCTGACGGTCCCCCTGGGTCTGGACCCACTCCAGAATTTTGTTATCCATATCTGTCCCATATGTAATAGGACGTTCTGACTTTTATTAATGGCCCTTTCGAGATAATTGCTTATTAAAATCAGTTTTCATCCATTCTGAATGTGTTGAATTTGGAATTTTTAATGTCAAAGCAGCAGGTTGAACTCAATGATGATCTGCATGGTCAACAGCTCATTTCTTTTCTTTCAAGGTAAAATGCATATAGTGGCCTCTTATGCTTTCCACTGACCATTCTTCACATTAGTAACATTACTACTAGTATCTAGATTCTACTCTTGTTTATTTTCACCCACTGCCTTGTCTAGAGTACAACCATGTTAAATTATACTCGATTTCACTTTTTTTGTCAACGGCCCCATCATGAGCAGTAACAGCACCTTGAGTCTGTCCACCCCAAGTTGCTACAAGGGTATCAACTTTGTGTGTCTCATCTTTCCTTGCCCCTTTTTCACATTTTACCCATTTATTTCTACTTTCAAGAGACACAGTTCCACCGGTCGTTTTAGGGAAAGACCAACTGGTCAGTTAGGGGTATGCCTTCAGCAAAGGACACTCCAGCCAGGCCTTAGGAAGGGCTTCTTCCATAATAGCGTAACATACAATAAATTTAACCATACTGCACTCTAGGTCAATGCACACTGCCTGCCAACTAGAAGATTCTGGTGCCCTTTATAATCTTAACTGTCAGCATAATTAATGTTTTAAAGGAGTATCAAAGAGCCCCAACGGATATACAAGTGACAAAAGACTAGCTTTACATTAAGCAACAAGAATAATTAGCTTCTGTTTGAAAAAGAAATCATCCTCACATGTAGCCAAAAAATAGTGACATTCAAATAAAACATCAGCATGTAACGCTGTTAATTACCGTATATACTCATGTATAATCCAATACCAACTGCAAACTGCATAGACCCAGATCTGCCATCGCATAATGCGCCGGCAGATCTGGGTGTATGCAGTTAGTCAGGACTAATCAGTAGAACAAACAACATAGACCCTGATCTGCTGGCGCATTATTATGTGACGGCAGATCAGGGTCTATGTTGTTTGCATTTGGACCCAGATTATATGCGAGTATATATGGTATTCAATGGCATGCCACATAACTCCTGTAAGCTTCGTTCAATAAATGTCACTGCATATGCTTTTACAAGTTGTGTCCACTGCAATTGGCTTTTCATCTCGACACGCTGCTCACAGTGCTTTAAAGTTGCCCTCAGTGCACTCACTGATTGGTTGAAATTATTGAATAGACAAATAATGGTGGAATAAACAAATGATAGCATTGGAATTACATTTTGTACTGGGACTGCACAAGCCATTTATGAATTGTATAGATTTATAGAACTTTTCATTTTTGGTAAGTAATATTTTGAATGCAAAATTGCAGCCAGAATGGTAAAGTGAGCAAATGTTACATAGGTACTAATTATAATTCTCCCGTTTATTATGAGAAGTTGTATGCAAACTGATCCGTGCTTAGCTCTCAGATCTCATCACTTACCATCAAGTTTATTAAACTCGCCAAGATCAAAAGACAGTCAGTCGGCTTATGTGAGAAGCCTGTGATAAATAAGAAATCAAAAGAAACCATATATGGCTATTCTTTGTGATACATGAACGAAAACTTCGCCTGCCATTACAGACAAGTTTTAAATGAAATACCCCTGACCGTAATGAAAAGGGATGTAACTTGTATCTCTTCTCAAAGACAAACTTTTTTCTTCAGAGATAGCTTTAATTGACAGGCAAATAGATGAAGATATCAAACTATACCTGTCACACTGGCACAAAAGGCAACTTCCATTTCTGCTGAAATAACACAACTACTTTTCCCACCATCCAGCAAACGAATTTTTTTGACCCTATATGCTAGTAATAAAAACTGCCTCACTTTCGAATTTGACACTGACACCTTGGAGTTACACTATCAATGTGACTGGAGTACAGCGAGTACAAGCGAGATAAGAAATGTTTGCATATTGATTCAGATGATATTCCCTTATCTAAACAATACCTTCCTCATGAGGCAAAAGACTGAGTGGTCACTGTAGATACTCACCAGTGACCACTTAAGGCAGGTGAAAGCAACTGTTTGGTTAGGAAACACTTGGCCGCTGACCATGGAAGTCAGGTGACCATTACATACAGGACATTTATATAGGAAATTTGCAGAGGGGAAATTAGAATAGCCGTTATGAACAGGTGACCATTAGGACAGGTTTGACTGCACGTGTGTGTGTGTGCACATGCATGGACACACACACACACATGTATTTTTTCGACCCTCTACCCTAATAATAAAAACTGCCTTACTTTGGAATTTGACACTGACAGCTTGGAGTTACACTATAGGTTGTGACTGGAGTACAGTGAGTACAAGCATACTTACATACATACTTCACTTAAATAAAGACGTGTGTGTGTGTGTGTGTATATATACACACATACACAGACACACACGTGTATATATGTATGTATGTATGTATGTATGTATGTATGTATGAATGAATGAATGAATGAATGAATGTATGTATGTATGTATGTATGTATGTATGTATGTATGTATGTATGTATGTATGTATGTATGTATGTATGTATGTATGTATGTATGTATGTATGTATGATTAACAGCATAGAGCTTCCACAAGACCCTCCATGCTAAGAACATCTGAATATAAATAACAAATACCTTTTTCCTATCCTGTTTAAGTTCCTGTGCAAGTGTGAATAAGTCTTTAATTAGGTTGGCTTGTGTGGTTTCCGCAATAACTTCATGCTGGCCTGCCAGGTCATGAAGTTCCTTCATCATATCCAGGAAACCTTTGGCCCATGAAAATCTGAAAACAAAGTCAGGATTAACATTTTATTTATTAAAAAGGTCACACGTAGATTAAGTTCTAGCAACTTACCGTATATATTCTCTTATAAGTCCAGTCCAACTGCAAACTGCACAGGCCCAGATCTGCTGTTGCATAATGCACCGGCAGATCTGGATCTATGCAGTTTGATAGAGTTAATCAGTAGAACAAACAACATACACCCTGATCTGCTGGCGCATTATGTGATCGTAGATCAGGGTCTATGTTATTTGCAGTTGGACTCAACTTATACGCGAGTGTATATGGTACCTGTATACAGTGTTACTTATGATACATTGGTTAGGCAGTCTTGAGGTGTATGAAATGAAAGAACCTGTAGGAAACTGCTAACCTTGGACAGGCAACTATACTTACATTTCCACATACCATGAAAACTCATCTGATAGTATATACCACATGCTATATACACACCAGTTCACCTCGCTTGTTTGCATACACTGCGTGCTATATGCACCCCAGTGAATGTAGAAAGGTAAACAATGTTATATACATTTTAATAAGGATTAGATGTTCAGTTGTTTAAAACTTTACAGTTCTCTAGGAGCAATTCAGATGCACACAATAACAATGCGATGTGTCATGCATGGTATTAAAATACAATGGTGAATTTGAAAAAACACAAAATTGATGTTTGATCAATTACTTAAGGGAATTATGAATTCATGCTAATTGCGGTAGGGCCTATGTTGTGTTATAACTAACACAAAAGACTTAACTGTGAACCAATTGTATTTTGAAAAATAAGAGATGGTGTACCCTAACCCCTACGGGCAGGATACAACGTGGTAACCCAAGAAGACCTTTCCAGAACAAAATACTGAAGAGGGCAGGGGCTACGAGCATAAAAACAGAAAACGAGACGGATGAATGTAACACTAGATGAAACAAAGCTGAAAGGAGAACCAAACATGGTTTAAACTCACAACAAGCAATTATTCTCTGGTCACGTTATGAACGACACAACCATTAACATGGCATCCTTGAAAAAGATGACTGTTCCACACAGGCATGGAGAGGTGCATGAGTGTACCGTGTCATTATTGGCAATTCTACACTCTGTGGGAGGATGTATTCACATCGAATGGATGCAATTTTTCAACACAAAAAAGTAATACCTGCGTATTAGTGATGGGTAACGTATTGCTACTATTAAAAATGTATTTGCGTGGACTGAGTCTACACTAAATTAATAACAGCAAGAATACACCTTCCTAGGCATTATCTCAAGAATGAAAACAATCACAATGTTTTAATGCAGAAGGGTAAGCAATGCTAAGTTGTGTACTGAGTTAATGGTAATCAAAACAACCCCCAAATGTTTGTTTTTTTTATAAAAATGTGTCAACCAGGCTTATTCAAGACTGGAGACAATTTAGCAAAACAACCAGCTTGGTAGATTGCTAATAATAAGGATAATAAAGAAGAATACTATCTTAAATTAAGTCTGAGAATGAACTGGTGTTTGATACCTAAGAATACCACATAAAGGGAAAAACTGGTGTTTGATACCTAAGAATACCACATAAAGGGAAAAACTGGTGTTTGATACCTAAGAATACCACATAAAGGGAAAAACTGGTGTTTGATACCTAAGAATACCACATAAAGGGAAAAACTGGTGTTTGATACCTAAGAATACCACATAAAGGAAAAAACTGGTGTTTGATACCTAAGAATACCACATAAAGGGAAAAACTGGTGTTTGATAACTAAGAATACCACATAAAGGGAAAAACTGGTGTTTGATACCTAAGAATACCACATAAAGGGAAAAACTGGTGTTTGAAACCTAAGAATACCACATAAAGGGAAAAACTGGTGTTTGATACCTAAGAATACCACATAAAGAGAAAAACTGGTGTTTGATAACTAAGAATACCACATAAAGGGAAAAACTGGTGTTTGATACCTAAGAATACCACATAAAGGGAAAAACTGGTGTTTGATACCTGAGAATACCACATAAAGGGAAAAACTGGTGTTTGATACCTGAGAATACCACATAAAGGGAAAAACTGGTGTTTGATACCTAAGAATACCACATAAAGGGAAAAACTGGTGTTTGATACCTAAGAATACCACATAAAGGGAAAAACTGGTGTTTGATACCTAAGAATACCACATAAAGGGAAAAACTGGTGTTTGATACCTAAGAATACCACATAAAGGGAAAAACTGGTGTGTGACCTGCTTTTCAGTAGATAAAAAGAGCACAAATCACATTAGGGGAATGTGAATTACGAAGATTAATCACTGCAATAAAAATAACAGAATCAAGATTAGTCTGCAGACTAAAATGGCAAAGATATGAATATTCTACAGATACCTACCCAAGCTAGAAAATAATTCCCAGTAATTCTGAAACAATATTAGTTACGCTAATACCTAAATGCAAGGTTAAGCAAGGTTATACAACACATAATGAGGAATATTGCAATAACTTGAGAGAGAGAGCTAAAATTATAACAGAAAAATGCTTGATCCAGGGTAATTTCCAGACGATGAAAACTATGTCACATAAGAAAAAGCTCCAACGCGACGTTAACCCATGAAGCTAAGGATAGGTGTGCAGAGCAAGGTATCTGCAAGGTGGACCAGGGGTGTTCTCCAGTACTAGAACATTCTCTTCACCCTATGGGAGGATGAATTTTCATTATACAGTCGGGGTATTTTCCGTCTGAAAAAGAGCCAGCTGCGCAATAGCAACAGGTATATATTACTGATAATAAAACTGTAAAGTTATTTCTAAATAAGTATGACTGGTACACTAGGTACAATTCTTTGGATGCATGTCCTGTAAAAATGACTGCTTATCATAATGTCTATTTGTATATCTGCATCTACAACTTACTGGTAATCCTCTTCTTCCTTCTTCTTTGGTTGATAAGATCTCACTAATTTTCTGAAGAAAAAAAGGTAAAGATTAATCAGCTCTAATAACTAATTGCATTGCTGGTAGACTATTTGATTTCAGAAAATGAAGCATAATTCTATCTAAAGGGACACATGGTCTTAAAATTTTCACAAGCCAAAACTAGAGTCCCCCAAAGGAACTGATGTTCTATTTGCAGAAATTTTTTTTAGAAATTCATGAGGTCTGTTTCTTCCATCATTTTATCTTTTTTAATTGCTAAGTACTAAAATCATCTCAGCTATTCTTGAGAAACTCGAACATAACAAATTTGGTAACAGAAATATTTACTTTTATCTCAGAGTTCACAAGATTAAATACAGTACACAAAATCGTTGTCATTGCCTTTGACCTTGAACCTGATATAATGGATAGACAATCATGAACTTGTTTCAGATACTATCAAGATAAACTCACATGGCTAAGTTTGGTTTAATCCATGATTAATTTTTGGTTGTTATTGTTACAAACTCATGTTATACCGAAGTGATTTCTTTCAAGGTATTCTTCACATATATCCATGAACTGGGTTTAATAAAAATTCATTCATACTTGTTTGTGTTATCATGCTCACAAGCCAACAGAGATACCCCACCCACCTACCGAGTCAAGACCCTTGACCTTGAAATCAATGTCAGGGTGCTGAATATCAACTTGTTTACTGAAATGCAACCAAATACAAAGTCCGTTCAAATTTCATTTTATGTACAGAAGTCACTGTGTTCATAAGCTCTGTTAATTACAATAATGCAAGTACTGACCTTGGACTTTGTCTCAAAGTCAAGTAGGTCTGATTTTCAAACTTGTTCAAAACAGTGCAGACATGGTGGTGGTCAGATCTGCACAATTTTCAATCAAGACCAATTATGACTACCATATATACTCGTGTATATTCCGGGTCCAAATGCAAACAACATAGACCCTGATCTGCAATCACATAATGTGCCAATGGACAGATGGACAACGGACAATGGGCAGATGAAAATATTTTGAGATGCTTCCATTGGCTTGTAAATGGATTTAAATTTTTTCCATTATACGTTTCATAAACTTCAATCTATGTGCTATAGTTAACAACAAAATATTTACTTTTATTTTGATATCCTGTATTTAATTTCCTACTGACAAAATAGCATATTGACCCTTGATGCGAGGCTATGTTATTAAGTGCAGACCAGGGAGTCCCTGTTTAGCAGCATGAGGCGCAAGAAAATGCTGTGAAACACCTGTTTTTCAAGGCTGAAAAATAATTCTCTAACTCTAATGAATGGAAGCATGTGTTGCTTGTATGCCAATCTAATGATGAAATTAATTTTATTTATTATATATTAACATTAAGTTCTATGGAAAATGAATTAGTGGTCTGATCCCAAGATTCAACAAATGTGTAAACTTGTGTGATACTTTCCATTAGCAGGGCTAATGGTGAGTTACATACTTTTGTGTGCAGTTAGGACCATCTATATATATGAAAAAGTTGCTGAATAATTTTATTTCCACATTCTTCTGGGCAACTGCAGTAATTTACTGGGCAACTAGAAAAATCTTTGGGGCAACCACCTTTTCAAAACTGGTTGCCCAGAGACAACAATGGATTTTCAAATTTTTTTAACCCTGAGTACCAGTAGCTATAACAAGATTTTCAATATTGCTGCAATGGTGGCCATTTTGGATGGCAGATCAGCGCCATTTTCATTTTTTTAGGACCATCTACAAGTTATAGGAAGTCTGTTAGTGAAAACACCATGACAAGATGACAACCATTCAGGAATAGCTACAACAATATTTTCAATATGTCCATTATGGCAGCCATATTGAACATCCATGGGACACCATTTTCATTTGGGACCAACTAGACATCAGGATGAAACTGTATGCCCCATTTTATGACTTTCTTCTGAGCAGTTTAGGTGAAGCAGTGATCACAAACAAGTGTTAACAGACAACGGACGTAGGCCGCCTAAGGAGTATCAATCGGTTGAACAAATATAGTGTAGTAAGCACTAACTGACATTCTGGTAGATTAAGTACACTATATTTCTACATATCTATACAGTTTTTGAGGGTGTACAAAAAATATTAGCTTTTTTGCTGTGTCTAAGGTAAACATTTTGTGGACTATCAAAAAGAATAAAAAGTTCTCTGTATGAACTATTTAAGGGCAAAAAATAATGAATTTATTGACTAATGGTGTATGAAAATTAAAGGGTTCAAGAAATAGATGAGTTTCACAATCCCTGATAATCACAGGTAATGCAAGTTATCACATTATCTCACTGATCAAAACTGAGGCTTAGGGTGTATGTCTCATGTATGTGTTCTGAGGACAACGGTGGCCTATTATAGCTAAACAGCGGAGTCAGCTTTATTACTGAACATTAATGGTCCTAGCTTGAAAGAGGGCCTATAAAACTGAATGAAATGAAACAAGAGTCGGAGGATAATTACATTCTAACAGCTTTGTGTGACACTGAAGTTCACAGAAATTTTTTTAATAAAGCATGAATCTATTACAAAAAGAAAGATTTTGAAAAAAAAGTAGTGGCACTTAAGAAGAATGTTAAAATTTCAGCATTGAAAGTGTCACGGAATGGAAAAATGTTGCCAACCCCCGAGCTAGATATTATATTCTTGATTCTATCTCAGATGACAACAACTCAAGTGAGAGTGAAATGCATGATAAAAACAAACAAGCAAGCCAGTTAGCTTTCACAAAATTAAATTACCTGCACTGACCCTGAAACGTTGAAAATTACATTAGATAATCACCCTAAATTATTTCCTCAATGTAACTTTAATTAGCTGTTTGACTTATTAGTAGCGATGACATAAGAAAACTGTTAAAGAAAAATCAATGGTGTTTGCTGCTAGAAACTTGGATTTTTGATCAATTCTTTTAAGAATAATATATATCAACTAGTTTGAAATAAAGATGGGATAAAGAAATAAAACTGTTTGAAAGGAAAATGTATTGCCTCAAAAAAACATGGAATACAGAGTGACCATCGTCTTTGTGACAGGCAATATGGACCTGAGTGTGGATGCACTCTCCCCCTTTATATGACTGTTGTACAACGTAATCATGTGCATATTCATAAACAAAGTTAAATACATGGTGTATATACTAACTGTATATCTCTATCTTATTTGAAAAAAAAAAAGAAGATATAAATAAACACGATATGAGACAGTGACTTGCTGGGGGAAAGGGCATGTTTAGGATATATAGAACAAGTCTGTCAACAAATACATTTATTAAAACAATAAAAAAATAGGAAAAAATAAAATCTGACCCAAATGGATTATCATTTCAAGTTTAATACACTCTAATATATGATAGCAACATGTAATGTTTTGCCATGATCTTTGAGTCGCACTGCTATCAGACAGTGGTTTTACAAACTTTTGCTTTGTTCTTGATACATTCCTAGCACTGGAGACAACACCAAGAATGCTCAAATTGAAGATTGTGAAAAGGGTCTATTACAGACAACAGAATACTCAACACAAGCATACGATTTAGACTTACTTTAAATTCTTGGCATATTCCTGTTCTATTACACTTCTTTCCTTCAGAAAGTGGGCATACTTTTCACAAAAATCTATCCCCTTCTGCGTGTGGATCCCTACATTTTCATACTGATCCTGAAATACAGAAAAAAGTTGATGCTAAATCTTATGCAACCAATGGGTTATACAGTAATACATTGACGACTGAATTTTTGTTAAGAGTTTTTGGCTGTTCTGTGTTTTTGAGGGTCACAGGCAAAAGAAGGATTTTTGCCCTGACTGAGCAAATCATGAGTTTATGACATGTACTGTTTTACTAATGACAGATGTCTATCATCTTAGTTTCCCAAAGTCCAATCTAACATTTTAGCCTTACCAACACTGTCAGCTTGTCTAAGATAAACAATTTTGAAAAACATTGCAAAGTATGCACATTACTTTTTCTAGTGTTGATAATCTAATTACTGTATATACTTGCATATAATCAGATACCAACTGTAAACTGCATAGACCAGATCTGCCAGCGCATAATGCGCTGCCAGATCTGGGTCTATGCAGCTTGTAAGGACTAATCAGTAGAACAAACAACATAGACCCTGATCTGCTGGCAATTTATGCGATGGCAGATCAGGGTCAATGTTGTTTGCATTTGGACCCGGGTTATTTGCGAGTATAAATGGTAGCTACCTCCCCATCCAATTAACTGGCTAATGCAATGTCACAATTCTTCAAGCATACCTTCATCTTTATTAAGTTTAGTTTTTTTGTTTTTGTGGGTTTTAACAACACTTTTAATACATTATTGGCTATATCATGCTAAGGAAATGGGAGCTAAGTGCCTTCCCCAAGTACACACAGAGGCAGCCAACCCGGGCAGGCCTGGGCGGGTATTGAACCCGCAACCCTTAGACTACGAGTCTGATGCTCTACCAATTGAGCTACCACAGCTCCCTCATCTCTATTAAGACCATCTCATCTGCCATTCAGAGTGATCATAAATTCCATTGCTTTATTTTATTTGTCAACAGCTCATCACTACATCAAACTAGCGGGATTCACATGTAATGGCCTGTCTCATAATTAGGAGCCACAGTAGTACAGTTAGTATAGCACTGGACTGATAATTCAAAGGTTGCGGGTTCAACACCAGCCTAGGTCAGCAAGAGCTGGCTGCCTTGGCATGTCCTTGGAAGAGGCACTTAGCTCCCTGTATTTTTGTGAAATATTCTGTAGAAACAACAGTGAAATTGTAGCATTATACAGCTCTGTGTACTCATGTTATTGAGGTTAGTTATTTCTAGCTGTACATCTAATATTAACCTGAGACATGGTGGTGCAGTGATTAGCATGCTGCACTAACAAGCCAAAGGTTGCAGGTTTGAATCCTGCCAAGATCAGCCCAGACCAGCTGCTGTGATGTGTCTCTTGGAAAGGCACTTCACTCCCATTGCCTTGGAACGATATAACCTTTCATGTGTTGATGTGCCATTAAATACCACACACATATGACTGCAATGTTTACAAAAATTTCTAAACGTGCACACAGTATACAATAACTGAAATTAAGCTGTTTAATCAAAACAATTTGAAACTCATCCTTTCCCCCAATCTGCACACTAGGTTTACATATGATGGCTATTTACATGTGAACCATTGACAACATGCATGCCATGCATCACTCAACCAGCAATTGTTTCAATTACTATACTGTGTCTTTTATCTTTTATTATGACAGAATTCGGTGTTCAAGACATGTCTTTGTGAAATATATATGACAATTTAGGTAAAACATCCTACATGTACATACACGATGAAAAACTCAATACTATGCAACTAGACGTATTGTCCAAATGTGCACATAGGATGCTTTTGTAGGATCTACAATAACTCTAAGAAACTGCAGTGGCTTACAAACTTGCAACAATGTTTCTTTTTTAAAAATGTTACCCATCAAAGGTTCTGTTAATGAAATATGTTTCTCAAAAGTAACTAGTGTAGTTTAAAGAATTTTGGTCAGAAAGATCAGTAGATCAAAATATGTGTAATGCGCGGTACTACCAATTCTTTTCAACATCTTTTCCTAGCGATCCCACATTCAATGTGAAAGTCATTGTACTCTGAGAGAAGATTGAACAGAAATGTCTTACTAAACAGTTGCCTAAAGCAGAGATGTGGAAATATATCATTTAATTGGAACAGGTAGTTCCTGCATCACTGACAGCCACAAGCATGTCCATTCACACAGTTTCTGATTTTGTAAACGCTGATAGGCCGTAAAGTAAACTAAGTATTTCACATGTGTAAACACTGTGCAGCATCACAAAACAAACAACATCTGAGGTTATATTTAATCTTTAATCCTGGTGAATAGAATTGAAATCTTAACATTTTCATTGCACGTGATGTTTGTCACCTTATGAAATATAAAAGCTGTAATTTGATTGGTGAATCAAAAGGTCAATAGAAAATGACCTTGTATCAGTGCCCATCAGAACTACATATTATAAGTAGATGTCTTGATTTTATTGAGATTGCACAATAAAAGAACTATCAAATGTCCTTAAAAAGAAAGAGAGAAAGAGATGGGACCATTTCATTTCTACCTGTCCTGTAGCCAGGTCGACAGAATTGTGTGAAAAATGAACAAATATTAGGGGTTGCCATTGGGAACCATCAGAAGACTCTGGAGATTTTACCCTTCTCCTTTTGGATATGATGATTCCCACATATCCCAATAGCTTCTTCAAGAAAGAAGGCACACACACACAAAAACACACACACACACCTTGCATTCTGAGGCAAACCTTTACAAACAAAAGAAATTTACAATCTCTTTCCACGTGAACTTAATGCCCTGACATTCAAAAAATAATTCTTACTCCTGCATTATGCCAAATCAATAAAATACACTGCACCAGGGCTTCAGTTTATTTTCACAACTTGAAATCATTGGGCATCACGGACAGCAAAATTTTGCATGTCAAACACATGGTCCTATGAAGTACATAATCCCCATTGTTGATGAGCAATCCTTAAAATAAAATGTAATACACATGCACGTTGAGATCATCTGAATCAATGGATGTTAAGATTGGAAGTTTACTTCCTTTGTAACCGTTAAATTTACGCCACACAATCCTAACATTAATACTACATGTATATATTGTCCACACAACATTGTAAAAAGGTCTGCCTAAACAAGCCATTAGAGAATTTACAATGAGAAGTGGCAGTTTCCTTGTCATCTTAGAAATGTTATACATTGAGTCTGTTAAATTAGAGCATGGGAATTAAGGTTGAGGTTACTGACTGTTCATATCTTGATTTATAAAAGAGGTCAACATACTGTATATACTCTTATATACATTGGATCCAACTGCAAGCAAAAGAGACCCATATCTGCCCTTGCATTATGCGCTGGAAGATCTGGGTTTATGTCATTTATTTTACTGATTAGTTCTAACAAACTGCATAGACCCAGATCTGCCAGAGAATTTTGCAATGGCAAATCAGAGTCTATGCTGTTTGCTGTTGGATCTGACTTGTATGGTAACTTTATTTCCCAAGACCAGCATAAAGCCAGATCTGCTGTCACAAAAATTGCTGCCAGATCAGGGTCTACGCTGTATGCTTGAAATGGTAAGTAGAGAGAAAGAACAGTGCAGAATGCTGATCTACCAGTGTAGGAGCAATGGAAGATATGTTTATGTTGTCCACAGATGTATGTTATATACATGATACGTGTCTGTTGTCCACAGCTGTATGTTATATACATGATATGTATCTATCTTGTCCACAGCTGTATGTTATATACGTGTCTGTTGTCCACAGCTGTACGTTATATACATGATATGTGTCTATGTTGTCCACAGCTGTATGTGATATGCATATGTCTATGTTGTCCACAGCTATATATTATATACATGATATATGTCTATGTTGTCCACAGTTATATATTATATACATGATATATGTCTATGTTGTCCACAGCTGTATGTGATATGCATATGTCTATGTTGTCCACAGCTATATATTATATACATATGTCTATGTTGTCCACAGTTATATATTATATACATGATATATGTCTATGTTGTCCACAGCTATATATTATATACATGATATATGTCTATGTTGTCCACAGCTATATATTATATACATGATATATGTCTATGTTGTCCACAGCTATATATTATATACATGATCAAATATGGTTAATATGGGGAAAAACTGGGATATGAAAACAGTGACAAGATTTTAGGTTTATATAAGGAAGGTAATTCCAAAAAGTAATTGCATGATATAAGTAATTATCATTATTAGATATATGCTCCCCACCCCACCATCCTTTTTTGAAATAAGGCCACCTCATCCATCACAAAAGTACATAAAATTGTAATGAAATACAGATAAGCAAAAATTAACTTTTTTGATATTGTTTTGCCTTATCTAATGACACCTGAGATGTGCTTGCCAATATGATTAAAATGAGATCTACTTATATAACATGACAAGCACCGATAAATGTTCATGTTCTGGTGACCTTTGGAATTCCTAGTCCACTTATTTTTAGTAACCTATCAGATAAAGTGTTGCACTTCATGTCAGAGAGAGTTTCTGTTAGAAATGTAAAGATTTTCTGAATTATGTTTTTCACTTTCATAAATATGAAAGGTGTAAGGACTAGGGACTCTAGATCACTGTAATGGCCTCAGAAAATGTCCAAAATGTATTTTCGTTATTTTAAAAGCTGTTTTATTTATTTTGTATAGACATAACTTTGTCTTTAATAATACGTTTTATTTTTCATATTTATCGCGTGCGATGACGTCATCTGCAGCCGCGCGTGAGTCGTAGAATGCGGAAAATGTGAAAAATTTGTCTGACTATAATGTATTTATATATATTAAACTATTCCCGCAGTCATGAAACAACGGAAAACTTTCAAGGCGTTTCCCTTATTAGATAAGTTGTAACCTCAGAAAATTTTATGTTGTTTCACTCATGTGAGATACGCCAATTTTAAGAAAATGGTTAGATAATATGGCAGGCAACAGTGACGTTTTTATCGCAGTAGCGGTTTACAAGGTATGTAACTTTTGTTTTACAAATATTATGTCACAATAAATGAGTAAAGTATGAAATTAAATGCAGTTTTACTTTATCAGACACTAATATTCTTAGAAATTAAGGAAAATCTTCAGAGTTGAAAAATATTTCCAGGCGGTGTTGATTTGCAGACGACGAGTGTTATGAAGAAATAAGCAAATCCAGCTTGGTTTATAAAATATTTGTATCAGACTGGTATTTTGGACAAATATTTCTCTATAAGAGCATTATATACAGTGGTATGCAATACTGTGAAACTTTTGTTAATCCGTTTTGAATATTTTGTTTTAAAAAATTCCAATCATAGAAAGCGATTGAGGGTCTATGCAGTTTCCGTACGGAACCAGTCAGGCCTACCTCACGTTCATCACTTATTGAAGACTCATTGTGGTACAATTTGAAATGGCAGAATAAATAATTAACATTCAATATAAGGTACATTTTGTTTCATCAATAATAAAGATAATCCATGAGAATTAACGACAGTGCGTTAACTGGTGCCAGATTCTCTAGGGGACTCTAGTTCCAAACCCACTATGTTTATAACTGGAAGGGTTAGTGAGGAAACGCACTATGAAAAGAGTATTTATATTGATTTGCAAACATGTATAATACCATATCTTATATAAACAGTAGGTGTGAAACGATTAATCGATATATCGATGTATCGATACTTTTTCTATATCGATACCAATATCGATACAAGAGGGAAAGAATCGATACAAAACGATACTTACTCTATGCAAGTTACTTTAATCTTCAGCAGTCGTGAATAATCATTAGTCATTTGCCTTTTCATTCATAAAATTGAGAATTCATCTGAGACAGCCGTAGCAAGTACATGCACTCATTTTTGTCAGTACAAAATAAAAGCTATTGACAATACCCACTCGCCGTCTACAAATTAACACAAGGTGACTAACTCACGTGGTTCGAAATATGCCCCCTTCTCCCGCCCGAATTCCATGCTAATTAGTTTATCCTGTCAGCATCTTCAGCCACTGATAACATATATCAACGGAAAGAAGACATTGCAGATTTCTTCCCCATTTCATTTACTGATCATTTGATAACCACTTTTACGCGAAATTTATATGTTGCATCGCATCTTGTCTACTTGGATCGAACTGAAGGCTACACATCCGGTGTGTCACGCAGTGAAATAGGTTACATGCAATTCTGATTAGTAGTTATTGTTTGTTCAAGTCCAGGGTAAAACAATAAACCACCAATCATAACTTACTGTAGCGTGTTCACTACGTGACAAACTGAAATATTGGTCATCCAAACTCTCTCCAAATATATACAAAGCAACATAGAAACTTCACACAAAAGTGACTATTAAATAATATGTAAAGTACTTAAATCGTACATGGGGAATAAGTTTGGAAAATCTCCTTTTACGTTGATATATGTAATCAGCGACCGGATAAAAAAAATAAAAATCGCACAGAATCGGCAAGGGGGGAGATTCCAAACCGCACGAGGTTTAGCCACCTCGTCAGTTTGTAGAAAGGGAGTGGATGTTATCAATAATTTCCTTTTTCACTGAAAGAAACAAATGTCCTTGGGCGCGGCAGTTGATTTATATCTGCAGGAAGTACAATGTAAAGGATTTGGCTATTAGTTATCTCCACTCCCACACTCGGACTTGTTCTAGATAAGAATTTCCTTGCACGAGGAAATTGCACTGTTTCCTCTGTTTTGAAGATAACACCGTAATTCCTTCAAAATTTAAGTGAAGACATGAAATTGGTAATAAGATGTTTTAAAAATATTCATTTAATGTAAAATAAAGGGCGTGGTGACCAGAATGAGTCATGCATATGATCGAATGGAGCAGCCTGAAATGGCCTAAAAGGGTAAATAAAAATCACCAACAGCTAGTCTGTTTGGAAGTATTTTTTTTTTTTTTTTATCTTGTAAAGGATAAGAATGGCATATGAACAGCTGATAAGTCTATGTTTGCTTGTAATCTGCATACTGGAAATACACCTAATATGTCAACACATAAAAAATGGCACCACCCTACAATTGACAGACCTTCTAAAGATGAAAAGACCATCAATTTGATATGTGTATCGATAATGTATCGTATCGTAGGCTGTGTATCGAGAATAGTATCGATGCGTGAGAGATGTGTATCGTTTCACCCCTAATAAACAGTCTGCTAAACACCATAAATATTTAATAGAAAGAGAATCCATGTGCCTGCTACAGAATACAAAAAACTTTATATAGCTCATATAAATACAAATCACGTATACATAGTTTCGACCTGTGAACGATTCCCAGAAAAGTAGAAATTTATTTGCTCATGCAGAAGGTGGAACGTGAGGGTCTAGACAGGATGAGAAATCCTTGGGAAAAGATAGATGCCTCAGATACCATAATTCGTGACTTTCCAAGGCTTGACGAGGAAGACTTGCGAGATATTACTTTTGGAGTATATCAACTGAAGTTAGCAAAATCTTACACCCGTGAGCACCTTAGTGAGGATGGAGGTTATGATTTATTAGTGCATAAAGACCAGAATGGACTTCTAATGGCAAAAATTCCAAGCCGGCATGTGTCCATTAGAGCCTACAAACTCTCGCTTGATTATGATCAATATTCAGTCAGAGGTTGGTACTGCCAATGTCGAGCCAGAGCCCGTGTTGTTGGTATGTGTGCGCACATAGCAGCCGTCATCTGGTACCTTGGATATGCACGTCATCAAAATGCACCTTTTAATTCGATGTCTGACTGCAGTTCTTATTTGAATGATGCGCAATACCTTCCAGAACCTCATTTGAATGATGATGATGATGATGATAACGGTGGTGATGATGATGATACAGCTGACATCGAAGAGTAATAAATCAATTAAAATAAGTTACAAGTTGCTTGTGAAGTAATTAGTCCAGGTAAAAAAAACCCCAGTAAATATTGTTATGTCAGATTTCTCTGTAGTTTTAATAATATATATCATTTTGAAAGATATAAGTACATACTGTTTTGGACTGTGTAAATTTGACACAAAATTCATTGTGAATAGGTCATTACGAGAACATGTATTTGCTTGCTTAATATTTTTATTAAAACTTAGAATAATAACCAATAGTATTGCCTTGTACATTCCAGTCAAGTTATATACTGTATGTGTTCTAGTTATACATGTGTACATAATCAGTTCTTCTAAACATACAGTGACGATGTACAATTTTTAGATTTTTTGTGACGATAATTGTATGGCGAAATACTCATGTATTTGCTATGTTGTTAGCTCATTTGTATTGGAATTGTTATCGACAAGGGACTTGATGTCAATATTCTTCTTACCATACATTATGCATGTACATGTCACACCATATGTTTGTTTTTAGGGTAAGTACTGTCATTCTGGATAAAAAATAAATAAATAAATTAATGCAGTGAAGTTGAATATAGAGAGGATATTTGCTTGAAACGAGTGAATAACGGATATATTTCATCGAGTGGGTGAAAAACTCAGTATTTTCACGAGATGAAATATATCCGTTTTTCACTTGAAGCAAGCAAATATTCTTTTTATTTTATGCTCAAGCGTATTGTCTAGCAATTTGAATAACACACTGAAGTAGCTGATTTCTTGCTGCATCCCGCGCGATAATGTCAGCAGTTTACCGTTTATGTTCTGCACTGTTTTTTTGCATTATTTGCACATAAAATATCAGTAGATATCCCAACTGAAGGTATAACAGAAGACAAAACAAAAATAATTTTTTTTTTATAACATCCTGGATTTGAACTCGGTTCGCTTGGATGCAAAGCGGCCACCTTAACCTTTACACACTGGCAAGGATCTTACAAAAAGGATTGAAATTTCTTACCCATAATGTTATCCATCTCTATTGACGGTCAGTGAAAACATATCATATTTTTCACTGCAGTGAAATATCACAATTATTTCACTCGGAAAATCCAGTAATTCACTGCCTAGCATAAAATAAATATTTTTTCTTATGGATTTTTTTTATGTTTTGTTGATATTTGCAGAAGTCTTTTTTCAAAATCCTATAGTCCAAGTGATGTGCATATATATATATATATATATATATATATATATATATATATATATATATCATCAACAAGTCTTTAAAAATTAAAATTTGCATGCATGACGTCATTAAAATCACGATAACGTAATGGAACCAGAAGTAACATCATTTTATGTAGATAAACTTTTGGTGCCTCCAGCATACATAATTTGATTGAATTCAACAAAATTTTTATTATTCTGCACAAAATGCATCCTAAAGAGTCTTTGTACAAAACTTAGAGCTTTTTGGTTCTTGGGCCAAATTTGACCCTTGTAGTACCTAGTCCTTTGACTGGTAAACTGAAAGGTCAACTGAACATGACCTCATATCAGTGTCCATCAGATCTCCGTTATGCTCAATACCATCATTACTTGCTTGTAAGTCGGATCCTACTTGGAACTGCATAGACTAAGATCTGCCATCACATAATGCGCTGGCCGATTTGGGTCTTTGCATTTTGTTAGGACTAATCAGTAGAACAAATAACACAGACCCTGATCTGCCATCACATTATGCACCAGCACATTGGGTTCTACATTGTTTGCTGTTGGACCCAATTTATAAGCGAGTGTATATGGTATCTTGAACTTAATGAGACTGATGTCTATGCACGCTATATGTCAACATAGACAAAACTAAGCATGTTTTTTTATGCCAACATGAGGTATTATCAAATGGCACATAACATAAATGACTGTCAATGATGAGGGATGTTAAAATAAGATCACAGACAAAACATCATCTTAAAGCATCATAGACAGCCCCACCTTTTAACTCATTGTTATTACATCCTTAGTATATCATGGTTATTACATCCTTAGTATATCATGGTTATTACATCCTTAGTATATCATGGTTATTACATCCTTAGTATATCATGGTTATTACATCCTTAGTATATCATGGTTATTACATCCTTAGTATATCATGGTGCTTATGAAATGCTGGATACTTATTCCTGGATACAAACTTTCAAAACTGTCAATTTGGTTAGTCATTTACCTTTCTATCATACATACCGGTATATTCTGATCACATAATTTTAGTGACCACAACACTTTTAGAAAATTAGTATGCTCACTAATCTACTAAAACTGTATGGTACACTTTTGTGATTTACAGTATATAATCAGTATATTTTACAAAAAAAATCTGTAAGCAATATATTTTAACCATCCTGGCGCTACTCACATGAAAGGCAACCCCTTTTTAGCAGCGGGCAGCCACATAGGAACGTGCTCACTTAACACACACACACGATAAATGCAACATGTAGATTATTTCCCCTGCTCTGTGATGTAAGCCTGTATGAAGCTGAATAGTATTAGGTCATTTGACCCACCAAATGCAGACACAGTTACTAATTATTTGCCAATCAAGTTTCCAGCTTTTTGTGACAATGAATAATGACTGTCTCCAAAACAAATAACATATGTACTCGCTTATAAGTCGAGTCCAACTGCAAAACAACATAGACCCTGATCTAACCGACGCATAATACGCAATCTGACTCAACTTAAATGTGAGTATATACCGTATTGCCAACATCATTGTTTTCATCTTTATCGTCATCACAAATGCTGTTTGTTATTATCATAATCGTCATCACCACCACCACCAGTAACCCTACCACTATCAATCATCTACCAGGTAGCATCCTTAAAATCAATGAAAATAAATATGATATTCATTGAAATGGTTTAGTAATAAAAGAATCAATGTAACACACCAATCAAGGTTAAAAAATACCAATTTAATCGAAACTGATAAATTATATTGTTTTATTCCAAACCTGTGCACTTTTCTGAAAAAATTATAAAAATCAACAAGTAACTTCTGGTATTCAGTCTACACAATGGTCTTAATTCTCAATTTAAAATACATGCCTAGACTTTCGGACTCATCTCAAAATCTTTTTCATTCTTCCCAGTGTAATTATGATGTTGGCTTCCGTGCAAACACAATATGACTTAAGTACAAGAATGGAACAAAATCATTTGATAAGTAAGAAATGATATAATTGTGGATTTCCTGTACATATAAACACAAAGTCCTTTACATATGCCTCTCTGATAGTTCAAAAGCTGATGAATCATTGCAAGTAAGTTATTTGTATGTAAATAAACTTTTACCATATTTTAGCTTTCTTTCATGGTTTTGGAGTTTTACTAGACCTAAAAAAATAATATTTGTGTTTATAACTTCATAGCAAAAACAAGAGTCCCTGAAAGGGACTGATGCTCTACTGAACGAAAAGAATTTCCAGGCATTAAAGATAAGACCATTTCTTCCTGGTAACTACCGAGTGTTGAAAACACCTCTGGAATACTTCAGCGATAACAAGATTTTCAAATTAGCCACTGTGGTGGACATATTGGATTGGCACCATTTTCATTTAGGACCAAGCAGACATCATTAGAAGTCTTTTGGTGCAAACCCCATGTCAATATGACCATCCATTCAGAGGGAGTAGCAACAGCAGAATTGTCAAGACAGCCATGATGGCAGCCAAATTGGTTGTACAATTGGCGCCATTTTCATTTAGAACCAACTAGACATCATAAGAAGTCTTTCAGTACAACTCCCATGTTGATACGACCATCAGTTCAGGAGTAGCAATAACAAGATTCTCAAGATAGTAGCAGTAGCAGCCATACTGGATGTGTGAATGGCATCATTTTCATTTAGGACCAACTAGACATGCTAAGAAGTCTTCTGGCGAAAACCCCCATGTCAATATGATTTTTTATTCAGGAGGAGTAGCAATAACAAGATTGTTAAGACTGCTGCTATGGCAGCCATATTAGACATCAGATCAGTACATGTTTATTTAGGACTAACTAGACATCATAAGAAATCTTCTGGTGAAAACCTCATTTTAATATGACTTTCTATTCAGGAGAAGTATCAATAACAAGATTTTCAAAATGACTGCCATGATGGTCATATTGAACATTAGATCAGCTCCATTTTCATTTTGGACCAACTACAGTATGACATTATAATAAGTCTTTCAGTGAAAACCCCATGCTTATATGACCATCCATTCAGGAGAAGTAGTGATAACAAGATTTTCAAGATGGCTGCTGTGGTGGCCATATTGGTTGTCTGAGAGGCACCATTTGGTGGCTATATTTGATGTCCAAGAGGCACAATTTTCATTTAGGACCAACTAGACCACGGGATGAACATGTTGATTTCATGGCAATCCTCCAAGTAGTTTAAGAGGAGTAGCAATAACAAACTTGAGCTAATGCATGGATATATGACGGACGAAAAACCATTCCATAAGCTCGTCTGGTTTATGACCAGAAGAGCTAAAAAAAAATGGGTCAGTCAGTTGGAATATGATTTGTTTTTACTCAATACTTCCTCCTTCTCCACTTACCTAAAATGAATCAAGGTAGCATAACCTAATTTTATATCTCTGAGAAAAGATTTTGTCAGTATTCCTTGAGAATGCCAAGTTATATGATAGATGCAGTTTCTTTATAATTACTTGTATAATTTGCACTTGTATGATATAACTTTGTAGATCTGAAGCTGATCAAGCAAATAATAGTGTTGATTGGGAAATCGGAAGTAAAGCTATTTTTCTGTTAGGCCCTATCAGCAATAATTGTTTTATCGTAAGCATGGTGAGACACAGGTATCAAGTAAATAGGAATCAACAGCATACCAGTAGACATCATTAGTGTTCAAATTCTGTGCTAATTTTTTGCAAGTAACACACTGGGGTGTGGTTGGGTGTGGTATACATCACAACAGTGAGGCATGCAGTTATGTAGAACACTTGTTAAATTCTTAGTCTGTACATAAAGGGATTTTGAAACTTGCTCACCCTCAAGAACCAAAAGGGCCATCGAGATACTGTTGTACCTTCTCATGAACTAGTAAATCTATCCCAAATATGACGTTGCCAGCATGTCTCCAATTTAATGGAATTTGATTAAAATAGCGAGCTCTGACATAATAGAGATCTGATGGACACCGATACAAGGTCATGTTCTTTTGACCTTTCCATAATATTTCTAACAATAACTCTCCCTAACACGAAATGCAATATTTTATCTGAAAATTACTTAAATTATGTGGACTGGGAATTCCAAAAGTCACCAGAACATGAACCTTTATCTGTCAGATCTACTTACCCTAATTCTTGCAATTTTTCATACATGAAAAAATAATTATTCATTAAAGAGTACAAACAATTATAATTAATATTCTGGATTACTGATAGTGTAGGAAAATAAAGGGATTGGACCTGAAAAATGTCTACATGACATATGATACTTGCCGACCCAAGCATACTAACATAAAATAATAAACATACAGCTGTTATCTCATTTTGCTCTCACCTCTTGAATTACAATTTGTAAAAAATTTAAAAATACTGAGAGAGAGAGAGAGAGAGAGAGAGAGAGATGAAATAATAATGTGTCTGTGTGCAAAAGCATGTGTATTCAGAGCATATTTCTTTGTAGCCATTATGGTGTGTTATGTTGGCAATGTAAGATGGTTGAAGTCATTGTTTATTACAGTTTACCTATAAATTATATATATAATTGTACATAGTACATGCAATATTTATAGGTAAATTGTAAGTAATGATATAAGCCCCTGTTGTTGATGTTATGTGCAACTTGTTTTCTTAAATCAACAGTAACCTCATTATCAAATTACAATAAAAAAATAAAAGAACTAAAAACAACTTTTATTGTTTGTAGTGAATATATGAATATATGAGCTGGGGGGGGGGGGTGAGAGAGAGAGAGAGATGGATAAAACAACATCATCAGTGTGTAAGATCTTATGTATTCAGAGCAATATTTATTTTTAGCTGTTGGAGAAAGAGAAAAAGAAAAAGAAAGAGAGGTTACAAGGTGATTATCTTTATTGTTCATTTACATGATGACTGTGTTATTATAAGTGTATTATAAGTAAATCTTGATTTTAATCAGGTTGCAATTTAATGCTACAATACATTAATCTACTTGGTGAAAAACTATAAAAACATTAGTCTGCCTAAACAAAACCAGCCAACAACCAAAAAAAAACAAAAAAAAAAAAGAAAGAAAAGAAAGACAACCCAGGTTGTGACACTGCCCCTTGAGGTTTAATGACATATGGTTCTACTTTAAAAGTTACTTTAAAAAAAGACCTATTACTGCAAGGGAGGATATGTGATTCAGAGTTCAGGAACATGTACAGGTATATTAAAGGAATATGACAAGATGATAAATCATCACTGCATAATATCACATTCTAACTGTCAAAGATAAATGAAAATATTTCCTGGGCAACTTAATGGGGCCAAAGATTAAACTATTCATATACATTTACACACAAAAAACAACAGAATACCACTTTTAATCTATGAAGACTGCTATGGTAAATGCAATATGACATGATTGCAAACTCTTTTAAGGAAAAATCTTAAAATTGTTGGACAACATTATTGATGAGGTTGACCATGGTGCATGTAGCTGTTGGCAGAATGGTACCTGTTGGGAAAAATCTACTCAATGAAGCAATACAACACAACACAAATTAATAGGATCTTTCTTAGAATTCTCATTCCTCAGATATGGAGAATGTTTTTTTCCCCAACCTGATACTAACAGAAAGAGTAGTCTGTGAAAGTTAACAGTTCTGTGTTATCTAGTATGTGGGGTTAACTAGGGCCCTAGAGGTGTTTGTTGATTATTTAACATAGGTAGGAATGTGATAAATACATATACATATGTGCACATGGATGCTGATACAGAATACAATTACTAAACCAGTCTGTGTGTGATCTCATATTTCTGTTTCATAAAACAAGTTTCCAGTTGAAACTAGTTCATTTGCACAAGTGAACCATTTCTTAGCCAAAAAGTCATTTCAGGGTCCAACAAATCTTGTGGTTAGAACCTCAGGCAAAACAAAAATGTTTTTCTTATTACCTGACCTACCCTATTTTAATGGTCCCAACCCTACAACTTTTCATCATGTACACACAAACACAAAATTCAGTACCGACTGTGCCCCGTTTTTCACCTCTGAACCACTAACTTTAGATTGGAAACTATGACATGAACTACCACAAGCTGGATAAAAAAAAAAAAAAGGAATACAAAATATCAGTTCTGACCTTCGTACATATTATCTTTTCACACTGTTAGCAGAAACACACATACTTTGGGGGTGAGGAGGGTGGTCTTAGGGCTTACCGCATCATGCCATAAATTGCTCCATAATTTTCAAAACATACTGACAAAAATAATTCACAATGGATAATAACTGTTAATGAAACATAAGAAGGTCTTGGTTTGGTTTGGTATTTTACGGCACTGCAACACAAGTAGGTTATTTAGTGAAATGGCAATTCGAGTAAAGTACCTTGCCCAAGGACACACCACAGTAGCTGACCCAGGCTGGTCCGATGATAGGATTCTAACCCACACCCTTTCGGCCACAAGTCCGGCAGGCTAACCACCGAGCCACTGTGGCTCCCCATAAGGTAAAAGTATGTCTTGAAGCTACCAGTTTCATTATATATTCAAATGCCTTCTTTGTTTCTTTGGGCTACTAAATTACAGCAGTGCTACCAGGCTCTCTTCTTGGAAGCCCTCTGATATACAAATTTTTTGGAACCTGCATTCAGAAACCAGATCACCATCACACAGCCAGGAATTAAAGATTGGGGGTAGTGGTTGTGGATTATGATTTTGCCATAAAGTGGTAGAAATGATGAAACATGGGACGCAGCCATTTCGAAATAGCACACTTACCTGGGTAATTCTGTATATACTCGCTTATAAGTGGAGTCCAACTGCAAACAACAATGACCCTGATCTGTCATGCCATAATGCACTGGTAGATCAGGGTCTATGTTGCTTGTCCTACTTATTACTCTTAACAAAATGCATAGATCCAGATATGATGGCACATTATGCAACAGCAGATCTGGGTCTGTGCAGTTTGCAGTTGGACTCAACTTACAAAGTGAGTATATATGGTATGTACGCAACTGCAAAGCGTTATGATCCAGACCTGGTATTCTCAAAACATTTTGAACAAGGAGCTCAAGCTCAAATTCCCAACCCTTTGACAACCTATTTCTTTAACTGAAATTAAGTGTGAATCACAGAACTTTCCGATTTTTTTAAATGTAAGTTTTTTTACTAGAGTGCCAAAGTTTGATTACGTAGGTGCACTGTAAGTATCTGATTTGGGGATTGAACTAGAGTTTCTTGCTCAGAAAGTTTTGACTACTAACCATATGCCAAAGTTAAAAGAAGTCGCTGAAGTATGAAATGTTGGTCATGATGACCTACTTTTAGCATAAGAGTTCTCTCCAGATTGGATCCACATACTGAACTACAAGATCCTATAAGTGAGTGTGCCTAAAACATTCAACAAAAGTAATGCAAAACTAAACGAAGGAATGGTGGAGAGAAGGACAGAGAGGTGGACAGACAAAAAGACAGATTGGTAAGCATAGAAGTTAACACTAAGTGTCCATATTATGTTTACTCTCGATCATACAAAAATGGTTTGTCCTCTGAAAGCAATCAAAAAGTTGGCCTTAAGATAACAAGAAAGGATTTCAAAACTCTTGACCTGATAGTACAAATATAAACAGAAACTTTAATTTCAAGCTTAAGCTGTAATAAAAAAAGTTAAATTTATATTAAAAACATTTTTTAAAAATGTCATCAAATGCCCATAAGTATTAAATATAAGCACCTGATATTAAACATAGAATAGAAACTGAAATGCATAGTTCCTTATTACAAGCAATAAACAAAACATTAAACATAAACTTTAACAGAAAACTTTTCCAATTCTAAATTGCCAAATAAATCAGTAAAATTGGATTTAAAAAAAGGATTTAATAATGTCATGTACATGTTATTTAAACAAGCAGAATTGAAATTAAAATATATAATTCTTGATTACAAGCCATAAACAATACCATAAATACAAACTTGAACCTAAAATATTTATTCCATAAACTGCCAAAGAAACCAGTAAAAAAAAAAAGGAGTATTAAATAAGGCCAGGCATATGCTAATGAACACACAGCAGTAAAATTTATTTACATAGTTCCTTCAAATGAACCATACACAAAAACTTAAATGCAAATTTTAACATGATGTCGACAACAACTGATGCCAACACACATGCCACCACCACCAAGGTCATAGCAAAAGTTCTCCTGCTCTTCAAAGAGGCAGATTCAAATTCATGTCAAAAATTTGACCAAATGAGGTAAAATCGTTCATTATATTTGCAAGACCTAACTTTGTTTAAACCAATGAATCTTCTAATATTTTGACAATCACTCCTTTTTTAAAGGGGGGAGTGGGTAGTTTAAAGGGGGGGTGGGGGTAGACACCATAAATCCCAAAATATTTTTTCATTTGATCAATCTTTACAAATTAACCGTCTATACTCGCTTATAAGTCGAGTCCAACTGCAAACAAAATAAGACCCTAATCTGCTGTCGCATAATGCACTGGCAGATCAGGGTCTATAGCATTTGTTCTATTGATTACCGCTAACAGATTGTATAGACCCAGATCTGCTGGGACATAATACACCAAACATGTGGCCAGTGTTGCACCTAGGATTCCAGGGGGATGGGACACTATGTCCCCCATCCTCCAAATTTGAGAGACAAACAACATTTCAGAGGGACAAAGGAAAATAGTATATGTAGTATTTAATGCACTAGCAGTGCTAAAAAAAAAAAGATAATGTTATTTGCTTTGAAAGTTTTGCCACCTTAACTTTGTTATCTGCACTGTACTATCATCTTTTTCTTGAACATTTACATAATTGCAATTTTATCAAGTGCTCAAGTAACTCATGAAAATATTAACATGTTTGAATATCTGGTTTACCTGAGCTGCACATGGAATTTTCTGTTCTGGATCTTGCTCTCATTTAACTTTAGTGTTCATTCATTATCAACCAGCATTTATTATATTAATTCCCATTCTTTAAAAATTACTAGTCTATTCAAATTAATTATTCATTGATTAAATGACAAATTGTGTATCTGCATAAATTTAGCCCATTTTGTCATCAATTCAACCTCAAAAAATGTAATCTTCATTGCCATAGGTGTGCCATCAACCTTGAAAATACAGTACACTTGCATTTGTCAAAGACTTTACACTGCAACTTGGCAGACTACCACAAACCTTCACTGTTTTGACTGACAAATATGCTGTGGATATTAATTGCCATCTTACAATTTTTATCACCTGTAGCTTCTTTTACTACTGCTAGTGCCAACACAGATGTGGATGAAAAAGCACTAAAGAAAGCAGTAGGCACATTTTCAATTTTTTTCCTGATAAAGCATGTCAAGGGGGCACAAAAGGGTTAAGATTTGGGGGACAATGGACAAAAAATTGCAGGAAACCTGCAATCCTGTTCTCAGGGTGCAACACTGCAATGTGGTAAATAGTATTATTATAATTCTTTCATGTGAAACCATCTTTCAATGGTCTGATACTTGACCTTTTGAATGCAAAATCAATGGGCGTCTCCTTAACTTAAATGCAAGCTGTTCACAGAATTAGAAAACACGCACAATTCGAATTACACAGTGGACATATTTTTTTTCATTCTTGGTGACCCTGACCTTTGACCCCAAAATCAAATGCAAGCGATCCACTAAGGTTGGCCATGTTTATAACATAGGACTTCAGTTCTGAGGAAACTGTCCTCCTTTCTTGGAATCTTAACCTTTGATCTTTTAATCATGCAATGAATACTGTATGTGTCTAACTTGTTTCAAATGCACGCTATCCATCAAATGTGGTTAAAGTGACAAAGAACTCAAGATATAGTGCAGGAACCATTTTCCTTCTAATAGTCACTGTGACTTTGACCTTCGACACCCAAATCAACAGGTGTCTTTCTTATCTAAAATGCAAGCATGTACAATGTTTGGTCAAAGTATCTGATATACAAGTTATCATGTAGAAAGACTTTTCATTCTTTCAATCCCTGTGACTTTGACCGTTGACCTCTTGAGCCCCAAATCGACAGATTTCTTCCTTGCCAAATGCAAGCTGCTACTTGCAAGTTTGGTAAGGGTAGATGGTGGAGAACTTTAGTTACTGTGTGGAATGAAATAGAGAACAGCTGTCCGGATGTATGGACAGACATCATCATACATTCTGCCTTGTGGTGAGCATATAAAAAGCAGATGTCAATCAGATGCATAAACAGATTTTCCCATGATAAGACCAGAGGCTCGGTAATATATTTGTCAAAAGGGGGTAGACTCATCGACTGTCAAATATATCTATAGTAAATATATTTGCCCAAATTATAAAAAAAAGGGAATGTGAGCTTATCATCAAGCATGGGCGTATTGTCATATAAATACGGTATATAATATTATGAACTTGTGCTTTTACCATGTTCAGTGATGGGTATCATAGCAAAGGGACATGCACACTGAACTTTGGGAGGAAGAAATATTAGAAATCCATGGTATTTTTTAAAAAGATGGGCAACTATATTACAAAATGAGAGCAAATTATTGATAGAATACAATTAATATTGAACTATACACCAAGTTTCATGCTGACCCAAAGTTATACATGTGATCCTCCTGACCGGGAGGACAATTCTCCTGGTTTCAGCAAAGCCTCCCATCCCTCCCATCAATGTATGAAAACTTGAGTCTCCATTTAAAAACAAAACAAAAAAAAAAGAGTAAGAAATGTTTAGGTCCATTGGTATACATAATATATATATTGTCTATACTGGAAAAGTTGTTTGGTTATTAGTACAATCTGATCAACCTGATGCTTGCATGTTCCATATATATCATGCAAAAAGAAATTCATTCAAAATGCCTTAGTGATGGAGCCATGCCAAAAAAGGGCAGGTGCAAAACACTTCATCAAACATGGATCCTCACTGAACACCTCAAAACTTATCAAATTTATATGTTTATGACTCGAGTGATGAGAAGCTAGATATTGTTTGAGATGCTCAACAATTTTGCAAATTACATTTTGACGTAAATTTATAAAAACTGTAATGATAACTTAGTGTCTTGCACCAACTTTATGCATCTTAAAACAAAAGTTGTTAAACATAACTGTTTACTTCCATCAGTCGCCAATGTTGTATGCCACTGTTCTTAATCCTGTTTCAAATCAGGCTGTATCTTCAATCTGTTTCATCAACAGGCAAAATCACCAGTTTATAAGAATTTTTATGTTATTGAGGTATTCTATACGGTTTTTCTGTACACACTACCGTATATACTCGCGTATAAGATGATACCAACTGCAAACTGCATAGACCTATATCTGCCGTCGCATAATGCGGCAGCAGATCTGGGTCTATGCAGTTTGTAAGGACTAATCAGTAGAACAAACAACATATACCCTGATCTGCTGGTGCATTATGCGATGGCAGATCAGGGTCTATGTTGTTTGCATTTGGACTGGGCTTATATGCGAGTATATAGGGTAAGTCTGTCTGTTGCTTTAAAATCTTTAGCTCAAGACCTAAAAGTTATCACCTATCATAAAATCTTGTTTTCTTAAATAATAAAGGGCCCGTATTCACTGACCCAGTTCCAAATCAAATACTGGAGTTAGCAAGTGGAATGAATAACAAAAAATGTAACTTTAAATGCTTCAGTGGACATCCCCTGTACATAATTGATGCCTTTTACTGACCTGTCAGTATAAAAGTATATGTGATGTATATCCAGATCTAAAATGGCCTTATTTGTCAGATATGACCCACAAATGAGATCCAATGACCATTTTCTAACCTGACATGTCAGACAATTGGACATAAAGTGCCCATAATTATCCCATGCAAATGTTTGTTCATTATCTTTTCTGGTTTAGACACTCTACAGCCACAAAGCTAAAGACAAAAGAGGTGTTAAAGCTGATCTTTTGGACTTTATAAAAAGCTTATAACTGAATGATTGTTTCAGGGTCCATACAATACACATTACACCAGTCCTCACCATGTGCATTTTACTGTATAGTGTGGTGATGGTGTGTCGCCACATATAAGACCTTTTGAAAAAAATATGTGAAGACTAGGCCCTAATTAAAAAGAAACATGATACTTGCAACAGCAACTAATTTATACTATCATCCAACATTTTTTGTTGTTGTTTTTTTATGACATTATAAACACAGTATTAGCAATATAATAGTGAGGAAACAGGAGCTAAATGCCTTTTTCAAGGACACAACGAGGCAGCTGACCCAAGCTGGCCTGGGTGGGTATGAGACCCGCAACCCTCGGATTACGAGTCCAACGCTCTGCCAAGTGAACTACTGAAGCTCCCTGCTTGTCTGAGAACCTGATTAAATAAAACGTCACCGTCTGACTTGACCAGAAATGCCTGTTAACTGTATTATGTATTATTGAGGTAATAAATATGCTTCTTGCCAATTATTAATTAATTATCAAAAACAGCAGAGTGGCATAAAATACCAATGCTGGGTGAAAAACGACAGTCTAGTTTTCTGAAAGAAAACAAGATCATTTTTATAAATATATAGTTTTTGAGAAAACTAATGAAGCATGAAAGGATAACACTAAAACTGAAGTAAAAGCAAATCCAGAACCAGATATAAAACATTTTCTCGTACATTTAGTAATTATGTACTTGTAAATGTTTTCTTTTTTGTTTTAACTGGTTATATCTCTTTTGAATACTTTTATATTAAATTTCAGAAATATCTAGATGCCGCAATGATTTTGTCAAAAAATGGCCAGAAAGAGCCATCTGAATACCAGCCAGGATCCCAATTACATATACACACTTTAAATGAGGATAGTGGATGTGTAATCATGTGTTTTTCTGTGAATATCATATTCAACAGAATACCCACATGTTCCAAACAAGCACACATCACTTCTTTTGACGAAAGTCTCCAAAATATTAACTATTGTCTGAGAATATGTACTGATCCCAGCATGCAACATGCAGGGAATCAACTGTAAAGCTCACCTAGAACACAATTTTCTTGGAAACTACTACCTTACACCTTAACTTTGATAGATAAATAAATCTCAAAAACGGATTTTACCATGACCATGTTGGGAGGGAGAGAGAATGCACCTTCAAAGTGAAGAGCTCACAGCATAGCCAAAACAGAGCTCTTCATGCATGTACATACATGTGATTGGATCATAGTTTTTGACATTGCTGGTGTACGCTTAAAATGATGAGCTTAAATGCCTTAAAAATTTATCCAAGCTATAATTGTTAAGTGTATAGTGCACATATTATGTCATATATGGCATATTTAAATACAGAAACTTGCACCAATATTACAATACTTCTCGAAGTTCCTGACATAAAGTATAAAAATTATTGACTATATCATGTTGAAGAAATGGAAGCTAGGTGCTTTTCCCAAGGACACACTGAGGCAGCTGACCCGGGCTGGCCTGGATGGGTATTGAACCCAAGACCCTTGGATAATGAGTCTGATCCTCTACCAATTGAGCTACATGTACCATGGCTCCACAACAGGAAGTAATGTTACATGCTTATCTATGCACAAATATTTGTTATGATTTTATTATGCTCTTGAAATTATGCATTGGTTTGGTTATATGTAATCTAATTATATTTAAATAAATATGTTTAAATTCATTTCATTATCGTTCTTTTTATCATCTTTTACATATTAAAAATTGGGTCAATGAAATTCCTCCAAATCTAAAGTGAAAACTCCTGATAAAATTTTGTAAATCTCCTGATCTGACCTTTCTGAACTGTCACATATAGGGGTGTTCAGTTTAACCAGTATATCAGTATATTGTGGTACAGATACTGCCAATGCATGTAATGGAGTACATTGCAAATGAACCCGGTTTTGCTATATTTCTATAATTACATTTAGTATACAAATAAGATTTCATTTGTTGTCACTTTCAATGTCTGTTGTTCTAAAACCCAAAAGGAATTTCTGAAAGATGTGTCCACTGAATAAAATGGTGAATCTACATGTATATACTGCCTGTTGCATGGCAACGACCCAAAATGACAGACCTATAGCACCATTAAGTCTTGCATGAGCTGGTGCCAACAGGCAAAATCACTCCTCTGGCAGCATTTTTGGCTGAAATTCTCCAAGAAAGATGGAAAATAATCAATAACCATGTCATTTGTTGGGAATGTGGAGGTGAAGTTCACAGGTGGGATGACAAACCTGACTGCCCACATTCGCTGACATCATCCCAATCCTAGCCACCAAAGTGGCCAAAGTTGAGAAGACGCAAATTAAACAGGAGTCTACCTCATGTAGTTCAGACTTAATTCACATGTAAGGATGTTTCCCAATCATTGTTCACTTAAAAAGATTTAATAAAAATTAAAATTACATTACATGTAATAAACTTTGACTTTTTGTTCACTCTTAGATATTATTTTGCACTTTATACAGATTTTCCCCAAATACTGCAATATGTCTTGCAGTACACTTTCCTGTACGGTATTTCAATATATCACAGTACAAACATTCTGGTGATACAAAACCCTAGTCACATACTTGCAATGTTATGTGAATGAACTGAAGTGCAAACCAAGGTGTAGACATATGGATGGACCTACCTGATTTCTAAATAGCTCCCCCAGACCTCTGCTGAGTAAGTCTCGAACAAAATGAATTCACGAGATGCATACATAAGGATGGATGGATGGATGGATGGATGATTGGATGACCTAACAAGGAGATTGACGTACTTTACAGGATAAATTTAGAGAAAGAGATTTTGTGCTAATTAGTGTCGGAAATCAGAATTTCATGACCAATTATCAGTTTATGTTAAGTGATCAATGATTGATTAATAATCAATTAATTTGTTCACATGATGTTTTGTCAAAACAGTACAGGTGTGCAATTTTACCAGTATATTGGTATACTGTGGTACAGATCCTGCCAGTATCTGTACTGTAGTATATTACCAATGAATCTTTTTGCAGTATTTCTATAAATAGTATGTCAACAAAATAAATACTTGAGCCTTCAATTGTTTTCTTTTAAATTCTGGTCTCTTTCAAATGCCTGTTGTTCTACAACCCCCCACTAGGATTTCTGAGATATGTCAGCTGTGAAAATGTTTAAAACTACACCTTATGTCCGACCTGTTTTGAGCTGGTGCCGAATAAAATGGCAAAATCATTCATCTGACAGTATTACTGGCTGAAATTCTTAAAGAAAGATGGAAAATTGATCAATGACCTTGCCATCTGTTGGCAATATAATGCAGAGGTGAAGTTCACGAATTGAGGGTGGGAGAGTGAATTTCACTGCCCACATTTGCCAACATCATCCCATCCTAGATGCAAATTAAACGGGAGCCAACCTCATTTAGCTCTTACTCATCCACATGTACATATGTTTCCCCAATCATTGCTCACTTTTTCCCAATATACTGCAATATGTATCGCAATACACTGTCTTGTTTTGCATTATATCACTATACAAAAATTCTGGCAATACCCAACCCCACAAAACTGGGCTATTCTACCTCAAGTCCAAAACTGTGGCACTGGAATGAATTGTGATATGTAAGGAGGCATGCATAAATGAACATTTACAGCTTTGGTAGTAAACCTTTCCCCTTATTGTTCGTACTCTGGTTTTCCAGAGATTGGTATCGATGCCCAATAAATCTTCTCGAGCCCTGGCACTTAAATATGTGTACAAGATAAAATAATTAGTCCCTTTATCACCTTTAGTATCGCTAGAGTTGTGGGAAGCCATTTCAGGCACTTCACCCTACTTATTAGGTTAATTACCTTGACTTTCTTGCTTTTCTCTAAGCTTCTTGCACTTAGGACGATGCGCATCAGAATCCTGAATCTGCTCAACTTTGTCCTTTATATACACCAGGTACCACGTGACCTATCACGTAACCCAACAAGTCTATTCATAACGGGACCATCCGATTCTTGATACAGGGATGCTTATCAAAGTGGCAAACTTAAGATGCAGAGGAAAATCGCTACAGAATTTTGACCAAATCAATCACTGAAATTATTACTGATTAATTGGTCATACGACTGAAAGTGGATGATACTCAACCAAATCAACTATGGTAAGTAACTTTTTGCCAATTGGCTTTTTTCATTGTCATCCCTGATAAGGAAGCTATAATCAATATTCTCAGCACAGTTGTAGAATGAAGTATAATGTAAACTTCTGAGTATGCTTGCATTTCATATAGCAGGGAACAATGATGGGTCAGTTGGTAAAGCATCGGACTCATAATCCAAGGGTCACAAGTTTGTTACCTGCCCAGGCCAGCCCAGGTTGGCTACCTCTGTGTGTCCTTGGGAAAAGCACTTAGCTTCTATTTCCTCAGCATCATATAGCCAATAATTATGTTAAAAGTGCCGTTAAATCCCCAAACTCCAACCCCCCCCCACAACAACAAAAATCATCTGGCAGCTCTTACCACTATGTATTCATGTCCCCTTTCAATTATACAGACTGTTTTCAAATTCAATAAAATCATTCCCAATGCTGTCATGACACAATTGCCCTCTGTTGAATGTCAGGTTGTTTTCAGATTCACTGCATAAAAATATCTAATGAAAAAATAATCTTGAGTTAAAGGTTTCCTTATAATTTAACAAGTAACCTATAATTTAGGGGTTATTTAGTGCAAGCAGGGTCAAAAGTACCACTTTCATCATCTATTTTATCTATAGATTGTTTAAACCTGTACTTTATTGGATTATCTAGCAAAAAAAAATAAAAAATAAATAAGGAACATGCTAAAGATTATCTACTTCAGAAATATTTCCAGACTACATTTTTGGGATGGTAAGGTAACTTTAACATTCTTATGTTATAGAGTGATGATATCTTTGACAAATGTACTTTCAAATTTCATAGTGATGATTCAGTAGCAAATTTGTTGCTATTTCTAAACATATCACGTACAATTAAAAGATCTTTCTTTACGTAGTAGTGTGTTTGATTGCTTACAACAAATATATACACAAAAATATATTTCATAAATTTCATCCCTTTTTTCAGGTCTGGAAGATAAATTCAATAACATGCCAAGGATTTTAGTATTATGCAACAGGTTTCAATCTAGGATTCAGGGATATGATAGTTTCTGTTTCTGTTTGTTTTGTTGGCTCTTTCTCTTTTCACAGGAAAACTATGCTTTTTTTTCCTTTAGTAATTTCAAACCAAACAATTTATAATACTGCATGTAAATAAATCAACATTAAAAATTCTTTCTTCATTTGATTCAAATGATCTGCATTCTTCCCATATTCAATAAAAAGACCTATCCACCAATTACTAGTACCATATATATTCGCTTATAAGTCGAGTATATCTGCAAACTGCACAAACCCAGATCTGCCGTCACATAATGCACCAGCAGATCTGATTCTATACAGTTTGTTAGTAGTAATCAGTAGAACAAACTTCATAGATCCAGATCTGCCAGCACATTATGCGATGGCAGATCAGGTCTAGTTTGTTTGCAGTTCAACTTGACTTGTAAGTGAGTATATACAGTAAATCACAGCAAAATTAAATGTTTTTGATGGATTGCCTGTGAAAGATGGTCTGGCCAAATGTAGAAAAGTCAAAAAGTTTCTCAAATTTTTATACTGAATTAAATGTATGTAAGACCCCCTGTGTGCACAGAGATGTAAAATAGGCATTCCTTCATGTTGTAAGAGATAACTAACGAAGGCAGGGACCACATGGCTTGGTTGTTAGTGTGCCTGACTTGTGACCAATAGAGTGTGGGTTCAAATTGTATCATTGGACCAGCCTA
This sequence comes from Margaritifera margaritifera, assembly GCA_029931535.1. Lineage (NCBI taxonomy): Eukaryota > Metazoa > Mollusca > Bivalvia > Unionida > Margaritiferidae > Margaritifera > Margaritifera margaritifera. The sequence goes on from JAQPZY010001617.1 coordinate 3,660,449, forward strand.
GTCAGCTACCATGGTGTGTCCTTGGGCAAGGTACTTTACTCCAATTGGCTCTGGCACTAAATAACCTACTTATGTTGCTGTGCTGTAAAAACACCCAAAAATCGATGCAAGGTACTTTCCTCTTGTGCCAGCCAGTATGCTGCAGCCATTACTCACTGCTGATATGTTCTTTTACTTGTACAAAGGGTTTATATAGCAACCTGAATCCATTTTACAAAGTAAACATCTAATGATATGCAAATTAGATTAACTTCATGTATATCTATCTACAGTGTGAAAATTAAATATTACCATTGCCTCAATGCATTGTTCTATCCTGAGAGCGTCAGAAGGTACAAATTTTAACTCAATGTTCTTACCATGGTTGTACCAAGCATGATGTGCGTACTGCTTACTATATTACCATTCAAATTTAGTTCCAAAGAGTTCATTTTTCTCTATTTCAATGTTGGACTTGGCAAAATGAGGGAAGCATCTTTAGATAATTTCAGTTGGATAGTTTCATTTTGATTTTTATTTTGTGTGATTTTCCATGAAAAATTGTCAGCATATTCACAAATCACCTCTTGTGACAACTCTTGTTTGCATGTGGTGTGAATGGTTATCATTTATCGGTATGTCAAATACAAATCTGCTGGCACAAGGCAGTTCAACTAGTCAAGTTAAAATCAGGGATGATTCCAACAATGAAATTTCGGGGCCCACATCCCTCAAATTGGCAATTTATATCGCAAAATTAGTATTTTGTGAAACTTTAAACACACAGGCTCTTGGTTTCTAATCTCCTATCCTTCATCACTCATGTAATTTCAATTGATTTTTTTTTTCTTCATCAGATTTCTCTTTACATCAGATGAATCAAGAGTCCCCCAAAGGGACTGATGTTCTACTGGCCAAAAAGAATTTCCAGGAATTCAAGATAACACCATTTCTTCCACTTAACTTCAGAGTGTTGAAACCATCTCTGATACACTTAAGCAATAACAAAATTTTCAAATTAGCTGCTGTGGTGGACATATTGGATGTCAGATTGGCACTATTTTCATATAGGACCCACAAGACATCATTTAGGGCCAACAAGACACCATAAGAAGTCTTCTACTGGAAACCCCATGTTGATATGACTTTCCATTTTGGAGTAGTAATGATATAAAGATTTTCAAGATGGCTGTCATGGTGGCCATATTAGATATCAGATTGGCACTATTTCCATTTAGGACCAACTAGACATCATAATAAGTATCGATATGACCAGCCATCTAGGAGAAGTAGCAATAGCAATATTTTCAAAATGGCCATTGTGGTGGCCATATTGGAAGCCAGATTGGTACCATTTTCATTCATAACCAACTAGACATCATAAGAAGTCATTCAGTGAAAACCCCATGTTGATATGACCATCCCTTCAGTAGAAGTAGTGACAACAAGATTTTCAAGATGGCTGCTGTGGTGGCCATACTGGATTCACAAGTGGAACCATTTTCATTTAGCACCAACCAGACATCGCAAGAAGTCTTCTGGTTAAAACCCCATGGCAATATTACTTTCGTTCAGAAGTAGCAATAACAATATTTTCTAGATGGTCACTGCAGCGGCCATATTGGACATCAGATCGGGTCCATTTGCATTTAGGATCAACTAGACATCATAAGAAGTCTTTCAGTGAAAACATCAAGTCAATATGACTTTCCATTCAGGAGGAGTAGCAAGAACAAAATTTTCAAGATGGCTGCAGTCACACCCATATTGGACATCAGATCAGCACCATCTTTGTTTAGGAACAACTAGACATCATAAGAAGTCTTTTAGTGGAAACCCCATGTTGATATGACCATCCATTCAGGAGAAGTAGCAATAAGATTTTCCAGATGGCCACTGTGGTGGCCATTTTGGATATCCATGCTGCACCATTTTCATTTAGGACCAACTAGACCATGGGATAAATGTGTGAAAAGTTTCATGGCAATCATCCAAGTAGTTTAGGAGAAGTAATAATGACAAACGTGCTAATGGACAGATGCACAATGGACGATGGACAATAGACCATCCCATAAGCCAGTGGTTCCCAAATGAGGGTCATGAGAAACCTTGCGATCCTATACCGGTACTGCATTTTGGGTCAAAAAAGATGGTATTGATGGTCGTGATAAAAAAAAAGTTTGGGAACCACTGCTATAAGCTCTTCTCCCCTATGACCAGTAGAGTTAAAAATTGATATTATAAGGGTCTATCTATTGTGTAAACCAAAAAGTTATATAATTTCATTATAATGCTTTTTTCGTAGTATTATTAGTAAATGTGGTATAATGTGTTTGTGATATCAATGCACAGTGTTTATATTTTCTTGTTGGTGTTTGGATCAGGCCTACTGCACTCAGTAGTGATTGCAGGTTTAGTACCCAGTGCCAAAATCATAAACAGTGCCTGACAATAAAACAAGGCAATGAAAACATGCTCTATTTTGGCTTCCCTAAGGTCAACAACAAATCTGCTGTTCATATTATTGCCTGTGCATTTAGTAATCTATCATGGATTTTGTAAGGGGAGGAATTTTTCATTTTTTAATGGGGGTGGGGTGGGGAGGACTTTTTATATGAGAACAGTATCTATGAATAAGACTCCTTATAGACTGTTTCAACAAATATGCGTGGTAAATAACTTTAAATGATTACAAATAAAACTTACAGTTCTTTATCTTCATTATTATTACAGCTGTAGAAATTGTTTGTTATGAAAAAATGGCAGTTTTATGTATAACAGCAGACATCACTGCTGAACACCAAAGACTGCATGTCCGACATTGTACAACCTCATCAAGCACAGTTGGTAAAATGCTTTCTTAACTAGATATTCAAAAAAAACTTTTCATTGCTTAAATATAACAAGAGTACGTGAACGGTAAATTATATGCTTCGCCCATGTTTAATAGTCCTCTGCATAGACAACTGAAATTTTTTGCAGAAACCATTTTTGTTTTTTCAAGTACAGTGACCTTGACCTTGGAGTTTTGAGCAGATATCAATAGGCTTCTTTCTTGCCCCAAGTGCAAGCTATGCACAAAGTTTGGTTACTGCAGATGGTGGACAACTCAAGTTACTTTTTTAAAGCATTCAAATTATGCAAATTATGCAAAACAATTTACTTTTAAGCAATTAGTCCACAGCTGTCAGCATATTACTCCCACCATAAGTACAGTCCGTGTTGTGTATGATTGTGTGTTCAATCAGAATAAACTATGGGATCGGGACAGGTTCCGAATGTTTCATGCACATTTGAAATTATACTACTAATTTTTGCAATGATAGTATGAAAAATTTCAACATTTTCAGACCTTGCGTCTGTGAAAAGAGTTTTGTATCATATGTACTCACTTATAAGGTGGGTCAAACTGCAAACAACATTGGCCCTGATCTGCCATCACGTAGTATTCTGGCAGATCAGGCTCTATGCTGCTTTTTCAACTAATTACTCCTAACTGCATAGATCCAGATCTGCCAGTGCATTATGTGATTGTAGATCTGGGTCTATGTAGTTTGCAATTGGATCCTATTTATAAGCAAGTATATATGGTATTTAACAAGATAAGAGAATACAGTGTTTGCTATTGAATGTCCAAAAGCAACATGTCCGTCCATTAATTGTGTACATGTATTAAAGTTCACACACATACTTCTTGCATTCAAGAACCTCAAGTGAAGCATTATAATTACATTAATACAATCCCCTCTGATAAAATATGCATTAGATGCTCCAACTGTCAGAGCTTTACAGCACTATTTGATAAGAAAGGGTAGTGTACTGTTACTTTCCTCATCCATTGCAAGGCATATACAGAGACACTTCTGTCACTGATATTCAAGTGAAAAGAAAACTGATAAATTTCTCATCAGCTATTACAATTCACTTCACAGCTCAAAAAATCCAGACTTGTAAGAATAATCAGTTGTTTTTTAAAACCAACAGCAAAAAAATGTCCTTTGCAACAAGTGCCCACAAACACACTGCTACAACATGGTGTGGAAATCAATGCCTTGGGATACTACACATCTTTTACTTAAGTACTGCTGGATTGGTCCAGCGACTTGTCAACATCCTAACAATCTGACTTTTTTTTTAGCTGTTTTCATCACAGAACTTTACTGCAACATTTGGTATAGTTGATTTCGTTCAACTTCACAACAGTGTGCAGCAAGTACATTGTGATTAATGATTATTTTGTGTGCCCAGATAATAACACTTTTACTTTTAATCTCAGTGACACATCACACGCAGTGACATCAGTTCCTAAAAATAGCCAGCAACCCAATTTCGGACATGGGGCACCAACATAATGGCAGCCAGAGACCTTTCCTATGTTATTGTTCTTACTGAAAATGCTGTACCAGGTGCTAAATTTGTTCATTCGATTATTCAGTTACAGCGAATGTTTGAATGTTAAAGTCTGTCCAAGACCGGAAACAGGAAGCTGTACCAGGTGCTAAATTTGTTCATCAGATAATAGATGAGCATTTGAATATTCAACTACAGAAATGGTTAGAATGTTGAGGTCTGTCTAAGACCGGAAACAGAACCATACTGCTTAAAAGGTGGGCCAATGCTATATATACAATTGTCTGGTATATAGCCATTTTAAGGTACCCAACCCATCAAAATTGGCATCCCCACCACTGTCATCACTTGCCACTTCAGTACTGTTCGCCATTTTGATCTCTGCATGTCAAAATTCAGTTTAAAATAACATTTTCTATTAACCAGTTATCATCATCTCTGTTCATTTTGTCAAAGTCTAAAATCACTATCTGCACTTTGTAAAACGTCAATTTTCCCCACAAAATTGTCTATATTTTCATCAAAATCGACATCCACATCACTGCCATAATTTGCCACTTCATTGTTGTCTGCCATGTTGATCTCTGCACATTAAAACTTGTGTTTTAAATCAAATTTTCAAATAACCAGTTATTATCAACTCTGTTTATTTTGACGAAGAAAAGATAATGATCCCCACTGCCTAAAATGTCAATTTTCCACATTAAATTGTTTTTATTTTCAACTAATTCCACAAGCACATAACTGCCATAACTTGCCTCTTTAATACTGACCACCATTTTGATCTCCACACATTAAAACTCAATTTTTAATCGAATTTTGACCAGTTTGGGGGGTTTTTTGCACTCATTCTGTGACTGCATTTGTGTACCTTCTACCTTTATTTCCTTCTTTTCAAAAGAGTACACATAAAATGATGGCTTATTACATGGTTAAATGAACACTTCCACAAAGTGGTGGACAGAATGTAGTTAACATAAGACTGGAACTGTATCCCATTGGAAAAGGCAAAGTACGACTGGAATCGTATCCAATCAGAAAAGGGTATAGTGACAAAAAAAAAGATAAATTTAATCATCAATACAGTAACTTGATCTGGAGAGCATGATCATATCTTGCTCATACAGCCAGATCACCAGACTGAACTTGATGCTTCACATTTCATTTAATGGTTATCTGGCCCATGTCAACTCGATGTGATCCAACTCTCCAGATCAAGTTATTGTTTTAACAATATACATTTATCCTGAAGTCATTACGTGACTAAGTCCTATCAGATCTGCATAAAACAAATGTTATACACATTTAGCATCTACATGTAAGTTAGCACTAGACTAGTCTTTGTTCACGGAATAACAGCACACATCTCCATGAAAAATATATTATGCACATTTATTACATTTCCATTGATGAAAGATCAGGTTGTCGGGTAAAAAAATTATACCACTACAATTGACTCCTCCTCTTGTCAGACTGTTTTACTGTTTGCCAAAAAAATAAAAAACACAAGCTATCATTATATTATGATGGCATTATTAATGATATGACATCATCATTCATAGGAGCCCCAGGTGGCCGAGTGGTCTAAGGCCCTCGCCTTTACAGATCACTCACACATCTCACCTCTGTCCTCTTGAGTTTGAGTCTTGGTTCAACCAATGTGGGTATGTAAGAAAGCTTGCCAGTAGCTTCCAATGGACCATTGGTTCTTCCCAGGTTCTTCTTCCACCAAAAATACTGGCTGCCATGTATAGCCTATCATGTGCTGAAAAATGGCAATAAACCCCACAAAACCAAGCGATCATTCATAGCAAAATTGTTGTTGTTTTTGTTTTCCTGTTGCTTTCAATAGCAGTAATATGAATATTATTATTATTATTATTATTATTATTATTATTATTATAGCAGCAAAGAATTCCGGTATTTTTGGCAAAATATAGCACAAGTAATACAAGTTATTATTATACATGTTGATGTCTGTTTTTGCTATTGGTATTCTTCTTTTTCTTCTTCTTATTTATATTACAAGACTGTATTAATGCAGTGAGACAAGGATATTACAGCTCATGTAGGCAGCAGTAAATGGTATGAGAAAAAGTTCAAAGAATCTATGCATTGCTGGATGCTTTGTCCGAAAAACATTATGGCTGAATAGAAATCAGTTGGAGGAGGGGAGCAATGACATCATGGTCTATTTTTAGCATAAGGTTGATTTTAGTACAAAAGTCATAGGTCGATGCTAAACAATGCATCCTCACACAACAGAAATCCCATTATGGGTGATGGACTCTTGGTAAAAATTCATGACGAAGAAAGCCAAAAAGCACTCAGCTTCTGAAATAAAAGCAATGCAGACAACACCAGGAAATATTTCAGGCTCCTGTCAAGAGAAACCTCAAACTTTAACTGAATGTGAGGCAGTGTCACTGTTTGAAGGGAGAAATTCTGTGTTTTAGGGAACCTGCTATTGAGCATGTGATTTTGCATGAATCAATGAGTCACGATGGTGGCCTCCTACAAAGGACTATTAGTGCATTATGTACTATTATTTTAATTTGTCTCTCTAAAATGGTTTGTGTCGCCCAGATTTGGATGGAGGGGGACACTGTACCCTGTCCTTGGGATTCTATGTGCAACACCATAAATGTGGTAAAGTATGTTATTCTCAGCAAATAAATTTATAAACTTGGACATGGGTTTTGCAAGAAATATGTTCTTCTTTTAGAGAAATGTAGTTTTTTGGGTGGGGGAGGGGTAAAACTAATTTTAATTATGCAATACTTACCCATCACTATTATATAGCTTATTACTTTTTCGTGTCGAAAAATCTCGTCCGTTCGATGTGAAAACATCCTCCCCCTTTGAGTGGAGATTTTTTCAACAAGACACGTCACACCCATGCACCTCTCCGCGCCTGCGCGAACATTCATCTTTTTCATAGACGAAATTACGCCAGGACATCAAAGCGGGGTGGGAGGAGGGCATTTGATAATAGTGATGGGTAAGTATTGCATAATTAAAATTAGTTTTACCCCCCCAAAAAACTACATTTTAATAGCAGCAATACATTAACCCGATCACTATTATATAGCTGAATTGGTCAGATAGGCGGGTAGGCTGATGTTAAACTGATCAAAAACAGAGAAAAATGGAAAGTACTCACCATTTGAGGGAGAGATCAACTTTACAAATTGTTGGAGTCCCTCTGGGCCACATGTTGTGTTGCAACTATGGGTCCCAAGAGAGAATACCTGCGCAATTAGCGGAGGTAGAGAAGGTAGTATGGGATCGCCAAAATGCTGCCTTCATGATGTCCTCTAAGGAAGAGTGATTAGATAGGCCCATGAGGCAGCGACGGCTTGAACCTCATGGGTTTTTAGTTTCATAAAAGAGAGGTCTCTATCAGTAAGGGACTGATAAGCTCTTTTAATTGTGGTGACAATCCACCGTGAAATAGTGGAGGCCGAAATATCAACGGAACCCTTAAGGGGAAGGAAAAGACGTTTCCTGCCCTTTCTTTCACTTTTGAAGCATTTAGATAGAAACGCAGTGCCCTAACTGGGCATAAAAACCTATCTTGATCATCTCCAGCACAGATTCGACTGAGACTGGGGATCTCTATAGGTGATGGAGCTACCGCAGGTAACTGAAATTTTTTTTTTCTTTTTTTTAAACCTGGCTGACAAAGGATGGAAATGGATTCGTAATTGCCATTAAACCGGAGACAGCTAGTGTCAACAGACAATGTATTAATCTCGCTACGTCTTCTCGCAGACGCCAAGCGAGTTAAAACACTGTCTTGAGTGTGAGGTCCTGAAAGGAAGCCTCACTCAATGGTTCATAGGGGGTTTTGGTTAAGGACCATAAAACACATGATAGATTCCATCTGAGCGTAAGAGAGCGGGAGACAGGTCTCTGTAGCTCAAAATACTGAAAGAGATCAGCAAGGTGCGGATCTGAACTGATTTCCGAGCCCTGAGAAAATTTAAGTGTGTTAGAGATGGTGGCTCTATAGCCCTGGATAAATGAAACTGAACCTCTTTTGTTCTCGAAAAGAACAAAAGGAAATCAGCAATGGTAGTTACCGAGGGACAGCTGGGATCAACACGTTTCCTACTGCACCAATCACAGAAGATTCTCCACCTGGCATCATAGGCCTTGGATGTAGAAGCTCTCCTGGCCTGAATGATGCAACTGGCAACCCGGCCCGAAAACTTGTTCTGGCGGATAGATTGCTAGAGATGAGCCAAGCGTGAAGGTGGAGAATGTGTGGGCTGTTGTGTAGGAGGGAGCCCCTGTGTTGTGACAGAAGATCTCTCCTGTAAGAAGGAGACCTGGGTTGATCCATCAATAGGTCTAAAAGATCGTTGACCAAGATCGTTGGGGCCACAATGGAGCTATGAGAATGATCCGGGCAGTGGAAGTTCTTACTTTTTGCAGAACTTGCGGTAGTAGTTGCAATGGTGGGAAGGCGTATGCAAACAGACGATCCCACTGGAAGCTGAATGCGTCCACTGCCCAGCTCTCTGGTCCGGGATGGAGAGACGTAAAAGGGAAGTCTGTTGTTGAGCCTGGTCGCAAACAAGTCCACGAGGGGCCTTCCCCATAGTGAGAAAAGGGGATTCTGTCACTTCGCGGTGAAGAGTCCATTCCATGAGAACTGATTTGCCTGACCTGGACAGACTGTCCGCTAAAACGTTCTTCTTCCCTGGGATGTGGTGAACTCGGAGGGAAATGTTCTACGAGCTGGCCCAACGGAGGAGGTTCCAGACCTCCACGGAAAGAGAAGGGGCATGTGTGCCTCCTTGATGTCGGAGATACGCTACGAAATGCGTGTTGTCGGAGAAGACCATGACAGATCAACCCCTTTACTCTGTCGATGCACCCTTGCAACGCTAGAAATACAGCTTTCATTTCTAGGTTGTTCCTAGGGGAATCAGAGCTGATAGAGAATCCTTGTGTGGTTTCCACCTTGCGAGAAGGAGAAACTGTAGAGGGCGCATATGGAGCCATCCTAAGGGAACCAGATCTGCAGTGGCATTCAAGGTTACCAAAAGGGATAGTTAAAGGCAAGCAGACAACAATGTTCTTGCTCGTAGCGCCTCTAGCAGTGCCAGGATTCGATCTATGTGATCCGGTGGAACCCGGAATAAGTTCTGGTTCACGAAGAAGTTCATCCCAACGTAACTTAGATGGGACGAGTTCTGACTTCTCAAGGTTGGGTAAAACAAACCCAACCGAGTTACTGTGAACCAACAACGGAACAGGTCCTGATGGCAGGACTGAACCTAAACATTATGGATCAGCTATTCGTGAAAATACTGGAGAATCGGGGTTCCCGGTAATCAGAGATAGGGCACTACAACTCCCATAACATGGGTGAAGATTCGGGGTGCAGAAGCGATTCCGAATGACAGAATCCAGAATTGAAAGACTTCCTGGTCCAAGCAAACCCGGAGGTATTTCCACCGGTTTAACAGGGGGAGATCGAAAATGATACACAATTTCCCACTTTTCTTGCTGACCAGGAAGAATTGGAAGTAGAATGCAGGAGACTGATCGTTCAGGAACCTCTTGACTGCCCCTTTCTGTAAAAGGGTGTGCACCTCTTCATTTAATGTTCCCCAAATTGGACTTGTGAAGAACATTGGGGTCCTTGATAGAGGAGGTTGTTCCCAGAAACTGAAGCCGGTAACCCTCACTTACATAGAAAGGACACACCCATCATCCAAGTTACTTGACCAAGCCTCTGAAAAGAGGCCTAGACAAGCACCTACAGGGACAATAGGAGAGGAATGCACGGCAGGAGAGGATACGAGTCCCTAGGGCCATCCCCCCCACACTGCCTTCCTTGGGAAAGGAAGGTGGGTTGGGGAAGTTCCTCCTGAGGACTTTACTCAGGAGGAGGAGGTCTCATTTGAACTTGTGCATTGGACTGGGGCTGCATCTGTTTTAAAATTTAGTGGGTGGCCCCTGGGAGCAATTCACCTTAGTGTGCTTCCTGGCCTATTACGAAGGGCCAGGTGCAGTTGTGAAGGATCTATGTTCATGATCCTTCAAATCTTGTGAAGCCACAGTGGGGATGAGTCCTCCGAAGAGGCTCTTGGCTTCCAATGGAGCAGCCCTTAGAAGGTCTTTCCTATGGTTAAATAAGACCTTTGAGGAGTCCAGCACAATGAGATGGTGGATGTTAGAAGTTCCATTGATAAAACCATTGCGACAGAGAGTGAATTCCGGGATGTCTTGATCACAGCTTCCAGCACGCATAGTAATGCGGCTGGGTTCAAAGCAGCCTCCTTCAGCATACTAAACGAAGTAGTTTAGAAGAGGTCTGCATGGAAAGCTATGGTGACCAGAAGCCGGCCTTTCTGCTCAAAGGCTTGATTATTTTAATCGGAAGGCATGCCCAAGTTTCAATTATAATACCCACTTGAGACATCTGCATCCAACTGAAGAGGTTCTTAATGGGTCTTCACTTCGGGAATGTACCCAGTAAATAGAGGCAGAGACCATGGTCTCAAAGTAGAGGGAGGGACAGACCATCCTCTACGCCGTCTAGCACAGGCTGGCCTGTGGAAGAACCTCTATGACATTTCCTCAATCGTTGAGGAATGTAGAAGGAGCAGGAGATCTGGTTGTGGCTGGGTCCCGGAGATCCTTTAAACTGGAAAGGATCTTCTTGGGCTGTGCGCAAGATGGCTTTGGGCACAAGTTACAGCATTATCAAAAGACCAGATCTCTTCCAAATCATCTAAGTGAAAGGAACTGGTGGGACTGATAGGTGGCAACAAAAGAGCTGTTCCTACCTCGATCTCACTGGAGTCAATGAGGGTAGATAAATGCATCATCATCTAGAACACTCCGAACAGGAGAGTGGCTGGACATCATTATGTCCTTCTGAGACAGTGACATAAGTGTACTCGACGCCATTTCCCGTACTTGTTCACCTATGTGCTCTAGATGTTCCAGGATAAAGACGAGACTGCTTGTCTTTCGTGGATGATGCTATGCTTTCGCCTTGCTGGTGAATGCCACCTGACGAGGAGGCGATGGCGGGACACGAGCCGCGGCATCGCCTCTACTCTGGGCCCCACATCTCATACGGATTCATTGGGATAATAGGAAAGGGGGGATCCCGATCCGATCCCCTTCCCTCGTCTGAACCCTGTGGGCAGACTCCCAATCCTGTACAAGGTATGATGGTAGAGTTGGAAGATGGTGTCCTTTTCCGGTCCGATCCCCCATCCCCACACTATGAGGCCTCTGGGTGATGACCGGTATAAGGTTTGAAAGGTTTGAGATGACCGACAACCTGTGACAATGTAAGCAGCCACCGGGACGAAGTCACCGGTGACCGGTCATCATATATTGACCGGTCATTTCTACCGGTCAATGCCCATTGACTGGACCGGTCACCGGTCAATGCCCAGTGACCGGACCTGTCACCGGTCAATACCCGGTGACCGGCCCGGCCACTGGGCACCGGTCAATGGCCCGTTAGGCGACATAGATATGTCAGCCTAGTTCATCTTCATCACTAAACAAGGTGCAGTGTGACACGCTACCCCGGAAGTGTTGGGCGCGGTGCAGCTCCTCCCTCTCGGGAGGGTGCGACACGCTACCCTGAGACGAGCGGTGCCCTGATATAAGCGGTGCACTTCCTTCCTGGTGGCAGGCAGCTACACGCTACTGTTAATGTCTTCTCCCTTCCAGGAGAGGCGATCTACTCCTGGAACGTTCACTCCCTCCCTTACAGGAGAGGCCTAACCTGTCTCCGGTCTCTTGAGATTGGTCCCATAGACTCCTGGGACCCCGGAGTGTTCTGAACTTGTAGAACTAGTCTTCTCCCAGTGTGTTCCTGCGTGAGACTCTATAAGAGAAAAAATTTGAAAATTCAGACGATGATGCGGATTAACGTTTCTTCCGCCCTCTATACATGCATCTGGAATCAGCTAGATTGCAGATTCATTAGTCATTTGTGCGAGAGGTATGTAGTTTTTCTTACGTGTACACTTGAACACGTGAGGCAGTCTGGGTAAGTGTGCCAAGGGCCCTTCTTGTGGCCACACTTCCTACAGACTGACCCGACATTGTTCTCTGAAAAAAAAGTTATCTGAAAGAGAACAATAATAATAAAAATAATATTGTATTATTCTTCATACGTAAAACTCACTTGTCTGTATGTACCGGGTGTTATATAGACCCAGTATATTTGCACAAGGTAACCAATTGTTCCCTGAATTAAGAATTTATCTGAAGGAGAACAATCTCTCTTCTAATAATAATAATAACAATATTGTATTATTTCCACACGTGAAAACTCGCCTCGTTTGTATATACCGCTATATATAAAATAATACAATAATAAAACGTGTAAAACTCACCTTCCGTATATATCGCGTGCTATATGCACACCAGTTCACCTCGCTCTGTTTGCATATACTTTAGCGGTCTATATGCACCACAGTGGATTTTGTCTAAAGGTAAACAATATACATATACATGTTAACAAGGATAGGAGTCTAGTTTTCTTGACAAACTTTATTGTTCTCAAGAAAGTACAGAATAGCAATATGACGCGTCATGCGTGGTTATTAAAAATACAATTGATGAATTAGCAAAAAGAATATTTAATCAAATAGTCAATTGGTAGAATTATGCACCTGCTAATTGCAGCGCTATCCCGGTTGTCTATGTTACGTTGTAATGAACACAAAAGACTTACCGTGAGCTAAATTGTATTTCTGAAAAGAAAAAATATATGGTGTACCCTAACCCCTAAGGACAGAATACACGTGGCTATCTAGAAAGATTCTTTCTAGAACAAACACTGACGTAGGGCAGCATAAGACACATAAGACGAGATGGATAAATGTAACCCAGATGAATTTAGGCTGAAAGGAGAACCCAAATGTGGTTGAAAACCGCAGCAGACAATTTTTCTCTGGTTACGTTCGCATGACACAACCATTAGCCATGGCGTCCATGAAAAAGATGAATGTTCGCGCAGGCGCGGAGAGGTGCACGGGTGTGACGTGTCTTGTTGACAAAATCTCCACTCAAAGTGGGAGGATGTTTTCACATCGAACGGACGAGATTTTTCGACACGAAAAAGTAATAAGCTATATAATAGTGATAGGGTAATGTATTGCTGCTATTAAAAAATCTTTTGCTTGCACATAATTATACTATGATGTCCTAGTACCTCATCATGCCTATTAACACGGCATTTGAGAATTTCCGAGAACTGCTGTCATCATGCGTCACATCTTTATGACCCATATGTGAACATATGCCCAAGAAGTTCTCATAGATCAAGTTTAACAGTTGAAAAAAATACTCTATTCATAGTAAAAAAAAAAGAAAATCTTAGATTTCCCTTACATGTACACATTCAAATAAGTGATCAAATCTCATTCATACCATTCCTGATCCAATCCCTTTCTTGTACATGTACTTTTCATTCATAGACACACGCCAAGTACAATGTCAACAAATCTACTTCACAATTTAAACAATACAAGCTGATCTTTTAATTAAATTTCTGAATTTAATTTTGAAAATTTTTATTAAATGTGTTGCCTTTAGAAAAAATTGCTGGATTTATTTTTGTTTTTACTTTGATACCATGCTACCAATGGTCACTGTATTTCTCAAGTGCCGCAGTAATAGGATGTTCTCTTTAGAGCGCCTCCTGTCACCTCGGAATATCCAGCACTTTGGCAGACCCGTTGATCGGAAATCAAAATCATTCACCATGACCAATGCCTCACATGCTGATTACTGATGCAGTAAGATAAAAATGAGAATGTAAGTACATCAAAATGTTTTCGGGTATGTTTTCTAAGCTGTAACACAGTAACAGGACATACCGGCCAAAACATGAAAAGAAATTTTCATACTCAGATACCATGAATGGTGTGCATCTGAGACACTTTTAATTTTTCAGTATAAAGACTTCCTTGAATTAGTAGTAAGTTCCCAGACAGCTTTTATCATGAGTAAAAAAATCTTTATCCACAAGACTATAATAATCCATTGGTAATTTACAAACTAGTCTTTTAAATATAATTATATTATCAAATTATTATCAACTATCAACTTAGATTGTTACTATTGTATTACTATTTCATATTTTTCTTGTTTAAAATATAAATTATTCATTATAATCCCTAATGTCTATTATTTTGTTATTTTTAATATCCTGTTCTATTGAAATTTATGCATCTTGTATTTTTTTAAACTAAATTTTGTTTTTAATTTTTGGGTTCTGCAAGGTGAAGAACTCTGCACAACCCCAACTTGTTATTCTAAATAGTCCTTGCAGAAGCTACAGTGGCTCAGTGGTTAGAGTGCCGCACTCGTGACCGAAAAGGTGCAGGTTTGAATCCTACCACTGCATCAGCCTAACTTGGCTACTATAGTGTGTCGTTGAGCAAGGCACTTTACTTCAATTGCCATGACACTAAATACTCCAATTACCGTGGCACTAAATAAGCTAGTGTTGCTGTGTCATAAAACACCAAAACAAACCAAATACTTTTCTTTTTTTCTAATATAAACTGGCAAGTAACTGCATGCACATACCTTGACATTCCACAAGTGCTACACACAACAAGCATTCAGTGAATTTTTGTTCCCCTCCCTGCCTACCATAGTGAGGTCATAGAAGTTCATAATAATGAAATCTAAGACCTTTAAGACAGAGTTGTAAAGTTACTGGGCAGACATCAAATGTAACCAAGTTTTGTTGTCCTATCTTAAAGAGCCTTAGAAGAAAAGTGAAGAAAAGCAGTAAAAAATAATCAGTGACCTTGACCTTTAAGATAAAACTGTGACTGTGATACATGACCTGCCATCAAACTGAGTAGCACAAGTGTACGATGGTTAATCCCCGTACCTCAAACAGCTTTTATGATACAGAGCCGAAACGAAACCCTAAAATATTGACCTGTGACCTTGACCTTGAGGATAAGACCTCAAAGTACAATACAACACATCTTCTTGTGACAATATATAAAAATACCATCCATTTAACTTAAACAGCTCTTAAGTTAGAAAGCAGAAGGGCAATGTCGCTGAAACCTAAAATACTGACCTGTGACCCTGACCATGAGGACAGGACCCCCAATTTGGTATGCAACAAACCTTTTACTAATGCCACATAGTTATACCAAGTTACATCCCTTCATTTCAAATGGCTATAGCATTAGAGAATGGATTTGGTGTGGTTTGGTGTTTTACGGCACTGCAACACAAGCTAGTTATTTAGTGCCAACTGGAGTAAACAGCAGTACGGTAGCCAACATGGGAAGATCCAATGGTGGGATTTGAACCCACAGCTTTCTGATTGCAAGTCTGGCATGCTAACCACTCAGCCATCATGGATCCTTTACAAGGTGGAAAGGAAAGTATATTAGAAAAATTAAACATCTAACACCTTGAATATAAGACCCCCATGTGGTACACAACACACCTGGTAATGATGACAAACATCTGTCCCAATTTGTATCCCTTAATTTCAAAGAGCTCTAAAGTTAAAGTGTGGAAAAGAAAGTTCATGGAAAATATACACTATTGCACAATGACCCTGATCTTGAACACAGGACACCCAATGTGGTATGCAACACACCTTGTACCGATGATGTACAAATAAACCAAGTTTCATCCCTTGATCACAAACAAACTTAAAGTTGTACAGCAGAAGGGAAAGTGTGATGGAAAACATAAAATACTGAACTGTGACCTTTACCCTGAAGATAGCATCCCCAATTTTTGGCTTGAGAGAGAAGTCATTTTGCCCAAATGCTCGAGTCCAGCATGGACCCTACATCTGAGATCTTGATGATATAACCTTGTGTAGGAAGTAAATGTATGATCAAAATTATTTCAGAAAATATGGCTTCTACATTGTTCACAACCTCAACCAATCAGATGCAAGACCACCTCATTTTTATGTGTGGATCTCACTAATTATCAAACTCAAATGAGATCTTGCTGATACAAGCTTTATTCATAGCAAGGACATTCAAAGTCTGATCAGAAATATGACCTCTAGGGTGTTCACATGCTCAGCCAATCAGATGCAAGATCACCTCATTAACATGTGTGAATGTTGCTCAGAACTAAACTTATCCAAGATCTTGATGATATAAGCTTACATACAAATCTCATTAAAAATCTGAACAGAATTATGGCCTCTAGAGTGTTCACAAGCTCAACCAATCAGATGCAACATCACTTTATTAATATGCATTATTCACTCTTCCATGATCTTGATGTTATAAGCTTGCACAGCAAGTCTGATCAAAATCTGATCAGAAATTAAGCCTCTAGAGTGCAAGTGCAAGTGCTGAAGGGCAGACAGATGACAGATGACAAGAAAGAAAGAAAAAAGACACACAAAGGATGATGGACACAGGGTCATACATGAAGCTCATTTGGCCTTTGGCCAAGTAAGCTAAAAACAGAACTCGGCAACATCTGGTTCATTAATCATTTTACATAATACTATCTGGCTAAAAAATTATCCTGATGTTTTGTCACCAAAACTGGTGGCTTCTCTTCATGACCAGGGGAACAAGTCTGATAACTAATGTCTTGCCGAAATCTTTAATACTTAGTATCGGAGAGACATAGAGCACTTCAATTTTGTTTCTTTTCTCAACTTTAATTCATGCATATCATGATACATCACCTTCAAGTGCTACTACATTGATGTACTGTCATAGTCATAATGCAATATGTATATTCCAGCAGTAGTACTGATATCAGTGCAGTATAGTGTCACATAAAATTTCACGATGCCAATACATATCAATCAATCGCTACACCGCTAGTAATTACGCCGTGTCCAAACAGGAAGTATGATTTTCAAGTGAAGCTCGTGCAAAAGTTTCTGCCAAGCATATTACAAGCAATCAAATCGTCATAAATCCTTCTAAACATGAAAAAATGATTCAGATCAGGGGTGTCAAACATACAGCCCACAGGCCTGATATGGCCCACCAGACTCATTATTTATTATTATTATTTATAATATTTATAGCATAGCAAATGAGTTTGACACCCCTCATTTAGATGTATAATTTAAGAAAGAATACAAGTTATACAGGGTGTCGTGCCAACTTACTTAAGATGATATCCAAGAGAGAGAGTTATAGAGAAAGAGAATGTAAAATTGAAAAAATATTTCTTCAATTTATGTTTTGCTTTATCAATTAACAAAGGAGAAATAATAAAAGTACCAAATAATAAGTAGAACATTGTGAAATATTATAAATGCTAGAAGTGAAGGAGTGATACTTAAAGGGGATATTCATCTCAAATAACTAGTTTATATTTTATACATCACTGTCAATACTTCTGACCAAAAATAGGTGCGTGTATATTTATTTTCTCTTTGTGACTTAGTACTTACTGGTTGTCAGATTGACTATCAAATGACTTGTACCCTGCATCATCATTTTTCCTTACCAAATTGAGAATTTTTGGTTTATCCCACACCATCCCCAAATGTCATTTCTGGACCAAGCCCTGATATTACTGGATTTTTTTAGAAGAATCTTGAAGAAGGATAGTATCTACATAGATCATAAATGGGTCATGCCTTAATTGCAATGCATTGTAAAGTAATAGTTCCACAGCACATGGATTGCTAACATAAACCTGCTACATCTGCTGTGCCAAATTACCCATCCTTTTTAGTGCCGAACTGATAGTTCCTGAAATAACCCTGGATATGAGAACTGGGTGGCCTAGTAAACCATATGTTCCCACATACAATGAATGGATGCTTAACAGCAAAGGCCTCAGCATAATGTGCTGCTGGATCATAGTCAACACTGTTCAATCTATTTAAGACAACAAGGAAGCAGCACAGACTCTGATCTGCAAATGACATCTTCTATAATTACATGTATATGATGTACAATTTTAAAAGTCATGGTGTATTTAGACAACAATACTATTAAAAACTAGATAATTGATCTACTACTACCAAAAAAATATGTGCAAGGCATTAAAGGTGTGGTCTGGTTTCGTTTTGTGGGGTTTAACACCATTTTTCACCACATGATAGGCTATACATGTACTTGCTGGCCAGTATATTTCATGGAGGAAGAACCCGGAAAGAACCACCAACCCACAGGAAGCTACTGGCAAGCTTTCTCACATACCCACGTTGGTGGAGCTGAGACTCGAACCCACATGGACAGAGGTGAGATGTGAGTTATCTGTAAAGATGAGTGCCTTAGACCACTCAGCCACCCGGGGCCCCGGATTAAAGATCTGAACATACAGAATACATGCAAAGATTAGTAGTGAACCTATGTAAGACATTACAGGTGAGTACATGAAAGAACATTGTTTTAAAGAATAGTACTGAAATTATACAAAATCATACCAATGATTGTTTCTCTATATGTTGACTAAGATGCTTCTTAAAACCTCAGGATGAGTAAGCTTACCTTAAAATAGGGTGGAATGGAATTTCACTGCTCTTCTTATAAAAATCTGATTTTGGTTTAGGTAAGTGTAAATTGTTGTTTGAGATGGATCTTAGTTCATACAAATGTACATATTCCACAAATTTAAAATTATTTTTAAGATAATCAGGAGCCACCCCTTGTAAGGATTCGTAGACTAGTAAACCCTTTTGAAGTTGAGTTCTCTATCATTATTAACCTCCTGGAAAAATGGAGAATAATCCACCAACTAATTATCATAAAAATGGAGTTTTAAATCTGAACTTTTTCCCTGAAAATTATCATGGTGATTAACATTAGACTTTAAGTATGTGGAAGTTATAGAGACTGGTATATATTATATAGATAAAGTTACATAGGTGATCCAATGTGATCCTGACAGACCAACTGCTTAACCTACCCAACACATAGTGAAAAATATCAATATTGAAAACATTTATGCAAGCTGAATCATTTTATTGGTTATAATGTGTTCACAGTATTAATACACATGCAATAAATGTCAACAGTGTTTTATTGTTGGTCTTAGGGGTGTCATAGTAATGCAAATTCTGAATGGTTTTGCCATCCACTTTTTACAATCAGATGATTTGAAGGATGTTTTAGCTATAGACCAGACCTGCTCTACCAATTGGGGTGTAACACAGCAAGACTCTAATCCAAAACAAAAACAAAAACACTGAGGACTGAAATATCTATTATGTACTGGTAATACTGTACTAGGTCAAAAGGGCAATTAGGTAGGAGTCATACATGTGTAAACACACTGTATTAGCTGTGGACCCGTTATCAAAAAAGTGTACCAATTGCTGGAACAGTGCTAATATCTCACGAACTGATGTGGATTTTTACTTATTATGCATACCTTTTAAAGTATCTCACAAAATCATGTTTTACAGGTATGTGTAATAAGCAAAAATTCACATCTGTTTGTGAGGTATTAGCCCTATGGCGACAATTGGTACGCAGCGAGAACTGGTAATCGGCCATTATAGTACGTTTTGTAGATCTCCCGAGTTCCAACCTGACTATTAGTTTTGTACCCCTGACTGAGGCACTTAACTTTGCTTGCTGCAGTATGTCAATGTAGATGTATCTAAGTACCACTTCGGAATGGGGGGTGGGTTAACCTGTGATGCAACGTCCCAGCCCCTTTCCAAGGGAAATCATGCATTCTAAATACCGTCTACATACTAATAATAATAATAATAATAATGATCATAATAATAACTTCATATCAAGTGGGTTTACACAGTTGATTTCACAAGTAATCTCCCCTGAGGCCCTTGAAGAACAAGAAACATATAATTGAACTAACCTACAAAATTTATTCTAATGGAAAAGAAACTAAAAACTTTTTAAAACTTAAAACAGCATAAAAATACAGATAACAGTGAACCAATCACTGACAATACATTATGTCGATTTCAATCTGTATAAAACCGAGTACTATGACCAGCACAAATCATCATACCCGAGTTTCAGATTGACTGTGCTTCCATGCCATTCCAGCATTATTTTTTGTGGTGCACCTGTTTTTATGGTCAGAAGCTCTCTTAGTGCAGCATGGAACCCTCCATTCCACACAATGAGTCAATCACTATTTTAATAAAACAACCTTACACTTCTAACACTTTCTTCTATTACTCACAATTTATCTGTTCAGCCAAAAGATAATAAAATTTTGTACTAATAAAATGAGATCACAGATTTCCCCTGTCTTGGTCACCCAGATCTTTGTTTTGTGTCTGACATTACAAGCTCTCTCTCTCATTGTACTCCATGACCAAACTTAAACCATTGTATTTTAATTGGTCTACCAAATGTATGACAATATGGGTTAAAAGAAAAGAACATGAAGTTTAGTACTGTATGTACTTGCTTAAAAGTCAAGTCCAACTGCAAACAACACAGACCCTGATCTGCCATCGCATCTTCATCATCAACAGCATTACAGAAATGTAACTAACATCATTTGTGGTGTAACGATACATTGATACACAGTGGTACACTACCATATCACTGTTTGTATTGGTACAAATTCTTCTGTATCATTATTTTAACCCTAACCATCTAGTTAAGACTGGCTGAGGAACTATTTTTGTTTACTCAAAATATTACTTTGTACTGCGAAACAACACCTTAACCAGTCAAACACACAGTTTAGTAATGGCTGATGGTCAGTCACTGTTAAACAAGCCTGAACCAGATCTTGTACTTAATAAGCAACCAAAAAGAACTATTTTAACTCACCTCGACTTTAAACGTAAGGAAGATACTGAAATCGATAAATCAATAGCAGTATGCCTTAAATGCTTCGATTGCATGAGCTATTCTGAAGGGACTGCTAGTAATCTTGCCATGCACATGCATCAACATCATCCATCTGTGATTGATAGTCATTACCTATCGTATATACTCGCGTATAAGCTCATACCAACTGCAAAATGCATAGACCCAGATCTGCTGTCGCATAATGCGCTGGCAGATCTGGGTCTATGCAGTTTGTAAGGACTAAATCAGTAGAACAAACAACACAGACCCTGATCTGCCGGCGCATTATGCGACGTCAGATCAGGGTCTTCGTTGTTTGCATTTGGACCCGGTTTATACGCGAATATAAACAGTATCTTTAAGATGGAAACTCGTCTCTTACCCAGTGTTGCACCTAGGATCCCAAGGTCACGGGACACAGTGTCCTCACCCTCCAGTTCTGGGGGGACACACAACATTTTAAAGGGACAAAGGAAAATTGTACATAATGCACTAGAAATGCTAAAATATGAGTTAATCTTATTTACTTCAACAGTTTTGCCACCTTAACTTTCTCATATTTTCCATGGACATTTACATTATTGCAATAAATGTTTTATCATGTGATCAAGTAACTCATTAAAACATTAACATGTTTGAATATCTGCTTAACCTGAAATGAACTGCACCATGGAATTTTCCGTTCCAGATCTTGCTCTCACATAACTTTAGTGTTCACTCATTATCTACACGCATTTATTATAATAAATACCCATGTTTTGTTAATTACTTTTCTTTTAAAAGTATTAAATCATTAATCAAATGACAAATTGTGTACAATGTATCTGTATTCATTCAACCAGAGAATAAATTAAATCTTCACTGCCATATGTGAGAATTTAACCTCGAAAATATGTTACAATAGCAGCGGTCAATGACTTCAACAACTCAGCTGGCTACCACAAACCTTGAATGTTTTCATTGCCAGATTGTTTTGAAATGGATACTCATTGTCATCTTACAGGTTTTATCACTTTTAGTGACTTTGGCCATTACTAGCACCAACATAGACATAGATGCATATCTGCAAAGGAAAAGTGTAGGCATATTTGTTTTATTTTGTTTCCTTACAAAAAAGTGTGCCTAGAGGGGCGCACAGGGTCAAGATTTGGGGGACATAGGACAAACAATTGCGGGAAACACGCAAACCAGCGCTCTAGGTGCAACACTGCTTACCTGGTCATACACACAATCCTTCTTCAAAAATAAGAGGAAACTCTGCTGGTTGAATATGTTATTTATTGTAATAAAAACTTACATGCTTAGAAAATCATACTGAGAGTAGGTGTCACGTGGGTTTTCAAAATGGTCAGCTTGGCAGCAATATGTACAAATACATGTATATACTGCAATACATACACAAAACTGCTTTATGTGTTTTGTTCTGAGTCGGCGGACAAGTTTGATATGGCATAGGGATACCTCAAGCCATCAGTCTGAGACATATTCATAAGCCGTATCAAATGAGTTCTTTCCTCCCGACTCAGAACAAAACACAAATGCGGTTTTGTATTTATTACATACCCCCTCTTTTATGCTTTATAAATATTTTTAGCTTTACTGTACAAATAAAATTCAAAACGAATTTGGATTTATAAAAGTTTGATTCACTGCATCTAAAAATATCTATGCTCGGACATCAAAGAAGACACCTAAGTAATTTGAATTTGGGTGTATAATACGTAAATAAGGATTTAACAGCTGTATCGAACACCAGATCAGGCATGTAAGATTAAATGGGTATGTAATAAAGTCATTTCGGTCACAATATGATTTCAGCTGAAAAAACTCACCCATATTAAAAATCCTCGCCATCATCATCCAATTAAGATAATAAAAGCTCTTAATAAAAAACAATATTAAAAATTTCTGAATAAAAAATGAGGTAATTCTAAATATATAGACACATACCCAAATGTGTAAAGCATGAAATACACGCACAATTCCTTCATACATATGTTAACATACGAAAAAAGTCAAATGAAGGTGTGGAAGTTCTCATGTGATTTATCTGACTAAGGTGTACAGTATTTGCATGCATGTAAAATTATGTCTGTAATATGGTGGCATTAAAGACTGGTACTGCAGGGATCAAAACATTTTCAGTTGGCTACTTGTCCTTCTAGGCAAGCACTTGGAATCTGTTATTGTCCTACATCAAATTTACTCATCCTACACTGCATATGATAATGAATCTGCTTAAAATGCCACTCATCAAAAAGGACAAGCATCTTTGAAAATGTGACTTGCCTTTCCTTAGCAACCACTGATATATACAAACAGGCAAGTGGAATTTTCTAGCCCTGCACTGGATATTATTCCAAGAGGGAGTTCTTTAATTTGGCACCTAGAGTTTTGTTTTAATCTTGGGTAAGTACATAACGCAATCTTACATTTTTTCAGACCTCACTTTAAGACTTGTGCTGGTGAAATTGGAGCAGGATATGCCCCAGCCCGGAAAAAAGACTTTAATCTTAACTTTTATTTACCATGCAGCCATAAAATAATATTATGAACAATGTCTTAAAGCACGTGTCATCTTCCTTTCTTTTTTTCCTAACACTTACAGTATATATTTGCTCGTAAGTGTGGTACAATTGCAAACAACATAGACCCTGATCTGCTGTCGCATAATGCACCGGAAGATCAAGATCTATATTATTTGTTCTACTGAATACTCCTAACAAACTGCACAGACCCTGATCTGCCTGCACATTATGCAATGGTAGATCTGGGTCTATGCAGTTTGCAGTTCAAACTCACTTATAAGCGAGTACATACAGTACTAAAATCCTCCTCCTTTCCCCTTTGCATGCAGGCATTCTCTCTCTCTCTCTCTCTCTCTCTCTCTCTCTCTCTCTCTCTCTCTCTCTCTCAGCACATGCATGGATGGATAATGGATAGATTAATATTTGGATCAATGATTATTTGAATAAGAATCAATGTTAATTTATATTGCACACAGACAGGCTGGCAAACAATTCAAATACACTGACTAGTATAGGCTCCTAAAAACTAAAAGGGTCTGAGGAGTTGCAAGTTTGTCTAATGATAACAAATATTATGTAAACTTTACACACCCATACATTACATGACACTAATTAGAAAAGGTCAATAGTGAAAGTTTTGTATCAACTAAAAAAGAAAGCAGACTTCATAAATAAAATGGTAGTTTTCAGTAATAAATGTCTCAACTACTGAATATTTAATGTTCAACAAAATCTTCAAATAAGTCACAAATGATGCAAAGATAAATCTGTATCCACACTGTAACATTTTGTATACTAGTAGATGCTTTACAACTGGTCTATGCTCTATGTAACTATACTAGATCTGTTCTAGACATTTACCTCTCTCTTAGAATCCAATGTATAGTTAAAAATTAACAGCTGAGCTGCGTGTACATGTATATACAACATGCTACTGTACATGTGGATTTCCCACACCTCATGGTTCAGTGTACATGTATCATATTAAACTTTACTGTAATGCTCCTCTTGGAGTTCAACAGTAAATTACAGTATTATAAGCTGTGCTGCACTGCTGGCAAAAAACTCCAAATAAAGAAGCATAGTTATTTCACCTATTAAAATGGACAATGATAATCAGAGACGAGTCATGATGCACAATGATAATTAGAGACAAGTCATGATGCATTATGTATTGAGAGGCTTGAAAATCTTCATGTCCCTGAAAACAGTATTCGATAATTTCAAAATATGATGGTGGACCAGCAGGCTGTCAGGAAAAGAACCTGGTACTAGTATCCAGCTTGAATTCAGAAACCATATAATTATTATGCAGTTGTTGACTTTAAGGCTCATCTTCTAGTAAAGAATCATTAATAATTATTCTCAACAAAATACTTTGGAATTATATTTTGTACAAATGTACAAGTCAATCTATTATCACTGGGTCACCTAAAATCAACATCATAGGGACCCAAAACTAAACATTCTGGTAGCCATGGGCTCTGGGCACAAGACTTGTTGGACCCTGGATGATTATGGGGTCTTTTTTACTATTTCAAAGATAGCACTGAGTAATATAGTGACGGGAACACTGACAGTGACTGAGAGACTGGTAAGTGTCTGGAAGACTAATAAGCGACCGGAAGGCTGATACAGAGACTGAAAGACTCTTATTAAAATCTTGTAATATGCTAGTGTAGGCAAGACAACAATTAGGATTGGTCTGGCTTTTTACAGCACAGCAACACAAGCAGGTTATTTAGTGCCAAGGCAATTGGAATAAACTGCCTTGCTCAAGAACTCACAACCTGTGCTGATCCAATCATAAAGATTTGAACCCACAAACTTTTGGTCATGAGTCTGGCATGCTAGCCACTGAACCACCATGGCCCCTGTTCCAATAGTTGCCTCTTACGATATGCGGGAGAGCATTTCTGGCCTATTTTACACCTGAGCCTGCAGGGGGTTAAGAACTGACAGACAAACACTATAAGGTGATCTCACCATAGTACAGCTGTATGACTCCCTGGAAGAGCATTATATAGATGGTTGAATGTAGAACGAAACCTGTCTATTCAAATACCTTCATATAATGGTCACCTGCTCATAAAGAAGCTCTTCTTTTCATTCTATCATCTATATAAAGAACACCTGTTCACAAGCACAAATGTAGCCATGGTAGATCACATTGGATTAGTAATCCAAGGGTTACAGGTTTGAAACCTGCACAGGTCAACCTGGGTTGGCTGCCTCTTTGTGCACTTGGGAAAGACACTTAGCTCCCATTTCCTCTGCATGATATAGCCAATAAAGTATTGAAAATACCAGTACAACGAAAAATTTCCAACAACAAATTGTGTGGTCCTAATAACAAACACATAAACTCAGAGCAAACATTACCCATATTCTGGTATAGAAGTTGTTCCTGCATTTTGACACTGATGCCAATATACTATGAATCTTTGCCATATATATATATATATATATATATATATATATATATATATATATATCATCCAACCACCTGATCTCATGAGGCTCCTTCGATCGTGTGCCATGTTTCTCGAGATCCAATGCGCTTGTTTTGAGATAATGATGTCATCAACTGTGTCACCAGTGTTCTTCAAGAGTGACAGCCTTGAATTAAATAGTAAAATCAGACCAAATGACATTTAAACAGGTAATTTCATGTAATTTAAAAAAATCATAATGAAAATCTATATTTTCACTAATGCCTTTTTTGTGTTAGACATTTTGGCCTTGAATTTTCTATTATATGCTAAAGAAGGCGCCGCCGATCACATAATGGCTTTGTTTACATATCTTGAACAGGAAAACCAAATTTGGGAATTTATACAGCGTGATAGCCAATGTGAATATTTAGTTTTAATCATGTGGGGTTCTTATACAATGTAGAAAAATTTACACTCTAAATGTATATTCACTACAGACTTTTTTGTTTCAGTATTATTTCATAATGAACATATATTCTACATCAAAAGACATTGAATCTATTATAATAAAATGTGTATCCATTCACCAGTCTATTTTTAAATTTCTCTCTCCCTCTGTCTCCGTCTGTCTGTCTGTCTCTCGCAGGCTACTGAGTCATGTATTTATATGGTAAAGAACAAGCAAGCTGTAAGTGCACAAACTGCATATAGAATTAACGGAGAAAAAAAAAATCATATTTAAAGTTGTTTTTTTTTATTTCAAAAATGCTATGAACTAATAATATCCATACCTTGATCTAACTGGCACATTCCGGTCACATGCCACATGAATTTTATTTAGTTAGCGTCATGAACCATGGATGCCACTTACGGAAATAAGCAAAATTACAAATGCTCGGAAAAATGGTAATTCTGAACTAATGTACATGAATGCCAAAAAAATTTTAACGATGATTAAATGAAGTAGATATAGTTGAACACTTTCTATGTTTTTTTTAATAAATTCTCACAATATTATAACGCGTTAAATTCACGTTAAGTGCACGAAAAGTGGTTGCTCGAGGCTATATATATATATATATATATATATATATATATATATATATATATATATATATATATATATATATATATATATACACACACACATTACAATACTGTACATCCTTGCATAAATTATCATACATCTTAAAATATGAGACCCAATCCATCTATGTTATTGCTTAATGCATACAACTCAATGAATTAATGACCTCCCCTTACAGCTCAGATAAGGGCAATGCTGCCAAGTTGAAACCAGTTAGAAACTTCCACAAAGACTCTTCACAATTTAATCTTGCTGTCAAAAGATACAGCCAAAAGTAATGAATAAAGTAGAAATTTTAACATAGCTAGCAGATCTAACACTGTGAAAGAATTTTTGTCAATCTTTTCATCATTCATTCATATCTAAAATAACAGAAATAAAATTTAAAAATTAGGCTAACACCAGGATCAAACAGTTTGTTGTCAAGGGGAGCAGTTTGTGCATAATGCATTGGAAATTGAGGTATAGAGAGATACTCTGGCAAGTTCTATTTGCAGTCAATGAAATACAGTTTTCCAACAGACCCAATTTTGATTATATTGTATTGCATTAGACTGTGTTCTACACTGATTGTTCAAGGTTTGATCACAGAAGTAAAAAATGTAGAATTTATTGGAAATAAATCAACTAGACACCTGTCTGCTTGTATTTACAAATGGGTGTGGATCAAGGTAGCTTCTTGTATTTACAAGAGGTGTTGAGCAAGATATCTCCAGAAGAGGGCCTCTGGTTTTATAGCAGTTATCTCCCATGAATAAACAGCTGTGCTGACAAAAGTGAGGAATGAGAGAAATGTAAATATGAAATTCCTTCAAAGCTGAGGAGTTTCATACCTATCTATATGTATAAAAATACCTTATCTACAGATCCATTTCTTAGACTATTAATTAAGCAAGATATATATCTTCCTGCTATTTATTAAATACCTGTCCCAGATTAATTCCCAAGTTACTCTGTAATCTGTGTAGAGAGTAAGATCTCTAAACAAATGAGAAATGCAGATAATCAGCCTGCACAGGTGACCATTGTAGGAGTGTATACAGTAGTCACTGACCAGGAAATACATTCACATATCTCTCAAGTAAACTCACACACATCTCATCTATCAATAACTTGTTGACAGATTACTTATCTGTGGCACAAATTATAGCTACAACTGAACAGTGCAGGATGCTCCATCAATAATAACCCTGTATTTTCACCAGGACACACAACTGCTTGAATCCCCTCAGGTTTAATTAATTTCCCCTTAAAAATTAGTAAGTGCATGAAAATCATGCTGTTAATCTGTGAGCGTAACAAAACCTGTAAAATTCCATAACACTAACAAAGCTTAATCATGTAAGCGCTTGACTTCTTGATCACCACCCTAATCAAGCATTTACTACGGGACTTTTTGCAATTGAGCAATGAGACACTTTCACCGATTATCTTGTTATTTAAAGCATTTTACTAACTGCACTTGGGATGATTGTACAATCGCATACATAGGTATGGCACCTCAACACAATAGTGGCTATATGGTGCCAACTAAAGGAAGAAGTTCGAAAAATGCGTAAATGAACTCCACAAAAACCCCTGTACAACAAGATAAAATATAAAATGTAAAAAATGTTACAAAACTTCTGAAAAATGTATATAAAACAAAAGATAAAAGGTAACACATGTAAAATCCTTAAAACACAACTAAAATTTCTTGTACAAACTGCATTCTTTTAAAAAGTCCAAGAATTTCTTAGGTGGTACGTCCTCATACAGTTTCTTCAAGGATGCATGTACTTTTATGTATGTAGTAATGTTTTATAGCACCTCAGTACAAAACAAGCTATGCAGTGCCAACTAAAGGTAAAGTTCGCAAAATGTAAACATCAAGTAGAAGATGTATATAAAATGTAAAGATGTTAACATTCTATAAAATTTATATAAAATAATAGATAAAGGTAACACATGTAAAATCCTTAAAACATGATGTAGATAATGAAGATAAATAACTAAGTTTTATTATTCACACATGTTTAGCCCACTTGTTTTGCTGTGCAGTAAAACACCAAACCAATACAGCAACATTTTTCAATATCTGAAATATGCATGTGAAAATCCTGGCGAAATCACTGGTAACCTAATTTTCATGATGGTGTTTAGCAATCTGAAACCAAAGGTATTAAGGCAATCTGCATGAGTCATTCTACAGTTTTATTTACAATTTCAGTCCCAAATGTCAACAATTTAAAAAGGAAATATTGTATAAAAATGTTACAAAAACAAATAGTGACTGTTGGTGGTGTGTTCCTGCTTCTAGTAACTCCAGTTTCTGGTACTGGATTTTCATATGACTCTACAACTTTCAATACAATGGACTCGAACTTTTATGGAACTGTGTCACTGGACTTCAATTATCAAAGTGCTCTGAAAATTGGGGTAACTAGTTTCCACTGTCGAAAATAAAGATTCATGGAACACTGTCTTGCCTGCAAACAATACTATAATGTACTATACCACAGCCCGTACAACCCTGCCACCCATCCCTGACCCCTGACCTTAAGCCATTGGTTGTAACCCAAATCCATTAAATATATTATGTTTCCTTGCACTTTAGTACATGTAGCATGCAGTGTTGCACATTGAGCACAGGTTCGTGGGTTTCCTGCAATTGTTTGACCTATGTCCCCCAAATCTTGCACCCCCCTGGGTGCACTTTCTCGTCTGAAAAAAAAAATAAGACTACAACTTTTCATTAGTGGATGTCCATCCATGTCTCTGTTGGTGCTAGTAATGACCAAAGTTGTGAAAGGTGATAAAAACTTTAAGATGGCAATGTACATGTACATGTATATCAATTTTAAAACAACATCTGGCAATGAAAATATTAAAGGTTTGTGGGAGTCGGCCAAGTTGCAATGTAAAGTATTTGACAGTCGTTGGTGTAATGTGTTTTCAAGGTTAAAGTCACCGTATGTCAATGAAGATTTAATTTATTTTGAGGTTGAAATAATGACAAAAGAGATTAAATTTATGCAAATACACAATTTGTCATTTAATTAATGATTTGTTTGTTTGGAAAGAAAAGTAAATCAGAAAAAATTATGATAATAAATGCTGGCAAATAATGTGTACACTTAAGTTAAATGAGAGCAAGATCCGGAATGGAAAATTTCATGGTGCAGCTCATTTCAGGTTAACCGGATATTCAAACATGTTAATGTTTTCATGAGTTACTTGACCACATGATAAACTTTTATTGCAATAATGTAATTGTCCAAGAAAAATATTATAGCATAGTACAGACCACAAAGTTCAGGTGGCAAAACCGTCGAAGCAAATAAGATGATCTCATTTATATATCACTATTAGTGAGTGCATTATGTACTATTATTTTCCTTTGTACCTCTAAAATGTTGCATGTCCCCCAAATCTGGAGGGTGGGGGGCACAGTATCGCCTGCCCTTGGGATCCAATGTGCAACACTGTATATGTATAAAGTTTGTTAAAAAAATATTGAAAATTGCACTGTATTAGTGTGACTTTTTATGGCACAGCAACACATGTAGGCTATTTAGTGACAAGGCATTTGGAGTAAAGTGCCTTGCTCAAAGACACACCATGGTAGCCAACCTGGACTGATCCAATGGTAGGATTCAAACCAGCATTCTTTTGGTTTAAGTCTGGCATGCCAACCATTGAGTCACCATGGCTCCTGCCTCCATTAGTCAACTATTATAACATGCAGGAGGGCACAGTGATTGTACAATGTACATCCATCACTGTAACTACAAATACTGTATATTTAACCCCCACTCCATCCATTGGGCTCCAGGAGATATGCCCCAAAACTATACCCCTCTTGCAGATGGTCACATGGGCAATGTATGTACCAGTATAAATTTTTTTGAATTTTCTACACAGTGGTGTTGGACATATGGCAACAGACAGATGGAGAGTACCACAATAACCCCCATTGAAGCATGGCAATAAAACTTCACTACAAAAGTTGAACAGGAAAACTTTACTTTGATGATGACCATACCAATGCTGCCTGAAAAATAATATATATAATTTCAGGATCCTGAAATTCTAATGGTTCTATCCAGACGTTTTTATCCACCTGATACACCTACATGTAATTATTAAATGTACCTGACAATGTGTCATTTCCAGTTCCGGATTTGCTGCTGCTTTAGTATTAGTATTGTCCTACCATAATTCACTGGTTTCCTCTCAAACTAATTATTTATAAAAATCATTTTTTTTAAAAAAACCTTTACCACAGAATTTTACCCAACAACAGCATTTTATTCCACTGTACTGTTTTTAAAAAAACTAATTATTAACTAACAACAAGCAGACTTACTATCCCGAAAATAAGTAACACCTAACAGGTAGGCATATCCGGTAAACTCGGAAGGTGTAGTTATATTTGAAGATGTCCCCCGTGTAAGTTTTGGAGGATGATAATGAAAGTTAGTTGTTGTTGCTAGTATCCATTTTTTCTTAATTTGGGTCTTGGCTTCACATATTGTTTTCTAACGCACAGTGATACCATATAGTTAAAAAAGGTTATGGTGTGCTGACACACAGTGATAGTTAATCAACATGTAGTGTGAGGGACTGATGTAATGTCTTTAGTGCAGATCCTTGCACAACAGTTCAATTCCAGGGTTTCTTGTAAGTCCTTGAGATTAGCTTTCACAACTCTTTGTCTAGTGCTTTGTGGTAATGGAGTGTTCAACTCTTAAAGTGCTATACAGTTTTGCAGTACAAGAAATGAGAAAAGAAATGAAAATTGCACTCTGCTTTTAAATGGCCTATATTTTAATTACTATATATAATAGATACACCAACCCTATAAGAAAAATGACTGCTGAAGTCTGAACTTTATTATAAGATTCAGATCACGTACATGTAACTTTATCATATCTGCACTCAGGTGCAAAAACAGGTAAAAGTACAAATTACCTTTGTATTTCATCTGTATTTTTGCTTCGTTTTTAATAAAAAAAACTCAAATATGCCTAAAAAATATCTATTCTTTCGTGGCTAAACCATATGCATGTATGTCTGTTACAAATGTATAACCAAGTTGTGAAAATCCCTTGTGTAGAACAGGTATCAATTAATAAACATCCGGTCCAGGAACACCACAGTTAAGTTTACACCCTAATGTCTGTAATGAATGTTCACAAAACTTTGCAATTTTTCTTGTTATCTGTTTTAGTATACAGTATGTCCATCATCTCATGTCCACTACACTGAAGTCACCTGTCGAGTTCA
This sequence comes from Margaritifera margaritifera, assembly GCA_029931535.1. Classification (NCBI taxonomy): domain Eukaryota; kingdom Metazoa; phylum Mollusca; class Bivalvia; order Unionida; family Margaritiferidae; genus Margaritifera; species Margaritifera margaritifera. The sequence continues at coordinate 3,692,856 of JAQPZY010001617.1, forward strand.
TTACCTATCCAGGTGTTACTTGCTTAGAATATTAACAAATATATCCATCTCATTTTTGTTACGCTGATGTATGGGGTTGATATCACATATTCAGCTGCCCAATCAAAAAATCAATATCAGATTTATGCACCAAATCCCTGATCATAATCAATGCAAAAAAGAATTTCAATTCGCCAGGTGTGACAGGCTTCCATTTTCTCATGCAGCTTTTGTCAATCAAGTCTGCCTCATTTACTCTCTGATCTGCATAAAGATTTGTTTGATCCATGATCAAATGCAAGAAAGCCTCATCAAAGAATAGCCTGAAATAGTCCATTGCCTTGATATTCTCCAGTTCTACATTTACTGTTCGAAATATTGTAGATATTTTTTCCAGCCAGCTTGTACACTGGACTCATATTTAACATGATTTTCTGGCTCAAAATCATTCATTGGTAATTCTAGTAACACTTTCCCAGCTCCAATATTCTGATATACTTAAAAACTTTCAAAATCACTGTCATCGTTGCTATCATCAGACAGTATCTGCTGAATTAAATCATCATCTGAAGATGAATCAATTTGGGAGTCAGCTATTTTGAGTTTTTCAAGTAGCACATGTTTTAACTAGCATTTGTAGAACTTCTTTACTAAATGCATGCTAAAACTATGATAGAATGTTTGTTCCAGAGCCCATGCAATGTACCAATCAAATTTAGTTTCACAGCCGTTCATATCAAGCTGAAGCACCAGGATGTGTAAACAGTTGCTTACCTGAATAGTGGCATATGCCACGACAAGCACTAAGGGACCTCCACCGACAGCACAACTTATGCTTCAAAAGCACTTTAAGGGTTAAACAAGACATCTTGCCGATGTTTTGCAGGCCAGAAAAAATCAGTGTGGGCAGTAAAAACTATAGCAGTGTTGCACACTGAATGTGTGATCACGGGTTTCATGCAACCTTTTGTCCTATGTCTCCTGAAATTGACACCTATGCACCCCCTGGGCGTGATTTTTCATCAGGAAATAATAGGAAATATGCCTTCTACTTTTCTTTAGTGTACATTCATCGCTGTCTATGCTGGTGCTTGCAATGGCCAAAGTCACTAAAGGCTATAAAAACTGTAGGATGGTAATTAATATCCATTTGAAAACAACATATTTGGCAATCAACACATTCCAAGTTTGTAGTACATGTAGTATGCCAAGTTGCAATTTGAAGTCTTAGATGGCCACTACTGTAACATATTTTCATATTGAAGGCACACCTACAGCAACAAAGATTTAATTTATTTTGAAGTAGAATTAATAACAAATGGGACTCAATTTAAGCAAAAACACAATTTGTCGATTAATCAATCAATTATTAATTTGAAAAGAAAGTAACTTTAAAAAAATGTGAATAATAATAATAATGGCTGGTAGATAATGAGCAAAGACTAAAGTTAAATGAGAGCAAGATCCAGAAAGATAATTCCATAGTGCAGCTCTTTTCTGGTGAACCATATAATCAAAATATGTTCATGTTTTCATGAGTTATCTGAACACTTGATAAAATGTTTACTACAATAATGTAAGTGTCCAAGGAAAAGATGTCAGTACAGTACAGGACAAAGTTGAGATGGCCAGGCTTTCAAAGCAAATAAGATTATCACATTGTTTTAACAGTACTAGTACTATCTACTATTTTCCTTTGTCCCTTTAAAATGTTGCATGTCCCTTAAATTTGAAGGACAGCAGACGCAGGGTCCCTGCCTTTGGGATCCTTGGTGCAACACTGTGCAGAGTATATCAGTACCACCATTTTTCTCTTTAAACCTATACTATTTAAAAGGTGAAATTTCTCATCGAAATGTTGAACAGAAAGTGAACGTTGATCTATAACTGTGTACAGAACAGTAACAGGAAATTTAAACTGCATATTGCTCCATATTATACAGACATATATGTACATGTATCTCGAAAATGACAAAAACAACAGCGCACATGCTATAAACTAAGCAAGAAGACCATAAAGAATGAATTTTTAAAAAACTGAAATTTCTAAAGTTTAACTTTCATATGTGCCTCAAATAAATATAGCAAATGAATGGAAATATATATCAAAATTTTATCAAAATCCATTAAGCAGTTGTCAAGATATTGCTATTAATTTCAAACACTGATATCATCAGTTTGGTCTGTGAGAGTCCCAATGAATATAATTGTGACGTTTATTTTTTGAAATGTTGAAAACAAAAAGCACAGAAAAACAAGTTGAACAAGGAATCAGTTTAGAGGGCTGTCAAATTTTTCCAACATACCCAGCGAACCTACTACTTTTCACTATGACATGATAACTATTAATGCTTCATTACACAAACTCATAATTTTTTCAAGATACTCCAAGATACTTCTAAAATGTGTACTTTCTAATATGAAATAAAAATTATATCTAAATTAGCTCTAAACTTGTTAACACTAAAAATTAAAATCTACCAAAAGTACAAGTTTCTTTCAACCAACTGACAACTTGTCTCATAACTAGAATGGATTAAGCAACGTCACATTATGGACTATTTCTGCTTTCACTGACAAAGAGCTTTCAATTACTGCAACCTCCTGTGCATCGGGGAAAGTCTGACTGTGGAGAAGAAATAGAGAAATTACCCCTTACAAAAGTGCTCAAAAGCAACATTTCAATAAATAACGTATTTTCAACATTTTATATCCAACAAGCAGTTTGTTTAACTTTAAATGTGCAAAACTTGACAAGGAAATTCTTAGCTTGCGGGGCACTTAATGTAAAGTTAGCTTTCATTTGTATCGATTTGTAAAAATCAATTATGAATTGGTACCTTAATTCTTTCATGATAAGCCCAATAAAAGCCTAAATTTTTTTAAAATAAGAATACTGTAAATGGCACATTATACGCCTATGCTTAATAGTCCTCTTTTGACACTAATATCAATAGACTTCTTCCTTACCCAAAGTGCAAGCCATCCACAAAGTTTGGTCCAGGTATGTAATGTATAACTAATGTGCATAAAACGATTTTTATTCTTTCAGTCACAGTGACCTTGACCTTTTATCCCAAATCAATAGGTTATCTTCTTATCCCAAACGCAGGCCATCCGCAAAGTGTTGTCCAGGTATGTGATGCTGCACTAATGTTATCATGTGGACATCAATTTTCTTCTTTAAGTCACAATGACCTTGACCTTTGACCTCGCAATCAATAGGGTTCTTCCAAAGAAGTAACAATAACAAGATTTTCAAGATGGCTGCTGAGGTGGCCATATTGGATGTCGGATCAGAACCATTTTCATTTAGGACCAACTAGACATTGTAAGAAGTCTTTCAGTGAAAACTCCATGTTGATATGACCATCCATTCAGGAGGACTAGCTATAACAAGATTTTCAAGTTGGCCACTGTGGCAGCCATATTAAAAATCCAAGTGGCATCATTTTCATTTAGGACCAACTAGACCATGGGATGAATGTGTGTAAAGTTTCATGGCAATACTCCCAAGTAGTTACGGAGTAGTAGCAATAAAATGTTTGCTAACGGACTGACGAACGATAGACTATAGACCATCCCATAAGTTCTTCTGGTCTATAACCAGTAGAGCTAACAATAGTAGTAGTAGTAATATTAATAATAATAATAATAATAATAATAATAATAATAATAATAATAAAGTATTTATTTCCAGAGGGTAACCTCTTTAGTTTACAAAATAAATTTCCCTTGAGACCCATTATTATATACAAATATTTTGAATTAAATGTACAAAAATGCAATAAAGCCAAGTTATTTACAATTTCATAAAAAAAGTTACATTGAAAGAGATGGAAAAGAAAAGATAATAGTAAGATATTGCAAGGAAAATAGAAAAGGTAACAAATTGGAGGAATGAAAGAATGTATTTAATAATCATACAGACGTTTTATAGTAATTTTCTTATTCTTTCATGAAAGCATTTAATGAGGGTGCTTCTTTCACATCTTTAGGTAAACTGTTCCAAATCAATGGGCCAGAATATGCAAAACTTTACTCAAGTAATTCTTTTTGTGTTTTTGTAATTTTTAATTTTTACTTGATGAAGATCATAATAAAGTTGAAATTGGATTTGTTCGCTGTGTAGTTTGACCAGGGTTTGGAGATATTGAGGACCTTCTTGATTTGAAATTTTGTACATAAATTTAAATTTTCTTATAAATATCATTTCTTTAACTGAGAGTATTCCTGCTGAAAGTATTCAAAGTAGTAATATTCACCTTGCATAATATTCAATGCTCATTTCTGGAGTCTGAAAAGTTTAGTCAAACAAGTTTAGCAAGTTTCACCATACCATATTACAATGATCAAAGTAGGGCTGAACATAATTTTTATAAAACCTAACCCTGTGAGAAATAGGGAGGAAGTATTTAATCTTGGATAGCAACCAGAGTGTAGAGGAGACATTTTTCATCACATGTCTAATGTATTCATTCCATATTATGTTGTTACCAACATGCACATCTAAAACCTTATCATGTGTGCCAACTTGCTGTGACATATTCTTGTAAGAAAGATCCCATTTTGCTTTCAGATCATCTTGATCTTCTCTCGACTGTTGTAATCAGAATCCTTTTAGCCTCTGATAAATGGCTGCGCAGTTGTGAAAAAAATGATTTTGGTCTTTTCTTCTGAAGCCAACCTCTTTATCTAAGATATAAGCAGTGTGATTATTCCATTTTCTTGTGCATTCTTTATACCTGAGCTGCCAAACTATAACCCCAGGTAATGGTATTAGATGCTGAGGGAAAGTCTCCATTGGCAGTGTAATTAATTTAAATCCAGTTGTTTCTACAATCTCTAAATTCAGAGTTCTTGCAACTGTATTAGACCAGCAGAACCAACCCTCACTACCCTCAATGACTTAGGGTATATACTCGCTTAGGCCAACAAAAAAATATTTGTTTCCAATCGGCAGACCATCCCTGTTTCCTTATCCACAATATGTAGCTATGTACATGCCATGCATTAGTCTGCACAATCTGTTACCCAGAATGCAAAATGCATGGACATCACTTTACCTATACAGTATGTGGACAGTGCCAACTTTCTGTGTTTCTTCCATGACAAGACCAGGATGCCAGCCTAGATCATTATCAGACAAAAATATGTTAGTAAATATCTGCCAAAATTTTGCAAAATGAGGATGGACTTATCATCGAGAATGGATTATCATTGGATAAATATGGTACAAGGTTAAACTCCAGGTCACTCGGCTCAAACTATACAACTAGAATAAATTCCATCAGATAGTCTATCACTGTCTCACATGCCAGTATAATGCACAACTCACACACTGCAACAGCAATAAACACTACCTACTCACTCTAAACCACAAAGTCCAAGAGCAATAAATACTGCCACAAGAGCTGTATACTATACAGTTAAAGACCATATTGACCTTAAGATGATTATAAGTCTTGATTTTATTACCAGACATATATATTTGGTGTCAATACCTCTGTCAATCATTCATAACTGGACAGTTTTCACAGCCAGGTATTTTAAAATACTGCTTCATTCAGCAAAATCCAAAACTCCATCTTTATTCTTAAAGCTATCAAGTTTAAGACTTGTATTTGGTAATCAAACAACTTCATATACATTGCATATACTTCTACCAAACTTTACTGGAACATGCCCTATGATAAATGTTATACCACTTAGAAACTGGCCCTATGATAAATGTTATACCACTTAGAAACATGCCCTATGATAAATGTTATACCACTTAGAAACATGCCCTATGATAAATGTTATACCACTTAGAAACATGCCCTATGATAAATGTTATACCACTTAGAAACATGCCCTATGATAAATGTTATACCACTTAGAAACATGCCCTATGATAAATGTTATTCCACTTACCAACAGGCCCAATGATAAATGTTATTCCACTTACAAACAGGCCCAATGATAAATGTTATTCCACTTACACACAGGCCCTATGATAAATGTTATTCCACTTACAAACAGGCCCAATGATAAATGTTATTCCACTTACAAACAGGCCCTATGATAAATGTTATATATGTACCACTTACACAGTGGTTCTATGATACACGTTATACTATTTAGACAGAGGCCCTATGATAAATATTATACCATTAAGAAACAGGTCCGATGATAAAAGTTATAAATGTACCACGTGCACACTGGCCCTACGATAAATGTAATACCACTCACAGACAGGCCCTATGATAAATGCTATACCACTAATGTATGGGGCCTATGACAAAGGCCCAATGATAAATGTTATTCCACTTACAAACAGGCCCAATGATAAATGTTCTACCACTTACACACAGGCCCTATGATTAATGTTCTACCACTTACAAACAGGCCCAATGATAAATGTTATTCCACTTACACACAGGCCCAATGATAAATGTTATTCCACTTACACACAGGCCCAATGATAAATGTTATTCCACTTACAAACAGGCCCAATGATAAATGTTATTCACTTACACACAGGCCCAATGATAAATGTTATTCCACTTACAAACAGGCCCAATGATAAATGTTATTCCATTTACAAACAGGCCCAATGATAAATGTTATTCCACTTACAAACAGGCCCAATGATAAATGTTATTCCACTTACACACAGACCCAATGATAAATGTTGTACCACTTACACACAGGCCCAATGATAAATGTTATTCCACTTACAAACAGGCCCAATGATAAATGTTATTCCACTTAGAAACAGGCCCAATGATAAATGTTATTCCACTTACAAACAGGCCCAATGATAAATGTTATTCCACTTACAAACAGGCCCAATGATAAATGTTATTCCACTTACAAACAGGCCCAATGATAAATGTTATTCCACTTACAAACAGGCCCAATGATAAATGTTATTCCACTTACAAACAGGCCCAATGATAAATGTTATTCCACTTACAAACAGGCCCTATGATAAATGTTGTACCACTTACACACAGGCCCTATGATAAATGTTCTACCACTTACACACAGGCCCTATGATAAATGTTCTACCACTTACACACAGGCCCATTGATAATGTTCTACCACTTACAAACAGGCCCTATGATAAATGTTATTCCACTTACAAACAGGCCCTATGATAAATGTTCTACCACTTACACACGGGCCCTATGATAAATGTTCTACCACTTACAAACAGGCCCTATGATAAATGTTCTACCACTTACAAACAGGCCCTATGATAAATGTTGTACCACTTACACACAGGCCCTATGATAAATGTTGTACCACTTGCACACAGGTCCTATGATAAATGTTATACTGCTTAGAAACAGGCCCCAATTATAAATGTTACAACACTTACACACAGGTACTGTGATAAATATAATAAAGCTCACAAACAGGCCCTATGATAAATGTTATACCACTTGCAAAAACTGGAGTACTAAATCCATACCCATGACACAGGGGATCAGAATGTGAGATTGGAAAAAAACTACAGAATTCACTTTTTTTTTAGTGGGGTACCAATTTTGTGGATTTCATGCTTGCTACAAACCATGAATTTTAAGACCCAAATGAATATTTCTATCCATGAAAACAGCAGGACCTATGCTGCAATCCATGAATTAAGTACCAAGAATCAAAGGTAATTTAAGCTCATGTCAGTACGCTGATACTGAAATGGGCTTTTATTTTACTTTTGACCCAAAATCAATAGACCACTTTCTTACCCACAGTGCAAGCCATCCACAAAGATTGGTAAAGGCATGTAGTGTAGAACAATATTATTGTGCGGAAACTATTTTTCTTCTTTGTCATAGTGACCTTGACCTTTGACCTGTTGACCCCAAAATCAATAGGCATCTTCCTTACCCCAAGTGCAAGCCATCCACAAATTTTGGTAGCTGTGGATGGTGAAGAAACAAAGAATTTGTGTGGGGCAGCAAAATTGGTGACAGATGGATGGACAGACAAATGGATGGATGGAAAACATCATAACACACAGTATATAAAACAATCCTTCAACTCCTGATTCCTCAAATGAACTTCAAAACAATCAGACAATTATCTGCAAAGGTAATTTTTTATTTAAGAGGTTAACAGCAAAGAGCATAGCTATGTGAACTCTGTTGCCTCCATAAAAATGGCATTTTTTCATTAAACCATGAAAATTTATACTCATCAAAATAAACAAATCCACAGAAATCTGCGAGATTTAAGTAAATTATGTGAGATCTGATTTTCTCAGATGTCATACTGTATTGATATAAAATGTAAACAATTTGTTCTTACGACTGACTTCTATTTTACCGTATATACTCGCGTATTAGCTAATACCAACTACAAACTGCATAGACCCAGATCTGCCATCACATAATGCGCTGGCAGATCTGGGTCTATGCAGTTTGTAAGGACTAATCAGTAGAACAAACTACACAGACCCTAATCTGCCAGCGCATTATGCAACGGCAGATCTGGGTCTATGTTGTTTGCATTTGAACATGGCTTATACGCGAGTATAGACGGTATTCGAGTAAGTAGCCGATTGTGTGGAATATATGTACAATTCAGTATTGCACTTTAAGGGAGTCCTGGGGACATTCTCCCATCCCAAACTGCCAGTGTCCCCCTAAATTTAACAAATCCCCACATCCTGATCATCATAGGGGAACAGATATACATAAAATGTTCGACTAACAGGTCAAACAAAATACAACACCGTACATGATCTACATGTTTATTCAAATGTTATCATGGTCAATGCTGAAATCTTGCTACAGTACTCCTTCATTATAATGCTGCTCATGGGATCCATATAACAAAAGTGTCTTATAGGCTGAAGCTGCCTTATATTATTGCCAGAACTTTCATACTGCAATACAACTGAATTATAAATTTTAGTTGTACATGTATACTATATAATAAAAATACTGGCACTATCCCTACCACAATATACTGATAAACCAGTTAAACCGCACTTGCCTACCTTATATAAAGGTATTCTATACATACAATTACTATCAAATAAGGCATTGTGAAAACTGTAATCTCGAAGAACAGGTGAGACACTTTTCTCAATTATTACACAGGCATCTTTCCAGGATCTATTCTAGAACTGAAAAGTTAGATAAGGGTAGGGGGTGGGGGAATTTCCCCCACCCTCCATTTGAAACAAGTGGGGGTGGGGGAATTTCCCCCCTTCATTTAAAATAAAGAGGGGGGGGGGATTTTCTGCATATAGGAGGAATTTAATGAAATAATATTAGGGCTTGAAAATATGATGCATCATATTTGCACATTCTGTTCATTTTTCAGCATGATTTTTGAGAAGTCAATATGAATCCTGCAACTGTGTATCCAAGAATAAACCCTGCTTTCCTAAAAACAAAATGTCAACATCGATATACAGGCTAAAGAGCAAATTAAAATGTATCTTTTTTCAAATCTGTGGATGCCACAAGAGAATGTGACAGTCTAAGCTTTTAAATGCCCCAAATATGGTGATCCTCCCTGAAACAACAAAAAGGTACTTGCATAACAGTCAACAGTGTTTTCATTAAAAGCTAGCAGCTAACTGAAAGTCACTACTAACTTGGATTTTTCTGATTTCATTCTGAATCTTATATTTCATGTCCGAAGTTTTTTTTCCTAGCCAACTATTCCAAACATTTGCTACCTGTTTGAAGCTTTAAAGAAACCAATGGTCCCCTACTCTATTTTTTAAATTGTCTCATCCTTGTACTTTTTTCTAAAGGTGACTTAGAATAATGCTCTGCATGCATACAAGCAATCTTGGCCCAGGAAGGTTCATGCTTTGTGACATATTTACTGTATAAACATTTTCTGAATATTGGAGTCATTTCTTCTGATCAAATGAGTTAAAATAGACAAATTCTGCAAGGAAGAGATTAATGATAATACCAACAAACAAAACTACAGTAGGACCCCGTTATAGCACGATGGTCGAGGTCCACAAAACGAGATCATGCTATGCCCGAACCGTACTATAACCGAACAAGACAAAACCAAGTCATTTAGCTGAAGAAAATTGGGGGGGGGGGGGGGGGGAAATTGTGGTCTGAAAACAACGTGCTTCATTGGCACCGTTACCATCTTAAATCAATGCATATTAAATGAGAAATACACATGCAATGAAAACAGAGATTGCACATATAATATTTAACTTTATTCAGAGAACCATGCATTGGTACATTTATATATACATGTCTAATGTATAGCATGAATAGTTAAAGGATCAACACGTGAACTCACCAACCGATCTCATGGCATGCGTAGGAGTGAGTCCATAATAATTCCATCGAAAATATGCACACAGAAGTATAATATTTAGTCACAGATCATTATGTGTCTGAATTCAATGCAAAAAAATAATTATAATCGATAAATCACGTAAGGAATGATGAAGCACATTTATAGTGTGTATGCACGTGTACGTCCCAAGGTCAATAAACGGTGTAAGTATAAATTTGATACTGCTATAATTTTATCTGCTACAAATTAGAATACTTTATTGTTTTTGGAAAAACTGATTAATTTTCAGCTGCTTCTTGCTGCTGTCACGTCTACTCTGCGCAAAGTCAACCATATTCCTCAACTGAAGAATTCGAATGTAGTCAACATCCTGAGTCTCAATCCATCATTTGCACACTCTAAGCCTTTGATTGCATCTATTGCTGATGGTGGTTGATCCTCAGGTGTGGTGTCATCACTGTCATCATCAGAAGCATCACAATCGGCAGCATCATCATTGGTTCTATTTACCGTTGCATTGTGAATAATTTCCGCATCAGAAATATGGTCTACAACTGAGCAGTCATTATCATACGTGAGCCATTCACGCACACTTTCACTTGACTGCATTAACATACCAAATGCCCTCTCAGTATCTGACACATCCTTCTCCGAAAATCCATCAAAAAAACTGTCGTCATCATGACTCACATCAGCGATGTTATCCTGGCTAATAGAAAATGCTGTCACCAGTCCTTTCTCCCAGCATTTCTCAATGCAGCTGGGCGTAATGGCATCCCAGGCTTTGCCCCCAAGGTACATGTACATAACCTCTTTCAAATTCAGACTCCGTAGTGTTGCCTGAACTGAAGTTTCATCCGAAACAATCTTTTTCACAAGTTCCCTTCAATAGTTCATTTTAAATACTGAAATTATCCCCTGGTCCAGCGGCTGAATCCTGGAAGTGGTATTTTTCGGGAGGAAGCTGACTTTTATCTTCCCATCGCTACTAACCAGGCTGTCTGCGTGTGGGTGGGCCGGACAGTTATCTAACAATAGCATTGCCTTCTGCTCCATCTTCACACTTCTCAGGTGGGATCGAACTGCTGGTACAAATTCATTGTGAAACCAGTTTTTAAACAATGTGGCTGTCATCCATGCATTTTTCGTTGCATCATATGAAAAAGGTAGAGATTTCATGTTGACACGATGAAAGCATCTTGGTGACTTGAATTTTCCAATACAGAGTGGTTTTAGCTTGTGAGGTCCCGTTTTATTAACACAAAATAGCAAAGTCAATCTCTCCTTTATTTTCTTAAACCCTTCATGTTTGTGTTTGTCTGTTTTCACAGCCAGGGTGGTGTCGGGCATAGTTTTATAACAAAACCCAGTTTCATCACAATTGTAAATCTGTTCTGGGGAATATCCACCTTCTTCTATTAATTCCCTCAGTTTGTCCAGATAGGTTATAGCGGCTTCAGAATCTGAAGAGCAGATTTCTCCCGAAACAGTCACTTTGCTAATTCCACGTCGTTTCTTAAAATGGTCTAGCCATCCACTACTAGCTTTAAAACTGGAATCTTCCCCATGTAAGTCCATGTGAAATTTTTCAGCTTGTGCTTTCATAATAGGACCCGATATAGGCACTCCTTCAGCCCTAGTCTGAACAAACCACTGATACAGGGCTGTATCAAGTTGAGTGTCTCCCGCTAGTCTGGCTTTCTTTCTCATCAATCCCTCACTTTCATGCAGATCCATCAGCACCACTCTTAATTTAGCTTCTTCCCTCTTCCATCCTCGGATGGTCGAGTCATGAATGCCTAAATCTTGAGCTAATTGCATTTGTTTAACACCGGACTTAATCCTGTCTATGGCTTCAAGCTTCTCTTTAACAGTAAAAGCTTTACGTTTTTGTGTACTGTTATCCATTGTAAATAACTAATAATTAAAACTCTGACACCTATTAGTTTGAACGACTACAGTAAGAATAATTTTTAATCAACAATGGGGTCATTTTTATAGGGAATGTACAATATTATTCACTGGTCAACTGATTGCATGGCGATTGTCTAACAACACCGCCAAGCCACGTGTGCGCGTTAGCGGCTTTCGTTTTTTGATGTTTCATAAATCATTGCCGCATGGTTTGAACAACCTTTAGCTTTGAGATTGACTTTGATGATCGTCAATGACTTAAATTAATTGATTTATACATTCAGGTGCGAATCTTTTATCAACCACCCCATTGTTTGGTGCTTGGCTGTGTTTGCAGTTGAATGAGCAAACATATGTCGGCTATTGTTTTAGCAACGATTGTACACAGAATGTACTGGAGACAAACACAAAGAAGACTTAATGACTTTATTGTTCATGTATCAGTAATAAGATTAACACTTATCAGCTTTAAAATGAGCTGACATCTTTCAAAAATAAACTAAGATCAAAGTGCAGTGATTGACTACTGACACATTTGAAATGAACATTCACAAATACATGTAGTAGTTTAAGAAATTGGCGAAATTACTGTAAAATTTTGGTAGCCATGCCACAATCGTATTATATCCGAATTCATACATGATCTCTTCCCCATAATGATAATGAATTTTTTACACATTATTTTTTGTACTTTGAAAAAAAAAATAAAAAATTTCATGTACGAAAAAATAGATTAAATTTCGGGAGCCATGCCACGATCGTGTTATATCCGAATTCATGCTATAACGAAGCGTGCTATAGCGGGGTCCTACTGTATCTCATACAGTACTTAAATGATGTCAACTCTGTAATTCTCTTCAAATATTAATTAACAAAACAAATTGCCAATTGGATATTCTGTTATGAATTACAACACTCAATTCATGGCTGCATTTATTAAAATTTTCATATTTCATACCTTGTATCCATACATCTGCTCAAATATACATGAACTGGACTTGGCATGGGAATATCCAAACAAATCCATTGGAAGATTGAACGAATATTGTGAAACCAATGACATCTTCTCAACTTCTGGAGCTCCAACACTGAGACTCCGGGCTCGCTTTTGCTTTATCTCGTACTTTTTCTGTTTCGACATGCACAGAGTGACCTGCTCTTTGTTTAAGACAGGATTGTCCAACTGCTTTTTTTTGTATCTACTCATGGTTAGCCTGTGATGGTACGCAGCAAAATCTGGCAATAACAATGGTCCACTATCCTATTTTCTAAAAAAATTTACATGCATTCATGCGATATTTTTTAAAATTTCAAATAACGTGCTGCATGCATACAAGCAATCTTGATCCAGGAAGGTGCATGCTCTGTGAGGTATTTATTGCATGAACATTTTCTGAATACTGGGGCCCTTTCTTCCTGTCCACACTAGTAGAAGTAGAGCCAATGGATATTAACCAAATCTGTATTGACAGGCCTGTAACAAATCATTTTGCCCCGAGGATATGTGAATTGTAATTGTGTTAACATGTGAGGAAGTGATATACAGGTGTGTGTGTGTATATATATATAACATAAAGGCCTAACAGGCATATAGGTACAAACAGGCAGATATATGTAGAAATTCACACCCTTCACCTGTGGAGTAATGGATCTGTCCTACAATTGCAACAGTATACAACAAACTTCAAACAGTGCTGTCACCTCTGCTATGTTAGCCTCAGCAGTTTTTTTGCCCCCCCCCCCATAATAATAATGGTACATTTTTTTAAACAAGAATACCATAAATGGCACTCTATACATCCACCCCATGTTAAAAAGTCCTCTATAGATAACTGAAATTTGTGAACAGAAACAATTTTTCTTCTTTCAGTCAGTGACTCTGATCTTTGACCTTCTGACCCCAAAATCAATAGGCTTCTAGCTTATAAAAAAGTACAAGTCATCCACACAGTTTGGTCCAGATCTGTGATGTAGAACTAATGTTATTGAATAGAAACCATTTTTCTTTTTACAGTCATGTTGCCTTGATTTGTCACCTAAAAATTAAACGGATTCTTCCGTATTACAAGTGCAAGCCATCCACAAAGTTTGGATCAGGTCACAGTCACCTTGCTCTTTAACCTTGACCCCAATAGCAACAGGCTTTTCCCTTACCCCAAGTGCAAGCCAGCTACAAAGTTAAATCTAGGTCTGTGAGGTAATACAAAAGTGACAATGAACTTTTCACCCAAAATCCATAGGCTTCTTCCTTACCTCAAGTACAAGCTATGCACACAGTCTGATAACTGTAGATGGTGGAGAAATCAAGTTCTTGTGTGGAAATCAGCTAAGGTAGTTCAACTGGTAGAGCATTAGACTCATAATCCAAGGGTCACAAGTTTGATACCCACCCAGGCCAGCTGCCTCAGCGTGTCCTTGATATCAGCACTTTCCTCAGCATGACATAGCCAACAATGTGTTAAAAGTGCCATTAAAACCAACAAACAATATTTACAAAAAAGTCTTTAACCTATAGTGACCTTGACCTTTAACCCCAAAATCAACAGGGTTCTTCCTTACCCCAAGTGCATGCCATCCACAAAGTTTGGTAACTGTTGATAGTGGAGAACTTAAGTCATGGTGCTGAAACCATTTTTCTTCTTTCAGTCACTGCAACCTTGACCTTTGACCTTTTGATCCCAAAATAGATACGAGTCTTCGTTACCACAAGTGCAAGCCATCCAGAAAGTTTGTTGACTGTAGACAACTCGAGTTATTGTGTGGAAACAATGTTTCTTCATTGCATCAGTGACCTTGATCTTTGACCTGTTGACCCCGAAATCAGTAGGGTTCTATTTTACCTCAAGTACAACCTCGAATGAGTCTGATAATTGTAAATCATGGAAAACTCAATGTGCAGAAACAAAACTGGTAACAGAACGATGGATGGAGAGACGTAACATAACAATCTGGGTGTAATTGGACAGACATGCACACAGATGCCAAAGTGAACGCTATGTAAAGCTTCTGCCAAGTTGGGGGCTATGTTGAGCTTCTGCTAAGTTGGGCTCGACAGAACTCAAATAACATCCAGAACAATCTACTAGGGTAGTATCAACTTTTCCTTTTCTTCCATAAAATGCTGTATAACAAAGCTGTAGATAAGCTGTGTATTTGTGTATTTTACACAGATAATTTGACTAAAAATGCATTGCAAAACTTTTAATGCCTACAAATTATGCAAAACAGTTTAATTTTAAGCATTTCTTCCAAAGTTGTCAGTGTATTGCTCCTGGCGTAAGCACAGTCCATGTTGTAAAGTGGTGTGTTTGATCAATACAAACAATACTACTGAATCAATTTCCACATGTTCCTTGCATGTTTGAAATGATACTTGATTACTGCCAAAACACTCAGTCAAACAGAGCTATATAATCAAATGCACTCTGAACTAGTCTTGGTCACTATGCCATTTAATGCATTCAAAAAGGCATGATTAACATCCTGATGATTAGGACTCAGTCCCGCAGCACAAATTTTGTGTTTTGCGTTGTTCACAAACTATCCCAAAAACATGTAAAAAAAAGCAATTAGTTTTAAATCTGAGAATAAAATACCCAATGTATTAAATTTTTATCTAGAGTTCTGTGTATAAGCTAACAAACTTGTTGGGCTATGTACTTGTTTTTCATTTTCTTCATGTTTAGAAAAAAAATAAATAAGCATTTGGACTGAATCTTGATTTTGTGAAGACAAGAAAAAGTATGAAAAACTTACAGAACACAAAATTCAGTATTTTATAAGGATCACTGTAGGATATGATGTCATTTTTTGGGTAAGTTACATATCCAACTGGAAAATTTGCAAATCAAAAACAATTTTATGACATTGTATGCTTTTATACAGCACATACATTTTTGACGTCATTTTGTAGTGGTATCCTTTAAATATAAACACTAGATTCATTTAAAAGCACTGACTTTAAAAATCACTCATATTTACGAAGACTAGGGCTGAGCAAAACCCAAAGCCTGACATCCCAGAATATTCATTTTAAAAGTTGGGCATGTAAAATTTTCCAAGTCGCTAGTCCTGAACAAGTGCTTTGTTCCTATTTTAAAAAAGTCGGACAAGTGCTTATTTTCATGCCACAATCACATTATCTACCTTTATCTGTCCATTTATGCTCTTCGGGTGTACTGAATGTTTGATTTTACCCCTCTCCATGTATTTATTTACATCTTTATATACCGGTGGTCATTGATAAGTGTTGCATATGTGCACATTCTATTACCGCTTTACTGCATATTGGGCTAAGCGACCAAAGAATCAAAAAACGTGAAACAAAATAAAGCCAGTATGATTAATTAGCAGTGTTTTAAACAGCTTCATTGCATTATGTTTACTCAAACTGGATCCTCATGAACGACGTACCGTTTGATTTTAATCCAGCGAGTCAATCCAATTAAATTAATGAAAGGCACTTTACCAACATTAGTGCCGGTTCCCTTTATGAACTGATTAAACGGCAGTGATCAATCTTTAATTTTGAATTGATTATACAGAGGATTAACTTCCATGTCTGATACTGCATTTAAAACAAAAAAAATGAGTGAATTACGCTAATTAAGGAGCTGTCTCTGTTCATAAGATGCATGTTATGATCACTTTATAAGTAGCTGTCAAGCAAGGTGATATTTACTATCTGGATAAAATGAGTTTACTAAATAATTATCGCAAGGAAGTTAATAAGGAAGATTCAGAGAAGGAATATTCATATGAAAGTGGAGGGGTAAAACGTAAGACTGCCACTGAGTGTGAGTTAACTGTTAGTCCAAAGAGATATAAGCTAGACTCTGTGGCAGCAAAAAATGTCAAATATGACACTACTAAGATACAAAGATATTTTCAGTCGCATTGGGTTGATAGTTATCCCTGGCTTGAAGTTAGAGTTGCTGACATTCCACAAGATGCCCTTTCAAACCTAAACAAGACTGAAATGAAATAAATGAGAGATCTCTTTAACACAGCATACAGCCGAGCCCATTACGGAAAACCATTTTCTGATATGGAAATGCTGCATGCACTCCAGGAGAAGTACAGTGTTGAAGTACAGTGTTGAAGTTGGTGCTAATTATAAGAACAGATTCAGGGCAAGAGATCATCGTTCTATCAATTGATCAAGTCTTGAGAGAAGTCCTGGAAAGTCTGAATTGCAGTAAATTCCTTTCCATTCTTGCTGATGGAAGTACTGACGCTACCATCTTGGAGCAAGAAATAGTGCATACAAGATACTTGGACAATGGAAAACTGAAAACCTCTGATGTAACAAAATGTATAATATACATGTTTTTGAAAAATTAAATTCTATTAAGAAATAAATGATGTACATGAAATTCGTTTGTTCTTTCTATGGCTTAAAGTGCATACATCTCGTCAAATCTTGACAAGTGATTTAAATTTTCAGACAAGTGAAAAGGTAGGTGGGACAAGTGAATTTTCTGAAAAAAGAATGTGCTCAGCCCTGGAGACTGAAATTAATTAAATTCTGTTAAAAAGAGATTAAGGTTTATATTCACTAACAAACAGAAAAAAATTATATACATCACTTAAACAGAGCATGTCAACTCCAGAATTCTCTTCCAGCATTAATTAACTACACATTGCAAAGTGGACATTCCATTAAGAAATACAATACAAAATCTGTGGCTGCATTTATCAAAATATCATTATTTCATACCTTATATCCATACATCTGATCATATGTGAACAGACTGGGCTTGGAATGGGAATATGTCAACAAATCCATCGGAAGACTGATTGAAGGCTGTGAAAGCAATGACATTTTATCAACTTCAAAAGTTTCAACACTGAGACTCCTGGCTCGCTTTTGCTTTATCTCAGACCCATTCTGTTTCAACATACGCAGAGTGACCTGCTCTGTGTTTGTGACAGGATTGTCCAATTGTTTGATTTTGTAACGATTCATGGCTAGTATGTGATTGGACCCGGCAAAATTAGTCAATCAGATACAGGATGAAAACATGCAAGTTATAGGTCTACTAGATAATCCACCTGATTAGAACCACTAGCCAAGAACTACCTTCAACTTTCCCTGCTAGGTACATTTAATTCCCCTTCCTACATATGGCGTATATACTATCATAACTGCCACCTTAATGAATTTAATAACTGTATGTACTTACTTAAAAGTCAAGTCCAACTGCAAACTGCACAGACCCATATCTGCCATCACATAATGTGCAGGCAGATCTGGGTATATGCAGTTTGTTAGGAGTAATCAGTAGAACAAATAACATAGACCCTGATCTGCCAGCACATTATGTGACAGCAGATCAGGGTCTATGTTGTTTTCAGTTGGACTCGACTTATAAGCAAGTATATATGGAATTCATTTATTTTATAACTTTCAAGCTTGCACAAAAAAATTTCAGTATTGAATCAAACATACAAAATGACAAACATCACAACTTTCAAGATAAACTAATACATATTTCTACTAAAAAGGGTATTTTTTGCACTTTATTTGAAAGAAGAATTTCAGGCCAAATAACCTTCCCTAGAGACTTAAAATAATTGAAATTTTGTTAACTTTTGCAATTAATTTGATGAAAATACACATTTAATTATGCACAAATCACCCTGATAGGTCTGTAAAATGATTCTGCCAATAGGTCTAGTTCACACTAAGAGACATTTTGCTGGAGACTTCCAAATGAAACACTATGGCTTGCACACCAACCAGGAAACTATTAACTTTTAAACAAGACCTGAGGGGAAGGAAAAGATCCACAGAGGATTTGCTCAACAGTCAGGTAAATATTATATATGACTGTACACCAGGGATTATTTTTAGGGTACTCTGGACCGCATAATGGACTCTTGTCCCAATTAAAAATATTTCAGACTCATGCAGCATTCCCAAGTTTACTACTTAACTCCTGAAAATGTAATTGACACTGGTTAATTTTTTGCCCCCAAAAGGATGACCTCTGGCCTAATTCCCAATCACCCAAGAAAAATCCCAGTATACTGTACTTTTAAAATATACATATAAATAAACTAATTGCAGATCATGTAAAATTACATCAGTTAGAAATGTAATCTTGTAAAATTTTATCAGCTTGAAAATTTGCTCAAGGTCATTATTTCCTGTTTTATCAAGTAGAAAGATAGGAACCTGATGAAATGAGACCACCACTATATATCATCACTGTAAGTAACTGATAACTGTAAGTAACTGATAACAGTAAGTATCTGATAACTGTAAGTAACTGATAACTGATAACTGCAAGTAACTGATAACTGTAACTATGGACTTGAAGCTTTCTGTAGGATTTTAAAAATGGAAGTCCAGGGAAACTTTTATCAAAACGAGTACCTTGGCTGGACTGATGCACTACATGTGTTTTGGCCAGGTTTAAAAAAGTCAGCCAATTTTCTGATCATAATGGGCCAAGCTCATAATAAAATTAGATATCATTTACGTTGTGTATTTTACACGTTATTTGCATGAGAAAAGAAAAAAAAAAAGTATCTTTCTGTAAAGATTCTCCACTTTGATGTATGGGAGAAGTCTACAATTTTATGTCCCCCACAACCATTATAGTCATCAGTATTTATGAAGTTTCCACTTTCAAACATTTTCTTGAGGCTATGATAATGTATGTCTTTTTTGGTTCTGCCATTTTGGAATCCGATTCTTCATCGGAAATTTCAGTTTCTGTTCGACTTTCATCTAAGCTTTTGTGGGTTTTACCGGCTTGTTCACTACAATAATTTTTTTCCCATTCACAATACTGGGGTAAAGAAATCAGTTATCCATCATTCCATATCTACCTCTCAGCAAAACTTTCTGATATACATTGGATTTGGAGAATGGGGAATTGATAGTCCTAGCATAGTGACCAGTGCAATTCAAAAAGATCGCTTGATGGATTTTGTTAATTTTCATAAAAACAAGCACTGACCAATTTGGACATAATAATAATTGGCTGGCATATCGCTATCAGATTAAAGGTAACAAAATGTGCCTTGTTCATTTTTTCTGCACCACTTTAGATGTATTAAATCTCTTTTTACTGGATTTGTAGTCTATTTTTTGCAAATCCAACAAAAGGCGCATCCTGGCTGGAACACTGCTCTACTGGTCGACATTTTTTTCCAAAAATCCATGATAAGACAGCTTCTTCTTTTTAACTGCTGAGTGCTGAAACCCTCTGATATTCATGAGCGATAACAAGATTTTCAAAATGGCCACCAAGGTGGTCATGATGGATATCAGATTGTCACATATTGGATGTCAGATCAGCACAATTTTCATTTAGGACCAACCAGACATCATAATTAGTCATTTAGTAAAACCCCATGTCGATATGACCATCTGTTCATGAGTAGAAGTAACAAGATTGTAAGATGACCACTGTGGCGGTCATTGTGGTTGTCTGAGTGGCACAATTTTCAATTAGGACCAACTAGACCTTGGAATGAATTTGTGTGAAGTTACATGGCAATCCTCCCAGTAATTTATGAATAGTGATAACAAACTTGCACTAACAGACAAAAGATGGACAACAGGCCATCCCCTTAGCCAGTGGTCCCCAACGCTGTGCCCACGGGCACCATGGCGCCCGCCTAGGTTTTTTGTGTGCCCACGGAAGAGGTTAAAATGAATAATAATTTTTAAACAATGGGTCAAGTTAATCGGTTGGTGCCCGCCACTCTCTCATAAACTCACAAATGTGCCAGTAGGCACAAAAAGGTTGGGGACCCCTGCCCTAAGCTCTACTGGTCATTGACCATTAGAGCTAATAAAATGAGGTTAGGCACACTATAAAAACCTATAAATGTCAATTTTTTTTAAACATTTACATCTCAATATTGAATAAAGACACAAGTGAATATGGTAGCTTTATGGATCATTTGTACAAGGTTCTATGGAACTTAAATGAATAAAAAAAAAGGTTGCTTAAGACAGGTGATTGCTTAATGGAGGTGACCTTTGCATTAGCGGGATTCTGGGAACTGATAGCAAAGTTTATATTTATCAGATGCACCATAATAAAACACAGACTGTGCTTACAGCTGCAGCAATATGCTGATAATGGGCTATATGCTTAAAATTAAATTGCTTTGCATAATACATTTAAAATTTCTTTATGCGTTTTTAATTAATTTGTGTAAAATATGCAAATACTCTGCTTATCTAGAGTCTGCTTATTCAAGTTTGCTTTTTTTCTCTGCTTTATCCAATTTTTTGTTTGTTTGGGAACAGTCAATATTTACTGAGAGGTGGGGGAACAGGGGGTCAAGGAATTGCAAATGCCATTATATAGAATATCAAACCTTGTCATGGGAACTATTATTAAAGTTACAGTTTATCCATCAGCTTACTGCTCATTTTCGTAATTGTGTTCGTGTTCCTACAAAAAAAACAGAACATTGGGAACAAGTTTGTTTGCATAATCATGAGGACACCTATTTCATTAACTTTAGAAAAACTCAGGCAAATGGTTACCATCTATGCTCGCTTATAAGTCAAGTCCAACTGCAAACTGCACAGACCTATATCAATGGTCACATAACGTGTCGGCAGTTCTGGGTCTATGCAGTTTGTTAGGAGTAATCAGTGCAACAAACAACATAGACTCTGATCAGGCAGTGCATAAGCAATAGCAAATCAGTCAATGCCGTCTGCAGTTGGACTTGTACGTGAGTATATACGGTATCTGCGCTTTAAATTAAGGATCGTTCAGACAATCTTCTTCTTCAGCTATTGATTCAAGTGTCAAGTCTAGATCATCATTATCACATGAGGGTGTTTACTTTTCTGTTTGCAACAACATCTTTGGACAGAAACCATGCTTCTCATCAACATAAATATTCCCTAATGAATCAATTGATCCTATTTTATGCTGTCCAGTACTAAAATCAGTATCAACCACACAATTCAATACATATCGAAAAGTTTTTTATATTAGGATCATATAAAATAGATACAAAATAAGTATTTTTCATGTATTTTTTCAAATTTTATAAACAACTAAAAAAAATGTTCTCAATGAATCAGTTGTGTAACCAGAGCACTTTTGTAGACCTCGCATTGAAGAGAAAGACCACAATGGTTTACACATCTGAAACAGGGTTTCTACCAAATGAAAGATTGATACATCAAATATTTAATTGATGAAAATATCTTCCCAGAATACATAATGTATTGTAAACAATTATTCATCACTTATTTCAGTATTATCAATGTGATACTGAGTGAAATATTTGGATCCACCCAATTCTTGACACCTCAGGTAACAAACACAAGCTTGTTCATTATAGTAATCACCAAGATTAAAACATCTGATTACAATCCCAAGAGTACTGACATTGGCAGATGCTATCTAGAAAGAAAGCACCTATAAATATTTCACTGGATAAAAGCTTGCCCAGTCAGGTGACCTCATGGTGAACTGCTCTTCTGGCAGATTTTTCAACTTGTCCTTGGCACCCTGGCAACAGATTCTTCTAGCACTATATGTGCAAGCCATTCAAAAAATTCAGGCATCGAACTTGCTCTTGCATAAAAGTTGTTCTGCAAAAACCATTTTTCTTCTTTCAGCCAGTGACAATGACCTTTGACAGTTGACATCCAATCAATAAGCATCTTTCTTACCCAACATTAAGTCATCCAAAGACTAAAGTGAAGTTACATGTTCAATTACTGACATTTTTATGCAGAAACCATTGTCTTCTTTCATTCATTGCGACCTTGACCTGTGACCTTTTGATTCTAAAATTGGTAGACTTCTTCCTTACCTTAGGTGCAATGTTATTGTACAGAAACCATTTTTCTTCTTTCAGTCAATGACCTTAACGATTAATTTTTTTTTACTCCAAAATCAATAGGCCTTTGCCTTACCAATATGCAAGCCATCTACAAAGTTTGGTCCAGGTCTGTGATGTAGAACTAATGTGAAAACATTTTTTCTTCTTTGTCAGTGACCTTGATCTCCGACATTTTTAACCCTAAATCGACGAACTTCTTCTTCATCCCAAATGCAAGCTATTCACAATGCTTGGTCCAGGTACATGATGTTGAACTAATGTTATTGTGCAGAAACCATTTCCCTTCTTTCAGTTGCAGTGAACTGGACCTTTGACCTTTTGACCTCAAATTGACAGACTTCTGCCATCACTCCAAGTGCAAACCATCGAATAGGTTTCGTAACTACAGATGTTGGAGAACTTGAGTTATTGTCCAGAAATAAAGTTGGTAACAGACAGTTGGGCAACAACAATATACCTCATGGCAGGCGTATAAAAACCATATGATCCATACATAAAATAACAAACAAACAAAAAAAAAATAACTAAAAATGCAGATACAGATAATTTTAATTTATCAAGCAATAAATACATTAAACTGATGCATAGAGAGGATAGCTGACTCGCTCTGGCAAAAACTGATTAGCAATATTTTGAAAATCAATAGAAAGCCTACAATCCACAATCTACTGGGCTCCTTGAAACTAAACCCCACCCATCACCACCAATAGACCCAGATCTGCCGTCACATAATGCGCATTCAGATCTGGATTGATGCAGTTTGTAAGGAGTAATCAATAGAACAAACAACATTGACCCTGATCTGCCAGCGCATTATGCAACAGCAGATCAGGGTCTATGTTGTTAGCATTTCGACCCAGATTATATGCGAGTATATACAGTAAGTTCCTTATATATTGTTCTACATTAGTTGTAAGTTCAAGTGTACCATGACTATCTTATGTCAAGCTCTAACTTGGACTCAACATATAAAAAAAAAACAGCTGCATTTTCTGGAAATACCGTCTTTACTCACGTATAAGCGGAGTCCAAATGCAAACAACATTGATCCTGATCTCCTGTCGTATAATGCGCCAGCAGATACTGTGTCTATGTTGATTGTTCTACTATTAAGCCCCTACAACCTGCATAGACCCAGATCTGCTGGCGCATTATGTGATGGCAGATCTGGGTCTATGCAGTTGGTATTGGCTTATACGCGAGTATATACGGTAGTTGCATCTGAATTAAATCACTGGAATTTTCTGTGCAAGTAACCTTACTGGAAATAGCTGAATCACACCTAACTGCTTTGTCATCTTTCTTTTTTTTTGTTTAGGCCGTTATGCTGCTTTCAACTGAATGTAACTGACATTTTTCACTGGTTAGCAAACTTCAGAAAAAAAATCAGAGAAAATAAAAATTACTTCTTAGTAATTACAATAGGATGCAATAACTGGCATTGGCTCAAATAGTGTTGTGATACCTGTGATGGTGTGCATATATATATATATATATATATATATATATATATATATATATATATATATATATATATATATATATATATATATATATATATATATATATATAATGATCGCATTTGCAACTAAAAATTCAGAATTAGCTTGTGGAAATTGTCAGCTGGTTGACCTTTGGCAACCTTCGGAATCATAATGTGGCAACTAGAAAATGACATAAAAAATATCTAATTACAAGTATATACCATGTATTACACTAAAAGCATTCGGCAGATTAATTTTATTTGCAGCATAATCCCATTTCAATTCTGAGAATGCTACACTAAGTCATCATCTTGATATGTGACTAGTCTGGCTTATGGCCTGTAAGTTACGGTCTAATACAGGACCCATGCAGTCAACATCTGATAATGGTACGGATCCAGACAAAAATTTAAAATTAATGTCAGTCCGTACCATAAAAGCAGATATGGACAAGGTGCTATATATAAAAACTATTATTAGAAGAAATTAAATGTTAAGGCCATTTATTAATGAATTTGAGGTCAGGCAATATGTAGAGAGAGAGAGAGATTTTAGAAATAGTGAATTTTAACAGCTGGCCTGAGGCTGAAGAAGATAATGATTGTTAACAGTTCTATCAGAAAGATAGGTATACCATTAAAAATAACTTTATGCTTTATTTAATTACTCTTTAATCTTAATTAACTAAAACCTTCACTTACTGTATTTTCCTACCACTGATTCCCTGCTCAAATGTTGCCTGGTCCCAATACCTAAGGCTACCAAATTAATAGGGCTTGGTGACTTCAATTTCACATGGACACTAAAATTTTCAAGTAGGACACCCTATGGTTAATAATGTTTGATATGTACTTGAGCACTGTATTATGTTATACACACACACACACACATATATATATATATATATATATATATATATATATATATATATATATATATATATATATATATATATATATATATATATATATATATAAAATAAAATGTAACAGAAAGAATGTGAAACCAACAATGTTTGTAAAATCAACAATTTATTTCTAGATAATTAAAATGAAAATTCAAAAGACACTTACAGTAACGTGAATTAAAATCCAAATAATCCAATAATCCTAAGTGTCCTAATCACAAGTCCTAAATATAGAATGTTCCGAATGAATGACTGTATCCTTGAATGTGCTGATATGCCAATAGTCTTTAATGTCCTGATGTGCCAATAATCTTTAATGTGCTGCTATGCCAAAATGAAGTACTCCAGAATATCTTTGAATAAGTTCATATAAATCCCAAAATCATCAATTAAAAATCCAAAATCCAAAAGTCTATGAGCACTTTTATAATCCAATGAATATTTTAAATAATTCCTCTCTCTGAATTTGGAATGATTTTTCACAACTGTAATGGCTCTTCAAAGACTGATGTTAAGGTCGAAACTGAAAAACTTTCCACTAAACATAGTTTATATAAAGATAGGTCACATGACGTGATAAAGACCAGTATTCTTCTCTATGTATTGTTAATCACAATGCCTCCAAAAATGAAGAAATACTACTATTAAATTTGCTATTTCATAAGCCGTCATGTCTGTATGATAACTGTTTTATTTTAAAAATAAAAACTACAAATCTAGCTTCAGTTTCAATATTTTATCGTTTCAATTTTAAGCAGTATATAAAAGTCAAAACTGTCAAAGTTAAACATTTTTACAAGGTAGATTCAAATTATGGTGAAGTCTGTGGAGTTACTTAAATTTAATAAACTTTTAAAGGATAGCAATGTAACCTTTCTTGTCAGAAGTACAAGGCTTGAAATTAATGCTATCAGTGAATTTGCAGATGGATCATTAGAATCTTGGCCCTCACAAATCTAATGGATCTGTACAAATTTCCACTGGTCGCTATTGTAAGTTACATGTAGCAAGTGGACTTGTGATGGATGTATCTAATAAAGCAGGTGATAGCATGTTCTTTCATGGTTAATTGATCTGTTTATTAGAATGAAGTATTGAAAGCATTAAATTTGCTTAAAAGTAGCAAATCACCTAGTGAAGATAGACTTCCTGGAGAATGTTTCAAGTGTAAAAAAGATATCATAGTACGTTTTATTCAACATCTCTCTTTAACTCTATTTTCTACAATGGTACCTTTCCTTATAGATGGAGAAAGGGTTCAATTATACCACTCTTTAAGAAAGGCAACCCCTTTGATGAAAACAATTAGAGAGAAATAACTTCACTAGATACTTGCAGTAAATTATTTAGTAGAATTTTAAATGAAAGATTTAATACCTGGGCCAACAACTATGATAAGATACCTGAAGGACAGGCGGGATTCCAAGTTTGCTATTCGACAGTAGATAATATTTTTATATTGCAATCTGTGGTACAGAAATATCTTTAGAAAAAGAGGAAGATTCTATTGCTTATATGTCAATTTTAAAAAGGCATTTGATTCAGTGGATAGAGAGAGGCTATGGTATGCATTATTACAAAATGGTATGCATGGTAGGATGCTGGATATTTTTAAAAAATATATATTCAGGTATTAAATCAGCCATAAAGACTTCTCAAGATCAACTAAGTGAATATTTTGAATGTAAGCTTGAAGTGACACAGGTTGTATATTAAGTCCTTGTTTTTAAATGATTTATTACCAATAATTAATGAAAATGGTGGAAATGGAATCTTTGTTGACAATGAATTACAAAATATGATTCTGTTACTTTATGCTGATGACTTGTGTATTTCTGCGGATACTGTTTTAGAATTACAAAGAAAGATAGACACACTGGAACTCTTTTGTGCAAAATGGGGTCTTAATGTAAACATGGATAAGACAAATGGTAGACTTAAGAAGTCTAAAAAGTGAAATTATTGTAAAGAGAGTATCCAAATTTTAACTTTTTACAACTATTTGGGAATAATGTTTCCTAGCAGATTGAATTTGTCAAAAGCAATTGAAAGACTTATTATACAAGCCAATAAAGCTTTGATTCCAGTCAAGAAATTAATAAGAAAACTCGGATCTACATCACGGAACATTGTGTTCAAATTTTTTGATGTTCGTATTAAGCCCATTCTCCTCTATTCATGAGAGATTTGGGGATACAATAGAAAATCTATAGAAAAATTCCATCAACCAGGGCTGAGCAAATTTTTTTTTCATCCACTAGTCCAGGACAAGTGGTTTCAGAAAATTCACTTGTCCCACCTTACTTTTCACTTGTCCCACCTTACTTTTCACTCGTCCCACCTTACTCTTCACTTGTCCCACCTTACTTTTCACTTGTCCCAAAATGGTAATCACTTGCAGAGATTTGATGAGATGTATGTACTTAATCCATAGAAAAAACAAACGAAATAATATACAACATAATTATTTCTTTAAAAAATTTAATTTTTAAAAAACATTGGCTGTTATAAATTTGGCTTCTTCATGTTCATGTATATATGTTTTAGCTGATGGATTTGAAAAAATGTCCATGTATATGTCTGCCACCTGCACCAGCACTAAGCCAGCAGTTGATAGCTGTGTCTGGGTTAAAGTCCTCAATATATTGTGCTGCACAGGCCTTGTGGGGTCCAGACATGTCATGAGACTTGATTGGTTCAATCCTGAATTTGTCAGTTCCAATGACAAATACACTGGGTGAATTTCCAACCTGTGCCAGTTTGGGATATTGTTTGTAATAACTGAAAAAACATCTTTCCTTCCGAGTCAATACATTCAAGCCAGGGATAACAGTCACCCCAATGCGGCTGAAAATTCTCTTAGTAGTGTCATATTTGACATTTTTTGCCACCACGGATTCTTGCTCATGTCTCTTTGGAGAAATAGCTACCGAACACTCAGTAGCAGTCTTACGTTTTATCCCTCCACTTTCACAAAAATTTTCCTTCTCCGAATCGCAATTATTACCTTCCTTGTGAAAATAATTGAACAAACTCATTTTATCCACAGAGTAACTATCAGCTTGCTTGACAACTACTTCTAAAGTGATCATAACATACATTTTCTCTTTTAAATACGAACAGAGACAGCTCATTAATTAGCGTAATTGTTTCGCTTCAAATGCAATATCGCACATGGAAGCTAATCATCTGTAAAATCAATTAAAAATTAAAGAATCATTACTGTCATTTAATCAGTTCATAAAGGAAACCAACACTGATGTTGGTAAAGTACCTTTCATTAATTTAATTACACTGACTCGCTGGATTAAAATCATAGTGAGCCGCTTGTGAGGATCTGGCTTGAGTAAACACAATGCAACAAAGCCGCTTAAAACACTGCTAACTGATCATACTGGCTTTCTTTTGTTTGACATGTTTTGATTTGCCGATAATTTGGTTGCTTAGCCCAATATGCAGTCAAGCGGTAACAGAACGTGCGCATATGCAACAATTATCACAGACCACATTTATGTGTTATACAGAATGTAAAAATGTATACATGAAGAGGGGTAGAATCAAGTATTCAGTACGCCCGGAGGGCATGATTGGCCAAATAAAGATAATATATAGTGATTAAAGCACGAAAATAAGGACTTGCCCGACTTTTTTATAAAGCACTTGTCCCGGACTAGCAACTTGGAAAATCTTACTTGCCCGACTTTGAAAATGAATAGTCTGGGATGTCAGGCTATGGGATTTGCTCAACCCTGATCAACAGTTCTGTAAATTTTATTTGTCTCTTGGAAGACAATCTTAAAACATCGAAGCTCTTGGTGAATGTGGATGTTATAATATGTATGTTGACTATTACATTAGATGTATAAAATATTGGTGTAAATTGTTTCATATACCTATTTATTGATATCCCAGGAAACGCTACATGATGTTAAAGGCACTGGATGATAGCAAAAGAATAACTTGGGCAGCTTATATTAGACAGCAACTCCGTAAATATGGGTTTGGTTTTGTGTGGATATCACAGGATATTGGCGATCTTGATTTATTTATTGTGCAATTTAAACAACGGTTAATGGATTGTAACTTACAAGAATGGCACGAAAAAGTAAATGGATCAACCCCTTTAAAGAATTATAGGAATTATAAAAGTCTTATAGAATTGAAAAATACTTATATGTGGTTGAAAATAATGAAACAAGATAGTTATCAGGGCTGAGCAAATCCCATAGCCTGTTGTCCCAGACTGTTCATTTTCGAAGTTGGGCAAGTAAAAATTTCACAATCACTAGTCCGGGACAAGTGCTTTCTTCCTATTTTAAAAAAGTCGGGAAGTGCTTATTTTCATGCCATAATCACATTATCTACCTTTATCTGACCATTCATGCCATCCAGGCATACTGAATGCTTGATTTTAACACTCCCAATGTATTTATTTACATCCTATATCACACCTACCGGTGGTCATTGATAACTGTTGCATGTACACACATTCTATATTACCACTTAACTGCATATTGGGCTGAGCGACCAGAGTATTGGACAATCAAAACACTTGAATCAAATTAAAGATGGTATCACTAATTAACAGTGTTTTAAACGACTTCATTGTATTGAGTTTACTCAAACCAGATCCTCAAGAATGATGCACCCTTTGATTTTAATTAAGCAGTTCAATCCAATTAAAATAATGAAAGGCACTTTAATGACATTAGTGTCAGTTCCATTTATGAACTGATTAAATGCCAATGATGATTCTTTCATTAAGGAGCTGTCTCTGTTCATATCTAAAGGACAAAATGTAGGTTACGATCACTTTATAAGTAGCTGTCAAGCAAGGTGATATTTACTATGTGGATAAAATGAGTTTACTCAATTATTTTTGCAAGAAAGTTAATAAGAATGATTTGGAAAAGGAAAATTCATGTGAAAGTGGAGTGGTAAAACGTAAGACTGTCACTGAGTGTGAGGTAACTGTTTGTCCTAATAGATATAAGCCAGACCCTGTGACAGAAAAATGTCAAATATGACACTACTAAGATACAAAGATATTTTCAGTCGCATTGGGTTGACAGTTATCCCTGGCTTGAATTCACTGAATTCGAAGGAAAAATGTTTTATAGTTATTGACAAATTCAGGATTGAATCAATCAAGTCTCATAATGGTTCTGGACCTCACACGGCCTGTGCAGCACACTAGTGTATATGCATGACACTAGAAAGCGAGTGCAGAAAATCCCAAAAGTTGGAGTTGCTGATGCATCACTAGCAGAGGCTCATAACTAAATGAGACCAAAATGAAATAAATGAGAGCTCTCTTTAACATGAATATGAAAATGCTGTTTGCAATCCAGGAGAAGAACTGTGTTCAACTTGGTGTTAATTATAAGAACAGATTATCGGCAAAATAATTTGTTCTATCAATTGATCAAGTCTTCAGAGAAATTTTTCTGAAAGTCTGAAGTCCAGTAAATTCCTTTCCATTCTTGCTGATGGAAGTATTGACGCTACTGTATCGGAGCAAGAAAAAGGGCATATAAGATACAATGGAGAACTGAAAACCTCAGATGTAACAAAATGTATAACATATATGTTTTTGAAAAATTAAATTCTTTTACATTATTTCGTTTGTTCTTTCTATGGCTTAAAGTGCATACATCTCATCAAATCTTGATAAGTGATTTAAATTTTGGGACAGAAGAAAAGGTAGGTGGGAAAAGTGAATTTCTGAAACAACAAGTGGATGAAACAAAAATTTGCTCAGCCCTGGTTATAAACTCTCATTAGGTTAGGAGAACTTCCTATTCATATAGTTACTGGAAGACACACAAATTTTGATAGGGCACATAGAGTAGATTATTTATGTGACAGCGGGGAAATTGAAGATGAATTCCATTTTTTATTAAAATGCCCAAAATACTCACAATTAAGATTTAATTTTCTTCCAAAGTACTATTACGACCACCCACCTTATGAAATATTTTGCAATTTACTTTGTAATAAATCTGACGAGGTAATCAGAAAAATAGCATAATTTACATATTTCGGTTTAAGCTGAGGAAAAATACTTTACAAATTGTGTAATTATGCATATATTCTGTCATATGTATGTGATTATATGACTTACCACCATACTGTAGACTTAGAAAATACCAATGTGTGTCCACCTCAAGTATATATTTTCTTCATTGTATGATTTTGTACTTGGGCCAATGGCCTTATACAAAAAACAATAAAGTTCTTTATCGTATTATGATCTGTTTACTGTGTTAATTGAGTACCTGCCATGACAATGCATTTAATTACGTTCAACGAATGAACAATGGTGGAAATGGCCATGTGTTCTTCCATGCATCAAGCAAATAAGTGCAATATTATCAATAGAAAACCTCAATATAAGGTGACATCACATATAAGGCAATCCAGTTTTATGGCTCACATGAACAACATAATTTCATCCAAAATGTTAATTATATGGGGGAATAAGTAAATAAGATAACTTATATACAGGAAAGAAAACTACAAACATATTGATATTTTTAAATCTTCAAATGAGAGTAATATGTATATACATAAGCAAAATTACATAATGATTCATCATACATTGTATCTGTTAATAATGAATATGTGCAAAACAGGTGATGCTGATCCCATTTTCACTAAAAATGTATTTTGATACATGTCAACAGCCATCTAAGCAAGTGTCAGTCAAGTTGCTAGGTATTATAATTACAGCACAAGATATTTCATTTTTCTGATGCTCAAGTTGAGAAAAAGACTATTTGGTTATTTCATTACACATTTAAATAATTTTAAAAATTACAAGAACCATGTGCTGCATCTTTGAAACCTATTTACATCACAAATTACTATAGAGACACATGGGTTAATTACGATGGTTTACTATAATTTCTTTCCACAAAAAACACCTGGTAAACAGTTCAGGGATAAAACCAAATCTGTAAATATGTTAAACTTTTACTGACATCTGCTGCCACAAATCAGCATCAAAATAAATTTAGTCTAATGGCATTCCTACACAAGTCCAAACAAAGGGATAGCCTATAGTCACCAGAAGTTCATCTGAAATAATGAAGAGTGCATTAGTAACAGAGGTAATTACATAATAGGAAAAACCTATAGACCACCTCCATCACATCCCAAAAGTTTCTATCTTTAACAGTACAGGAGGAGTTGTATGACATTACTTGTGCAAGCAAAGCATCCATGTCTGGATGAGCATGATAGTAGATAGTATAATCCCCACCTATTCTTCGAATAATAATCCAAGTGTCTAGTAAAAAAGAAACTACAGATCTTACATTGGAAGACCAAAAATTGTTGATGTTTACATCAATGGAGTCTGGGCTGAGCTCTGCATATCCATGTATTTTTTTTTTAAATTATAACCAGTTATTTTTTTTAAAATTATAACCAGTTATAAACTAGGGTTAATTTTGTTGCTTGCCATGACAAATGTCCAGGCCTTTTTATCAACACACTCTTATAAATGGGCTAGGATATTACTGGTATGATACAGTCTATCCATCCATGCATATGTACATGTGTAATTTTCTTGAACTCCTCCTACACTCGACACATGTAACTAAGAGTCAATGAGAGTCATATGAAAGTATATTGTGCCAACATTTTTTTTAATTGTGATCGTGCCCCCACCCCGCTGGGACTTTGGGTAATTTTACATGAACTGCAAACATTCCAGAGTTGTCTCACATGTCTATAAATTAGCATGTGTGATCAACGACTCGAATGTCAACACGTGTAAGACTGAGAAACCCCATAATTAATAATTTATGCGCATGATATTATATGTGAACGGGATAAATGGTCGTTCTGTGTTTTCAAAGCTTCAGATCAAAGGTTAACCTATGTTGTGATCAATGACAGAAAGAGGGCGAGTCCTTAAAACCAAATGTAAACATTGGTATACAAACATCAAGGTTGGTACATTGTGCAGTAAGCTGTGTTCCAGAAATGGATATGAATTAAGCCATTAAATTATTAAAGACAAAACATGAACAATGTTTAAAGAATACTTGTTGATAAAGTACGACACCCCCGTTCCGTGCCCGCTTCGGCTGCTGAGCCGGTAGTTCATTCTCTTCCTGATCCCGACATAAGTTTAACGTCTCGAAAAGGGTTGTATTTTCGAAAAAATTTCTATCGATGACATTTATAAGCACACTTACCCACAGCTCCGCTCCCCAGCTCATGGCTGCAATACTCAGTGTCAATCCTTGGGTCCGTAAAATTCACATAATAACCATGCACTTATTAGTCAACTTCTGCACCTTTATGATTACAAATCCATAATGGCTGTTGTACATCTCGTTCAAATCTCGTACAAATGCGAAGAAGCAATATTTTCATTACAAAGGTTCAATTGTTCTTAAAAATTAACAAAAGAAAACCAAAAAATCACGCTCTATTTTGAAAATAGACTCATGCAATAGTTTTGATGGAGTATAAAAACTGAAAAGTATACATTATTAATTCAAGGGAAGTAACCACGATTAATAATTAGTCATCAAATCACGCAGTTGTACACATTTGGCAGGATGTGTCAACGCGTTCCATTGTACACTAGTTATGTAATGCCTCTCCATAAAGTTAGAGATACACAGATGCTCAAGTTGCCTGAAAAACAAATTTTGTTTACATATTATAAATGTATTTGTTATCACCTCTTGACCTAAATGTTGCCATCCGTTCTTAGAAACGATAAAAGAATAAAGGATGGCAAAGGAAACAGAAAGTAAGAAAGTAAGAGACATTCGTACAATATTAATCATGTTTGCAACATAATTTAATACGAAGTGACCATACAAAATACTAGCTTACATATATATAAAAAGTGAACATGATAGAATTATTTAACAAGAGGCTCAAGTGTGTCTGAGAGCGCTAAACCTCGACATCTGGCTAATAGACGACTGTTCTAACATTTACGGGACCTACCATTTAAGGGGGGTGGGGTGGTGAGGTAGGCTCATATCCTCAATATATCCAGTGAGTTTTATTTTGAGCAAAGTCAGTGCATATCAGTGAAATAATTCTCAACTCGAATGATAAGTAATCAATTTGTTTTATCAGTTAACCTTCTTCTGTCTATAAATGAATACAGGGTAAGTAACCAATTATATTGACTCTTGAGAATCACAGATTTGAAGTTACAGAGTTCTTTCCCTTGTCACAATAAAATTTAAATAATTGCAACCCAGATTTGTAAAAAATGAAGTTTAGAATACAAGATGCTTACATTTCAAAAGATCAGTTCATAAAAATGAGCAAAATAACGCATCTTGTGGACTAAAATGAATAATTCATAATTTATAATTGAAGAAAAATGTATAAAATATAAATAAAACAAGTAACACTCTAAATCAATAAAATAATTAGCAATAAGATTAGTTTCTAACACCAATTAATCCTTCCAATTTTGAAACACTATTATAATGATGTGTTGTGAAAGGTGAGTGGATGAAGAGAACTCGAAGAAACATTTGATTAGAAACACTGATGTTAGAGAAGATGTCACATCGGAGTCTTGCATAAACTATGTGCAATGTTGTAATTAAAGATCAGATTTGTTTACGCAATGATAGATATTTTTAAGCAATTGTGTTTTATTCTAATTTTGATTTTACTCCAATAAAAAATTGTTTTAAAAAAATTGTTTCAGTTTATACCTTTATTTGTTGAGAAATATTTCTGTACAAAATCTACCATGTTTGAAACTCTTAAATATTTGGAGTCATGTTTGATATACTTGGTTAAATATACTTTGACAGTTGCTCATATTGCCCTGTTACAGTGTCTGAAACATTTATCATTTATATATTATCACATGCATTGTGCATTTGATGGTATTTTATATACTTAATGCCATGCCATACAAATTATCTGAAATTTATATTTTGTATCTTTAGTTTTTAATTTATAAAATACCCCAATATGATTTTATCCTGAAACATCGAAATTTAACTAGCAAGAGTAAAGAAATCCATGGCCTTAAAAAAAAACCTGTGAATTATAATTTCAATTCAGGTGAAAGCCATATTACTCAATAGACCACAAAGTAAAACTTTGTATGTAAACCTAAATTTTAAAGATCTTTGATGACTTTACTTATAAGCAAGAAACTGTGCATATTAATTATGCCTTTATTTTTGAAAAGAATTTTTATCAGACTATAGTAAAATAGTTAAAAATCAACATGATCTAAAGTTTGGGAGATATTTGAGTTCTTACAATACTGCATAAGCCTGCTTAGCAAAATGACCAACTGTTAAATATGTGAGCAATATCAGGTCTATTAGGGCATTATCATTTGTCCAATATTGAAAGGCCTTTATGCCAGAATACTGTCTGTCATAGTTGGTCAAATTCAGTTTAGCATTTTTTTTTTATAGATAAAGTTGTCTAAATGCTTCTCTATTTATAGTAACAACAGAACTATTTGATGGCAAAATGGCATAATTTTGTATAAATCTGAAAGCTATGATGCATTCTGCCACATTTGGTCAAATTCTGATTTTAATTAATTTTTTTAATTTTTAGTAAAAGCATCATTTGATGGCAAAATGGCATCATTTGTATAAATCTGAAAGACTGTTTAGTGGTTTTTGAGAAGAAATTGTTTAAAGGATTTTCTGTTTGGAGCAATTGTGGCAATATTTGATGATGAATTGGCATAATTTCTAAAAGTTTGAAAGCCCTTCATGTCAGGATGCTTCCTGTCAAAGTTTGTCCAATTCGTCTGAGTAGTTTCTGAGAGGAACTCGTTGAAAGGATTTTCTGTTTTTCATAATGGCAACCATATTTGATGCAAATTGGCCACATTTGGACAAACTTCAAAGCCCTTCCTGTCAGAATGCTTTCTGTGACATTTGATCAAATTCTCTTGAGCAGTACATGTATTTAACAAAAAGTAATTTAAACCTTTTTCTATTTTTAGTACCAGTGGCCATATCTGTTTGTGGACCAGCATCATTTATACAACTTGAGTGCCCTTCATTCCAGGATGGACTCTGCAAGTTTTGGTTGAAATTTGTGCAGCGTTTTTTTTTTTTCTTCAAATAGCAAATGTTGAAATAAGCATGAACATAAAGAATAGTTATGTACATCTCTGCTAGCGAGCATCTTTCTGACAACTTTTGTCCTAAAACGTTTAGGGGTTCATCATAGTTTAATAGCATTGTTTTTGCAACCTATCCTATTTTGCAACAAAAATGAGCATTAATAGCAAAATAAATTATGAATATATAAATAAGAAAACAAATATTTTGTAAGACAAGCACAAGAAATGTATCTCTGAAAAAATTAAAAGGTACATTTATCCGAACATTGTTGCTAAATTTCTCTTACTTTTCTGCATATTGTACTTTATTCAGAAAAATCTGCAGCTAAAACTTGTGAACTAATTGTCTTGCCCACAAAACTGTCCGAGTAGTTAAATTAAAAGAACATATTGACCTTAAAACTTGATATATTAGTGACAGGTGCATTGCAAAGGGTACCACTCACTACAATTTGCTTAGCAGGGTCTTAAACGGAAGAACTGGTGTTTGGAAATTAAAGTTAAAAAATTGGGCATTTGGAGGCCATAACTCCTGTAATGATAATGTGGAATGCTGGAAATGAAATTCATGCAAAGTCTCATCAAAATAAAGCTACATGCCAAATCTGGTTGAAATACAGTAATCTTTGGTCAAGTAACGCTGGATAAAATTCATGAGGATGGACAATCAGGGGCCATAACTCTTTAAATGTTGATATAGAATGCTGGAAATTAAACTCATTCTAGGTCTCTATAATATAGAGCTGCATGCAAAATGTTGTTGAAATCCAACAATCCTTAATGCTCTGGAAATCATAGTGAGAAGGACATACAATCAGGGGCCATTACTCTTGTACATAATGTCATGGAATGCTACAAATTAAACTTATTTTCAAGGTCTTATCAGTATAAAGATGCATGCTAAATTTTGTTGAAATCCAAGAATCCTTTTTAAATTCTTGCTGCAGAAACCAAAGTTAGGAGGATTGGAAATCAGGGGCAATAACTTCTCTAAATGATGTTATGGAATGCTGGAAATCAAATTCATTCGGGGTCCCATCAATATAATGATGGTATGCAGCTCTATATTGAAGAGACCTTGAAAGAGTTTGATTTCCAATGTTCCATGACATTCATTTACAGGAGTTATGGCCCGATTGCTCGTCCGCCTGAATTTGGTTTCTGAATCATAACTTTTGCAAGAATTGTTGAATTTCTACCAAATTTAATATGTGGTTTTATATTGATGAGACTTTTAGTGTGTTTGATGTCCAGTGTTCAATGACATCCTGACTTTGGTTTCCATGGCATATGTTTGTCGGATTTTAACCAAATATGATATGCAGCTTTGTATTGATGAGACCTTAAATAACTTTAAGTTCCAGTATTCCACGACAGCATTTATGGAAGTTGTACTCCCCAGATTGTCCGTCCTCCTGACTTTTGCTTCTGCCGCATTACTTGACAAATGATTGTTGGATTTCAACCAAATTTGGCATGAGCTTTATATTGATGGGACCCAATCTATGGCTAATCATTCAAAACTGTTTAGTTCTACTGTATGAGTTTGCAAAATATCTCAGAAATGTCTTTCTTTCCCTATTAAACAAGTTTCCATAAGGAACCTGAGAAATAAAGAAAATATGGTTTTTCTAACCCTTATTTTCCATTGACTTTAAGCCTGATGTTGATTGTCATACCTTCTGTGTGCTATTATTGCAATGGTGTAAACCAGTGGCCAGCTGATTTGTTCCAAAGTTGTTCTAAGACCAAGGTAATAATTAGACTCTGTTTATGTCATGTTTAATAATGCTATGCGTACGCATAGTTGACTGGAAATTACCGACCAACTGGTCTCAGTGGCCTGAACCTTTTGGTAAAGGTATGTGGTATTGAACTGTGCTGAAACTATATTTTCTTATTAGACTTACCATAACTGTGATATTTGACCTTTAGACCCCCGACTCTAATAGGTTTTCTTATTACCTAAAGTGCAAGTCATCCACAAAGTCAAGGAATTAACTCTGGCAGCAATGAGTTGGACTTCATGGGCTTTAATTTTCATGAAAAACAGGTCCCTATTGGTAAGGGACTGCCACCTAGAAATGGTGGAAGCTGAAATATCAGTTGAACCTTTAATGGGGAAGACGAGACACTTCCTACCCTTCTTTCTTCCTTTAGAGGCTGCCAAATAAAAACGTAAAGCCCAAACTGGACACAAAAGTCTATCTTGATCATCACCAGCTGGGGATCTGAATCGGGAGTGGAACGACCAATGGAAGTTGTATTTTTGCTTAAAAAAAAACCTGGTTGGCTAAGAAGAAGATCCAACTCATAATTCCCATTGAACCTAATACAGCCCTGTTCTATCGAAGGGGCATGAAGCTCATTCCTTCATCTCGCAGATGCTAAGGTGAGCAAGAAAACCACCTTGAGGGTAAAATTCTCAAAGGAAGTTTCACCCAAAGGTTCATAGGGTATTTTTATTAAGAGACCACAAGACACAAGAAAGATTCCATTTAGTCATTAGAGAGTGAGACACTGGTCTTTGCAGCTTGAAATACCTTCTCAGGTCTGCTAAGTAAGAATCTGTACCAATGGCCAGGCCTTTCGAAAATTTGACAGTGTTGGAAAGGGCTGCTCAATAGCTCTTAAGAGTAGAAACCAAGCAATCTTTCTCTTCAAAAAGAAAGAGAAGAAAATCAGCTGCTGCGCTCATAGAGGGATAGCTAAGATTGACACATTTTCTTCTACACCAATCACAAACGATTCTCCATTTGGCGTCATACACCTTAGACATCGATTTTCTCCTGGACTGAATGATGCACTTGACAATTTGATTGAAAACTTTTCTTGGCGAAGAGATCATTTGAGATGAGCCTTGCATGAAGATGGAGAATCTGTGGCTGTTGTGTAGGAGAAAGCCCCTGTGCTGCAACAGGAGGTGCCTCCTCTGAGGTAAGGTCCTGGGATGGTCCACCAGCAGATCGAGAAGATAGTTGAACCATGATCGCTGGGGCCACAGAGGGGCGATCAAAATGAGCTGGGCAGTGGAGTGCCTGACTTTGTGTAGAATCTGTAGAATCATCCTGAAAGGTGGCAAGGTATAAGTGAACAGACGATCCCACTTCAGGCTGAAAGCATCCACTGCCCAGGCTCTCTGGTCGGGGACTGGGGAAATATAAAAGGGGAGCTTGTTGTTTAGCATGGTGGCAAACAAGTCCACTAAAAGAGTCCCCCAAAGTTAGAATAGGGAGTCTGCTACGGATTGGTGGAGTGACCATTCCATGAGGACTGTCTTCCCTTCCCTTGACAGACTGTCCGCCAAAATATTCTTTTTGCCTGAATGTGCCAAACTCGGAGGGTGGTTCCTTCTGAAGTTGCCCAGCAAAGGAGATTCCAAACATCCCCGCAGAGGGAAGGTGCATGTGTGCTTCCTTATCTCCTGAGGTACGCCACCACCGATGTGTTGTCAGAGGAGACCATCATGCAGCGACTTCTTATTTGGTGGACATACCCTTGAAGAGCTAAGAACACTGCCCTAATTTCCAAATTGTTGATCTGGAGGGTGGATTCTTCCCGGGACCATCAACCCTGAAGAATCAGTCCCTCCAGCTCTAGATGAGCGCCCCACCCTGAATCTGACGTGTCTGCAAACAGGTAGGAGTGGGATTCGGTGGGGGGGGGGGGGGCATGGGGACTCTGACCAGAAACCGGTCCCGATTTGTGCACCAAATCAGATGATGGTGGATATCCCGACCAGGAGAAATCAGAGCATTCAGAGAGTACCTGTGCGGTTTCCACACCGCCAAAGGGAGAAACTGGAGAGGACGCAAGTGCAGTGGACTTTACTCTCAGTACCTCCAGCAGGGACAGGATCTTGTCTACTCTGTCAGAGGGACATGGACTAATCCTCTGTTTGTGAGAAATTTCATCCCCACGTAGACAAAATCTTGAGATGGAGTGAGCTCTGATCTCTCTAGGTTTGGCAGAAGGCCCAGCCTGGTCACTATGGACCAACAGTGAGACCGATCTTGTCTGAGGGACTCTAGACGACCATTGTGTATCAACACATTGTCAAAATATTGGAGGATTGGGATACATAGTGACTTCAAATGGGCTGCAACTAGTCATATGACCCTGGTAAAAGCTCTGGGTGTGGAGGCTAGACCAAACGGCAGAACTCAAAATTGGAAGACTTCCCCATCCAAGCAAAATCGGAGGTACTTCCTGTGTGGAGGAAAGATAGGGATGTGAAAGTATGCATCCTGAAGATCGACGGAGACTGCCCAATCGCCAGAACTTATGGCATTCCTGACTGAGGCTGTGACCTCCCTCTTTAATGATTCCTCCAGCAGAAATCTGCTTAAGGAGGAAAGGTCGATAATTAGATGGAACTTTCCTCCCTCTCTTGGGAACCAGGAAAATCTGGGAGTAGAAGGCCAGAGATTGGTCGTTTAACACCCTCTCTACTGCACTCTTCTGAAAAAGGGAGTGAAACTCTTCCTTTCATTGCACCAGATTTAACTGGTGGACGAAACTGGGAGACCTTACTAACAATGGGAGATCCCAAAACCAAAGTCTGTAGCCATCTTTTATGATAGAAAGGACCTAGACATCGACCGTTATGCCAGACCAAGTCTCTGAAAAGCGGTTTAGTCTGGCGCAAACAGGAACCAACGGAATAGGTACACTGCAGGAGAGGGAGTGAGTCCCTAGGACTGTCCACCCTTATCCTTCGGAAAGGGGGAAGGTCTCGCAGACTTCCTTCCTGGGCCTTTGGGGAGCGCCGTTTTATGGCTCGACTGCCGAGGGGGAGCTATGAAATGGGGTTGTTGCTCTGATTGTGGCTGCGCAGCTTTAAACAATTTAGCTGATGGACCCTGAGGGCGGTCAGGATGATTTCGCTTCTTGGCCGGTTTTGGAGAGCTAGGAGCGGATGCATGGGACCGATGTTGTTGGTCTCTCAAATTCTGAGTTGCCACGGAGAGGATGAGCCCTCCGAAGAGGGTCTCAGCTGGGGGGGGGGGGCAGCCCTCAGAGGGTTCTTACTGTGCTCTAGTAAGAATCTGGAAGTATCCACAGCAACATCCCTACAGAGGTGGAGAAGATCCTCTGACAAGGCTATGGACAAGGATAACGCATGCCTATAAGTTTTTGCCACTGCTTGCAACAAACGATGAAGAGCCATTGGCGACAGAGATTCCTCTTTCAGCAGGCTGAACGAGGCTGCTGAAAAGGGGTAGGCATGCGAAGCTACACTTACTAGTGACCTAGCCTTTTGCTCAAAGGATTCAAGAATTTTCACTGGAAGGCAAGCCCAGGTCCCCATAGAAATGCCCACTTGAGCAGCTTAAGCATCCAAAGCGGGTCGTTTAGTGGGCCAGGAAAGGGTATGAACCTTATAGCTAGAAGCAGATACCTGTTACGACTGGAGGTAAATGTAACAAAAGAAAAGACTCGAACAAGCTTTCAAAATTCGGATCCCGAAATTATGCAAATTTCTAATCTCGAGAGACGAGCCCCCAATTTATCTTGTTACTACTAGGAGTAAATGTAACAAAAGAAAAGACTCGAACAAGCTTTCAAGATTTAAAATGCAAATATTTAATTTCCTAAAATATTAAAATATTGAAACAAACAATCAAAGTGAAGAATTAAAAATAACTTACAGTATAGAATATCCTTAAAATTCCTAAATTGTTCTAAAGTTCACTGATCTGGAAGTTAATCCAAATTATTCCGAATAAAACCTCCAATGTGCTGGAGTGCCAAAAAGAATCAGTTATATCCAAATATTATTAATTCCAAATAATCCTTGTGAATATGGAATATCACACAAGTTCTAGAAATGTTTCCGATAATTCCAACGGAGCTGAATAATACTTAAATGTTAAGTAGCAGTACTAAATCCAGAATGTACTGTATAATAATATCTGAAGCAGAATACCACACACAAAATGAACCAATCTCGTTTATGACCTCTCGGGCTGAACGAACTATGTAAGAATAACGAACATCTCGGTATTTACGAACTTATTCAACTTTTAGTCAACAGAAAATGAATCAATCTCTGTAATTGCGAAATCTCGGTCAGAACATTGAATGCAGGTCAAAATAATAATACATGTTAGCACGCGCTAAATCACGTGACATGACTAATGCTTCAAACAACAATATTGATTTTTCCAGGGCCAATGTACTGGGTCACATTAAAATTACCGTATATGTGCACTCTGCAAAACGACACCTATTAGACTATTATGCAGAGGTCATAAACTAATAAAACTATACCATTATATAAAGAAATGATACATAATTTCGTAACATACCACAGGCAGCAACGTAAAGGGGGGGGGGGGGGGAACAGAACGTTGTCTAGCAACTTCTTGGCCCTTGCTAAACCTTTCAGATAGTTCCCTAATCGTAACCGAGTGAGGAAGCAACAAGAGATCCGGTCGAGAGTTTGCCCCAGAAAGTTTATTTCCAAACTGGAAAGAATTTAGAGTCACCAGAACCTGAAGGTCTGGGACACAGGTCACTGGGAAATAGGCAGTAAAACCCGTTTACCGCTTTATCGAAAGACCAGCTCTCCTCCTCCTCTGCCGCCTTAACCGACGGACGAGAGGGGGCAGGGTACCAGAAGGGAGGGGGTACCACATTGGCCTGTTATGTACCAAACTCGTAAGCATCGAAGCGGACAGAAAGGACGTCTTCGTTCCGCTCTCTCTCTCTCTCCCCTGGCAGGCATGACTACGTGATCCAATGTCTCTCTTTTGAAGGGCGGACTTGGGTGGAAGAGGAACTTGAACCGGTAACTCCCGCGGAGCAACCGGACTGTTCTTAGCAGTGGACGCAGCAAGTGAGTGAGGGCGACTCTCCACCCGTCTAGAGAGTTTAGGAAAAGAATGTCCATCCTCCTCCGTCTTTTTTGACCCAACTTCTTAAGACGATGTAGGTCCATGGCTCGCAGCCCAGACCTCACTACCATGCGGCCAAGGTTCAGAAGTGCATGACTTAGTGTAGGGAAAGGGCCAATCGCTTTCCTGCGGCGGAATGTCCCACATCCAGTAGGGATTTAGATGGATAATAGAGTAGGGGGATGCTGATCCTATCCCTTTCCTTAATCTGACGTCTATAAGACGATTCCCAGTCCCCCGCGGGATGAAGCGGCAGTCTGGAGAGAGAGGGGACTCGGTGCCCGGTGAAATGTCACTGGGTAAAGACCGATCAGGCGATTCAGATCTGTAGGAAGATCCTTCGCCAGACCAGATATAATTAAATCTGAACTCTCCCCTTATTGGGGGACTCGATCCCGTCGCCGACAACAGGCCTCGGTGACTGAAAGGGTGCTGCTCCCCCTTATGGGGTGGGGAGACTCAATTTCAGCCCGTACCGAACTGTGGGCGAGTAGATGGTGCTGCTCTCCGTCACGGTGGTGGTGGTGGTGGGGATTCACTTTGCCCTTCTGGTCGAAAGAGAGTGCTACTCCTCCATGAGGGGAAAGCGCGACTCGCTCTCTGTCCTAGTGGAAAAGAGAGAAAGCTGCTTCTTGCTTACGGGCGGGCGCGACTCGCTCTCTGCCTTCACTGAATGGGGAGGGTGCTGCTCCTCCCTAACGGGGTCCACTAACACTAAGCGTCTCCGAAGAGACTTCGGTAATCCTTCTCTGAGACCCGAGGGACTCTGAGAACGAGAACCAAAAAAATTCATCAGAAGACAGGGAAGGAACCTTCTTCCTCGTTTATAGATACGTCTATGCTCAGGTAGATCCCAGACCTCGACTGGCCATAGGCTGCAGAAGGGACAACCATCTGTCCTCTCGCAGCCTGTACAAGATAAGTAAGTGGGGTGTGAGTCCCAGGGGGAT
Source organism: Margaritifera margaritifera (assembly GCA_029931535.1). NCBI lineage: Eukaryota > Metazoa > Mollusca > Bivalvia > Unionida > Margaritiferidae > Margaritifera > Margaritifera margaritifera. The sequence goes on from JAQPZY010001617.1 coordinate 3,737,207, forward strand.
TTCCTGTGACCACACATACCCACACCCTGCTTAGACATTGTTCCTGTAAAAGAAAGCTGAAAATAAGATTTTTATACAAAAAGAACTTCTGTGCAACTAAAAGTAAACACAAGGTAATGCGTGGACTAAGTCTACGCTAATATGATACTTTCAGCGAGCAATGCTAAGCTCAGTACAGAAAAATAGAAGATAATCAAGTCAACCAGGGTTAAACGAAAGATAGGCTAAATTAGCAAAAAATCCAGTAAGATACGATTGCTAATATTAATGGTAAAAATGAAGGAAAGCTATCCGAAACTAATATTAAAAAAGTACCTATGTTCGATAACGGAGCACGTGATATGAAGGTAAAAAGTGGTGTGCGACCTGCTTACCAAGTATAAAAATAGCAAATTTACAATATAGGTAATATGAATTACAATGATTCGTAATGAACAATAATATGAATCAAGGCGATTCTCAAGACCGCAAATGATGCAAGGATAGGGAAAATTTAACAAAATACCTACCCTAGCTAGAAAAAAAATGCACAACCAAATTAGAATCACTAACGCCCGGTGAGGGGGGAAAAAAAAGAATAATAAAATACAAAGCCGTACACAACGTGTACGGAACAAATCCTAATAACTCTCAAGAGAGCTTAAATAAAAAGAAAAAAATTAGATCAGGGGTATAATCCAAACTTTAACGAAGAATATGCACACAAGAGATATAGTAAATTCGTTTGCTGACCCGCGAAGCGACGGCAAATCTCCATAAACAATGCAGACATTACAGCCATGCGACCGAGAAAAGAATGAAGGGTAGTATGCATGGGCAGCTTTGTGTGGGGTGCAAAGGGGCGATCAAGTGTTCTGGAATCTGCTGGTTCACCCTAATGGGAGGACAAATTCTCGTCATACGGTAGGGGTATTTTCCACCCAGAAAAGTACCAGGTATGCAATAGCAACATGTATGGTATTACTGGTATTAAAACTATTTTTCCTCTTTAGTCAGAGTGACCTTGACAATTTACCTTTTTGACCCCCAGATCAGTAGGCTTCTTCCTGATCCCAAGTTAAAGCCATCAACAAGCCATCAACAAAGATTGGTCCTGGTACATGATGTAGAACAAATGTTATTGTGTTGAAACCATTTTGTATTCTTTCAGTCACAGTGACCATGACCTTTTGACCACAATATCGATAGTCTTCTTCTTTAGCCTAAATGCTAGCTATCCATAAAGCTTGATAGCTGTAGATGGTGGAGAACTCAAGTTATTGCGCAAAAATAAAATAGGAAAGAGATGGCTGAATAGAAAACAACGAAACATAAAATGTCCACCTTATCGTGGAGGAATAAAAATATAGTTTTTTCTTGATTTTTTGTAAAACTTTGAGTTTCAAGGAGTTAATTTCTTTCTCTGTAAGAATAGTATTAAAAAGAGTGGCCAATCTCTCTTGATGTAGTGGGAATCTCTCGCACGACTATCCCATTCGCATTGAAAACAGCAGTACTTTGTGTATCCAGTCTGCAGACCAAGCAAGAGAGCAAGAACCTTGAAATCGCCACAAATCTGCAACTGATGTTGGTCATAGTTTATGCACCTCAAAAGTTGTTTCATGTTTTCATAGGTTTCCTTCATATGGACTGTATGACCAACTGGAATTGATGTCAAAACACTGCCATTATGCAGCAAAACAGCTTTAGGACTCGTCTTCGATGAATCAATGAACAGTCTCCACTCATCTGGATCATGAACGATGTTGAGGGCTGCCATCACACCATCGATGTTGTTGCAGGCTACAAGATCACCTTCCATGAAGAAGAATGGAACAAGATCCTTTTGACGGTCACGGAACATGGAAACCCTAACATCACCTGCCAGGAGATTCCACTGCTGTAGTCCGGAGTCCAACAGTGACATGGATGGTTCAGGACTAGAAGTTTCATCCTCTCCCTCGTCTGACTCGAGAGAGAATGATTCTGGTGCATCAGGAACCGGCAGTCCTTCTCCGTGGGGTACTGGGCGTATAGCTGATGGAATGTTTGGATAATGCACAGTCCACTTTTTCTTCTTTGACACACCTTTCCCAACTGGAGGCACCATGCAGAAGTAACAATTGCTGATATGATCATTGGCACTGCAAAAGGCATAGATTTCCTTTTCCTGTTCAACCACTGGTGAAGATTTGTTGCACAAGTGTTGCAGCATATTTGTGTGTCCTGATCTCCAATTTTGCAGTCAAAATAAAGGTGATAGGTTTTCTTAACCATAGTGGTTATACTGCGCTTTTGTGATGCAAAAGTCACTTCACCACAAACATAGCATAAGTTATCTGCATTGTTCACACAAGTACGAGGCATCTCTGCTCACTTTGGCTAAAAAGAAATGTGTCCCTTTGCAAAATCAAACACTGACAAATAAGAGAGCACGACACTGTGTGATTTTTAGAGCTGATATAGGGCAATTTCTTCAGCAGAGTGATGTAAGTTTAGTTATGATTGCACCATCCATGACTTCTAGGAATAACATGATGCAATTGATATCATGTATGACGCAATACCAGCTTCAGATTGCATCATTCATTGTTTTGCCTAAAAAGCAAGTACTGTCCAAACCCAGTCATAGATTCATTCATAGATCCAGCCAAAGATGTATTTTAGTCATTTCTGGTTTAAATTGAGATCCCTTCCCTTTATAACTCCGCCATTCACAAGTCAAATGTCGTATATACTGACCCAGTATAATATCTTTAAAACTAGAGCCAATCAACAATTTTAAGCATCATTTTCGTTCTCAGTGACTCAGAATTACCCGTATTTTCCGCCCTATAAGTCGCTCCTGCGTATAAGTCGCGGGAGGAGGAAATCCAGATAATTTTGGAAAATTCAACAGATAAGTCGCTCCTGCGTATAAATCGCTCCTGCGCACTTACCGTAATCACGTCTTTGACACCGCCGGCCATTGCATGCGACTTGCAAACGCTTTACAGTGACATAATTCGTTGTTTTAAATAACAAAATAACCCCAGTTCTGCATGCTGTATTTATTTGAGTACCGGTACATCAAAAGAACATGACGCAATAGCTGGGCGGCAAGTTCAAAGGACTTTGACTAGCAGCTTGGGTGGGAAAATGTGCTGAAATTTATAACGACTGAATTTAGAGACAGGTTTCGGAAACGCTTTACAGTGACATAATTCGTTGTTTAAAATAACAAAATAACCCCAGTTCTGCATGCTGTATTATTTGAGTACATCACAAGAACATGACGCAATAGCTGGGCGGCAAGTTCAAAGGACTTTGACTAGCAGCTTGGGTGGGAAAATGTGCTGAAATTTACAACCACTGAATTTAGAGACAGAAAGATTCTAAGATGTACATGCCGAATAATAAAGGAAATACAATGGCAATCGTTATTTCAATATTTTTTTTATTTATTAATAACAACAAATTTTAACACATATATAACTAAATATTATTTGATTATTTAATTTGATAATCTTATAGTCTAATACTTACGTGTACCGTATGTAAGTTTCCAGCAATTGGCTTGCCGGTATACCGGTAGATGCATTTCGCTAAAGCACAGCATCACTGCGCATCAGTCACAGTCGTTAAAAAAATTTATTTATCGTATAAGTCGCTCCTGCATATAAGTCGCACACGTCATTTTTAAGAAAAAAAACGAAAAAAAGTAGCGACTTATACCCCGGAAAATACGGTAGTAAAGTTTGACAACATTTATTGCGGAAGCATTTTGGCTGTAGACCAATGTAATCAGAATTGCACGCAACACTGGGTGACACACCGGATGTGTAGCCTTCAATTCGATCCAAGTAGACAAGATGCGATGCAACAGATAAATTTCGGGGAAAAATGGTTATTAAATAATCAGTAAAGTACTTAAATCATACATAGGGAAGAAATCTGCAATGTCTTCTTTCCGTTGATATATGTTATCAGTGGCTGAAGATGGAGAAGAGATAAACTGATTAGCATGAAATTGGGGATGAAGAAGGGGGAAGAGTTAGTCACCTTGTGTTAATTTGTAGGAGGAGAGTGGGTGTTGTCAATTGCTTTTATTTTTTACTGACAGAAATGAGTGTATGTACTTGATACGGCTGTCTCATGTGAATTCTCAATTTAAAGAATGAAAAGGCAAATGACTAATAATTATTCACGACTGCTGCAGATTAAAGTAACTTGCATAGGGTAAGTATCCCTTCTTGTATCGATATGGGTATTGATATAGAAAAAGTATCGATACATCGATTAATCGTTTCGCCCCTAATGTTAAACCTATCCTGTCTGTCTTATTGATTTCATGCCCTAGTGCCATACACGTATCCCTACTGCTGTCTCCCATGCCTCACATGGTGTACATGTTGAATAGTTACAGACACAGCAGATAAAGCATATCCACCTACTTGAAGAAGATGGTCCATTCGCATATGTAAATACAATTTTGGGGGTTTTTGGGAGGGGTGAGGGGTGGTAAAACTAATTTTAATTATGCAATACCTACCTGCTATTTTTGCATTGCTACATCTTTTCCAGGGGCTAGTCCCCAATACAAGGACATTATTCCCTCCTCCAGTCTTGAATAAAAAACAACATGATATACATTATCTTAGTCTGATACTTTAGTCCACTTCCGACAATCGGAATATCTTCCTTCTTTGAACTGGACCGAGAATGAAGGACATCAGATCAGAGAAGAAGAAGGGAATTGGTCAATAATAGCAGGTAGGTATTACATAATTAAAATTAGCTTACCCCAACTCACCCCCCAAAAGCTACATTTTAATAACAGTAATATATTACTTACTATTACTGCATTGCTGAAATAATGCAAATATGTATGTAGTAGTGTTTTACAGCACCTCAGCACAAAAGTGGCTATGTTGTGCCAACAAAAGGTTAAGTTAAAAAAAATGTAGAAATGAATTGCACAAAAAGTTAGGACAGAAAAAGCCTCCCAGATAGGTGCATATGCACAACTAGATAAAATATAAAGCGCAAAGATGTTAAAATTCTGTAATATGTATATAAAATAACAGATAAAGGTAACACATGTAATAAAAAATCCTTAAAACATGATTAAATTTTGTTGTACAAACTGCATTTCCTTAAAAAGTCCAAGATTTTTTTGGTTGGCATGTCCTCGTACAGTTTCTTCAAGCGGTTTATGTCAAAATACTTCTGTCTCACAGGGCGGAAATCAACGCATTCGACAAAAATGTGCTCCACTGTCAGGGTACACATATTAGTCTAGGTTCACCTTTCAGGAGGTATGTGTGAGTCAGATATGTGTGTCCGACACTGCTGAATTTGCTAACCCAGTAGCATAAGATAATCTGTCGAGTACACTTACCATTGGTGTCAGTAAAATGTTATACTGCCGACTGGAGGATGGCTTGACAATTTGTTGTCCTAATACAATTGGACCCAAAGCATAAATATCCTCACTCTGGTGCACCACTGAATGAAGAAAAAATGAGGAGAAAGTAGAGTGAGAGTGCCAGAAGGGGGCTTTCATGACATCATCCAAGAGAAATGATTCAAAATTGCCGAAGATGAAGCAATAGCCATGACTTCATGGGCTTTGATTTTCTTGAAAGACAGATCTCTCTCAGTGAGAAACTGAGAAGCCCTTTTAATAGTCTGAACAATCCACCTAGAGAAAGTGGCTGCTGAAATATTACAAGTACCTTTTAAAGAGAGAAAAAGATGGTTACAACCATTTCTTTTACCTCTTGAGCTAGCTATATAGAATCGTAAAGCTCTAACTGGACAAAGGTGTCTATCTTGATAATCACCAGCACAGATATGACTGAGACTGGGGATTTCAACAAGAACAGCTACCAAAGGCAGCGGATTCTGGGCTGGAAACCTTGGTTGGCAAAGAGGAGAGACAGATCATAGTTATCATTGAAACGTAACAAGCCTTCTCCACTGACAAAACATGAATTTCACTCCTTCTTCCTGCCAACGCTAAGGAGAGGAGGAAGACTGTTTTAAGGGTAAGAGTCTTGAAAGAAGCTTAACTCGTAGGTTCATAAGCAGATTTAAATGGCGACTAAAGAACATGAGAGGTTCCATGTCGGCATTAATGAGCGAGAGACTGTTCTCGGGAGCTCAAAGTACATACTCTGTTCTGAAAGATGCGGGTCTGACCCTATACTGGAGCCCATAGAGAACTCAAGCGTGTTAGAGAGGACTGCTCTAATGCCTTTAATGTTGGATACTGAACAAACTTTTTGTTCAAAGAGAAAAAGAAGAAAATCTGCAACTGCAGCTAAAGTGGGCAGATTAGGATGAACAAATCGCATAATGCACCAATTACAGTAAATTCTCAATGTGGCATTGTAAACGTTGGAAGTTTATTGCCTTCTAGCCTAAGCGATGCATTTTGCAACCTTGCTTGAAAACTGGTCTTCGCAAATGGAGGATTTGAGGAGTCCTGTGCACAAGGGACCCTCAGTGCTGCAACAATAGATCCTGCCTCGGCGGGAATTGCCTGAGACCATCAACCAACAGGTCAAGGTGATCAGTAAACCACAATCTTATCTAGGCCTGGTAACACGGCCCGGGATCAGTGATGCTGATCCCTTAAATCCTGAGCCACTGGTGGGATTAGTCCTCTGAATGGTGTCTCTGCGTCCAGAGGGGCAGCACTTTTTTTTTTTTGTGATCCAGCAAAACTTTGGATGTATCCATGGCCGGATCCCTCCTAAGATGAAGTAGCTCAGAAGAAAATGCCATAGACATCGAGAGCACATATCTCGATATCTTAGCGATGGCCTCTAACAGTCTTTGCAAGGCCTATGGAGACAAAAAATTCCTCCTTAAACAGATTGGAAGAGCCTACTGAAAAAAGATCGGTACGATGAGGTCATGGTAACTAGTGTGTGCACCTTCACTTTCAATGCCTCGAGAGCCTTGACGGAGAGACGGATCCAGGTCTCTGCTGAAATCCCCACCTGGGAGGCACCCGAATCCAAAGTGTGGTCTTAAGTGGCCAAGCGGACGAATGGACCCTGTAGGTATTGTCTGAGATCTGGGGCCTAAGCATAGAAGACGGGACAGACCAATCCTCCTGCTGTCTGACCCCTTCATAGCCTATACACTTTCTGAGTCAGCTTCTCCACCATCATTGAATGCAGGAGCAACAGCGGGTCCAACTAGGGATGTACCCTAGAAAGCCTCTCCAAACTGGAGAAGATCCTAGCCTCCCAAGATCCGGAAGGCTTGAGACATAGATCTGGGGAAAGTAGGCAGTAAACCTCATTCACCACCTTATCAAAAGTTCACATCTCTAACTTCTCCAACACCTGACCTAATGGGTAGGACAAAGAAGGCGAACCCAACTGATGAGAAGGACCAAGTACGACAGGTTCTTCCAGGTACTCGTTTGCATCCACAAAATCGACAGTTTCTCGTCCTGTCTTCGCTCTCATGGCAAGGCAGGACTATTTAATCTCATCTCCTCCTGAACTAGAGAAACATTTACATTTGATGAAACCACTGCATAATTAAGTAAAGGTAAGTTATCAAGTAAATACCTACAGCTATTAAAAAATTATTAATTAATCTTATACTACAATACTACAATATGTGATAAAGTGATCATACTTTTCATTGAATTACTTAAAGTAGGTCATTGTGTTCTAATTAGTATGAGAAGTGAGATATAAATCAAGTTTCTATAAAAAAAAAACCCTACTTAGCTTAAGGGTATCTCAGGGTTTCGATGCTTTTATCATGGCTTTTGCTGCCAGATATTTTGACCTGTGACCCATCAAAATAGTGTGCTACATTCACAGATTTCTTACCAAGTATTGTACATATGCACTACCATACAACCCGAAAAAGACTTCACTTATGCCATCTTAGATAACTTATTGATTGCATTTCCTTTAATTTTATCAGTATGGCTATTAATCAAGTTACATGACAATAAACCTATATAGAAAATAAGCTCATACAGATCTTCCTGTATTTTTGAAGCAAAAATAAGTGTATATATGTTTGTAGAAGAAAAACGAACTTTAAGACCTTATCTTTGCTCTTCAGACACTAATTTTGTCCACAATTAGTTAATTAGTATGGCCATTAATCAAGTTACGTGACAATAAACCTTGATGAGCACATATGGGTCTTCCTGTATGGCAAAAATAAGTGCATATATGTGTGTAGAAGAAAAACAAAATTTTAAGACCTTACCTTTGCTCTTCGGACACAAATTTTGTTCCTAATTAGTCTATTAATATGACTAATAATCAAGTTACCTTCTTCTGATTCTGCCTTACTACTATCATTTCTTTTAACCCTATGCTGTTAGACTTGATTGTTAAGCATAAAACTTTTGAAATAAATGTATCAAAATAAATGTCATTAATGATAAGTGCATATAGAAAATAAGCACATACAACATTAACTAATTTGAACTAGAGCTATAGGTGATGGGTGTATCACAAAGGGCCCTGATAACTATGATTTGCTCAGCAGGGCCTTAAACAGAGGAACTTGTGGAGTGGCAAAGTTTGATGAATGAGCAATCTGGGGCATTAACTATTCTGAATGATGATTTGGAATGCTGGAAATCCATTCATTCAAAGTGACATAAATATAAAGCTGCTTGCAAAGTTTGGCTGAAATCCAACAAGCCTTGGAAAAGTAAAAAGTAATGCTGTTGCAACCAAAGTCAAGAATCGGGGGTGGAGGGCATAACTCCTGTATATGTCATGAAATGTTGATATCAAACTAATTCAAGATCTTACCAATATAAAGTGCATAGTAAATTTTGTTCAAATAAAAAAAATCCTTAGTTAAGTTATACATCAGAAATCAAAAGTTAGGATTATGGAAATCAGGGGCCATAACTCCTCTAATAGTTGTGCAATAAAAACCAAACTCATACAAGGTCTCATTAATATAAGGCTTCATGCCAAATTTGGTTGAAATCCTACAGTCCTTGGCAAGATAATGCTGCAGAAACCAAAGTCAACTAGATGAACAATCAGGGGACAAAACTCCTCTCAATATCATGGAATGTTGGAAATCAAATTCATTCAAGGTCTCATCAATATAAAGCCATGTACCTAATTTGGTTAAAATCCAACAATCTTTGGTAAAATTATGCTGCAGAAACCAAATCTGATTAAAATCCAACAAACTTTGGTAGAGCTATGCTGCAGAAACCAAAAGTCTGGTGGACAAGAAATCAGGGGGCATAACTCCTTAAATGATGTCACAGAATGCTGGAAATTAAACTCATGCAAGCTCTTATCAATATAGAGCTGCATAAGAAATATGGCTGAAATCCAACAATCCTCAGTAAGTATAAGCTGCAGAAACACAAGTTAGAATGGGCAAACAGGGGCCATAACTCCTCTAAATGATGACATAGAAGGTTGGAAACTGAACTTTTTCAAGGACTCATTAATATAAAGCTGCATACCAAATTTAGTTAAAATCCAATTATTCTCAGTAATGTTATCTTGCAGAAACCAAATTATTGCCGGATGGAGAGACATATAGATGGGCAGCCAAACTGGTGGCAGATCAGAATCAATTGTACAAATTTGAAAGCTCTTCATGTCAGATTCTTTCTATCAAATTTGGTCAAATTCTGATGGGGGGGGGGAGAGACTCTGATAAAAGGTGTTACTAATTTTAGTAACTGCAGCAACCTTTGATGGCGAATCAGCATTATTTGTACAAATTTAAAAGTCCTTTATGACATAATGCTTTGCAAAATTTGGTCAAATTCTGTTGAGAGTGTTTTTTAAACGTTTATCTATTTTTCAGTACAACGGTGACCATATTTGATGGCAGATTGGCATCATACATATAAAATTAAAACTATTATTGCCCAGATGCTTTCTGCCAAAATTGGTTCAAATTGGTACAGTGGTTTGTAAAAAAGGTTAAAATAGCAAATGTTGACAAGTGACACACAATGCACCATAGACAAGACATACTGGATGTAGGGCCATAACATAAGCTCACATGGCCCTATGGCCAGGTTAGCTAAAAATTATTACCAATTGCCCTATTGACAACTGTCAAACAATCATTCAATTACTGCTCATTTATAATCACAGTGGACTTCCAACTGATCTGATTGCAAGCCTTATCTCTCCCTCCTTGTTTGCCAGGATCCTATATCTGACAAATAAGCACGGGGCTTAATGATCCGCAAGTTCTTCTCCATACCTTTTTGTTATTTGTTATTTTCTTACATTACTTGCTGTGGTGGAGAACAAATGTACAGTGGCAAATTCAGTGGTGGGTGGTCCACCCTGTAGAAATTCAGGATTCTGAGTGGCTTGCAACTAATGAATTCAGTTATGTGAACTGACCTTTTTACCCAGCTGGAAAGTTTAATCGACCTCTTTCTTCTATCAATCAATTGCATCAAATCTTTCTAAATACTCACTGTTTATTAGCAATTCCTCTCAGAATTGACACCAATCAGTCCAGCAGTTATTGAACTCCAATGCACACTGCTAATATATGCATGCAGACTGTTCACCACTGATCGCAGCATGTACAGTTGTTCTCTGCCATGGCCAGTAATGTCAGATAGAATAACATAGCAGAGAAAAACTTGTTGGTCTAAAGACTTGAGTTTTCATTTTATAACAAATATGCTACATCAATACATTTATAGCTTGGCCATCTTTTACCCAATTTTAGCAAATGTATATTGGACAGCGGTGTTTAAGTATTTATTCAAACTGGAGCTGAATGCCAAATCTTAACGTAGAAACTAGATTGCTGTGATCTATTTTTGCTAGAAATTAGTAACAGTTTTAAACATGAATGCTTACATAAAGTTTCATAACTAAATAAAAGATTTGTAACAAAGTATAAGAATCAAGCAGAATTGATGGTAACTGGCAAACACTTAACCTTAAGTGACAACAACAATAACGTCATCACAAAAAGTTAGTCTCTTCTATACTTTTCTATGAGATTTTTAAAAAAAGTAGCTGATTTAAGGGAATCCTTTGCTCAAATTTAGTTGAAACTGCTGCTATAATTTATGAAAAGAGTGAGAAAAAAGTTGAAATCTTTGAAAATAAATCATACCATAGAAAACTCAAAAGCAAACATAAAATGGACCCTGGGTTATACCACAAGATGACAAGATGTAAAACAAAAAAAATCACAAAGTCCCTTATCAACTGAATTATTTAATCTGACTGTATAATTGGTGATTTGCCAATAACATGAACATTTTACATTTGGCTCTTTGTAGAATTTTTAAAACAGAAGTCTAGAATAACATTTTTTTCTAAACTGAGAGTTCAGTATATGGAAAATTGCAGACCAAATTTTGAAAACTGAGAGTCCAGTATATGGATAATTGTAGACCGAATTTTGAAAACTGAGAGTCCAGTATATGGAAAATTGCAGACCAAATTTTAAAAACTGAGAGTCCAGTATATGGAAAATTGCAGACCAAATATTGAAAACTGAGAGTCCAGTATATGTAAAATTGCAGACCAAATTTTTAACACTCAGAGTCCAGTATATGTAAAATTGCAAACCAAATTTTTAACACTGAGAGTCCAGTATATGAAAAATTGCAGACCAAATTTTGAAAACTGAGAGTCCAGGACCTGAAAGTAGAATTTAAAAGATTCACTGTTATATAACATTATTGAAATTTGAAGATATTTAACAGTTTACCATCTGATTAACCTTTACACAGCTGTTAACGCTAATATAAAACTGTTTTCTGAAAATGTTAGCACAAAATCTGCTTATTCTGAAAGCAAATTATTCTTTTTTTCCTCATTATAATTAGCAAAGAGAGGTAACTCTAGTGAAAAAATTTGCATCCAGCTGATAGCTGGCATATGGTCCATTATGTGATATATCCTGCTATGAAGCTTTATACCCTTCTATATGTTGAAACTCTACAGGTTGTCATACTGTATATACTTGCTTATAAGTCCAGTCCAACTGCAAACAACAAAGAGCCTGATTTGTCATCACATAATGCACCAGCAGATCAGGGTCTGTGTTGTTTGTTCTACTGATTACTCCTAACAAAAACCATAGACCCAGATCTGAAGGGATAGCAGATCAGGGTCTATGTTGTTTGCAGTTGGACTCAACTTTTAAATGAATACAGATGGTATGTAACTTTCTCAAACCAGACACTATCAGGACCAAACACAATCTGGCCTTTGTAAAGATGTATATGGAAGTTTGATTAGTATGAGAATCGCTTTTGTGGAATCAAAATATCTGGCAACTCTGCAGAGGCCAAGTCACAAAGGGATGTTTAATTGCATATAATCCTTAATTCATATTGTTTAGCACATGTATGAAATAAGGTTTTATATGTCCACATATTTGTAGCAGTCAAAATATATGAGCCCACTTACCTCCAGTCTAGCCTGTCAACACATTTTAGTCTGGTGGTATGTGTGCCCAACTTCAATGTAGAAGACCTGAATTTGAACCCTGATAACAGATATAGTTTGTGTTGATTCCAAATATTTTGTGTGTACGTGTGCACATGTGAATGTGTATATGAGGGTTATTTGAAAAGTTCTGAATATTTTGATGCATCATTTATGCTTCTTTGAACTTGTCAATAAATTTAACACTGATCGATAGACAGAATAATGTTATTTTAGATGATCTACAGCTCCATGCCAGACAGCTTTCAGATAAATGCGTGTGACGTAAGTAAACGATGGTGACATAAAAATGTTGTTGGAGAAAAATTCTGCTACTGAGCAAAGAGAATACCATAAAATTGGGGCTCTTTGGGGTACTCTCCTACTGATATCAAGGATGACCTGGATAAAGTTCACAAATCTAATTCTCTGTCATACAATTCTGAGGTGGTTTCATTGTTTTAAAGATGGCTGCGAATTGATAGAAGATGATCCATGTTTTGGAAGACTGATTGGGAAGTGGCTGCTGTAAATGAGGCAAATTGATAAAGATGCTCAATACACAGTGGTATACATTTCCATTATCATGGGCATTAATTCATCAGGTGTTTTTAATATAATGAAGAATGACTTGAGCTCAGAAAGGTTCGTTCAAGATGGGTCCCACATTTGTTGACAGCTGATCAAGAGTGACCAGATATGTTTTAATGAGATTGTCACAGTTGATGAAATATGGATTTACTTCTCTGAACCAGACTCAAGACAAAATTCTTACAATTTTTATTGAAGAAAATGACCAGAGACCACAAATTGCTAGACATAGTCGGACTGTCAAGATAGCTTTATCCGCATTATTTGTCAGTCCAAAAGGCCTGGCCGGCAGGTATTTGTGCCTGGTCAGCAGGTATTTGTGCCTGGTCTGCAGGTATTTGTGCCGGACTTGTATGCTTCCAAAGTGTTGCCAAAAGTTGTGGAACACTATCAAACCACCCAATCGCACACCAATACCTGAGGTATCCATCTACTCCATGGCAAGATTTTCTGAACCAGCACAGTATCCAAACTTTGCCATATCCTCCATACAGGGGCCCTGGGTGGCAGAGTGGTCTAAGGCACTCACCTTTAAAGATCATTCACACATCTCACCTCTGTCCGTATGAGTTTGAGTCTTGGCTCAACCAAGGTGGGTATGTGAGAAAGCTTGCCAGTAGCTTCCTAAGGGTTGGTGGTTCTTTCTGGGGCTCTGCCCGGGTTCGTCCTCCACCAAATATACTGGCTGCCATGTATAGCCTATCATGTGCTGAAAACGGTGTTAAACTCAACAAAAACAAAAAAAATCCTCCATACAGCCCTGATTTAGCTCCAAGTGATTTTTGGCTGAATCTTTTTATCAAAGATTTGCTGAGGAGCAGATGATTTGAAAGCCACCATGCAGTTGGAAGTGTAGTTTTCCAATGTATTAACAACATATCCAAAAATGAATTAAAAATGTAATTTAAAAGTTGGATAATCAGAATGAGAAAGTGTGTACACTGGGAGTACTCTGAGGGAATGCACTAACATACTGTTCACTAATATAGAACTTTGTTGTACAGAGCACTGATATTCAGAGAGAGTGAAGAGAGTGATAAAATTGAAGAGAGTGTGAAGAGAGTGATAAAATTGAAGAGTGTGAAGAGAGTGATAAAATTGAAGAGAGTGATAAAATTGAAGAGAGTGCGAAGAGAGTGATAAAATTGAAGAGAGTGATAAAATTGAAGAGAGTGATAAAATTGACAAATATTGTTATATGCCAGATGGATCTAAGCTAAATATTTTCATGTTTGGCATGAGAAGGCCACAACACCATGGAAGCAAACCTAACTGGAGTTATGGCTCATGATAGTTAAAGTGACACTAAAGTTTATAAATAAATATGGTAAAAAGAAAGAGGGCATTTTAACATAAACAACAATGAAAATTTTATCAAATTTGGTTTAGAAGTTCTTTATATATTTAAGTAAAATAATTTCAGGGGAGATAACTTTGGTCAATCTCGTAAATATTCACGAGTTCTGATAATGTCATAGATGAAGTGAACACTATTTAACAATATTTTAATGAACTCTTATAATACAAATTATCGGCCATTTTCTTGCAATTTTTAAGTAGAAAGATATGGAGGATGGTTCTACACAATCAGATAGTTATTTGGATAATTTTAGCAGCAATGACAAATTAAATTTCAATGGTTTAAATAAAATTTAAGTTTCCTTAAATCTCAACATTATTTCTGGCAGACCTTATTTGAAATGTTGTGATAACTAAGAATAAAACTGGAGATTTTTCTTGTTCATTTCTCCAGAAAACTCAAACCAAACTTAAACATCCATTATTGCCTGTAATATAAACAATATTTATTCCTTTCATTTACAAATGTGTTTATCTGAAGACGAATGTTAACTGAATATATTTTATTGTAAATAAAGGAAAAAGAAAGAAAATTTAAATTATTATACATTTGTTTTCCTCATCTGTGATGTCATCAAACTCAAGAGAAGGTAATATGCTTGTGATGAGCTGTGTCCCTTGAAAAATCTCGAAACTCACAGAACTTTAAAATTACTTTACAGATTTTAATCAAATTTCCACTGCTAAGATGTCCTCTTTATGTTTGCTCATGTTTATTTCTAGTCTTTATTATCATAAAACAGATTCATGAATGAACTGGTTACTAATCATAGATGATAATTTCCTTTGAAAAGATATGGAATATTCTTTTTATATTCCTTCGTTCATAGCTTTCTTCATTTCCCTTAAATCTCTCACAGTTCCAGGAGCTGTGTTAGCTCAGGTGGGAGAGTATCAGACTTGTAATCCAAGGGTCGTGGGTTCAATACCCACCCAGGCCAGTCCAAGTCAGTTGCCTCGGTGTGTAATTGGCATTTTGCTCCCATTTCCTCTGAATGATATAGCCAATAATGTGTTAAATGCAGCATTAAAACCAACAGGAACAAAAAACAAACCTCACAGTTCCATTGTAATATCAATGGCAATCTGATTAAAATCAGATCTTCACAGCCTCACATGGAAGTCTGACAGACACCGATAAAAGTTCATGTTTTGGTGACCTTTCGAATTCCCAGTCCACTCATTTTTAGTAACCTATTAGATAAAGCATTACAAATTTGTGTTAGGGAGAGTTATCATTAGTCACAGTATGTTCTGAATGACGTGTGTCACTTTAGAAAATTTCAAAGTCGTGATTTGATTGGTGAACTACAATGTCAACAGAACATGACCTCTTACTGGTGTCCATTAGATCTCCATGTAGGACTGTGGAGATCTGATTTTAATCAGTTTGTATCAATGGTAATGTCATCACATCTGTAAAGTTACTCGAGTTGTGCATAAAATTGCTGGATTTTTATCAAATATGTGAACACCCTACTGCAGATAGCTCTTCAAGAATTTTTCAAGTTTGTACACACCATGACATCACCAGTGTCCTATGTAAGTCCAGGAATTTCTAAGTCCTTTATTGTCTGGGGATTTCAATATTGGTGATGCAAACTGGATGATTATTCTAGAAGAATGGCAACATTTATTTTAGACTTTTAAAGAGATATACTGTTACCTTCCATTATGTCTGCTTTGATCTGATCTGCATTTTTGTTACAATCAAAAATTTCTGCAAAATCCCATGGGAGAGCCAATATGCCAAAAGCAGGGTGTTGCAGGAATTTCATATTGCATTTATATGTATTTGTATTTCTGGTAAAATTGTATTATGCTTCCTTCAGTCATACTTTGCATCATCAATGGTTTTATCCAAGTTATTTATTATATCTTAATCAATAGTTAATTTTAATTTTCACCTAAAACAGGAAAATACCAATATCCAGGGTCAACAGTTTTGCCATAAATAAAAAAGAGTTTTCTAGCAGCATGGACGAGTACTGTCACCTGCATCTTTTCACTTTTGACTTTAACATAGGAGTGCTTTATTGTTGTTTCCCACACAAATTCTTAATGTATTACAAGGATTTTCCATTATTAGGTGGATATCTTTTTCTAGAAGTATTTACTTCTTGCACACTTTTTATTCTTTGATGCACATTTCATGTGGTGATATTTGTCATCCTTTTCTGTTAGAAGAAAAACAAGTTATTTACTCATTTTCATTTATTTCAAAATTGTTCGTGAACTTTGTTCATGAGAATAATTTTTCTTAGATCCATTGTTCACAATATACTCACTTATAAGTCAGATTAAACAGAAACTGCACAGACCCAGATCAGCTGCTGCATAACATGCCAGCAGAGATGGGTCTATGCAGTTTGTTGAGATTAATCAGTAGAAAAAATAACATACACCTGATCTGCTGGCACATTATGCAAATGCAATGGCAGATTTGGATCTATGTTGTTTGCTGTTGGACATGACTTATAAGTGAGTTTATATGGTACATATTTGTATCAATGTAAGAACCCACTGAGAAAAACAGCTTTCTACTACAAATTCCATAATGATATTGACTTCATGCAAAAATGATCACAAGGGCCATACTTTCAAAAAGAGATGGTGGCATTTCATATCAAATTGCAATGAGATAAATAAGGATAAGGTGCTGTTTTTGATACCATTTACAAATTAGGGCTCAGGAACACCACCTCTCATCCTGACTGGGTAAAAATGGCTGTGCCGAGGAAAATTTTACTATTTACTCATCCCTGGAAGGAGTACATGCAGATTTGCACCTAGATAATAAATCTATGTGACTTTTCTATCCTTAACAAGTGGCTAAGTTCAACATTGCCTAACATCTTTGTGTGCATAAATTATCAATTACATTCGCCTATTTTGCCTACTTGTTCTCAGTCCAGAACATATCGCAAAGGAAGTCAACTTTGTTTTTCACACAGCTACCCGATGCAAACTTTGATACTAAAATGGGTCCAAATCATGAAAATATTGTTTGAAGGGAAGGCAGTAGGTTTAAAACTGTTCTAATACACTGCCCCTTATAGAAATATATAATACGAGGCAAGGTGTATATGCTAAATCGAGAAATTGCAGTTTCACACTAAGCCCTTGAGTTCTTAATGGTTTTTGTACTGACATTGACACTTTTGAGTAATCTGGGTGTCATTTTCATTAGGAGAAAGTTTCCTTTCCAATAAGCTATGGCTCGACATTATGAGTTAGACCTGTGATAAGTTAAGAGCCAATTTTGTGATTTGTAATCTGGACAGAGAGTGTTATGCTTGCTCCAGGTCACTGGTATTTTCATTGCTGTGCAGCTTTATCGTCTCTACTGTCACATCAAAGCGAAGACACCAACAGATATTTCTATAAGTATGTAATTACTTTTCATAAGAAACATTTTGTTTACTTACGTCTGAATGATGTATTTTAAGTGTCCCCACCAATTCTCACCAACTTTCACACAATGCATGTCATTATTATCTATTTATAAAGTACATGTTGTAACAACAGCTGATTGGTCATAATTTAATTGGGGTCACAACGTAAATAACCATTAAATTCTTTTGGCCAATTAGGAATCTTCCCTTTGATAGGTGCCCTTGAGAAGTTCTGTAGAAATGGAGGTTTGACTGAAATGGATTATTAAGTACTAAAGTTTGTAAAAATTGTGGAGATACTTGGAATTCTTTTTTCAAATGTAAGTTAGCAACATTTTTCGAGTGAAAAGTAATTACATACTTATAGAAATATCTGTTGGCATCTTTGCTTTGGTGTGATAATGTATCAGATAAAAGCTTCAGTCTTGAAAATACCTGAGGCAAATCTAAGACTGTCTAACTCATAAAGATGTGTGTTAGCTTGTTGAATGCTAAAATTCTCCATATTAAAATTACACCTAGATTACTGAAAAGTGTCAATGTAAATGCAAAAACCAATAAGAAATTGAGGTCTCAGTGTGACACTGCAATTTCTCAAGTTACAAACCTTGTCTTTTATTACATATTTATCTAAGGGACCATGTATTAGAAGGGCTTTAAAATGCTTTCTTTACTCCAAACAAAACATTTTCATGGGTCAGACCCACTATCAAGCTTGCATTGGGTGCATGTAGTTTTTTAGTAAAAGGATCTGTGAGAAGAAACTGTATATAATAATTTTTTTATATATCCCAAACAACCACTTACTAAAGATCTGATGTTTGTTTTTACCAAAAATGATATACAAAACAACTGACAGGTTCATTCACTGACTATGATGGTCATATTAAACTGTGTTCACAACCCAACTTTTCTCTTTAGCAGGATAGTCCTCAAGACATAAGGTTTGCCTCTTCCATTTCCTTAATAATATTACAATTCAAAATAACAAATACAGTCAAACTGGTCACTACTGGCCACTCATTGGAAAAGGCAAAACTAGCCATTGCACACAGGTGACCTCTGTACATAGGTTCACCTTTTAAAATTGGTTTTTGAACAAATACCATGCACCAAATATTATTATTGTGATTATTATTATTAAGTTATCAAGATTGTTTTATGTGCACTCTCCAACAAAATCATAAATTATGTGTATATATTGTTCTCTCACAATTTATGTTCCACACATGATTACTGTATCCTGCTCATTTTAATCCATCCTATAAATGAAATCATCACAGACTTAAAATCGACACCGATCTAAGTTTATTCGCGCTTTAAAAACAATATATCGATTAGACAGTTGCACAACTCATAGAGATCAAAAGACAGTCAGCTTATTCAGCTTATGTGAGAAGCCTGTGATGATTAGGAATTCAAATGAAGCCGAATATGGCTATTCTTTGTGACCCATGAACTGAAACTTCACCTGCCATTACAGAAAAGTTTTGAATACTGAATGACCCCTGACCCTAATGAAAGGGGATGTAACTTGTATCTCTTCTCAAGACAAACGTTTTCTTTAGAGATAGCTATAATTCACAGGCAAATAAACGTAGATATTTAACTATATCTGTCACACTGGCACAAAAGGTGACTCCCATTTCTGCTGTGATAACACAACTACTTTTTTCACCATCCAGCAAACGAACTGCTTCAACCCTGTACCCTAATGATAAAAACTTCATCGCTTTCGAATTTGACTATCAACATGACTGGAGTATGGTGTGTGTAAGCAAGATAAGAAATGTTTGCACATCAATTCACATGATATTCCTTTAACTAAAACAATGACTTCCTCATGAAGCAAAGGACTGAGTGGTCACTGCTGTAGATACGCGCCAATGACCGCTTAAGGCATGGAGAAACCATTGTTTGGTTAGGTAACACCTTGTCACTGATCGCGGAAGGCAGGTGACTGTGACATACAGGACATTTATATAAGAAATTTGCCGGGGGGAAATTAGAATGGCTCTTGTGAACAGGCAACCGCTGAGTAAAGGTGACCGTTAGGACAGGTTTGACTGTACTGAAAAAATTCCAAATCATTAACTGAGATCTATAAACTTTATTGTTTTTCTTCTACAGCATTTTTTCTTTTAAAAAAATCATATCTGAAATGACTATAAAAATACAAATAAGAGAGTGATGATAAAAGAGTCATAAATAATTTGTTGTCATGTAAATGTAAGTTAAGTCAAAGAACATGTTCACAAAATGTATTCTTGCGGCAACAATATTGAGTACAAACACTAATGTCCATTAAAAAGATAGCGAAAAGATATAAATATTTAATGTTTTCAACAAATGTGCAGATTTTTACTTTTAATTTCTGCAGAACTAAAGTGAAATAAATAGAAAATAATGCACTTCCTAAGTCTAGCTCATGGAAGACACTTAACAAAATGTTGATGTACAAATTTTCACAAATGAAAAACAGTGGATGCATTTTAAATAAAAAACATTGTAACAAAATCATTGTAACCAAGAAAGACTAAAGAAAACAGGCCTGGTAATCATAAAAGTCTGAGACAGACTTTTCAATTTCAGCCAATCAAAAGTGACCTTCCAAATGTCAAGTCATCTGTGATTGGATGAAACAAAATCTTAAGCTCAAACTCAGTTCAAATGTTTTATGATCTCTGGACCTGGTAACGAGGGAATCATTTATTATTACAACACAGAATTAAATTAGTACAATTTAGAAATATTCCACATAGCACACTGTGCATGTATATTTATATTTATAAGATATTTTATAATCCTGAATTTGAAACAGAATGTGAAAAGATTTTTCACATGTGACACTTAAGTTGGAATAGTACATTCTTATTTGCATGCAAACATTCATATCCACAACAGTATCAGGTTATTTCTCCATCTAGTAATTGATATGAACCCAAGGAATATTTATAAACACAATAATGTTGCACAGCCATGAGAGATAAACTATCATGCCCCAGTTAAACCATACAATCGATCTTAATTCTAGTAAATATCTTTGTCTTGCTACATTATTATAAAAGTCAAGCAGAAATAATTTTTATCCCAACTTAAAAACCTATTTATTTCTGCTTGGCCAAGAGTGGTCACATGTGGACTATGGACTTTAACAAATCTAATTCTGACCAGCTGAAATCTCAAGCAGGGGTGTATAGAAGATTTGTACTACAGCAGTTAGCTTTTGAGAAAGGGTGGCTTGTTCGGCTGACAATTGCCTATTTCTCCATTTTTCACTAAAGCATGTACCATTTTAAACTGGAAAAGGGGATTCGATTGAACTCACCAAGATTTCTCTGGATCTGACATTATTAAGTCAGTACAAAAAGAATCATGTAACCTGAATAGAACTCCCATTTAACAATGTGACTAGAAAACTTTGTTCAGCATAGATGACAGGCATATGTCAGGTAAATCTATTCAGCACAGATGACATGCATATGTCAGTGAAAACTCTGTTGATCAATGATAATATGTATATGTCAGTGAAAACTTTGTTCAGTGCAGATGAGACATATGTGAATGAAAAATTTGTTCAGTGCAGATGACAGACAAATGTCAGTGAAAACTTTGTTCAGCACAGATGACAGACATATGTCAGTGAAAACTTTGCTCAGCACAGATGACAGGCATATGTCAGTGAAACTTTGTTTAGCACAGATGACAGGCATATGTCAGTGAGAACAGACTAAGAGCTGAATTTAAGGAATAGTCTTCACTAAAGATCTCATTATACACTTATCTTTTATACTCAGAGAGTTTCCAGTAGGATAATACTGGTATATCAGTACAGTAACTTCATCTGGGTGCTTGTAATGAACTGAGTTTGATAGGACATCGGATATCATGAGATCAGAAATGTCTAGTGTGATCTGATGTCCTTATGCTATCAAATAAAACATGATACAAGCACCTAGCTGAAGTAAATACTGAAGATGCATTAATTATATAACCTAAACAATAATTTCATAATAAAAAGACAGGTTTTTATGCTGTTGTTCTTTTACTTTGATTTGATCCATCTACTCACATTATACATTGTGTTGTCCCTTCATGCAACCAATGTTAAGTGATGTCATCCCTCACAGTAAGGAATTACAATCTGTATCAGCTGTGTATCGGATACAAATTTTCAGAACTTTTATCATGAGTTTTATCATGATGGGTCCTGTATATACTCGCTTATAAGTCGACCCCAACTGCAAACAACATAGACCCTGATTTGCTGGCACATTATGGGCCGGCAGATCAGGGTCTATGTTGTTTGTTCTACTGATTACTCCCAACAAGCTGCACAGACCCAGATCTGCCAGTGCATTATGTGACAGAAGATCTGGGTCTGTGCAGTTTGCAGTTGGGGTAGACTTATAAGTGAGTATAGACAGTATATAATACAATAAATTGTCAAGTTTCTTAATGATCAGATACAGAGATATCCAGGATCAGTAAGATGTCAATTTGGCCCAGTGTATAATACTGCTTGAGGAAGGCATCTAAGTCACATCCTGTAAATCTGATCCTTTTTTCCTTCCACAACCATGAAATTATGAAGAAAATTTGTCTATCATGCAAGATGATGTTTCATGTTGCTCCATTTGTGCTGGTCACGGCGACCGATACAGGAAGTCCTGGAATCAGTATGGATTTCAATTGACTATTCAGCTGGGCTACTTCTGGATCCTGCTTTTCATACACCTTCACAGCTTGGGTGAATCTAATTAGACCTGCAACAACAAAAATCTTGTAAATACATTGTATACAGTCAACTCAGAGAATCTCATATTTTTTACTGTCATTATAAATCCTGCTGGTAAATTCTACCATTTTAACATAATTAGCCTGTTCCTGTTTGAGACATGTGATTTGTGTTGTGAACTACTTAATCATGGTTCTGCTCCAGGCTTTTGGGGCACCACTAAATATGGCAGAAAGGTACAAAGCAAAGTTGTTTGCTCTACAACTCTTACAATGTAGAGAAAGCTAATATACACCTACCTGATCTATGTCTTTCACCTATTTGGGTTGACAGTTTTTTTTCTCACTATTTGGAAAAACAATTGCTTTCTGAGGAAGACAGCTAATGAAAATGACAGCTCCTGTGTGGTCAGAAAATAAACTTGAAATAACGCAAAACATGCTAACTTTGCCTGTTCTTAAAATACAGAATTTTTTTTCAGTGTAGACATTGCAGTTATGAAATTTTAAAGTATCAAAAACCTAAAAAAGTTATCGGCTTGTTTTTTTTAAACAAATAATGTACCTCTGAAGTTCAGAGAGTGAAAATCATCTTGCTGAGCTAGCAATCTCCTGAGAGATGCACATCAGAAGTAAGGTCCAACTGTGTACTCTCAAACCCAAATCAGCCCCTATTATTCAGATATCAAATAAAGAACACTGTACATTCTTTACACTCTCCCCAAAATATACACATTCCTTTTTTATAACTATGATTACCGTTGGGAAAATTCTTGGAATACTTTCTCTTTAAATTGTCAACCCTGTGCACAAATGTGAAACTATGGAGCAGAACTTGTTTTAGAGGCCATGTAATATATGAAGCAGACAAAATTTTAAATCTATGTGAAGATGGATGTAAAAAAGGTCTATTTGCACATGAAAACAAGTATTCATACGTGACTGGTACTGGTCTAAATTGGTATGCCAATATCATAGACCAGTAACTAAAAAAATCAGTGCCTCCCGATTAGTTAGTCAGTGATGTCATTCGACAACAGTGAGATCATTCCCATTACGGATAGTTTTGACCCCACATACTCCTCCAAACTCTACTGACTGGTTGATAGTATCATATCAGCATGGTGCATAATAGGTAAAAAGTACTACATTTCTGTACTTCATACAAAGATGTTGCCAATAGTTATCTGCAGTCTCACTAACACAGGAAGTGTGATACAGTTGTTAGTGAAGTATTCACAGACACAGATTGTGCCTTTTAGTTCATAATTTTTAGATCTAAAAATTCTTGTATTAACAACAAATCACACATCTGACAGCAAATAAAACAAAATAAATACAGGATATCTATGTTTTTTGAGTAGATATAAGGAAATATTTCATGAGTGAAATGGGATACATTGTATTGTCATGAGTGGCAAAGCCACGAGTGACAATACAAAATGTTTGCACTTCACATGTGAAATATTTCCTTATATTTCCTTATATTTACTAAAAAACACTTAGATTTTCTTTTTATTGTATATTTTTTAAGGCAAAAGCTGTCAATTTGCACAGATTTTTCTCCATTCTGTGTCAATGCAATTAACAGCTGCATTACTACATTGATAAAAAGAAGTTCCAAAATTTTACAATAATTTTAGGACAGCAACCTTTTACAAATTTAGCTTGTGCATATAATGCTTTAAATTGTGTTACAAATTTAGCTTGTGCATATAATGCTTTAAATTGTGTTACAAATTTAGCTTGTGCATATAATGCTTTAAATTGTTACAAATTTAGCTTGTGCATATAATGCTTTAAATTGTGTTACAAATTTAGCTTGTGCATATAATGCTTTAAATTGTGTTACAAATTTAGCTTGTGCATATAATGCTTTAAATTGTGTTACAAATTTAGCTTGTGCATATAATGCTTTAAATTGTTACAAATTTAGCTTGTGCATATAATGCTTTAAATTGTGTTACAAATTTAGCTTGTGCATATAATGCTTTAAATTGTGTTACAAATTTAGCTTGTGCATATAATGCTTTAAATTGTGTTACAAATTTAGCTTGTGCATATAATGCTTTAAATTGTGTTACAAATTTAGCTTGTGCATATAATGCTTTAAATTATGTTACAAATTTAGCTTGTGCATATAATGCTTTAAATTGTGTATTTTGTCAAATTAATGACTGTTTTCAAACAAAAATTAAGAGATTTTTATTTTTGTTTTAACATCTTTCTTGCATGGATTGATACAGTGAACATTGCTGGGGTGGAGGTACTGTAGAAACATCAGAGTGGTCACATCCAAAAGATTTCAGAGTGAAACATCTTTAAACAAAAGATTTTAATGATTGTGAGTTTACTTGTATGGATTTTGGTTCTTTAATTTGTTTATTTCCGCATTCAAATTCAATTTTTGGCCTTGGCAAGCTTGCAGTCTAGTTCAGTAACAGACGACGCACCCAAATTTTGATTCTCACTTAATTTCGGTTTGCAATCAACACTCATCAATTGTGTTGAGAGTTAGAATCACCATTTAAACAATTTTATTACTATATTTAATCACGAGTTTTTTAAAAAAATGTGTCCATTTGTTGTAGAGTGTAAAAGGCATATGATAATGTATGGGTGATACAGAATATCAAATAGCAACAGTTCATGTCAGTTCAGTCAGTAATAATTTGAAGGATTCATGTTGAAAATTAATTTTAAAAATTAATACTTGAAGCCCACTTTTTGTTGTTTGGAGTTCATTTTTAGGCATTTTTCGATGGTGCCTCTGCACTGACTAAATAAATGTATACACTTTAGAGAGAGAAAGAGAAAAAGCAGAAGAAAAAAAAATGAAATAGACAGAAATATGGAAATACAGATTTGAATAACATACATAATGGGAGATATATTTTCTAAATGGGAAAAGAAAGTAGTACAAAAAGTGATATTGCTACTCTGGTGATAAAAGTGGTATCGCCAGTGTGGCAATATCATTTTTCTCCCAATGATATATTTCAATATCTCATTATGATATATATATAATAAAACATGTGTACATGCACAATAAGATAATTATATCAGGTGCTAAATTAATCTGGTGCTAAATTAATCTGAATATCCTCAACAAATATGAAACACAAAATTACAACATAAGCAAAAGGTATACAATTGCAATAGAATGTACAAGGGAATGAAAAGAGATCTGGATAACATAGAGGCCATGCACTATCTTGACACCTTTACAGTTCCAGGTTTGATCCTATGCCTACATATCCAGAATCATGATTTTCATGCAAATACACAAAAATCTGGATTTTCCCATCATACCGTTTCATAAAATTCAAAACAAGGGACACAAAATATACTAGCCTGGCAACATTTTCAACTTGTTATGGGCTGTCCAACATTCTAGTTTGATGTTTTTTTTCTTCAGGTTCTCAAGTTTCCTTTATCTAAACAAGAGATCCAAGTGGGCCTGGTATTGCTCACCTGGCTTATATAACTTAACAGTTGGTTGACCATTTCACTAAACAGGCTTATGCAGCATTGTAAGAACACAACCTATGTAGACTATCTCCCAAACTTTACTGCATGTTCATTTTACCTATTTTACTATAATCAGATAAAAAAATAATTTTTTTTGTAAAATAACAGCATTATTTATATGCAGAATCTCTCACTCATAATCAAAATTATCTAAGATCTTGTTGATATAAACTCATTTATAATCAGAAATTGAGTCACAAAAGTGTTGACTAATTCTGCCAATCAGATGCCAATTTACCTTATTAATATGCATGGATGTTGCACATAACTGTATTTATCCAAAATCTTTGTGATTTACCAAGTCTGATTAAAACTGGATTAGAAATACAGTCTCAAGTGACAAGCTCAGCCAATCAGATACAATGTTACCTCATTAATATGCACTGATCTTGCTCCTAATCAAACTCTTCCAACATCTTGATAATATAAGAATATTTAACAAGTTTGATCACAATCTGATTAAAAATATAGTTACTAGATTAATGACAAGCTCAGTCAATCATATGCAAGCTCACACAAAATAATATGCATAAATTTCACTCAGAATCATACTCAACCAAGATCTTGATGACATAGTCCTGTATACTAGGCCTGTTTACCAGGTTTGATCAAAATGCTGTCGAAAATACAGTTTCTTGAGTGGTAAAAATTTCCATATCAGTTGTAAGATCACCTCATAAATATATGCATAGGTTTCAGTCATAATAAAAATCAACCAACATTTTGATGACATTATCCTATTTACCAAGTCTGATTAAACTCGGGTTATAAATACCGTCTCTCTAGTGGTAAGAAGATCAGCCAATCAAATGCAAGATCACCTCATTAATATGCATAGAGCTTGCTCATAATAAAAAGCATTATATATCTTGATGATTTCGTGCAAAATTGGATCAGAGTTATGGCTTCCAGAATGGTAATAAGATCAGCTAAGCAGATTCAAGATCACCTCATTAATATGCATGGATCTTGCACATTATCAAAATTATCAAAGATCTTGATGATGTAAGCATATATTCCAAGTCTGGTGAAAATAAGATCACAAATATGACTTCCGGAGTGGTAACAAGCTCAGCCAATCAGATGCGCAGTTACATCATTAGTATGCATGAATCTTGCTCATTATCAAACTCATCCCAGATCTTGATGATACAATTTCATGTTTGATCAAAATTGGATCAGAAATATAGACTCCAGAGTGGTAACAATTGTTGATTGATGGACGATTCAAGTTAGCTCACTTGGCCTCATGAGCTCAAAATTCAGATCACATTATAGTCTAAGCCATCAAGAGCATGGCAAGCTGTTTAATTTTTTCTGTGATCACTTGATGAATTATCCAGGTAAAATACAGCTCAATGAAGGGTTATAAGTACTCAACAAACATAATTACCATCTCCATCTGGCTGAAAGCCATACTTCTCAATAACTTCCATTTCAATCTGTGTAGCCAGAGGGAAGACAAGTTGCATGGATCTCAGCATGTCATTGCCAGCACTTTCTCGTGCTTCATCCAAACGTAGAACATTGTCCGATTGCTGAAGTGCTGCCAGTATGTCACCTAGAGCAGCTGAAACACATACAAAATCTTAGGTAAGTCTTCATTTTATATAAAATTTAAGCACTGAATTGAATAATTTTCATATGTTGTATGTCTTGGCAAACAAACATTTACATTGGATGAGTTTGAACTTTATGAAACTTCAAATGAAATTTATGTAACAAGTTGAAAAATCTGTATCTTGTGTAAGTTTGAACAAATACAGTTTTTTTTAAATTATTTGATGCGAGTTAAATAAGCATCAGATGAAATAAGTACAAATTATGATTAAGAGTTA
Source organism: Margaritifera margaritifera (assembly GCA_029931535.1). NCBI lineage: Eukaryota > Metazoa > Mollusca > Bivalvia > Unionida > Margaritiferidae > Margaritifera > Margaritifera margaritifera. Next base: position 3,765,068 of record JAQPZY010001617.1, read on the forward strand.
AAAATGTATAACTTCTGCAAGTTCGGACAAGTAAAAGATCAAATTATTCAATGAGTTTCATAAATTTATATGAAAATGAGTACAAATCAGGATTCTACTTGTCACAATCAATTGGACAATATTTTAGTGAATACATTTGAATTACATTAGAGTATGCCATCATGTATGAAATATATAAAAAAGTAAAGGAAACATAATATGATTTATGCAATACACTCATGATCTGCACTCATTTGAAAACAGGTGTTGATATATCAAGTATTTATTCCGGATATTGACCTTTCCTATAAACGAGACCGCAAGATTGTACCAAGTGCCAGGACAAAATTTCATTGACTGAAATTGATTTATTTGTTTACCACTACTAAAAATAGACTGGGATTCCTTTGTTACAGGCCAAAAAGAATGACCTGTCTGTTTAACCTTTCAGTGGCATAAAAACCACTATGTAATCTGTATTTTGATTGGCTAATCTTAATGACTGAAAACAATAATTATCATGCAGCAAATAAGTTCTCAATCACCTGGACATTTGGTCATGGTATCCGATCTTCAACTAGACTTACTTATGATTATTTTTCAGTTCAATAAGATTTTAAAGATGGCTGCCATGGCAACCTTACTGGACATCAGATCGGCATAATTTTTATTTTGGACCAACTAGATGTCATAACAAGTCTTTTAGTGAAAACCCCATGTCAACATGACCATCCAATCAGAAGGAGTAGCAATAACACAATTTTAGATATGGCTGCTATGGTGGCCATATTGGATGTCTGAGTGGCACAGTTTTCATTTAGGACCAACTAGATCATGGGATGAATGTGTGTATAGTTTCATGGCAATCCTTCGAGTAGTTTAGGAAGAGCAGTGATAAGAAACTTGTGGTAACAGAGAGATGGACAACAGACAATAGACCATCTCAAAAGTTCATCTGGTCTATGACCAGTGGAGCTTAAAATTAATATTATAAACCAAAATTAGTAATATAATTTTGTTCTTGTCTTGTTGAGAAATTGCCTTTTTAAATAGTAGTGGTAGTAGAAGTTGCTGTTGTTGTTGTGTTCTTGGTATAAAAAACATCTTTTTATAACAAGTCCTTAATATGCAATAAATGTATCTGTTTATTCACATAACAATATAAATTTAGGCTGCATTATAATAATTCTGTTTGTTACTTACAAGTGTTATTGGAATACATATGTTCTGTGATCATATGGCACCATCAGTTAGTTTCACATCAAATGAAAGTTCTGTGTTTTAAAGAACAGGAATCTTTTCAGCCTATTTACCAAGCAGACACATGTCAACAAACTAAAATACTGAATGCTATTTAAACCTATATTCCATTTTCAATAAAAGCAGCATGAAATAGATTTGGGTCATTAGAAGTAGTAGAAAAAGTCATTTAGCATTTCATGCTAGACCAAGCATACCTTGGCCGATGAATCTCAGGTCAAGTGTTGAATTTAAAAGCACAAAATGTGTGCACTGATCATTCCTAATATGTACTGTCAATTATCCAAACAGCTAGTCCCAAAAATTACTCCAATTAAGGAAGGAATAGATGTATTTCATTATGAAAATGGGGATCTGTCTGTTCTCGTCAGCTTTTCAACAATGCACATATGTTGGAGAATCCAAAACCTTACAGGTCAGATCTAGTAACACATTATGCGTATGAATAGAAAGAGGAAAAAGTTCTGGCAAGCATGATTTACTAACTTTCAATTAGGATATTTCAAAATAAAATTTCTGGGGTCACCAATAGAAATTGGGGCCACCAGACAGCCATGATTAATAAATAAGAATCATCCCTGGATCCTATGGAGATTTAACATGATGGATGTCACTATGATGGTCTATGGAAACTGTATGGTGTCCTATGGAAATTGAACATTAAGGATAGGTCACTATGGTGCCATATGGAAATTGAACATTATGGACAGGTCACTATGGGGCCCGATGGAAATGTATAATTATGGCCTAATTACGGACAGAACCACACTGAAATTCACTAATATTTTGTCATCTGTTTCATAGATTTTTTAAAATACATTTTTACCCAAAACAAGGTTACAAGTTATAATTTCACCGTCATATGTATCTTATGTATCATCATATGTATCTTCTTATGTTTCATTATATGTATCTTCTTATGTATCATCATATGTACATGTATCTTCTTGTGTACCATCATATGTATCTTCTTGTGTACCATCATATGTATCTTCTTATGTATCATTATATGTATCTTCTTATGTATCATCATATGTACATGTGTCTTCTTTTGTACCGTCATATGTAACTTCTTGTGTATCATCACATATATCTTCATATGTATCATCATATGCATCTTCTTTTCATATCAAAGGTTTTACAATTTTTGTAAAACTTGAAACAAAAGTATATTGGTTTTTGTTCAAGATTAGGATAGCTTTGAGATGAATAGTGTCTGTACTTGTAAAGAAAATAATAATTTTATTTGTAGCTGGAAAAAAAATATGGAAGGAACGGTAAATATTGTCCACACATTCCGTTTTAGCACTGTTGTTTAAATTTTTGGAATGAAAAAAAGTCTTTATATTTCATATATACATAAACACACCACCATCATCACACATACACAAAGGAAGGGGGTAGGGTCCATATTTTTTGTATATACACATATTTACAATCTAACATATAATCACACATACCAAGGGGAGTAGTATTATTTTGTTTTAAACATACAAACACACATACACGTTTTCGTACACACACACACACACACACACACACACACACACACACACAATCAGACTCTCTATAAGTTTCATAGAAGTGCAACTTTTACCTACTGTTAACCTAAGAAGGACATGGTAATTATCCTCCAAAAAGGGGACTTTAAACGCCAAAAAGGGTACTTTAAACATGTATCTCATGCTCAAAAGGGCACCTTATTTCATTATGAATTGTTCGTTTTGTTGTTATTATTATTAATTTTTGTTATTGTTATTATTGTTATGGCTCTCCTTTGTTATAATGTGGTAGATGGAGTACATAACCATTGACCACGTTATGTATCAAAATGCATTGTAGTGAGAACAGTATTATTCACCAAACCATGATACACTGAGTACAGCATTATATACTGAACTGTGGCATTGTGGGAATGATCAAAATTTTTCAAATAGAATATTCTGAAAAGGAAATAAAAATATAACACTGGGTTTCATGCTGTTTTCTTTTAACTCATATTGTTATATATTGTTATGATTTTGGTCATGGGGTTCATAGAGGTACTACATTATATCCAGAATCATGTTGTTACAATGAGGGAGGGCTATATTATTGTAAAATTAGAAAATTATGAGAGTAGTTGACTTGTAAAGCTAAAAAAATTGCAGGAGTAAAATCCTATATATGGTCTGTATTCAGTATTAATTTTCTCCTTTTTTTTTTATCTTTTTTTGCAGATGATACATGGGGCAGTAATGCTTTGTAAGAAAATTGAATGCATGGTTAGGTACTATTAATCCTATTAATAGCCAATTTACACTTGACATTGACCTTATCCAAAACGAGGCAAGGATGCAGTCTATTTCGGGACAACTGGATCAGAGTTATCGAACGTGAAATTACCCCATGTAATCTGAGTAGAAAAGCAGAGGGAGATGTTCTCAATTTTCGCATGTTCACAGGCCGTCAATCTAAAACTTTAACAAAATTGACCAGACTGTAACCCAGACTAAGGTTACACTATCGAGAACAGGTAACACTATGGTATTGATTTACAGTCAAAATGTACCTTGACCGAAATGTACTCAAGCCAAAACATACCCATGTCAAAATATACCTATGAATGCTGAAACGTACCCAAGTATGTCAAAACGTACCCAAGTCAAAACGTACTCATGAAGTCAGAATGTTACCTTATGAAAACGTACTCGATATCTGTGATTTATTAAAAAATAAATTATAATATAACATTTTACACTTAGTTTATCTGTTTCATTCTGGTATTCATTACTCAATAGTTGTATCTACATTTATATGGATTTTAATAATTTGAACATATTAAATTAAATATTACTAACTGCAAAGTGAAGTGTCCATCAGTGTTGTTTACCTTGGGTGTTTACTACTAAGTATATTGCTTCCATTTTCGTGTAAGTCCGAAAAATCCATATTTGTATTATATTTTGTGTTTTGCTGTATAAACACTGTTTGTGTTTGATGCAATACAAGTTTTGATTATAAATTTGCCTTTCTCATAAGCCAGATCTAATACACAAGTAATATTTCCAAAGTTATCTTCCAGTACAGAGCCCTCAGCTTGTAAAGGCAGCACTCACTTTCTTTTCCCCATTGACAATCCTTTGATCAAGCCATGAATTTGATACTTGTTCAGTCCTACAACTCCCTGTGCGCATCTGACCTTAATCCCTTAGCTTGTGAAGGCAGCATCCGCTGTGTTTTCTCAGTTGATATCCCTCTGATCAAGCCGTGAATTTGATACTTGTTCAGTCTTATATTCAGTTAACAGTTTATTTCAACTACCTGTGATCCTGAATTGGAGTCAGATGACCTGGATAAATTCTTGGACTTGGTACAGGATGACATTAGACAGTGACATTTATAGGATACTATGAATCACAGAAGTGTGGACTTAAATGTAAGTTGTCAATTTATTTGTGACATATTCCACTTAATAACATAATTGTATTTATTTTACACGAGTTCCGTCTTTAATTTCCCGATCTATCTATTGATCCAGTTCGGATTGATTATTTTTCCAAAGTGCAACTCCAACTCACCCGTTTCAGACAGATTTTGATTTGCAAATTACACCTCTTAGAGTACAGTGTTAGGCTCTGCCTCCTTAGTAATTTCAAATTAAATTATTTAAAGGGATCTCAATATCAAAAGAAATTTCAGCAGCCAAGATGGTTTTACATTATTCAAGGTACATGTATCTTCATTACACAGATCAAAGAAAATCAATCCAAAACCATCAATGCCTATTCACAACTTATGGAGAAGTAGTAGCTACTGATACACGGATATGCAACATAGAAAATTAAAACAGTAAATTTTCGATGCTCAACGTTTTAGGACTTGTTTTAATTTGGTTATGTTTTGACTCCGAGTTGATTACGTTTCGGTTTAGGTACGTTTTGACTTGAGTACGTTTTGGGCTTGAGTAAGTTTTAACTCGAGTACGTCTGACCTGCTTCCATTGCATATATTTACTGGTTGTTCCTTAACGAGTGATCTTGGACATGACTTTGTTCATAACAAAATTCCAATAGAAAGGCTTTACATAAAAAAAATGTAACAGGCTCCGTTTGAAAAATTTTAGATAAGGCCCATGCAAACTGCCATTCACCAATGATAGCGAAAACAAGACAATCTAATCTTGTTTCCATAATCATGAGAGTCGAGGAACCAGACTAGCAGATAAATTATCGCTGCTGTTTCTAAAGGGCACGTATTAAGTGCCATTTATCTTGGATGTTCCTCTGAAATTTGTCCATACAAACTGCTTGGTAAACGAACTGTCAACCTTTGCAATCTTGCACCGAGAAATGTTGAATGGACGCTGCCATTTTTGCATTAGCAAAAGCGAAGTGATAAAATCTCGCAGAGATATAATATAATTTTATTTTATTTTGGGTTAAATATCAGTAGATATAGATATAAGCTTATAAATTATTGTAGTTTCTAAATAAGTATTCTAAATACAAAACATAAGATAATAAAAGTTAAATGTTCTCCTACTTTTGACTGTGAATATTGTTGATTGCGCGCATTTTCCGGAAGTACTAACGTAGGGGTGAAAAACATGCCGGCAATGGACGAGTTAGTAAAAATGTCTTAAAATAATTACTTTAACTAAATTTCTACTCTATTTCATAATCAATTTGCATACTTTAAATTTTAAAAGTTGCTTGAAATTGCTTCTCTTCTTTTTTTTCAGACCAATCAGTTGGGCTGAGCAAGTTGAAAAGGGAGAAGATCGTAAGTTAATCCTTTTGGTGTTGCGAAATCTGCATCTAAAATCTTTGTAACATATGCTAACTATATCCTTAAATCGCTTGTCTTTTGTGGCTGAAAATTAATATTGATGGACAGTGTTCAGTTTTTCCCCTCGACGTTATCGTCATAAGCGGAGGTCGGGGATTTTATCCTGCTAATATACCTTGGTCATCAGCACTGGCTACTAGTCCTACAATGTAAGACGTGCACCCTGATATTTATGATGTCGGGCTCTGACGTCTTACTACTTACATAAATGGCGTTATGTAGCGTGATCCCCGGTCGACTGACATGGGAACTACAGGCCACATTTTCAGGAATAACTCGCACTCGGCAGCCCATGTTGACACTTTTCCACAAATTAAAGTCTAATTGCAGTAGTCGGACTATACTTACTCTGATGTCTTTTCCTGGTGGAATCAAATTCTGACACAAACAAGTGGATGCATTTTTCAAGTTCGTTTACATACATTTCAGTTGGTTGAAATGCGATAGGAGCCAAGGAATGCCAAAGTTGGTTATAGTTGGAGTTTATTTCTTTAATGAAACGAAGAAAAATATACTAATGCTGATAAAAGCAATTTTGCAGCTTTGTTTTGTTTAAGATAATTATCTCGTCTTTATCGACTTAGGCATTCCTCTGCTCCCATCACATTTCAACCAACTGATCACGCTATACAATGCCATTTATGTAAGTAGTAAGAAATCGCAGCCTCACATCATAAATGGCTAATTTAAGGTAGTTTAATAATATTACTTACATAATAATATTTATAACAGTGTTCGATTGATCAGTTGAAATAAGTTGACCTGACACACAGATGTGACCGCTAGCTCTTAAGCAGGCAGGATTTGCACGCCTTTTAACTTTTCTGTTATTCCATCCCCTTTGTTTGATTTTATACAAAAGACGTAATTAACGTGATAATACAAAGTAGGTCTGCTATTAATTGAGTGTAACAACACAACAAATACTTCCAAGTTTATAAAAAGGGATCCACGCCTGACCCCGTGTTATAGGTGGTTTAGGGAGTTATCCGGGCGCGAGTTATCGATGGAGCGGTGTACCATATATACTCGCAAAAAGCGGAATGGAATACTGCCTTCTCATGGGTGGACTGAAAATGACGTACTGTGCCTACTGATAACCTGATTTTCAGTTGACCAATAAGGGAGCAGTATTCCATTCAGTGCATTGTACTTGCATAATAAGCAGGCGTTCCTTAAAGGTGTGGTAATAAAGTCAAACTTTGTGTAAGCATAAAAAAGTTGAATGCCCGAGCTAAACATTGATACCAAATTTATTGTGCTACACGAAGTGTAGCTTGAAATAGCAGCGTTAATTCTTAAAAAGGTCGTGGGAGAAGTATCCTCCTTTGTAGAATTATATATAGCACATGTATGATTTATAAGTAAATTGTAAGCAAAAATACGAGCCATGTGGTAGCCAGTGTAGTCCTACAATGTCAGACGTGCACCCTGACACATGTTGTTGAAACCGCTTGGACTAATGCGGTTAACAATCTTTCAGAGGTTCAGTATCTTGAAAATAAAGGTAATTTATACAGAAAAGCAAACAACTACATTAGAAAAAAGCTCTTTATTGACAATTATTCCCAATGTAATTATAAAACGAGTATTCAGCCATTAAACAGCCCCGTTACCCCCCCCCCCCCACTGCAGTTTTCTCGATGTCTAGCGGGGATGGCATCCTCTTCATAATTTTTTTGAAGTCCCTCAGTAACTCGCACCCACACTTATAATGCGGTCAATTTTTTGGACCCTGTTGTGCACGAGTTTTCGAGGGAGAGGTGTAATTGTATTGCTATGCTGTAAAACACCAAACTAGTAGTTGTAAAGGCACATCTTAGAGCCCTAATTCCATCAGAAGTTTAGCAGTAGTTTTAATGCAAGGTTTACAGTCAGTTGTGTGCTGTCAGCACAAATAAAGGAAACAGTCACTAAACGAAAATGAAAAGTAGAATGGAAATGCAGATTTCATTTCATGATAATCTGAGGGTCCATAATATGCTAATTTGTAATGCCACACCCTATTTTGAAAACTGTTTATCAGGTTCAGGGCCAGAAACTGGCAGGGACACTCACTTTAGGTAACTTTGCATATCTACATACTGGTGTAATCAAAACCCAATTAATAACTTCCCACAGCAGCACTTGACCACTGATCTATGTTTTTTAAACATATACATTTTAATCTTTTGAATTTCTATGGATTTACTAACAATTTTGGAATCATGGTGCAAGTATGAACCCTGTACACCACAGAACATATATTTCAGTGAGAGTTTGTTTCATTGTTGGCTATTTGAGCATTAAAGCTATATCTCTTGCAAAATTTCAATAACATTTCAACTACAAAATCAGCTGGTTGACTTGAATCCTTAGTATTGTGAGTCTATAAAAGAACTTCGGTAAAAAAAAATTTAAAAAACTTTATAAGGAATCAAGTAACTTGAGTAAGTTCATTTTCTGGTTAAATTTCTATACAAGAAAATTCTTCCTGTCATTCAAAGTGGCAAACAAAGGAGGTAACATTTAAGCAAGAGTCCATTTTTTGCACTTTCAGGCTCCCTTCCGCCCTCTTCAGAAGATTTTGATGAAAACAATGGAATCAAAACCATCACAGAATACAAGTACAATGAAGATGGAAAAATCGTCAAGGTTTGTTGACTATAAAGCTACCATATGTATTCACTTGTAAGTCGAGTCAAACTGCAAAGAACATAAACCCTCATCTGCCATTACATAATACACTGGTATATCAGGGTCTTTGTTGTTTGTTCTACTGATTACTCCTAACAAACTACTTAGACCTAGATCTGCTGGTGCATTATGTGACAGCAGATCTGGGTTTGTGCAGTTTGCAGTTTGACTCGACTTAAGCAAGTATATATAGTATTATTCTTTTGTAAGTTTCCCCACTACAGCACTTCCACATAGTAGGTGCCTTCATTATAACATAGTTTCTTTTTTAAGGCAGGTATTATCATTTATTATTTATTTCATAATGAGATGTTGAAATATATCAGTGGGAGAAAAATGATATTGCCACAGTGGCGATGCCAGTTTTATTGCCACAGTGGTGATATCACTTTTGGAACAACTTTATTTTTCCATTTAGGAAGTATATCTGCCCTTATGTATGTTCTTTAGACATGTATTGCCATAATTAATCCTTTTTTATTTTTTCTTCTCTTCCTTCTCTCTCTCTCTCTCCACCCTTCATCAGGAAGAAAAGAACTTACAATGTGTAAAGACTGTTGACCCTCAAGTATGCATTTATATAATGAATGAAATGGCGCTGTTAAAAAATGCTTAAAATTACCCCCAAACAACAAAAAGAAGGCTTCAGGTATTCACTTTTTCATAATTAGTTTTCCACATGAATCATGAAAATTGTCAGTGACTGAACTTACATGAACTGTTGATATTCAATATTCTGTGACACCCTTACAGTATATTATACCTGTTACACTCTACTACAAACAGTACAAATTTTTGGGAAAAACTCTTGGTTACATAAAGTAATAATATTCTTTAAGTAGTGATTTTAACTGTCACCACAATCATAATCATGTCTGAAAACAATGGGGAAATCAGGCATTGATTAGTGTTGATTGCAAACCAAAATTGAGTGACAATAAAAATTTGGGTGCAGCGTCTGTTACCGAAATAGACTGCAAGCCTGCCAACACACAAAATTCACCTCTGAATGCAAAAATAAACAAAAATAGCAGCTTGAATCCTTGCAAATAAACTCGCAATCATTAAAATCTGTTGTTTAATGATGTTACGCTCTGAAGTCTATTTGAATGTTCTGTCATGTTGCTATACAACCCCCACCCCAGCGATGTTCACTGTATCAATCCACACAAGAAATGGGTTAACAAAAAAAAAAGTCTCTTCGTTTTTGCATGAAAACATTCATTAATTTGACAAAATACACAATTTGAAACATCATATGTACAATCTAACTTTGTTAAAAGTCGCTGTCCTAAAATTATTGTAAAATTTCCGAACATCTTTTTATCGATTTAGTAATGCAGCCGTTAATCGCAGTGACACTAAATGGAGAAACAAATCCATGCAAATTGAAGGTTTTTGCCTAAAAAAAATATATATAATAAAAAGAAAATATCTTTTTGAAGTAGATATAAGGAAATATTTCCTTAAATCTACTCAAAAAATGTAGATATTCTCTATGAATCCCATTTTATTATGTAGTAGTAAAATTATATGCCAGTTCTCGTTGAGGTGGTATATTCCATAGCTCCCGTGGGCAGCATTATAATGAGGAAGTACTGTATAAGGTAATTCACATCATCACATTTTTGGAGTTGTGTGAAAGAGGATATTTGCTTGTATTGAGTGAATAATGGATATATGTCATCAAGTGTTTGAAAATACTTGACTTTTTTACCCACTCGATGCAATATGTCCAATGTTCACTTGGAACAAGCAAATTTTCTTTTTATTTTATGCTTAAACATATTGGCTACCAATATGTGTAACTGATTGGAGTTCGAGATTTCTTATGGCATGCCACATGATAATATCAGCTGTTTACTGCTTGTGTTCTGCTATGTTTTGTGTCTATTCACACAGAAAACATCAGTAGTAACATAATTCTCCTTCCTGATTGAAGGTAAAAAAGCACATAAACAAAATAAAATGAAGAAAGAAAAAATAAAGTACATTGTGGGGTTTGAATATGGTTATTCTTTATGATAAGTGGGCATTTTCACTCCTAGATGAAGTAAATGTCAAAATGGTGGATCAAATTTAATGATCATAATATTATCGATGTCTATCGACTGCAGTGAAAAAATATTTTGGGTAATTCACTACAGTGAATTATCAGATTTATTTCTCTTGGAAAATCCAGTAATCACACCCAAGCATAAAATAAAATTGAATGAATATGGTTCTTTTCGTTCATTTGTTATAAATATAGTATTTCAGTTCAATTCAATTCATTGTCAGATGACTTGTGCCCATAGAAAATAAAGCACTGTTACCTGCAGAAACTTGGAACTTGTATTTGTCATGAGGAACGTTGCATCTTTCAGTCAAAATTAGGTCAAACTAGGTAACTGTGACCTTCATTTCATGCTCCAGTGACCTGCACAAAACTTTTGGTTTTGCTCAGTTTTCAGACAGTAATGATTGCAAATTCACGAAACTTGGTATGTACATGTGTCATGAGGAGTACTACGACCTTCTGTTAAACTAGGTCATTGCGACCTATATTTCATGCTTTAGTGACCTACATTAAACTTTGGCTTTAGCTCAGTTTTTTGGACACTTGCTTACAGAGTAATGAAACATGGTGCATAGATATATCCTAATGAGCACGACATTATGTAGATGAAACAAAGCTTTACAATCCAGCTGTACTGCAATTGGCACTTTTCTTGTTTATATATTTATTTGTTGCCTCACAATAAAGAGGTTCTTTTGTATGCTTTGAATAAATAAACATATATAAGATTACTTTATTTGTACAGGTTGTCAAAATATACAAGGTGGAGAAGAGGAAAGCAGCTAAGAGTATAGCTCGAAGGAAGGTAACCATTCAATTTTATATATATCACTATATTTACCTATGTATAACCCACACCCAGCTATGAAGGAAGGTAACCATTCATTTTTGTATACATCACTATATACCTGTGTATAACCCACATCCAGCTATGAACATCACAGAGCCAGATTTGTAATAGTATAATGTACTGCCCAATTTGTAACCATTATCTACTGCCAGATTTGTAATAGCATTATATATTGCCAGATTTGTTAATAGTGTACTGTACTGCTCAATTTGTAATAGCATTATATATTGCCAGATTTGTAATAGTATTATGTATTGCCAGATTTGTAACAGCATTATATATTGCCAGATTTGTAATAGCATTATGTATTGCCAGATTTGTAATAGTATAATGTACTGCCAGATTTGTAATAGCATTATATATTGCCAGATTTGTTAATAGTGTACTGTACTGCTCAATTTGTAATAGCATTATGTATTGCCAGATTTGTAACAGCATTATATATTGCCAGATTTGTAATAGTATTATGTATTGCCAGATTTGTAACAGCATTATATATTGCCAGATTTGTAATAGCATTATGTATTGCCAGATTTGTAATAGTATAATGTACTGCCCAATTTGTAATAGCATTATGTATTGCCAGATTTGTAATAGTAAAATGTACTGCCCAATTTGTCATAGCATTATCTACTGCAGATTTGTAACAGCATTATATATTGCCAAATTTGTAATAGTATTATGTATTGCCAGATTTTTAATAGCATTATGTATTGCCAGATTTGTAACAGCATTACATACTGGCAGATGTGTAATATCATTATGTACTGGCAGATCTCTAATAGCATTGTGAACTGGCAAATGTGTAATAGCATTATGTACTGGCAGATGTGTAATAGCATTATATTGGCAGATGTGTAATAAGCATTATATACTGGCAGGTCTCTAATAACATTATATACTGTCAGATTACATCAGTAATGGCATTATGTAGTGGCAAATCTGGAATAGCATTATATACTGGCAGATCTGTAACAGCATTATGTACTGGCAGATGTGTAATAGCAATGAGTACCTGAAGATGTGTAATACCATTATGTAGTGGCAGATCTGTAATAGCATTATGTACTGGCAGATGTGTAATAGCATTATGTACTGCCAGATGTGTAATAGCATTGTGTACTTGAAGATGTGTAATAGCATTATGTAGTGGCAGATCTGTAATAGCCTTATGTACTGGCAGATGTGTAATAGCATTATGTACTAGCAGATGTGTAATAGCATTGTGTACTTGAAGATGTGTAATAGCATTATGTACTTGAAGATGCAGGTCTAAATTGTTCTCATTTGGGTGTACCTTATACCCAGGCAAATGCAGTGTTCAAGCTAGCTATATATTTAAAGAGTTGCAACACCTTGCCCTAATTTCTAAATACTTATGTATTTTTATTACCCCGCCATGTCAACGGACGTGGCATATAGTGTTGGCATGTATGTCCATCACATCATATTCATCACAAATGTAATTTCTGCTCAGTAACTTTGAAATTACTTCATGGATTAAAATAAACTTTGGCATGAGGCTTTACATTTAGAAGATGTAAGTCAGGTTTGATTTTGACTGAGAGTTATGGCCCCTGTTGGACTTGGAACTTTGCAGTTTCATTTCCAGTCTGTAATTTTTTGGACTTAATGGATTTAAGTAAAATTTTGTATAATGCTTTGTATTATAAAGATCTAGGTCAAGTTTTGTTTCTCCATTTTCTTGCAAAATTTAGGAGTTAGGGCCCCAGTTTAACATAACTTTGCTTTCACTTTCTCCTCACTAACTTTTGTAGTACTTCATGGATTTAACTCACATTTTGTATGAGGTTTTATATTACGAAAACCTAGATTAGGTTGATTTGTACCATTTTCAGGCAGATTTGTATGGAGTTATGGCCCTACTGGGCATAATATTTTTTCTTTCATTTTTATATGCCTGCAATATTTTTATGATGTTGCCCATCTGTCTGTCCATCCATCCATCCATTGGTTACCAATTTTGTTTTGACACAATAGCTAGAGTTCTCCATCATCTACAGTTACCAAACTTTGTGATGGCTTGCACTTAAGGTAAGGAAGCAGCCTATAGATTTTAAGCTTAAAAGGTCAAGGTCAATGTGACTGAAAGAAGAAAAATTATTACAAAACTTTGTCAATAGTTTGCACATGGGGTGCGGAAGAAACCCATTGATTTTGGGGTAAAAAACTAAAAGGTCAAGGTCCCTGACTGAAAGAAGAAAAAGGGTTTCCACACAATAATTTGAGTTCTCCACCATCTACAGTTACCAAACTTTGTGGATAGCTTGTACTTCAGGTAAGGAAGAACCCTATTAATTTCATTGTCAAAAGGTCTGAGATCAAGGGCACGGCAGCTGAAAGAAGAAAATGTGTTTCCAGACAATAACTTGAGTTCTCCATTATCTATGGTTACCAAACTTTGTGGACAGCTTGCACTTGGAGTGAAGAAGAACCCTATTGATTTTTTTGTCAAAAGGTTAAAGGTCAAGGTCACTGACCATAAGAATAATAATGGTTTCCATCAGTTCTACATCACACACCTCAAACAAACTTTGTGTATGGCTTGCACTTAGGATAAAGAAGAAGCCTGTTGATTTTGGGGTCTAACGGTTGAAGGTCAAGATCATTATGATTGAAAGAAAAAAATGGTTTCTGCACACAAATATTTTAGTTATGTACATAGAGGACTCTTAAACACTGGGCAGACATATAATGTGCCCTTCTCAGTACTTTTGTTGTTTCTGCTTAAAGGTCTTCATTGATGTGAAATAAAGTTGGTATGAGGCATAACTATTAAAAAAGACCTAGCTCAGTCTCAATTTTCATGTATTCTGGCAGAACTTTACAGAATTAACAGAGTTATGCATCCAGTTTGGCCTTGAACTTTACTCTTCAGTTTGTTTCCACTCAGAAACATTTGAAGGACTTGATAGATGGAAATCAAATTTGGTATAAAAAAAACCTTGGCAAGTTGCATTTTTCAAAGTTTATCTTTAGCTAGCACCATGTAGCCACTGAGGTGCCATAAAATACATGTGCATTCAACTTTCACCATTTTCTGTGCAAATTTATGGAGTTATGAATTAGAACTTTTGCTCTTTGATTTTCACTCTAAAGAGTTTTCAAGGATTTCATAGATTGAAATGAAATTTGGTATGACGCTTTATGTTGAGGAGATCTAGGTTAGGTTTGACCTGTAACATTTTCAGGCAAACTTTTGGAGAGTTATGGCCCCATTTTGACTTTAAACTTTTCCCATTAATTGTATTGGCAGGGACATATGCTGTATATGGACACATTTCTACATTCACTGAAATATGGAATATTATCTTGATTGCTTTTTAAAGATTTAAATAAATTTCAGATTGAACATTTTCTCCCGTCTCAGTCCTTCCAAAATGGATAAATTGTTTAATAAATCAAGAAATAATTAAGTAGATAAAAAAAACATGACAACTTGTTAAACTAGAAACATTACAGGTCCAGTATTTCTTTGCTTTTTATTAGAGATAACAGATAAAATTGTGCATTTCACTCGACTGGTTGGTTGGTTTTTAACATTACTTCAGCACATATTATAGGCCATACTAGCCAGAGGAAATAGGACAGAGCAAGTCATGTTAGTGATGTCGATTGCTAAAGTGTTTGTTGTTTGAATTATTGAGGTTTTATTGTACTTTTTTCTTCAGAATTGGCGTAAATTTGGAGCAGCTGAGAGAGATCCCCCTGGTCCAAATCCGGCAAACACAATTGTACAGGTAGAAGAAATCAATATGCAGATCATATTGAACAAAGAGGTATGTGTAAGACAGTTATATTTTCTTTTCTTCCCTCTCTCTCTCTCTCTCTCTCTCTCTCTCTCTCTCTCTCTCTCACTATCCTGAAGTATTTCTGTCTCTCGCTGTCCTGAAGTAAGCAAAGAAAAGACCAGTTCAGGTAGTGTATTTTCTATCTCTCTATTGACAGTAAATAGTTATATACGAAGGGAGAATAAAAAAAGAAAAAAATCGGAATTGTAAAAGATCTTAAAATAGTATTCTTAACCAGAATTAAAAGTTTCGTAAAACCATAAAACTTGAAATATGTTAATGAGACACAGAAAACTGCTCTAGATGCAAACTTAAGTGGACATACAGACAAGGATGACAAAACACGTGCTTGTGGAGTGTGGATGGTGTCACACACATGCCTTTGTAAGTACAAATTGGTCCACTGCATATCACCAGTGTAATCATAGATGGGTTGGGCCAACAGCGATGACCATTCACAACAGCGGCCTGACAGTGTATATCATATATAGACGTAAATGAGAACATTCAAATTGATGCCAGAAATCTTATTGTTTGAGATGCCTTATATTAAATATCATTATCAGATTGGTCCCATGTAGTTTACTAAAACTTGATAAAACTGTTTTAACTGACCATGTGTTTTGGCTCTACTAAATTGGATTTTTATTTTCAGTTATTCTCTGAACTAAAAAATAAATACCATAATAGGATAACCTTTCAATGTTTGTATCATTGATGAAGTATAGGACCAATTTTAAACGGTGATACTTTTGAGTGGAAAGTTATGACAGTTTCTACATTGACTAATTAGTCAAAGAGTGAGTTGCATTTTTATGAGTATATTCAGCAGGAATATAGTAATATTTTGTACCAGAATTTAGCTTTTCATTTGTTTAACAGCATTAATAATATAGTCAGACATTAGACACTTTCTTTCAGCTCTGAACACCCTAAATTTGTATTATTGTTTTTCATTAGACTGAGTAATAGTGAAGTGACTTAGTGTACCTCCCATTTAATTCCTTCATGCAGTAACAGTAACATACAATTAGGTATATTATCAAGTGGAATATGTCACAAATAAATTTACAACTTTCATTTTGTTCATCTTCATGTCATAAAAATACATAGAAATCTATAATGATTGACATTTTAAATCCGTTGATACAAAAAATCCATGAAAATTTTATCATAGGTCACATACCAGTATCAAAATAGTATTCCAGAATACTGTAAACCTGTAGGATTTGTTTACCTGCATGACATCAGAGGGACATGGGTCTATTGCTTATATTGAATATAAATTCAGAAAACTAGTTCCCTTCTTCCTCTCCCCTTTAGTAGGAATACTGTATCAAGAGACTTCATATTTGGTCATTGCCCCAAATATGTCCTTTTTCTTTCGAACATTTTGCAATTCCTTATCTTTACATTTGTAGAACATAACATATAAATAAGCATTGTATTGCCATTATTATACAGATGAACCTTTAAACCCTATGCATACATACCTTTCTAACATGGGATAAATTTATTACACTTGGAGAGAAGCTGAAAACTGCCTCAGTGCATAGGGTAATTCAGATTTCTTTGAAATTAAGTAAAAATGTAAAATCCCCAGAAGTGAAGTCCAGTTTAATGTGGATCAGGATGTAAACTTTGTTTTAAATTGCATTAGGAATGCATGTAAATTTTTGACATCAATGATTAAAGGCAAATAAAAGTTGAACATAGAAGCTGACCAACCATTTCTCTTTAATACACAGAACTCTTTTGTAATTATTTTTATTGTCTAAACATGTAATCAATTGAAAGGCATTTCTGCATTTGATATCTGATCACTCTGATGTCTCAGTCTCGCCATGGGTGACTTTCAGGTATTGTGTATTCAACTGTCAATCACTCTGACATCTCCCAAACCCTACACAGTGAAGGTGTACATCACCAGGGTCTATTCTATAAATTAAAATTTAGAGGTAAAAATCCCCCCACCATTTGGAGAAAAATGGGGACAATTTCCTGAATGTTGGAGGGATTTAATGCAGAATTAAAGGTAGGGCTTCAAAATATAATGTGTGATTTGTATGCATTTGGTTGACTTTTCAGCACGATCTTTTATAAATTGGCATGTATCCCACAAATGTGTGTCCTCGAATAGACCCTGTATATTTGCCTATGGAGTCGTGGTAGTGTGTTGCAAGGTACTTACCCTCTCCTATGTGGTGCTTCAGCATGGAGCAAGCGTAGAGGGAATTAAGTACCCATCTGCAGTGGGTGGAGAAATGAAAAATTGTGCGAGCTGCACTGTAGGTGCAAGTAGTATTGCCCCTGTTTTCTGTCCGTCTGTCTGATTAAGTTGTGTTTTTGGTCCGTTTTCAGGTATTGTGGTGGGCATTCATATTCCATCAATACATTTATAGGTCCATTATATTTTCTACAAATTCTTGGCATGTGACAGAAAATTTCTATTAGCAGATCAAATTCAGATTATTCTGTGCTGAAAAAATGAAATTGCTAGGTATTTTATTTACATTTTATTTAGTAGATAGTCATCAAAATATACCTAAATGTATAAGGTAGAAGATTCCAAACAATCTGCGGGTCACAAAGTACTGGATTGGAGCAGTTTTCATAGATGATTTCAGAAACTTTTGTTCAGCTCTTAACTTTGAAAGTATTTTGATTTGCAATCAAAGAAGAAACTTCATGGTGATGTACCACCTAAGAAAATTTTGGACTTTTTGAGACTATGTGTGTATATAAAAACATTTGCCGAAATATTGTAATGATTTCCATGTTTTATCTTTATCTTTTATTTTATATACCTTTTACAGAATTATAACAGCTTTACCTTGTATATTTTATATTGTTATCCTTCATGTTTAAATTTGTGGGAAGGGTTTATCTTCCTAATGTTTTTGTGCAATTCTTCATTTTAACATATTTCAGACTTTACATTTAGTTGGCACCGCATAGCCACTGTTGTGCAGAGGTGCTGTAAAACACTACTACATACATACATACATACTTAACTTAGATGTCATTTTTGTTTTCACAGCAAAAGCAGCAGGAGCAGGAGGAAGATCCCCTACTAAAGCTGAAAAACCAGAAGATGGTGTCATGTCGTATCTGTAAGGGTGACCACTGGACGACAAAATGTCCATACAAAGATACTCTCGCCCCTCTCCAGGAACAGCTACAGCAGGATGAGAAGAAGGCTGCAGAAACAACACCAGGAACTCAGCAGCAACAGCCAGCACCACAAAAATCAGCTGGAAAATATGTCCCACCCAGTTTACGAGAAGGTGCAAATAAAGGACGAGGAGAGGTCATGCAGAGTAAAAGAGGTGAAATTAATATATATTAGTCGTGTATGAACTTGATATAATTTTTAGTACTGTTAATATTCTTTCATTTGCTTCATTTTTTTTCTTATCCTCATAGCAGATAGCAATACTAAAGGAGACATTATCATGGTTTTGTTACATGATTCTGAAAAGAATAACTCATTAATTGGCATTATCCATCTAGTTCAATTTGGATGCATATATGTGTCTGGGATTTCCCATATCTAAAATTTTAAGTCGTATATGTATTTTTTTAAAAAAGTCTTGAATATCTAGATTTTGTACGTGCAGTTATGGGTATCAAATTTGACTGCCATACTTAGAATCCAAACTTTCATAGAATTACTGATTTTTACATAAAAATATGCATGCATACTTAAACAAAGCTAAGTTGTGATATGGCAAAAGAATTTGTTTAGTCTTGAGTAAAGCAAAATAGTCACGTTATTAAGTACGAATTTGAATATGTGATATACAATGAAAACTACCATATATAATTGCATTCAAGTTGGATTCAACTGCAAACTGCATAGATACAGATCTGCCGTTGCATAATGTGCTAGCAGATCTGGGTCCGTGCAGTTTGTTAGAAATAGTAAATAGAACAGACAACATTGACTCCAATCTGCCAGCACATTATGTAGTGGCAGATCCAGGTCAGTGTTGTTTGCAGTTGAACCCAACTTATAAGCGAGTATATATGGTAGATTTATACATCTTTCCCATGCAAACAAATGGTACTGAGATGATTACTGTTGATTCCTATGTCAGAGCTTTACACAGACAAATGGACTAAAAATGCATACAGAATTTTCTGTATGCATTCAAATTACACAAAACCATTTAATTTAAGCATTTAGTCTAAAGTTGTTAGTGTATTGCTCCTGCTATAAGCATAGTCCAAGTTGTAAGATAATGTGTTTGATCAATATAAACTATGCTATAAGTTCAGGTTCCAGATTTTCCATGCATGTTTCAAAGGATGGTACTTGATCGCTGTGAGAATACTCAAAGTAGAGTCATGTGATTGAATGCATCTTGAATTTATCTAGGTCACTAAGCTGTTTCACACATTCAAAAAAGCATGATTAGTGCCTTGATGATTAACAAAGGTTGGTTGCATAAGTTTTCTGGAGTTGACAAAATACACCATCTGATTTTAAAAAACAGTTCTAAACAAGGGATTAAAATAACTGTTTCATTAAATTCTTATCTAGAGCTCTGTTATGTGTTTTGTTGTATTATCAGACAGCAGTGATTGACTGTCAGTGTCCAGTTGGTCATCTTTTGGTTTTCTTTTTAGACGAGTCGGCCACAATACGAGTTACGAACTTGTCTGAGGACACAAGAGAGTCTGACCTTCAGGAGCTGTTCAGACCATTTGGACCAATACAGAGAATTTATCTGGCGAAAGATAAAAATACTGGACAGTCTAAGGTTGGTCTGATTTCTGTAGATTTAGTCCCTCATTCGTAAGGAAGAACTTAAGATCAGTTACAGGATAAATCAGACGACACCCACCCACCCCTCTTCATCCAAATGTTGTGTAGTTTAAAAGTCAGTTGTGGAGAATTTTTTTTAAAAAGTAAATTATTTCCGCTTTTTATGAAACATTACTTGCCATGAGACTCTCTCTCTCTCTCTCTCTCTCTCTCTCTCTCTCTCTCTCTCTCTCTCTCTATATATATATATATATATATATATATATTTTTTTTATATACATGAAGTTTATAAAACTCTTAATCTGTAAGCTGCTTAACTAAACCTCCATAAAATTCTTTCCCTTCTTCTGATACTGAAGCTATAGTTGCATTTTCTTTCAGCAAGTTCTCTTTCAACAAGTAGCTTTGTCAAGGTCACCAAACACTACAAGTCCATCTCATGTCGTTATTTTTCTAACATTTCAAATTTGCCTTGTAAAACTTCACTTGTTAGGTGCACTTTTTTTTGCCACAACTTTTGACAAATCAATATGTAAAATTAATGTTTATTTACTGCAGGGATTCGCCTTCATCAACTTTCACCGAAGGGAGGATGCTGCGAGAGCCATAGCTGGTGTTTCAGGATTTGGATATGACCACTTGATTCTCAATGTAGAATGGGCAAAGTAGGTCACAAATATAATAACTTACAGATAAAGCTCGGTGATTTATTCTACTTTGATACATACCTCTCCTCGATAACTTGTGAGCGACGGGTCCCAAAACATAGGCAGTGGGATAAGTGAGGGTACAAGATAGTGAGATAGACCTAACGTTTGGTTAACAGTTGGGGTGAAAGGCAGGATATAGCAACTGATGCTGATGTATGAGAATCGTAAATTCTATTGTCCTGTACATGTACATGTCTTGTGAAGAATTTGAATCAAGTCCATAAATTATATAATCAAATTGACATACAGTGCTCAAATGAGGGCAGAAAAGCAAAGTAGGAGTTGTCGCCATATCATATTTTTCCACGTGTATCCATCATAAATAAACTAAAATGACATAAATCTTCCAAACTGTATTACACTCATAAAATGACTACTGAATCCGAAACACATATTTCCTCAAGATGGTTATTTTAAATGACAGGATTAACTATATCATCCATATCACATGTAACATGACTGTGTACAAAGAACTTCATGTTGTTTATACTTATGAGCAAGTTGGAACGTGGCAGTCGAACAGTCCAGGAACACTACAACTGGAATAAGAAAACACATTTTTTGAAAATAACACTGCAATTTTTAAATAATGAGTCACTAGATTAGCCATAGCCAACAACTTAAAAGTTGTTACAGTGTGCGGTTTAAACAAGCAGTTAAACATTAACATTAATACTGTGATAGTGTCACCTTGCTTGTATAGCAAACAGTTGGAGGCCAATAATCTATTAATTAACTTGCATCATCATGTTAATGGAGCAACAATTGACAGATTTTAAAATAAAGTTAGCTTATCTGTGGAGTGAGTTATTGTAATTGCTTGTTGTTTTTTTTTTTAATTTTATTTTATTTTGCAAATGAGTATGATGTCTCCCTAGTCATAAGACACAAGATGAAGCAGTCTTTTGTCAGTGTAAACAGCTATTTGCTATTTTCATTTTTTTCTCTTTTGTTTACGATTAATATTAAAAGGTAATAAGACGTCAAATTTAAAGTGTTGTGTGTATACTGGACATTCAGTATAATAGGACTTTTCCTAAATGAAACCTAACTTGATAATTGTTTATTTCTTGATTGTTGTCTGCAAATTTGGAAGAAAGAAATGGGATCAGTAGATGATATTGCTTATAAGCGAGCTCTCTCAAGCTAATCCGGTTACAAATTGAAAAGGGAGTGATGTAACTCCATATCGTATAGGGGGACATTAAAATTAAATACCAGTTGTTCATACTTAAAAACCATGCTGGAAAGATCCATTTCCCAGATGCGTTAGACAAATTCAAAAACATTGCAGGAACCAGATATATTCGCTTATAAGCCGAGTCCAACTGCAAACTGCATAAGTGCAGATCTGTCATTGCATAATGCATTGGTCTGTGCAGTTTGTTAGGAGTAATAAGTAGAACATACAATATTTATCCTGATCTGTCTTTGATATTTGTTTGATGCTTTGTTTGTAGACAGAATTACTTTCAGTATTAGTTATCTCTCTGTTGCAGTCAGACTTTTTATCTTTGTAATTGTTATAATAAAGAAACTTGTGTTTGTTACACAAGTCTTAAGTTGAAGAGAATTGTGTGTAGCAGAATTTTCACTCCATTCCCCCTTTTGCGGGACTTTTCTTGCACGGTTGCTACACCACTGGTGTAAGGTCCTATAAAACCATTCATTGCAAATTTTTAATTCATTTATGAGGTGTAAAAAGTTAAAAATACAGACTTTTTTAGTATATTTTTCACACAGAGAAATGAATCTGTAAAGTGATTTGGTTGATACAAATTTCAGTACCAAACTGTCTAACATGGGATCAGTTAAACAATATTTAGGTTAACCAGAAACATGTGCTTTCTGTCAAAGTACTCAGTGGAGTGTGGCATCGTACATATAGAAGAAATCACAGAGATGAGATGGTATTGTAATGCTTGTGTATAGGGTGAACCTCAACCAGAGTGTATACATTGCCAGTGTCAGCTGACAGTAGAACACATTCTTGTCACTTCCACCCTATGGTATGGACAGAACCTCGACCAGAGTGCATACATTGCCAGTGTCCACTGATGGTAGAACACGTTCTTGTCACTTCCACCCATTGACACAAAAATCTTTGGATGTGAACTCACTTAAGAAGCTTTTTGATATTGTACCACCAGAGATCTTGGATGACTTACACTTGCGATAAGGAAGAAGCCTATTGATTTGGGGGATCAAAGGTCAAGGTCACAGTGACTGAAAGAAGAAAAGTGGTTTCTGTACAAAACATTATCGACATAGAGGACTATTAAACATTAGGCGGCCATATGATGTGTCCTTCTTGGTACTCTTGTTGTGGTTTTTAACAACAAATTACATTTTTGTGGTAATTGAATTAATGGATAGGAAAAGAAGTCCTATTTTTTCCACAGAAATATCACTGTTCGTTGTGTCCTTACATTCCTGGATTGCAGCAACCACAAAAAAAGAGTGAATTCATCATATATTTGGTCATGTGAGCAGCTTTTAGACTCAGCTAAATGGCAATGTACATCTTTTTCAGTCTTACCTAAAATTGCCAATAATAGAATATACATTTTGTTATTTATTCTTTTTCAGACCTTCAGGAACCAGCTAAGAAGTGCCCATATTCAGTTGGAAGCCATTAATTTTGATCTGCTGAATTACAGAATTGTTCAACAGTACAATATATGGTCATTAAAGAATCTTCACATGGCGTACATGTCATCCTTTCTATGTAATGTTCTAATTTTCTCACCTATGTAGGACTTGCTAATCGGATCCAGAATAGGTATTGATTATTGATCTAGATATATCTATAATTAATTGATTCTTAATCATTCCATACAAAGTATTAAAAGCAACTTTGATGGAGTGGATGTAAATACAGGCCTGCCAACATTTACTATTTTACTGCAAGGCTTACTGAAACAACCTTAAATTATGGATTTATGGAACAATAGAAAAAAATTACAAAAATACAATCATTGCAGTCAAATCTGGATATTGGCTTGTACAGGTTCAGTTGGGATCCAGGTTTGCACATTAGATTTTGTGGAGTTGGCTAGGGAACCAGATTAAATATACAGAGGGTACTTCAGAGGCTTTAATCTACCAGTGTTGTTGATGCAAAAGGTCCATGTGATCATGCATTTGCTTTTTACATTATAGCATACTGTAGTATCATTTATTTTCGTGGGGCTCAATTTTCGTGGTTTTGCAAAAAAAGACATTTTCGTGGGTACTTAAATTCGTGGTTTTGCCTGTCAAAGTTTGCATATTACTAAGTGTTTAATTTCGTGGTTAAACCTCTACAAATATCCAAAATAAAGAATAAAAAAGAATAAAACTCTGCCGACGTAAACGGCGGTCACTTGAATGTTTATAACAATACTTTCACATGTATGAGCACAAATCAAAAACCTGACAAGTTCAATACTGACGTGTTTTTGTCCAAGTGAGTAACATCAATGGAAGCCGACGCAGCCAACAGCACTAAAACAATACTACCGCCTCTATGATCACAAATACGCAGACTACAACACTAAGTCAATCGGTTATTAAAGTAACCTGTATGATCTCTAACTTAAACCACTATCCATAAAGGGAACAAAACACGTGACTGGCTGACCTTCGCTCAATGCAATCAGCAGACAGTTGCAATTTGGGGATTATTTACCTGACAAGCATTTGTGTGTACATTGAGCCTTGTATGACACGATGTTGATACAGTGGCTTTGTCCGAAAATCAGCGAAGTGTGAGCTTTAATACTCTGCTGTAATTAGTGTATATACGTAGTGTTTCATTAATAATAGTGCTTCAAGCAATAGTTCTAGTATTTTACAGGCTTGTTGTTCTTTTGGATTAAAAATGCCTGGCTAAAATGAAATGTGGTTTCAGGAGGATTTAAATTGTTCAACAACAGTTGTACTCGAGTGAAGGATCGATTTGAATAATTTAATTTAATTTTCATATACTATTATTTTTTATTATTCTTTCTTTCATTTTCAACATTACTAGCATTTGAATACCTTGTGCTTTTTCTCGTTTCTCTCTATCCTTACTTATCTCGCATATCAATTTAAGGCAGTGAGTGGAAATTACAGATATCGGATATCTTATCGACACGTGTGCATTGAATCAATATAAAATGCTTTATAATTCTTTTTTTCAAAGGTTTAAAATAAAATAAACACGTGTAAAAGCTAATATTTTATTACCAAATTACAGTATTGACATTGATTTATTAAATACTAGTAGGTTCCTTAATCTCTAGGAACGACACACAGTAAGAAAATGAGCGGGGGGGGGTGTCATCATCATACGTGGCTAATTTTTCGTTGGGTATTTAAATTCGTGGTTCGGGGCAACAACGAAAACCACGAAAATTGATGATACTACAGTAGTCTGGAATTGTCAGGAAATTGAAAATACATTAAAGGCAAAGGGGATAATCAGGCTTTTAAAAAGTGCTTAGGGGTGGGGGGGTGGGCAGGAAAGGCAACAATTGCATCTTATGGACATTATGATTGGAGTTTTGCTAACAGCAGCAGAGATGATGGTCACAGCCAGAAGAATTAAAAAAAAAAAGATTACATCTAGTTGAGAGATCTAGCATAAATTAATTGACCTCATTGGTTTGGAAATGCAGTTTCTGAAACTGAACTTTGAGGTCATTAAAGTCAAAGTGTTTTTCAGACTTTTTAGTTGAACATAATGTTGCCTTCACTGCTGCAAACCATACTGCTGAACTTTTACATTGTATGATAATTTATTATCTTTACTGAAAACTGGTCCCACTTAACAGAAAAATATAGACTGCCTTTGCTGAGAAGGTCTGTTTAGAGTTTGCAGATCTGAAATTATGTTGGTTGGCCCACAAATTGCCCTCAACCATTCTGCATTGCAAAATCAATATTCTTTTATAGGACACCATAAGAGCTTGGCTTCAGACCATCAAAATATGTTTCTATTACAACGTTTCGATTTGATATTCCATGTCATATTATCAAATGATATGGAAAAGATAAAGACAGTCACCATTTTTGTTCCTCTGCAATTTAGAAGAATAAAACATTGTGCTGCACAAAGTGGAAGATGAAAGCGGAATTGAAGATTACCGTCCGTAATCACCAAGTAAGAACTGAAATTTGGAGTGCACTGTCAGGGCAGGAAATGTCTGAAATTGGTCTACTTACCCAGAATGAAGTGTTTAATAAAAGATGAAGATTTTCCCACCACATTTTACCTGCCCAGTAGAAATTTTGAACTTGCCCCAGACTTGGACAGTGGATTTTTCGTACACTGTGCAGCTCTTGTTGATTGAGAACATACACTGTCATTAGTTAATGTTTTAATGTATATCCTAATGCTTTATGTTCTGTCTTTATGTCCTGTCATTGCGCAGATGGGTGAAAATTTTACTTTTGTTGCTTATTGGACTCCAGGTCCCCTTTGTCTCCAAATTTCAAACTCACCCTACTGCCATTTGGACCAGTCTGTTTTAAATCTAATGAGAGGAAGTCTATAATCTGGACACAAACTCTGGTTCAGGAACTGGTGATTTGTGCCTCAAAAAAAAGAATCTAGTCTTAAAAGTTCCACTTTTTCAGCTGTATTTTTTAACGCAAGTAGAATCTCTATAATACTTGGCATTATTGTAAAGCTACATTTGTTCTCTTTTCTCAAATACCACCCATTTCAGTCTATCATGAATTGTGATGACCTCACAGACCCTGGAACCAGGGTACTACCTCATGACACCAAAATGTGGCATTTGGGCTTAATGAGGTAAACCGGTCTTCCTAAAAATCATTTACCTAACATTTGTATCGATAATCAATATTAGTATATGCATCAATCAATTGATTAATTTGATTATTCAGTAAATTGTCCTACCCTAAACCTGCATTTTTTTTAGTAACACTTTTTCCAGTGGCAGTGTCTTTGTCACCTTTTACAATGTTTACATCTGCCGAAGGTTGTACATAATAGCATGTTTCACAGTTGTGACATTTGCAGAATCCTTAAACAAGTGATCAGCGGAGAATCTGCCACAGTTAGTAGAAAATATTGGTAAATTAATGTACAAGTCTACAATAAGCTGTTTTTAATTTGCCTCTACAAAGTAGTAGGAAGGTATTCTACAATTCCCTAATATTGGCATCTATGTCTGTGTCCAAACATGTAACACTATATACATAAAGCAATTTCACAGGGGAGCCATGGTTGCCTACTTAGTAGAGTGACGGACTTATAATCCCAGGGTCATGGGTTCCATACCTGCCCAGGCCAGACTGGGTTGACTGCCTTGAGAAGGGCACTTTGCTCCCATTTCGTCATTACAATATAGACAGCTGGTTAAAAGTTGCTGTTAAAACCCAACCAATAATGTCACTGCTTTTCAACTATTATGCCTCTCAGATTCCTGACTATATTTTGAAGTAGCTTTTTGGGGATATACACCCTGGGGAGTGCTGGGGAGCTAACATTCTAATTGCTCAAGTCCACTCCAAGTTTTTGCATATACCATCAAGATTGCCTAGATATTTCTATCCTACTCAGTCATGAAATTTGGTGAGGGGTTGAATCTCCATGAGTTACCATTTGTGAGTTACACTGTTACCACCGTGACCATTGTGACCTATATCTCTCATGCTTCATCATCTTTATGTTTGATGGTGGATAGGTGTCACTTCTACAAATTTGAAAGCCCTTCATGCCACTGTGCACTTCATCATGGTCGAAATCTTTTGTTGTTTGTGAGAAACTAATTTCAAGATCATTATATTTTTAGTAACAGTGTCCATATTTGATGGAAGATGGACATTATTTGTATCATATTGAAGGGTCTTAATGACAGGATGCGTTTTGTCGAGTTTGGTCCAATTTTGCGTGGCAGTTTTGGAGAAGAAAAGTTTCAAAGTTTTTCAAATTTTTTAGTAGTGGCGGCATATTTAATGGTTGATCAGCATAATTTCTATACATTTGAAAGTCCTATAGGCCATGATGCTTTTAGTCAAATTTAGTTAAGTCTGTAAAGTAGTTTTTGAGAAGTTTTTTAAAGGTTTGTCAGCTTTTAGCAATGTTTGCCATACCTGATGTTGGATTAGCATCATTTATTCAAATGTGAAAGTCATCTATTCCAGAATGCTTTATGTCAAATTTGGTACAATTCTGTTGAGCAGTTTTATATATGAAATTATTTCAAGATATTTAGCTTTACTGGTTATAGACCAGAAGAGCTTATGGGATGGTCTGTTGTCCGTCATTTGTCCCTTAGCACAAGTTTGTTATCGCTACTCCTAAACTGCTTCGAGGATTGCCATGAAACTATACATGCACATTCATCCCATGGTCTAGTTGATCTTTAATGATCTTGGAGCTGATTTGACATCTAATATAGCCCCCACAGCAGCCATCTTAAAAATCTTGTCACTACTACTCCTGAATGGAAAGTCACATTGACATGAGATTTTCACAAGAAGACTTGTGATGTCTAGCTGATCCTAAATAAAAAATAGTGCTAATCTGATGTCTAGTATCACAGCAGACATCTTGAAAATCTTGTTATCACTACTACTCTTGAATGGATTATCATATCAACATGAGGTTTTCATAAAAGACTACTTCTGATGTCAAGTTGGTTCTAAATAAAAATGATGCTGATCTGATGCCCAAAATGACCACTACAGGGACCATTTTGAAAATATTGTTGTCTATACTCCTACTGAACGAAAAGTAATATTGCCATGAGGTCTTCACCAAAAGACATCCTATGATGTCTAGTAGGTCCTATATGAAAAGGTTGCCACTTGCACATCCAATATGGATGCCACAGTGGCCGTCTTGAAAATCTTGTCACTACTCCAAAATGAATGGTCAGCTGCATGGGGTTTTCACCGAAAGACTTTTTATGATATCTAGTTGGTTATAAATGAAAATGGTGCCTATCTGACATCCAATATGGCCATCTTGAAAATATTGTCATGGCTACTTCTCCTAGATGGTTGGTCGTACTGATATTGTGCTTCCACCAAAAATTCTTATTATGTCTAGTTTGGTACTAAATGGAAATGGTGCCAATATGGCAGCCATCTTGAAAATCTTGTTATTGTTACTTTTCCAAAACAGAAAGTCATATTAACATGGAGTTTCCAGCATAAGACTTATGATGTTGGTCCTAAATGAAAATGGTGCCAATCTGATATCCACATTAGTTAATTTGAAAATCTTGTTATTGCTGAAGAATATCCTAAATGGTTTCATTACTTGGCAGTTAAAAGGAAGAAATGGTCTTGTCTTCAATTCCTGAAAATTCTTTTCTGCTATTAGAGCGTCAGTCTCTTTGAGGGACTCTTCTATTTTGTAGTAACAGCAGCCATATTTCATGGCAGATCGGCTTCATTTGAACAAACCCGAAAGACCAGAATGCTTTCTGTGAAATTTGGTCTAAGTCTGTTGAGCGGTTTTTGAGAAGTCGGTTATTCTGTTTTTAGATTTTTGTTTCATTCGGTGCTTTACAGCAAAGAAACACATGTAGGTTATTTAGTGCCAAAGTAATTGGATTAAAGTGCTTAGCATAAGGATGTTAGGATTTGAACCTGCACTATTCTGAACACGAGTCTAGCACAATAACCACGGAACCACTGTGACTTGTATTTTTAGTAACATTGGTCATATTTGATGGTGGATTGGCATCATTTGAACAAACTTGAAAGATGTTTACTGCCAGATTGTCAACATTTGCTATTTTAAACTTCTTATCAAACACCACTGGACCAAATTTGGCATGAAGGGCTTTCAAATCGGTACAAGTATAGCGCCAGTTATTAAAAATAGTAAAAACCCT
Source organism: Margaritifera margaritifera (assembly GCA_029931535.1). Taxonomy (NCBI): domain Eukaryota; kingdom Metazoa; phylum Mollusca; class Bivalvia; order Unionida; family Margaritiferidae; genus Margaritifera; species Margaritifera margaritifera. Next base: position 3,794,858 of record JAQPZY010001617.1, read on the forward strand.
TTCAGCGATTTCTTCTCAAAAACCACTGAACAGAATTTTATCAAATTGGACAGAAAGTATCCTTGAAGAAGAAATGTTTGAGCAAATGATGCTGATCCACCTTTAAATATGGTCACTGTTACCTAAAATGGAAAAGCCACTGTTACTTACAGAAAAGCCTTTAAACTACTCCACATCCAGTAGAATTAGACCAGGCAGGACAGAACGCATCCTGGCTTGAAGACCTTACAAATTTGTACAAATAATGCCGATCCACCTTGAATAGCTACCATTACAAAAAAACAAAATAACAACGACAGAAAAACCTTTAAACGACTTCTCCAAAACCTCTGAATAAAATTTAAACTTGATAGAAAGCATCCTGGTGTGAAGACCTTTCAATTTTATGCAATTGTTGCCAATCTGCCATCAAATGTCGCCGCTGTTATTAAAGATAGAAAAACCTTTATACGACTTCTCAAAAACCACTTTACAGAAATTTGACAGCATCCTGGCATAGCGGATTTTCAAGCTTTTACAGTTAATACCAATTTGCCATCTAATATGGCTGGCGTTACTTGAAACAGAACAAACTTTAAATGATTTCTCCGAAACTGTTGACTAGAATTTGACCAAACTTGAAAGAAAGCATCCTAGCATAAAAACTTTTCAAATTTGTACAAATGATGCTGATCAACCATCAACTATGGCCACCATTACTTAAAATTTTAAAAAAACTTTAAACGACTTCTCCCAAACTGCTTAATAGAATTTGACGAAACTTGATAGAAAGCATCTAGCATGAAGACCTTTGTACAGATTATGCCGATCCGCCATTACTAAAAATAGAAGAAAAAAAACTTTAAATGTCATATTCTCCAAAACCACTTAACATAATTTGATCATATTTGACAATGCATGGACATTTCAAAATTATACAAATGATGTCAGTCCATCATCAAATATGGATGCCATTATTAAAAATAGAAAAAGCTTTAAATTCCTTCTTAAAATAACTTCCCTCCAAAACCAGTGAATAAAATTTGACCGAATTCATGCAGGCATGAAGACCTTTCAAATCTGTACAAACGAGGTCAATCCACCATCAAATATGGCTGCTGTTATTAAAAATAGAAAAAGCTTTTAACAACTTCAAGACCGCTGCATAGAATTTGACCAATCTTGATGGAGAATCTTGGCATGAAAACCTTTCAAATTTATACAAATGATGCCAATCCATCCTAAAATTTGGCCACTGCTACTAGAAAAATATTTAAACAACTTATTTTCTAATACCACACATTTGAATTTGACAGCATCCTGGCATAGAGGCCTATTAAATTTGTACAAATGATACCAATCCACCACAAAAAGTAGAAAAACATTTATGCAACTTTATCTAAAAAAAATTGCTAAATGGATTTAAACCAACTTTGACACAAAACATACTGGCGTGGAGACCTTTCAATATTTGACAGATTATGCTGATGTGCTATCAGACAAAGGCAATATACAGGAAAACTAAAGAAACCTTAAAATATTTTGTTTTGTTACATATGCATTCAACAGCAGCATAGGAAGAAATTCGGCCGCTTGTTCCATTTTCTGTAATGTTGGCTGTATTTGATGGCAGATCTGCATCATTTGAACAAATATGAAAGAACTTCATGCTAGCTAGGATACTTTCTGTCACATTTGGTTAAATTTACTTCAGCAGTTTTTTACAAAGAAGTTGTAAATAGCATTTGTGAATGCACCACGGACAAAGGACTATACAATAAGCTCACCTGACCTTACAGCCAGGTGAGCCAAAACATTAACTTTGACCTTAATCCAGCATGCTGACAGATGGACATAGATACAGATACACAAACACATAGAGATGCGAAAGTGATTGATATGTCAAACTTATGCAAAGGTAGGCTCGACAAAAATAGAAAAAAACTTTAAATTACTTCTTAACAATAGGCTCAGATGGGCCTGATATCACTAATAGTTGACCATTATCACTAAGCAGGCTTATGTATCATTGTATTAAGCAGTTTTTAGCTCTACTGGTCAAATACCAGAAGAGCTTATGAATGATCTGTTGTCCATCATACATCCGTTTGTTGGCACAAGTTTGTTATCACATCTGCTCCTAAACTACCTTGGAGGATTGCCATCTTGAAAATATTATCGCTACTCTTCATGAACAGTAAGTCATATTGACATAGGTTTTCACCAGAATTGTGATGTCTACCTAGTTAGCCCTAAATGAAAATGGTGCCAATCTGATATCCAATATGGCTGCCACAGTGGCCATCTTGAAAATCTTATCGCTACTCCTCCTGAAAGGATGGTCATATCGACATGTGGTTTTCACTAAATGACTTCTCATATCTAGTTTGTCCTAAATTAAAATGGTGACAATCAGAGGTCCAATATGGCCACCACAGTGGCCATCTTGAAAATCTTATCACTATTACTCCTGAATAAAAAGTAATATTGTCATGGAATTTTCACCAGAAGACTTTTTATGATGACTAGTTAATCCTAAATGAAAATGGGGCTACTTGCACATCCAATATGGCCACTACAGTGGCCATCTTGAAAATCTTATCACTACTCCTGAATGGATGGTCATATCAGAATGGGGTTTTCACTGAAAGACTTCTTATGTTCAATTAGTTGTAAATGAAATTGATGCCGATCTGACTTCCAATACAGCCGTCACAATAGCCATCTTGAAAATCTTGTTATCGCTGCTTCTCCTAGATGGCTGGTCATATCAATATTGTGCTTTCGCCAAAAGACTTCTAGTTGGTCCTAAATAGAAATGGTTGCAATCTGATATCTAGTATGGCCATGATAGCAGCTATTTGAAAATCTTATCATTAATTCTCCAAAATGGAAAGTCGTATCAACATGGGGTTACCACCAGAAGATCCTGTTGATCTTGAATGAAAATGGTTCCGATCTGACATCCAATATGTCCATTACAGCAGTTAATTTTAAAATCTTGAATAATATGAGAGATGGTTTCAACACTCAGCAGTTAAAAGGAAGGTATGGTCTTGAATTTCTGGAAATTATTTCCAGCCAGTCAAGGGACTCTTGTTCTCTTTTTGCAATGGCTGCCATATTTGTACCAACATTAAAGGGCTTTATGCCAGGATTCTTTCTGTCTTTGAGAAGATGTTTTAAGGTTTTTCTATATTTAGTAATGGTGGCCATATTTAATGGTGCATCATCGTATGTGGAAACTTTAGAGGTCTTTATACAAGGATGTTTTCTGTCAAATTTGGTCAAAATCAGCAGTTTTTATGAACAAGTTGTTTAAAGCTATCTCCCAAACTTTTTATCATGTTGATTTTACCATAACCTGATACAAAAAATTCTGAAGATAGAGGCATAATATGCATAGTATCTTACTCAGAGTCGAAGTCATCTAATTCTTGATAATGATAAACTCAACAAATCAGAAATATGGCTTCAAGAGTTGTTCAGATGCATATCATCACATTAATGTGTGTGAATCCCACTTATGTTTTTTTTTAATTGCCCAAGCTCTTGATGATACAAGCCCATATTTCAATTTTAATCGAAATTGGAGCAGAATTAAGGTTTCCAGAGTGGTAATAAGCTCAGCCAATCACCTCATAAATATGCATGCATCTTTCTCATTACTAAATATCTATTACAAGTCTGGATCACAAATATGGCTTCCAGAGTAGTAACAAGCTCAGCCAATCGGATGCAAAATTGTATCATCAAACAGTTAACTACTCGGCAGACAATGACCATTTTAAGTCTCATTGCATCATAAGATCTTGATGATAACAATATTTCAAGTTTTATCAAAATCAGATAAAAACAAATGTGGCATACAGAGGGGTAACAATGACGGCCAATCAGATGCAAGATCACCTCATTAATATGTAAGACTCTTGGTCAATACTAAAACTCGTCTGAGATCTTGACGATATATAGAGGATATCTATGTTTCTTGAGTAAATATAAGGAAATATTTCACTCGTTAAGTGGAAACATTGTATTGTCACGAGTGACAATACAAAATGTTTCCATTTCACAAGTGAAATATTTCCTTATATCTCTTTTTAAAAAATGTCGATTTTCTTTTTATTATATATTTTTTAAGGCAAAAAACTTCTATTTGCATGGACTTGTTGCTCCATTCTGTGTAAATGCGATTAACGGCTGCATTACTACATCAAATGTGCATCCTTTTGTTGTTGAGGGTAACAGGTATACGATACTGTACAGGTGACACCGAATATTGAATAGCAACAGGCCATATAAGTTCAGTCACTGACAATTTGCATGATTCATGTTGAAAACTAATTATAAAAAGTTAATACTTGAAGCCTACTTTTTGTTGTTTTGGGTTCATTTTTAGGCATTATTGGTGGCGCCTTCTCATTGATTACATAAATGTAATCTAGAGGATCAACAGTCTTGCCACATTTTAAGATATGTTCATCCTGATTGAGAGAGAGAGAGAGAGAGAGAGAGAGAGAGAGAGAGAGAGAGAGAAGGAAAAGAAGAAGAAAAAATTAAATAGGTCTAAATATTAAAATACAGGTCTGAATAACATACATAAGGGCAGATATGCTTCTAAATGGAAAAAGAAAGAAATTTCGAAAGTGATATCGCCACATTGGCGATAAAAGTGGCGATTTTTCTCCCACTGATACATTTCAAGATCTCATTATGAAATGTATGATAAAAGCATATATTTCAAGTTTGATTAAAATCGGATCATAAATCTGGTCTCCAGAGTTTTAACAAAGTCAGCCAATCTGATGCAAGTTTACCGCATCAATATACCTGGATTTTGCTAATTATTGGGGCTATCAAAGATCTTGGTGATATAAGCCCACATTTCAAGATTGATCAGAAATATGGCTTCCAGAGTTGTTAAAAGTTTAGCCAAACAGATGCCAGATCACCTCGTTAGTATGCATCGATTTTGCTCATAATGAGAACTCATCTGAGATCTTAATGATATAAGCATATATTCCAACTTTGATCAAAATCATAACAGAAATATGGCTTCCAGTGTAATAACAAGCTCAGCCAATCAGATGCATAATCGTCTCATTAGCACGAGTTTATCTCAATCATTATTTAACTCATCTGAGATGCTAATGATATAAACATATATTCCAAGTTTTGTCAAAATCAAATTATGGCCTCCAGAGTGGTAACAAGGTTAGCCAATTAACTGCAAGATCACATTAATATGCATGGTTCTCGCTCACAATCGAGCTCGTCGCAGATTTTGATTATATAAACCCATATTCCAGGTTTGATTAAAACTATATTAGAAATATGGACTCCAGAATGGTAGCAAGCAAATTTTTGATGGACAGACACAGGATCTTAAAATAAGCTGACTGGTTTTATGGCCAGACGAGCTAAAAAAGCACTTCTTGTATTTGTGTGCATAAATCAATGTACATCAACACAAATGAGATCTTGTTTTGATGAAGAAAACATTTTTCAAATCAAATTTTAGCCCATAGACTATTTGCTTTGACACAACTCGGGCAGTCTGTCCTGCATGATCATCACTCAGATGTTTTGGCGACTTTATTTCGGCTGAATTTGAAGCATAAATTCTTTTAATTATAACCAAGATACCAACAACGCCATATAGCAGCCATCTATTCATAACGGGCACTTTTAGGGATCCTAGTGAAAGTAATTCTTTAAACGTCCTTTATAATGCAGACACCTGTCCAACATGGACGTTTCTATGGTCAACTGAGTTGCACATAATAGATATTGTGACCCAGCACGCACAGGTTAGCCTCCCTCGACAGACACTCTCAAACGTACACAGATTTATGAAGGCCACCTGGTTTTCACACTTAACTATTACGCAGTCAATGAGTTCTCTTAGCATTGATTTAATAACTGATACAACCTTGCTTCAATCAGACTGTGAATGGAGTACTGCTACACTGAAGGGCACCCTCCTGATAAACAAAATGGTGGCTCTGAATGTCATGTACATTAAATCGTTCTCGAGATAGGATGGGTTTGTAGATCTGGCTCGGATTTAGTGCAGTGTTAATAGCGTTCTCAATTAAAATCCTTACATATCAAGATACAACGTATAAAACTTTTTTTTTTTTTTTTTTTTTTTTTTTTTGGGGGGGGGGGGGGTGTAAAATTAATTTTAATTATGTTATACTTACCTGTGACCATTATTAAGCTGTACCTTTCCTCAATGGAAATACCTCGTCCATGCTAAATGCACCAACTCCCTGTTCTAGAGATTTCTCCGTTCACGTGCATCGACCCTGTCTGACCTACGTCATCGGCTCATGAGCTATATAGCGCGTAGTCATTCTTTCCAAGGACGTTTGGCTAATGAAGGACATCAGAGCAGGGTGTGAGGAGGGCATCGAATTGTGACAGGTAAGTATTAAAAGATTAATTTTACTCTCCCAATAAACTACATTTTAATATGGGTAATACTTTACCTGTCTCTATTATCAAGCTGAATTTGCCAGTATGGAGGGTGGCTGATGGACCGTAAAGAAGCAAATATGGAAAAATTACTCACCTTGTAGCCCAGCCACTCAACTGCTGTTTTGGAGCAGTAGTCTGGGTCACTGATTGTGCAGCGACTATCGGACCCAGAGAAAATATACATTGGGTCTTGTTTGCTAAAGACCAAAGGTAAAAAGAGAAGGGTGTGTGTGATCTCTAAAATGCAGCCTTCATAATATCATCAAAAGATGAGTGATTTAAATAAGCCCAGGAAGTAGCGATAGCCCTGACTTCATGGGCTTTTATCCTCATGCACGACAAGTCTCTTTTTGTGAGAGACGCGTAAGCTCTCTTGGTGGTGAGCAAAATCCATCGAGAGATAATAGATGCTGAAATATCAGCAGAGATCCTTAAGGGGAGAAAAAGTCTTTTCCTACCCTTCCTGCTCCTTTTAGCATTTGTTAAATAGAATCTAAGTGCCCTAACCAGGCAGAGAAGTCTATCTTGATCATCCCCAGCACAGATGCGACTGAGACTGGGGATTTAAATCGGGGATGGAAATACTGATGGAAGCTGGCTTTTTTGCAAGGAAACCTGGCTGACATAACAAGGAAACCAAATCGTAATTCCTACTGAAGCATAAACATCCCTCCTCAATTGATAAAGCATGCAGTTCGCTTCTTCTTCGAGCTGATGCAACGGCCAGAAGATAGATTTTTTTAAGCATAAGATTTTCAAAAGAGGCCTCACTCAGAGGTGTTTTGTCAGTGCCCACAAAAACATGAAAGGTTCCATCTTGGTGTTAACGAGCAAGACACCGGTCTCTAGCTCTCTGAACCAATGGATTGACCTTTGGAGAATTTAGGTGTGTTCGAAAGAGTAGTCTGTCCCACTGAGGTAATACCCTTGGTTTGTCGATCAACAAGTCGAGTAGGTCGCTGAACCAAGACCTTTGAGGCCACAGAGGTGCAATCAGGATGATCTGTGCTGTCCTGATCTTGTGCACTACTTGTGGAATCGACCTGAATGGTGGAAATGCGTAAGTGAACAATCGATCCAAGTTCAGGCTAAAGGCATCCACTGCTCAGGCTGCTTGGTCTATGACTGGGGAAACATAAACGGGAGCTTGTTAATGAGTTTTGTTGCAAACAAGTCCCCTAGAGGTTTCTCCCATAGAATGAACAGAGACTCTGCAACTGCTTGATGTAGAAACGATTATGATAGGACTACCTTGCTTGTTTGAACAGACTGTCCGTAAGAATGTTTTTCTTCCCTGGAATGTGACGAACTCCGAGTGTAATCCCTTCTGACTCTGCCCAGCGTAGAAGGCCCCTTGCCGTCTGAGGTATGCAACCACTGACGTGTTGTCCGAGGAGACCATGATGCAATGTCCTTTGACATGATCTATGCACCTTTTTAGGGTGAAGAACACGGCTTTCATTTCTATTTTGTTGATGTGTAGGAGACTGTCTTCCTGTGACCAATGGCCGTGGAGAAGTACTCCTTCTGGCTCTAAATCAGCCCCCCCCCCCTCTCAGCCTGAATCTGACGCGTCGGTGTACAGATAGGAGTGGGGTTCTGAAGCATGCAGAGGAATTCCCTGTACAAACTTTTCTAGATTGTACCACCGTTGGAGGTGGTACTGAAAGGTCGACCCTAGAGAAATTTGATGTGACAGTGCATCCTTGCGTGGTTTCCAAACAACATGAGAAACTGAAGAGGACGTAAATGAAGTCTCTCTAGGGATACCAGGGTCAGCCGCGGAATGCAAGGTTCCCAGAAGAGAGTTTGGTTTGGTTTTGTGGGTTTTAATGCCATTTTTCGGCATATGATGGGCTATACATGGCGGCCAGTAAATTTGGTGGAAGAAGAATCCGGGAAGAACTACCGACCAACAGAAAGCTATTGGCAAGCTTTCTCACATACCCACGTTGGCCAAACTGAGACTAGAACCCACGAGGATACAGGTGAGATGTCAGTGATCTGTAAAGGCAAGCGCCTTAGACCACTCTGCCACCTGGGATCCCTTCCCAGAAGAGAAAAATAAAGACGGGCTGACAACGATGTCTTGATCTGTAACGTCCTTAAAAGTTCCAGGATTTTGTGTGACCTGAGTGGTGGGGGGGGGGGGGGGGGTGACACGAACCTGGCCCAGAGAGGTAAGGAAATTCATTCCAATGTACACGAAATCCTGAGAGGGAATGAGATCAGATTTCTCTGGGTTTGGAAGAAGTCCTAACCGAATCACTACGGACCAACAGAGGGTCATATGATGTAATAGGGACTGTTTTGTTGTTTTGTGTAATAGCCAATCATTGAAGTACTAGACCAGCGGAATCCCCAAGTACCTCAAGTATGCAGCTATTATTCCCATGACTCTGGTGAAGACCCGGGTTGCGGTGGCTAGACCAAGCGGCATGGCACAGAATTGAAATACTTCCTGTCCTATCGAGAACCGGAAATATTTTTTTGTGCGGAGGAAAAATTGGGATGTGAAAGTACGCATCCTGAAGATCGATGGAAACTGCAGAGTCTGCCGGTTTGATAGCTTTCCGAACTGAAGTTGCACTTTCCATCTTGAAAGTTTCCTCTGGCAGAAATTTGTTTAGAGGGGAGAGATCTACAATAAGCCTCAGTCTTCCGCTCTTTTGGGGGACCAGAAATATCCTGGAGTAGAATGCTCTCGACTGGACCTTTTAACCCTCTCTACTGCGCCCTTCTGAAGAAGGGTGTGCACTTCTTCCTTTAACTTGATTACATTTGATTCATGAAGATGGATGTCCTTGAGAGAGGATGGAGTTCTATGAAGCGTAGACGCGAACCCTCCTTCACTATAGAAAGGACCTACCAATCTTCCTTGATGCTCGGCCAGGCCTCTTAAAAGAGGACCAGTCAAGCAACTACTTGTGTTAAAAGAAGAGGTGTGCACTGACGAAGAGGTGAGGTGTCCCTAGGGACAACATCCCTTCCCCCTCCTCGCCTGTTTGGGAAAGGGGGAGACAAAAGCAGATTTCTTTGCTTGCTCTTGCCTCTCCAATTTCTCTGTTTCATTTGTGGAGTGGACTTATGGGGGGGGGGAACTGGCAACTTACATACCTTTTCGTTGGAATTGTGGCTGACCCATGGCTCGATCAGGTTGTGTTCAATTTCTGGCTGGTTTCGACGGGCCAGAAACCGACACAAGGGACCTATGTTTTTGGTCCTTAAAATTCTGAGATGCAATAGTGGGAATGAGACTGCCGAATAAGGTCTCAGATTGCAGGGGTGCAGCCCTAAGAAGATATTTGCTATGTTCTATCAAAAACTTCAAAAACCCAAAGCTACATCTCGACGGAGGTGGAGAAGCTACGCTGACAATGCCATCGCCGTAGACAATGCGTGTCTCGAAGTTTTAGCTATAGCCTCTAACAGCCATTGTAAGGCAACGGCTGATAATGATTCTTCCTTCAATAAACTGCTGCTGAAAACATATCAGTGTGTGAAGCTATGGTCACTAATGACCTGGCCTTTGACTCTAAAGCCTCTAAGGACTTAACCGAGAGGCGAGCAAAAGAACCCGCTGAAATTCCCACTTGTGAAGCTGCGGCGTCCGGGTAGGGTTACTTGGCCAGGCGGGGGAATCAACCTTATAGCTCGAGGCCGATATTAAGGGTTTCAATGTAGCAAGGGGGACTGACCACCTTTATTTTGTGTCGCCGATTCTTGACCTTTGCCCAGTCGTTGCTCAACTTCTCTGACCATCGGTGAGTGAGGAAGTAACAGCAAATCCGGTCTGGGCATTGCCAGACAATTTTTCTAAGCAAGAGAGAATCTTAGTGTCACTTGATCACGTAGGCTTAGGGCACATGTCAGGGGCAAGAAGGCGGTAGACTTCGTTTACAGCTATGTCGAATGAACGTGTCTCATCCTCCTCGACCACTTGTGATGCTTGGTGAGAAGGGTTTGGAGATCCTCATGGAAAAGGGTGTACAATATCCTCCTTAACTTCAGTAAATTCCCGCGAGTCTATTATAATTGACAAGGCATCATCTTCCTGTTCCAAACTTCAGTGGGATACAGAATTGGGTCCGGAATGATCCCTCTGCGGGGAAGGCTAGGAGGTAGGAACATCTATGTTCTGCGACTCATCAAGGATAGGAACAGAACTGTCCTTAATGGTTGTCTTGTAAGAAGATCTAGAATTCTTCTCATCTCTCCTTGGACTTTATGGGGAAGGGGGACTAACTCTCTCCTTCTTTCATGACCTTTCCTGCGTAACTTGTGGTGGTCTTTGGACCTCATCACTCGTACTTGCTGGGGGCCACATACAAGACATCCATGGTGGTATAGGCTGATCTCTCCGTTGAAGGGGTAAGCTCCACATATCAAAAGAGTTAAGAGAATATGGGTTAGAAAGGGACATCGGTCAGATTTCCTTTCTCGGGAGTGTGCATAAAACCAGGCTGTCCCTGTTATTGGATAAATAGGTAATATAGCGGAAGGGGCTATTTGAAGGGGTAAGCCCCACATATCAAAAGAGTTAAGAGAACATGGGTTAGAAAGGGACATTGGTCAGATTTCCTTTCCCGGGAGTGTGCATAAAAGCAGGCTGTCCCTGTTACTGGATAAATAGGTAATATAGCGGAAGGGGGTATTTGAACCCATCCCCGACGCTATACCTAGATTCAACATGTTTTTAAATTTGGCACCCTGTACCAGGCATCCAGTCAATGACCAGTGGCTGGTGCCCGGTGAATGAAACCCGGTGATCGGTCACTTACAGTCAATGGTGAACTAGGTCTAAGGGAACTTTCCTCAGAACTAGAAGAGCTAGAGCGACGTCTAACCTTTTGGGGTTGCGTGACCTGCTCGTCGCCTGACCTCGAGTACTATGCAAATCTTACCCCTCCCCTGAAGAGGAGGGGCATACAGTCTCCATATTAGGGCTCAGTTGTAACCCCCATCTAGGATTTCACTGTGCTTGATCTTGAAACTGTGCTTCCCCACCCTCCTATAGTTGGGGTGGGGATCGGACACAGCAAGCTAATTTCCCTTAACGATGGATGCTGCCTTCTTTTTAGAAAGACACACTATCTTGTGTAAGAGGAGTGCTGCTCTTCCCTTTTTTAATCAGGGGAGCTCACACGATCCTCCGAGATGTATGTTATTTTGTCGGCCAATTCCACCTAAGGTTTGCACAATTTGTTATCCAATTGATCCAGAAGGAGAAGAACGTGCTTCCTTCCTCTTCTTATACGCCAGCAAACTTTCAGCAAGGTTCCACTCTTGTACAATTTGTGCACGATATACAAGTTGTGTGAGTGTCTCATGGGCCTTTCTTATGCCCACTCTTACCAATTTTGAGACATCTGTAAATAAAAGTTCTGAAACAAGAAACTTGGTATGGTAACGAATAACATGAAATATAATAACAAAGGTTGCATCAGCACCATTCTTCCTCTTCCTACTTGTTTGTACTGAAAAACAAAACTATCAGTTTGTTCGTTTTTTCCGTTAACGAATTATAAACACCAGAACATCATTGTTAGAGTTATAGTAATGCTATGGAACATTATTGAAACATTTGGCGGCACATCAAATCTCTACTAAAAAAGGCAACTATTAGGAGATTTCGTGTTCTGACCATCCTACTGCATTAATAACAACGATCACAGTAATATCGGAAGACCCATCAAATTGTAAACACTTGTGTAAACTATGAATGGGTAATTTTTGACAACCCTTATTAATTATACATATTCCTACCGCAGCATCCCCCACCTTTATGAAGACGTAGGATGGGTAGGTGGCTCATTGTGTGAAATGCACTAATTAAAAATTATCACTTATCTCATCAAATAATAATTTTTTTGACTCGATGGTGTCCAAAAAAGGAGGACACATTATAGCACATGGCCAATGATATAAGTTAGACTGGGTTGAAGTTCTTGTTCTGACATGGATGTTATATTTCCCTTGCGGAAAGGTAAAGCTTAATAATAGTGACAGGTAAGGTACTACTGATATTAAGACGTACTTTAGTGACAAAAATTTATTTAAAGGTCAGGAACGCACATGAGCTCGTCTACTTCTGGTTCAGGTTGATTAGCATTATAATGACCATGTTTTTGTTTTTTTTGTTAGTACAATCTTTATTTTATGAATAAATAATGTTGATTACAAGTATGAGCAGGTAATATAAATGATGAAAATTTTACAATTAGATTTTGCCCAAAATCACATCTATTGACATTTTCAAGTGTTGGAATCAAACAATGTCATGCTGATCTCTGATCTTTAGATGTCGCTCAATTGTTTCAATGAATTTTTTAAAAATAAATTTTATAATTATTTGACACCAGGATTAAGAGTTCTAGTGCAATATTAGTGCATTAGGATTTTCATCAAATTCTTACTTATTGTGCATTCCATTGTTTAGGTTCACTGATGCAGGATTCTAACATTTTCAGCACTGGATTTTCATTCATACTGAATGTGATAGTGCAGTAAATTTTATCAGAAGGAATCCTATTATCCCCAAGAACCTCTACATTTTCCAAAGGTCTATATTGAATAAGAGCCATTTCTGCCCCCTTTCCAATTGTCTTTATATGATGTATACTACATGTATGAGATGGTTAACGTTTATTGTTCACATCAGTTTCGTGCTCATGTGCCAGTTGCCATGGTAACAGAGTGTCAAAAAAATCATAAAAAAATACCATGAAAAGTGTCTTCCATGTACTTCTCAATGACACTGCTTATCTATGAACTATTCACTAAATTAAAAATTGCAATATGTACTTGTATTATTTTTGGGTGTATAAAGCTGCATAAATAAGGTTTAATTTTTAAAACTAATCCAAATTGGAGCCCTCGTAGCCAAAAAATAATACATCTAACTTGCAAATCAACTTAAAACTGTGTTAAGTTCCATTTTCAGAAAAATGCAATTAATCATAATATTCTTCCTTAAAGATAGAATATGGACATGAATAATAATTAAAAATTTATTGATTCAAAACTTTAATTAACTTGTGAAAAATGTTAAATATTTTTCAGAAGTAATAATATTGGATGGTTGTGTGCATATGTCCGCCATGCGTAATAGAACCACAACAACCACTACCATCAACTCTCTCTCTCTCTCTCTCTCTCTCTCTCTATATATATATATATACACATACATACATATACATTACACACATAACATCAAAAACATATATGTCTCTGGTGGCATGTCTATACCTGTAGTTGAATATATTTTTTTTTCAATCACGCAAAATCTTGTTCTCTCTCTCATGTACAATCAAAATGTTATTTACAACTTATTCAAAACAACTAAATAACGGAAGGTGATATGGCATCATAAGATAACAGTAAAGACAGAGAAAAGAAACAGACTATAGATGTTGTACTTGATAGACCTAGTGCGTCTATTTTTAAACCAGCGTGGGAATGCGGTTATTTACTTAGTGAATATACAGTTGTCTGTTATGCTAGAGGATGTACAAGTTTATTAGTAACTTTTACTCCTAATGAGCAAATGGCAAAACTAATTTTACTATTAATTTTCTAATGTCATTAAGCAGCAATTACATAGTCGGCAATGACATTGACTTACATCGCACACAATTCGAGGGTTTATATGGCGTGCTACAGATGAATGCAACTTGCAAGGAACCACGTTTGGATTAAGCGCATACGATAGCTTTAATCAAAAGTGAGTCAATGTAAGTATGTTTGTACCCTTTCTTTGCTTAGAATAAATATGCAAGACTATATATATCTCTCTCTGTCACACACACAGACACTCACTCATACGTTTACAGACATGTATATTAAATTCTTTGCATGGACTCAAATTGGGGCCCTCGTTGGGGCAATGATAAAATTCAATATCATCTACAAGAACATTTCAGCGAATAAAATAGCGTTAGATATATATATATATATATATATATATATATATATATATATATATATATATATATATATATATATATATATATATATATATATATGTATATATATATATATATATGTTCATAAATATACATTAAAAGTAAAACTAGTCACATTATGACTTGGACTTTTATAATTTGAAAGAGATTTCTAAGGCAAATGTTGTGCAAATGGAGTTATGTAGACTATACATGTGCACTATTGTAGGCCGACGTGCATCCCTGTATTCCTACGCAACCGTAATAATATATCATTGGAAGGCTTTGTAAATAATCGGAGGTTATGATAAGTGTTAAAATTAAGACTATCCACTTAGATTTAATTATGAAGAAGCATCTGCTAATTTGAAAAGAGATGCAAATAATAAACAGATAGTACCTAACTGTAGCAGTTGACCACAACTAATCGCAAATCCTGTTGCTTGTAACACCAAATACGCACAACATATCCCAGGGGTCATAGACTCCTGCTATCAGTAAATAAAGTTGGGGACAGAAACTAATTGCAGTTTTTGTGTATTTGACCATTGATCCCTACTAGGGACACGGGCTGGTGGCCAAAAACTATACAGTAACAATCTTTAAAATATTTACTGTATGGACAACACGTCATTAGAAACTTGAATGTATAAACAGTCGGCTAGATCTATACTATTTTATTACTTTGTGACATAACTGGCCACGGCTGCACATTCACATACGCCATAATCATAGAAACATCTTGATATGGATGACTACACAAATTATACAAAAATCATCATATGTCATATATACATAAAAGGAGCTAGATGACTACAGATAAAGCTAGGGGTCATGCTGTATAAATCACTCCTCAATAGATTCCTCGATATTGTCATGTTGAGATTCTGTAATAGATGATGCATCCTTAACATGACAAGTTAGTGATGTTTTCTTTGTCAACTCATCTTTTTCCCATCTTTTGCAGCCCAGAAGCCATAGAACACTAGATACATGTGCACAACACCCAACAACCCGAGCACCAATCTTGCAGGTACAATACCATCCTTCGATGGAGTCTGTGGAATTGTTTGGCTTGTATTGGATCCACAGTGAATGGATTTTATTTCGGGAGTGCCGAGACTGGATTTTTATGTGTAGCAGACCTAGAAAATCCATGCATGCCATAACCTCATAGTGCCCTTCATCTGTGAGATGTTCACTGGTATAGTTTGGAGCCTGTTTAACTTGATAGATCCCCATAGTGATGTCACGCATGTACTCAATTGATAGCCTGGGGAATTCATTCAATTCGCGAGTGGATGCATCCATCTTGAAGTAGACTTTGCGCTTGTTCACTAAGTTGTTTTCTTGAACCAGGATTTGAACCCTGTTTGGTTCCTTTGCCTTTTCAAGCATCCTTCTTGCAATCGCAGCTGTTGAAGGATCCATGTTGGCCAGTGGTGGTCGGAATTTATTCATTAATGAACAAACAATCCTAAGGAAGTCCCCAATATGTGGAACAAGTGTATTTGGCACTACTTTGTTGAAAAACTTCCACTGTTTTACTTGCGCATTAACACTCTCGACTACCCAGCGTACTTTTGTCACCAGTCTAGAAATGTTGGCATCTTCTGTTGAATGCTGCCTCTGTCCTTTTTGAAGAAACACTGGCATCTCAACTTTAAATCCTTGTTCCTGTAGGAAATCAACAGAGTCACGGAAACCCCTGTCTACAACAAAAACATCGCCCTCCTGTAACCAACTTGTAATGTCTTCAGCATTTGTTCTTACAATATGTTTAGTGATGCTTGCATCGCTGTTGTAATGGTCAGCTAAATATGGGCCTAAAACAGTTAAAATATAGCCATCAGTTCCCACAGCCATCATGGGTTTGACTAATGGTCGATTTTTATGTAAACTGTATGAACGTCGTTGGAAGTTATAGTTGGAGCTCTTTTGTATATATATATATATGTGCCATCAAGGACAAGGACTGCCTCGTTGCTTCCAGTAGTGAATAACTCTCTTGCAGTTGGAGTGGTGTGCACAGATGAAAACACATCATGTGTGATGTGTTGGAAATCCAGGTGTTGACCAACAAAGTTAACCACAAGGGATTCCCTTACTGTTTGAATTATCCGTTGCACTTGTGAGGTTGTTAGATTGAAAATGGTAGATAAAATGGTGTTTGGAAGGTTTACCCAGTTTTGTTAGAAAAACACCTAGACAAGTGGATGGAGATCGGCCAGTAATATTGCGTAGTGAATTCAAGAAAGAGGTAACTTCCTGAAATTTATCCCTTTTCAAGCCAGTAAGATGGAAATAGTCATCATCAGATAAGGAAGAAGGAACATCAAAGTTCAGATATGATTTTGTTTTAATTAGATCATGCACATTTTGTAAAAGAGATGCAATATCTCTTCTTGAAAAGTGTTCAAACTGTTTTGTTGCATTGATAGAT
Source organism: Margaritifera margaritifera (assembly GCA_029931535.1). NCBI lineage: Eukaryota > Metazoa > Mollusca > Bivalvia > Unionida > Margaritiferidae > Margaritifera > Margaritifera margaritifera. The sequence goes on from JAQPZY010001617.1 coordinate 3,811,706, forward strand.
TGTAGGGCTTCATTAGTGAAGTAGGAGCTCTCCAAATGGAACTTGCAACATCTACTATATGAATTTATAAAAATACCACACTCTACAAAAGACTGGGTTATAGCACAGGTTGGGACATTAACAAGATGATTGCGATGCCCATGTGGTCTTTTACATACAACACAACGTCTGTGAGATCTTGAGGTTGATGGAATTTGAAGCTGAATTGATTGTGGGCTTTTTATGGCAGAATTTGAAGTGTTTGGTAGCTGGAAATCTGAGTCATGCTGGGGACTGGATGAATTTGGGACTGACAGTGTTCTGTAATATTTTCTACGGCAGCTGGAGCAAACAACATCATCTTGTGTTACAGGCCTTTGCAATAATTTTTCTGTGTGATTTTGTAGAGCTTTTGCAAGTACTGTTCTTCTAGCTTGTGGTTTTGCCCTCCTCATGCACCAAGAACATTGGAATGCTTTAGGCATTTCAGTTTTTTAGAAAGCAAATGAATATTTTTATTTTAAAAAAATTATTTTCCAACAGCGAAATAAGAAAACAAGTAGTGTTTAATGTATATGCGAACATAAGTGAAAGAAGTGAGAATCAGCAGATCACTCTTGTACAATTGTGTGGAGGAGCAGCATATGACTATATGACATCCATCCGTATCTCAGTGTTTATTTCACACATAGTTCATTTACTCCTAGACCATTCTTCAAACTTTCATATATGACATAAAGTCTTGTATTAAATCTATTTGTGGCTCATTTTCAATATTTTTGTAAGTATTAAAATCCTTTTTGGCAATCATATTTAGTCTTTGATGATAATCATTGCCTGAGACCTCCACCCAGTGAAATGTGTCCTATATGGTGTGAAGCCTGAAAGATTAAATGAAAAAAAATTAAGAATAAAGAATCTTCTTATTATGAAGTAATTATTGTCAAAAGTGCCAACATTTTGTACTGCATAATCACTTTGGTCTTAATCTATTTTATGCTTGACATGTTATATGTTAAGCAAGGCCCCCTTAAGAATGATGCATATTTTCCTTAGAATAAAGGACTTTCAGCTCTATATGTTATATCATATCTTCGGTAACACTTTGTGTTTTCATACATGATAGATAACTGTATAAAGTTGAAGTGAACATGAAATAAAATGAAAAAAAAATTGCCATGGCCATAAATATGCACGATTTAAATATTTTGAACCCATTTGTTCTTTGGTGGGTGGGAGTGGAAGTAATGCAAGTTGGTTTTTAATTTAAGAAACTAAAAAAACCATCCAGTCACTTTAGCTTTCATTCAGACTGTAATAATTGTTACCAGTGATTGTGAAAAATATGATGTAATGTTTATTTTTCAGTAAATGTTAGGAAAAATCATTGATTTAGTAAGTAAAAATTTACATTTGTCTGGTACACTTTAAAAAAAGTAATGTTGATGACTGCATATCAAAATGTGATAAAAATTGAGTCTTAAAAACTTGAATATAAATAAACGTATAAAAATTATACTATATAGTTATTGAATAATTTTTATACAACACGGCTTACACTACCGTCATTTTCAATATTTTTGTATGCTTCACATGGATTGCCAAATATTATTATTATTCTCAATATGAATTTCTCCAGAAGTCTGATGCAAGGATATTAGGCCCATCCACTCTAGTTTACTTTTAGATGAATACAATACCCAACAAAAATGTACATTCCCTAAAAAATAAATATGACATATTTGGAAAATATTGATGCTCATATAAATGAATTCAGTGTTGGGCAATTGTTTTGGCATTATTTTTCGGTATTTTTTGTGGCTTATGAAAATAGTTCTGGCAATAAAGTACCTAACCTTTAAATTGAAAATTATTGATATTAGAGGTATTAGTTGTATGAAATACATAAGTGGGAAGAAGGTCGAGAAAAAAAAAAAAAAATTGGTGGGATTCGAACCCGGTACGTCGGCTTTGCATGTAAACGCTCTACCATTTGAGCTGTGAACATAGACTATAAATAACTGCTCTATTATGTAGATATGCTCGACATCGATTGTTCGTTTTCAATTGTCTAGTTGGGTGTAGATGATCCTATGTTGTTTACTCACTTCATGCACAATTTTTAACAAGTTAATATTGTTTCAATATGAAGAATGGCCGAGTTAATAATATGTGTTTAAGTATACGCTGGTTGAAGCCTTTCTATCCGAGTGTTTACGTAAATGCACTACAATACTGTACTGTGTACAGGACGCATATCATTTAGTTGACAGATTAAGTATGGTAATATTAATGAACATAAAGCGATATTCTCTTTCATTATTAAAAAAAATAATGGAAATATACTTACCTTACTATTAGTTACGGCATCCTTTTTGTAAAAAATTGGCAACGTAAAAAAGTACAGTTAATGTTGACTCCGCTCAGTCTCTGTTTACTTTAGTTTCCAAATTCCCTTCTAGCGCCTCTCTAAAAAATCGCATGCCCATTGCAATTTAGAAAGGAGAAAGAAATACAGAAATGAATGAATAATATTGTTTAAAAAATCTGATTTGTTCTTTTTACTGAATTTTTTAATGAAAATACTGGAATAAAAGAACGCTCTGTAGAAAATGCTGTTCTATTTGTTCACGCGCGGTGATATGTAGGTAGCGACTGTGGAACGTGGAAATAAAATGCCAACGCTACCTAGACAGTAAAAATCGAAAATTTTTAGTTTTGAGTGAAAAGCACAACCCTGCTCCAATATGATAATATGAAAGAAGTTTGTTTTTCACAAAAAATACTAAATCGGTGAAAATGTATTATTGGAGCAAGCCTGCGCAAATATTGTTTTTCTACTTTAAAGTTGCTCAAATTGAGCATTTTATCTTCAATTTCCAACACCAGCCCATTTTCAAGGTCGTTTTTTGGTATGAAAAATAAACCTATAAGCATAATTGCTGTAGAAGAGTGTGAATTGTATCTGGAATAATACAATGAAACAAAGAGTCGTTAAATTTCCGAGTATTTATTTTTGTCATAAAAACGTGGGCAGAAAATGGCCCTTATTCAATATAGTCCTTTATGCAATACTCTGTCTTAACTGTACGAGCTGTAAATTGCATCGAGTACTGGCCCTGTACCTAAAAAATACTTGTATATAAAGGTCACTTTGTCGTGTCCAGTGATTATCTTTATATACAGGTTTCACTTAAGATGACCAAGTATGTTTAAAAATATAGTTGAGGGGAAGAAAAAAAATTGCATAAACCTAATTAGACCAACCAATGTGGTATTAAAACATTTAGTGGATTTTAAAAGTGTAAAAAGTGGGTCAACTATACAAAACAATCTTCACACTGTTGACAATGCAACAACCAAAATGTAAACAATGACTACATAGCTCGTCTCAATGAAGCTTTTAGTTATCTTTGGCAGCCACGAAAATTATCAAGCAGAAAATAAATTCAATAATAAAGTGATCTTGACAATGAAATGTTTGCCATGTTGACAGGGTACACCATATAAAAAACAATAACGACAGTCCCAAGGACTATGGGTTCAGTACCCACCCAGGTCAGCTGCCTCAGTGTGTCCTTGGAAAAGGCACTTAGCTCCCATTTCCTCAGCACGATATAGCCAATAATGTGTTAAAAGTGCCATTAAAACAAAACAAAAAAATAAATAAATAAATAAAACTTGATCATAAAATGTACATTGTTATCCTACCCTTGTGCAAAAAATTGCACCGTAGATTTTTATATGCGCAACTCTGTACTCTTATATTCTCTACCACCCAATTACAACCCTCCACTAGTCAACTGACCACTTCCTTAATATATTCAACTCAGCTTAGACAAGAAAACATTTGGTGTAAGAAGAGTCCCTCGACGGGTCTGATGCTCTACCTAACAAAAAGAATTTCCAGGAATTCAAGATAAGACCATTTCTTCCTTTTAACTGTCAAGTGTTAAAACCATCTCCGATATTCTTCAGCGATAACAAGACTTTCAAATTAACTGCTGTGGTGCACATATTGGAGATCAGCTTGGCACCATTTTCATTTGGACAAAGTAGACATCATTAAAGGTCTTTTGGTGAAAAACCCCATGTCACAATGGGGAGTAGTGACAACAAAATTTTCAAGATAGTTGTCATGGTAGCCAACTAGGTAACATGAAGTCTATTGGTAAAAACCCCATGTTGATATAGCCATCCATTGAGATAGGAGTAGAGATAACAATATTTTCAAGATACGACTATCCATTGAGGAGTAGCAATAAACCTTTCAAGATGGCTGCTGTGGTGGCCATAGTGAATGTCAGATTGGCACCATTTTCATTTAAGACCAAGAAGTCTTTCAGTGAAAACCTTATCGTGATATAACCAACCATTTAGGAGGAGTAGCATTAACAACATTTTCAAGTTGGCTGCCATATTGGACCTCACAACAGCACCATTATCCCTTAGGACCAACTAGACATCATAAGAAATCTTTCAGTGAAGACCCCATGTTGATATCACCATCCATTCAGGAGTAGCAATAAAAAAAATTTCAAGATGACCACTGTGACAGCCATATTGGATGTCAGATCGGCACCATTTTCAATCAGGCCCAACTACACATCATAAGAAGTCTTTCATTGAAAACCTCATGTTGATATCACCAGCCATTCATGAGTAGCAATAAAAAAAAAATTCAAGATGGCTCCCATGGTGGCCATATTGAACCTCACATCAGCACCATTTCCATTTAGGACCAACTAGACATCATAAGAAGTCTTTTAGTGAAAACTCAATGTTGATATGACCATCCATTCAGGACAAGTATCAATAAGATTTTCAAGATAGCCACTGTGGCAGCCATATTGAATGTCTGAGCAGGACCATTTTCATTTAGGACCAACTAGACCAGGGGATGAATATGCATGTAAAGTTTCATGGCAATTCTCCAAGTAGTTTAGGACAAGTAATGATAACAAACTTTTTTTTCATTTGAACTTAAAATCAGATTCAGAAGCTATTATCATTGTACAGAAGTCAGATTTTACTGGGTAAAATATTACAGGCTTTGAATAACCTTAGAGTGATGGCAAGTATGACCACTGTTAGAAGCATAGTTCATGCATTAGTAATAACCATGATTAGCCACTATAATTGATTCACATGTAGTCTACAGTCTCAATATGGAAAATTTACCATTGAATTAACATTTATTCCTACTTCAAACTAGTGGTCTGAATGGGTCTTCTGTGTAATCCAGGCTCTAAGTATCTAAAAATGTATGTGGTCATGAAATACATATACTTAACCGACATTGGTAAAGCATAAAAATGTAGGTAAAAGTGACCTTTGATTGTAAAGATGTAGAATTAACAGAGATGCATTCTATTGCAGTTTTACGAGTCAACACCACCCAATAAATGAACTTTAAATAAACACAAAAATTAAAGTCTCTGAAGCATGAAATATAGGTCGACTTCTCATGTGGTCACGAGTTGAATGCAAAAACCTGACCAAAATTGGTAAAAAATAAGTGACGCAATGAATTTCTTTGTTTAAGAGTGTAGCACTGATATGCAGATCATCAAATTCATGATTCTAGCATGAACAGTGACAGAATGAACATAAAATACAAAATTTAACACAAGTCATTGAAACATTAAATATGGGTCATAATGACCGACTTGTGCTATGTGCGAGTAGTCTGCAACTAGTAGTGCTCAAGATGCATTCCCTCGCCATGCAAAAACCCATGGTCAGCAGTTAAATGCATATGTAACCTAAGCCAGCAAAACGTGAAATGTAGATTAAAGTGACCTCCATTTTTATGGATGTGGTTTAAAAAGACATGTATACTATCATCTAGTTCAATGATTCTATCATGAACAATTAAAAGACCAGATTTAACCAGTCTGTGAAGCACGAAATATGGCTCACAATGACCTGCCTTTGTGATGAGGGTGTTGTACTCGTCAAGATCCAATCTCTTGCCAAGTTTCATGATTTCAGATATTAAAAAAACGTGTACAAAACACCTAATTGGTCTGGAGTTGAATGCACAACCTTAATCTAAGCCAGTAAAATATGAAATTTATGTCATAGTGACCTTTTGTTAATAGGGTATAGTACTAACAGATATGCATACAATCATCCCAATTTTGTATTCTAGCATGACTTGATAAATGAACTTAAAACACAAAATTTAACCCAAGTGCATCATAAAATATTGGTCACAGTGTCCTCCTTTTGTGCTAAGAATGTAGTATTCATCACGATGCATCCCTTCACAAAGTTTCAGGATTCCAGGTACAAGTCTGTATACACGGTGAAAAAAAAGAAAACAGCTAATGCAAAACATCAACAAAAAATGTACAATGTACATATACAAATTTAGCCCTCATGGCCCCTTCCACATGATGCCTAGGATCTAGGAAGAGATGCAGTTTCATACTGTAAATTACACAGTCAAATATTTCAGACTGAGCTTAACTTCCTTGCTCAGCAAGTTTAAATAGACAAGAAAACCAGCATGACTAAAAAAAAAAAATGCTCAAAGCCAGGAACTGAGGGGCTCTCCATCTCGCAACCTTTTTACATGCAGAAAGAGTGCATTTCCACAAGAAAGCAGAAATATTCCAAGTCTAAATAGAGAACCAGTTTAGGTGTGGGTATTCATTCTAAATGTGTGTGCAGGTGCCGATTTTGTCATTATGACCAATCTACTAACAAAATGTCTACCATTGCTACCATCCAGTCACTATATAATGACTAAACCATGAGGAAAAGTTACTCGGCGCTCTAGAGAATATAATAAATTGGGTATTTTTACATCCAGGTTTGGAACTAATTGCATTTTGTAAAAATGTGATTGGGTATTTTATGATCACTGCAAACAAATGTACACTACTGGAGTTAGGCCTATCATCAAGACGTCAATCCTACCTTTTTGAATGCATCTCCAATTTTAACCATTAGCATCTTAATACTGATCAAATGTGCCACCATGCAACATGGACTGTGCTAATGGTTGGAGGAATATGCTGACAACTTTCAACTAAATGCTTTGTTTTGTATAATATGAATATATTAAAATATTTTATAGGTTTCAAGTCTGTGTAAAATACACAAATACACTGCAAATCTAGAGCTCTGCAATTCCAACTGTTTTAGCAGTAAAATGTTTTAACATTAATCACATTATTTCCAGACATGCCTACCATCCCGCATTTTGCGTATTTGTCTCGCAAAATGCCTAAATCTGCCTTAGCGTGCCACAAATATGCATTTAGCATTGAAAATCCGCAAAAGTGGGGATAAGAAATCTGCATGTCATAAAATATGCAACGACTGACCAGTGAACAGGAATTTATCAACCCTGCGCATATGCGCTGGCTTAAATAGCCATTGCAATCTCGTGTGTTCCGAGGCAGTTCTAATCTACTAGTCTACATTCACAGAGTCTTCATTTAAATTATGTTTTCAAGCTTTAGTTTTCGATTCTGGACAACAACAAAAATCATAAAAACATGGCTTCCAAAAGACAATTGGATATTGATCAAAGTGATTCAAAATCAACATTGAAAAAATGTTCACAATGTTTTCGTAAAGAATACACAGACGAGAATGAATTCATAAAGCCAGGAAAAAATGCAGACACAAAGGCTCTCTGTAACATCAGCAATTGTGAATTTTCAATAAATTCTGGAGGAATGTTTGATATATGCAGACATATTTCAGGAAAAAGACATTCTGACCTTGAAAAAGAAGTTTAACGCTCAAAGAAAATTGTTGGATTTTTTTCATCACCGGCAGGATCTAGTGCAAATGTGTGTACCATGTCCAACTCTGATGTAGAGCCGAAGTTATGTTAGTAGATATTATGGAACTCAATCTGCCTATGAGTGCACTGGATAAATTTTCAAAGGCTTTTAAAGTTATGTTTAGTGGCTCGGACATCGAGAAACATTTTCAGTGTGCACACTTTGAGCAAGTTTTCTCCCTAGTGAGAACAAATCAAATGGAGTTCAGGAGTAAATTAAGTGCAGAGATTGTAAAGCACTTTTAATTTCAAAATGTAGACCAGGGACAGCTACAGACAGGATCTACACTGACAAGGAGCTGCAGGACCTGAAAAGTGCTCACTACAGGTCCCTTAGCACGAATTGAGTGGACTTGAAATTTGTATACATCCATATATTGTAAATAGGTGGGTTTTATTTACAAACATATATTGTAAACATACATTACCGGTATTTAGGGATGTTTTTAGAGAATTTATTTTTATTGATTCATGCTAACACTTGTGTCCCTCATTTTCAAGTTCTGTCCCTTACTTTTGGTGGTGGTGTCCCTCAAAAAATTTTTTTGGTTTAAGCATGTCTCAATTTCCATCTGTGACTGGTGAACATTACATGTTAGCCATTTTAACCACTTGTGTCAAGGTGTATAAATTCACTGGAGAAGAAACACAATACTCAGCTAGATATATAATGTACTGCAAAATTTTAATGCAATGAATGAAATACCTCTTTTGTTTCAGATAAAACTAAAATTTACATTCCTTGCACTCACAAAATTTATCCATAATCTTTATAAAAACTTTATCTAAACATTCTTCTTCCTTGAATGAATTCGCACACCATTAAAATTATACAAACTAAAATGAATATGTGGCAATAATGAATGATGATCATCCATTACATAAAGATGCATACTTCAGAGCTCATATTAAAAATCATGAATGTCATCAAAAGTCCTGAATTTAATAAAACCCTGGAGCTGTGTCATGAATTTGTTCACATAAAGTCAAGTGTCTCCCAGGCTTGCCTCTGTATTGAATATGTACACAAGCTTGAAGTTCAAAATAATTTAGCTGCAGCCAAGTCTGATCATCACAGATTCTCATTAAAACCTTCCGAATAACATTCTCTTCTTTCTCAACACCATTCACTTCAGCGTCCCTCAACTGAAAAGAGAAAATCAATGAAATACTAGTAAATTCTTGCTACAGAAGAACTTTTATAACTCTAAAATCAATGACTTGTATACTTGGCATTACCTGAACGACCTGCTGTGCTGGTTCCAGTGTAGAGCCATTTTTTGTCAACTACTTCAAAAATTCAGAACATCCAAAAACGTGTACAACTTGTATTGCATATGAATAACATTTTATTGGGTGCAATACCTTCGTGAATGCAGGTCAATGAAGTATCTTAATTTGACCAGTACCACTGTAAAATATGATGCACAAAATGCATGGGTTCTCCTCCTCAATGATAACATCAATCTTTAACAAAGCTTCTGCTTGCTTACAATTAACTTAAGAGCAGAGTTTAAAATTAAATTGTGTCCTAGGACCCCCAAAATATGATGTACATCACAAAACTACATACGTGTTTTGTTCAAGTCGGCAGAAAAAACAAGTTTGATATGATGTCCGGATATATCAAGGCCATTAGGCTGAGAAGTATTCACAAGCCATATCAAACAAGTTCGTTCTACCAGACTTGGAACAAAACACAAATGCAGATTTTGTATTTATCACATACCACTCTGTTAAGACTTCTAAATATTTTTAAATTTACAGTGTGAATGAAATCCAAATGTATCGAGATTTATAAAAGTTTGATTCTGTGCATCCAGGAGTATCAAAAGAAAATGCCTAAATAGTTCCAATTTGTGTGTGCGATACGAACTCGACACCTGTACCGCATGCCAAATCAAATATGCAACATTAAATGGGTTGGTAATGAATACCTGGCCCCCATATCCGCAAAGCTACTAAACCTCAATGCACACTTCAGCTCAATCTTTAGGTGGCTGGTGATAAACAAGCCAATTTCCACACAAAAGGACCAAAAGAGGGAATTTTTTAACAAAGCGGTTCAATATGTTTAGTGTTGATCACTAAAGTGTACAAATATAACGAAAACAGAATCAGTACCAAGTGCATACTTAAATAAGGATTTTTAAGAATACAGATTTTTTAATTCAATATCCTTTAACTGGACTAGGACAATTAGCAAACATGGAAGACTTACTGTAGGATGAGATGTCAATCTCATCTGGTAGTTCTGTTATGTTGACCTCAAATCTTTCCTGTACATCATTTAGAACCTTTGCATCGTTTTCATCAGAGACGAAGGTGATGGCCAGACCTTTTGTTCCAAATCTTCCTGCACGAGCCACCTGTAATAATAATATCCACAGATCATTTATCATATCAAAGAAAAACAAAGAGCAACAAGTATTAAGTAAAACACTACATATCCCCAGTGAATCACACTATTATGTATGGTGGGTGTCTCTCTCCAGAGCTACCACTAATACTTCCATATTTGGAATCAATTGGCCCCCAAGTTGTTAAATCCAGGAGTCACATTTAGATTTGTAGGATTCCATGCTGATAACTGTACTAACTGTGTCAAGAGAAATACAGTACCATATTTCCTAGGGTAGTAAAACATGATGGACAACTATGTAAACTAAAATCTGTCTGCACATAATACATTGCCGCTGGTCTATGCGGTTCACTTTGAATCGTCTTAACAAAATCAAGAGTCTCTTGAAGGGACCAACACTCTACTGTCTGAAAAGAATTTGTATGAATCCAAGTTAAGACTGTTTCTTCTTTTTAAATGCAGTGTTCAAACCATCTATGATATTCTTGAATGATCCATGTCAATACTACCATCCATTCAAGTGAAGCAGCAATAACATGTTTTTCAAGATGGCCATTGAAGCAGCCATACTTGATGTAATATCTGCACAATTTTCACTTTGGACCAACCTGTCCTTTGATGAAAACCCCATGCTGATACGACATCCATCAAGGTGGAGTAGCAATAAAAATATTTTCATGATGGGCAATGTGGCAGCCATATTGGCTGTCCGAGCAGCACCATTTTTATGTAAGATTAACTGGACACCATAAGAAGTCTTCTTGTGAATACCTCGTATCAATATGACGACATTTAGGACTAGCAAATAGATTGCAAAATGACTGCCAGAGCAGCTCCACTGGACATCACATCAGCACCATTTTCATGCAGAACCAAACTAGACATCAAAGTCTTTTGCTAAACTCCATGTCTATACGACTCCATGTTTAGGAGAAACAGTGATAACAAGATTTTAAGATGGCTGCCATATTGAATGTCAGACTGGCACCATTTTCATTTAGGACCAAGTATGCTTCAGAAGTCTTCTGGTGAAAACCCCAGCCAGCCTGGAGTAGTAGCAATAACAAGATCACAATGATCACCATGGCGGTCATACTGGAGGTCATTACCATCCATCCTGGAGGAGTAGCAATAAAAAGATTTACAAGATGGCCTCCATTCTGGACGTCAAATCAGCACCATTTTAATTTAGGAACAACTATATCCCTTAAGAAGTCGTTTGGTGAGAACCCCCATATCAATATGATTGTGTATTTGGGTGCAATAGTGACATTTTCAATATGGCTGCCATGGTGGCCATATTGGGTGTCAGATTTACACCATTTTCATTTAGGAGACATTACAAGAAGTCTTTTGGTTTAAACCCCATGTCAATATGTGCATCCATCCAGGAGTAGTGGTGATAACAAGATTTTCAAAATGGCCCTCATGGAGGCCAAACTGGAGGTCAGGTCAGCATAATTTTCATTTAGAGCCAATCAGACATCACAGGGCTCAAACTTTGTGGTAGTCCCCTAGACTGAGGCTAGCACATTTCTTCTCAGACCTGAAGTTTTCATAACTTCAGTAGTTCGATGTCTAATAAATTTTCAGTTGTCTCCAGTCAGCTTTTGAAGGAGGACTAGTGAAGATTCAGCAGGAGTAGTAAATTTCTGAATCCAATAGTCCTCGTGGCTTCAAAGAAAATCATAGAAAGTCTTCAAGGGAAAATGCCATGTTGATAGGCGCATCCATCCCGGACAAGTAGCGAAAATATGATTTTAAACCTGGCCATTATGGCAGCCATACTGAAGGTCAGGTCGGGAGCATTTTTATTTAGGACCATCTTGACGCTGGGTTGTGTGTGTATGCAAAGCTTTATGGCAATCTTCCAAATAATTCAGGAGTAGCAGCGATAACAAACTTGTGCTAACAGACGGATGACAGACGATTGGCCATCCTATAAGCTCTTCTGGTCCATGCTAAAAATGAGAGATCCTGAGCTGCAAGTGCATTATGTACAAGTGGCTTTCTCCAATACTCATCCATTGGAATACAGCAATCAACCAACAGTCACACAATGGAGTAGGGTAGCTAAAAATGCTGTTTTATGTCTTTTCAGTACTTGCCTAGAGGGTTATCGGCAATTGACTGACTGTCACACAGTGGAGTAGGGTAGCTAAAAAATACTGCCTAAACTAGTGTTGACGACACATTTACCTTTGTTTGATTTCTGTATCAATAATATGCATAATGAGAGCATATTCTGCATCATCTTTGGCAACTCTATGTAATTTACATAATATGTCGTGCAAATTGGAGCCCTGCTTTCTTCCTCTATATATACAACTTTAAGCTAGCAATATGATCATGGAACATGAATGTTCCACCACAAGATCCATGAAACTGACCTAAATGCACAACTTCAAAGGAGTGATAGATGAATACACTTCTGAAAAAATGGATGAACACCACATCTCTCTACCATATTTGGTGAGGCATAAAAAAAAAAAAAAAAAAACCCAACGTTAACACATAATCAATCTTCACATTCTACATTACGAACATGATGAATATTTGGGGCTTTTTGGCATTAGCTTGTGTCTCAGATAATGGACACAGTAGGTCAAATAGTTTTAAAAAATCCTAGCCAATCCGACAAAATAACCAGCTAAGATAAATAGCCACCACTTCAGTGTCTTTGGTACATTACATTGTTTTCACAAAATATAGCTTACAGTAAACTTGCAGAAAAAAACCAGCTTCTAATTGGATGCTACAATCTTGAAAAAGACGTCAAATTTAAAGAAGTTTTTTCATCTAATTTTGCTCAAGTAAATATTTTGTGAAAATGATGTAGTGCACAAAAAAGACTAAAGCAGCACCTATTTAACGGACCTGGTTTTCAAGTCTGAACAGCACCAATTTCTTGAAACGTTTCGACCGACTGTTGCCATTGGCCAAAGCATACAGTTACCGCCTAAAAGCTCCAAGTATTCTGCATGTTCATGATGTGGGATAGTTAAATTGTTAATGTTGACAATGTCAATGCAGCTGAACATTTAATTCTATAGCTTTAACACTTCAATGTGACATCCAAGAAGTCTACAGTTATATGCCAATAATAATCAGCAGTCTCAAACTGAATCATGTAAGATCTTTATAAGTTATTTGTCTGCAGGCACATTTTGCACCAGCACACAGGCCTTGACCTCAAAATACTGTATTATTACTCTAAAGCAGATTTCATTTGTTTAATAATAAGAGAAATTGTAACCTACATGTTGGAGACACTGAATGGAAATTTTGGCTCCAAAATCTTGGGTAGCACAGCATCCAACTCATTATTAGAATATGTGACTCGACTGAGCCCAATGCTATCCTTGTTACATACACATAAAAGATAACACGAAATCTTACCCTATGAAGGTAGGTGTCCGAATCTTCTGGCATGTCATAATTAAAGACAATGTTAACCCTTTCAATGTCCATTCCACGTCCAAACAAGTTGGTAGCCACCAAGATTCTCTTCTGGAAATCCTTGAACTGAGAGTAGCGAGACAACCTACAAAACAAAATTGCATTCCTGATGAGTGTAATTATTTCACTTTCTTCCCTCTGAAAACCGGTAGGTAAAACATTTAAGAAGGATAAGTATCAACAAGAAATGCAGCTCTCTAATGATAGGAAAGCTCACCTGCACATATTTACTGAGACAATTTGTTTTACTTGTCAATCCTCAAGGTGATCAGTATGGAGCAATGATGAAGACAAACCAACTGGTTGATGCCTGTCAAATTACTTTTTCTTTTTGATACAGTGATGCTGTAAATCTCAGGACATAGTTCATTTCCAGTTTGATGACTGAACAAGCAGCAGGGTCAAAGAAACCTATGTTTAACATGTGCAGTAATCTTCAGAATGCATGTATATATCAAGTATCATGACTGAAGTGTCAGAGAAAAAAAACTCACTTAAACATGAAAAGTTTAGGTGATCATGGGAGCTTGAAAAGTAGGTCACACTGACCTACTTTGGGCATGGTGGCATAGTACTCCTCAAGATCCACGCAAAGATTTTCATGACTGTACAAGCAACAGCACCCCTGAAACTGACCTAAATGTAACAAGAGTACCACCAATGGCACATCATGTGCCCACCCAGTATTTTATAGTCTTCGATGTAGATGAACTGAAATACAGGCGCAAAAACCATTCTTTCATTTATAGACCGTGACCTTAAGTCTTTTTGAACCCAAAATCAATAGGCTTCTCCCATACCCAAATTGTAAGCCATCAAAAGTTTGGTATAGTAAGTGATGTAGAATTAATGCTATACAAAATACATTCAACTCCTTTCAGCCACAGTGACCATGTCCACAGACCACAAAACGATACACTTCTTCCCTACCTGAAGTGCAAACCATCCACCAAGTTTGGTAAAGGTATGTGATGTAGAACTAATGTTATTGCGCATAAACCATTTTTCTGACCTTGAACTCCGACCCCAAAATCAATTGGGTTTTTCATTACCCCTAGTGCAAGCCATTCAAATAGTTAGGCAACTGTAGCTGATGCAGAATGCCAATTTTTGTGCAGAAACCATTTTTCTTCCTTTAATCAGTGACCCTGAACTCTGATGCTAAAAATCGGCTTCTTCCTTACCCTAACTGCAAGCTATTCTCAAAGACTGACAACTGTTGATGGTTTAGAATGAGTTGGTCTACAGAAACCCGTTTTATTCTTTCAGTCACAGTGACCTTCACCTTTCACCATTTAATGCCAAAATTAATAGGGTCCTTCCTTACCACAAAAAATTTGAATGGTTTTCTTGCCAGGATGCTTACAATCAACTTTGGTCAAATTTTATCAAGCGGTTTTGGACTAGAACTTCTTTTAAGGTTTTTATACCTTTTGTGATGGTGGCAATATTTGATGGCAGATTGAAATTTTGTGTACAAATGTGAAAGGATGCCAGGATGCTTTCTTCAAATTTGATAAAATTCTGTTCAAAAGTTTTGGACAAGTCATTTAATGGTTTTGCTATTTTTTAATAAAGGCATCCATATTTGATGGCAAATCCGCATTATTTGTACAAACTTTAAATGCCTTTATACCAGGATGTTCTTTGCCAAGTTTGGTCGAAACTGCACATAAGTTTTTTGAGAAGTACCTGAAAAGGGCAATTGTTGATGGACAATCGACAGGTTTTCTATTTTTGGCAACAGCGGTCGTATTTTATGGCAGATCAGCATCATTTATATGGAAGGCCTTCATGCCAGAATGCATTGTCAAATTTGAAAAAAATCTGTTCAGTGGTTTTTAAGAAGTCATTTAAAATTTTTCTATTTCTGGTAATGCCGCTCTATTTGATCATAGATTGGCATTATTTGCACCAACCTTTAGAGTCTTTATGCCATGATAATCTATCAAGTTTGATTGACACTGATATGGCGATTTTTGATAAGCTGAAGATGGCAATTGTTGACAGACACCAGAAGAGGGACAAATGGCCACACCATAAACTCTCTTGCCCTTACGGCCTGCCAACAAACGAAAGTCAAACGCATGTGGTCTCTTTTATAAAAATTTACATAAATGGGAAATGTATTTCAGCAACAACAACAACAAAAATTTTGAATAAAAGAAAAATTTTTTTAAAAAATTCTAACATCGTACAAGAGTAAAGATATTTCTGTTGCCAAGCACATCCATTCTGAAGCCAAAGAATCAGCCAATAACCATTAGGTATTGGAAACATTACTGACTAGACTATTTGCTGCAATGTATAAAATGCTGACGATCTAGTCTCCCTCACAGATTAAAAAATAGGAAGAAATGCTGCAGTCCCTAGCAAATGCTGGAGATATAACATGAATAATGCATGTTATTTTCTTTAGTGCAATTAGCATCCCTCTACTGTGTATTTTGTGCAATGGATCTTCCTATATATAACATCAACAAGAATTGTAATCACAATGGTATAATGTAGCATGTAGAACACGGAAATCAATTTGAAATAGACATCCTTTTAAGTTGATGCATGTACACATAACTGCAATATTGTTACAGAGATGAAGCATTACAAGGTAATTAAAAAAAATAAAATTCATTTACCACTACTAGAATCATTTAGCACTTAAAAGCAGCTCCCGACATTTCTTTCTTTATCATAAATATAAATTTAATGAACGCTTAAGCAAGGTCCTACAAGAGTTAAGCTTCATCACAAGAAATGTATAACTGTACCTTTCCTCTTGTGTCATGGCTCTGTGAATGGCAATGGCAGGGAAATTCTGCTCCACCAACAACTGGGCTAGGGCCATACATCTTTGAACGGACTTCACGAAGATTATCACCTACACAATTTTTGACAGAAAAACAATTATACATCATGAGATCACTTTTTTGTCAAGCCTGCCTTATTATTCATCTAGAAAGTAAAAAATCTGTTAATGTTGACCTTAATCTAGGGTGTGGGTGGACATGGTTCCATCAAAGTAGGCCAACAGTATATTTTATTCTTGGCACTTTTCATTGCAACCCCCCACATATTGGAGCATATATTCTGCAAGTTCACTCCAACAAAATGCACAGAAACCCATGATTTTGTCCACACTATTTAGATCGTGTGGTTTTGGTTTTGTGGGGTTTATTGCCATTTTTCAGCACATAATAGGTTATACATATCAACCAGTATATTTGGTGGAGGATGAACCTGGGAAGAACCAGCAACCGATGGGAAGCTACCGGCAAGCTTTCTCACATACCCACATTGGTCAAACCGAGACCTGAACTCGCATGGACAGAAGTGAGATGTGTGAGTGATCTGTAAAGGCAAGTACCTTAGACCACTTGGGACCTCTATCGAGATAATGATTCTGACATTCACTACAACCGGTCAATAAAATCACACTAAAAGAAGTTTACAATTATTAGACTGAAGGTTGGTTGATAAAATTAGACGTGTGCAAACAAGGTTTCGGCAATGTTTGCCCCAATTGCAGGATACACACAATGTCCAAAATGCCACAGACACAGAGTCCATTGAATGGACTGATATTCTACTGGCCAAAAAGAATTTCCAAGAAAGACCTTTTCTTCTTTATAACTGCAGTATTAAAACCATTTGATATTCTTAAGCGATACCAAGATTTTCAAGATGACTGCCATTGTGGCCATATTGGATGTCACATCATTTTCATTTAGGATCAACTAGACATTTTCACAAGAAGTCTTCTGGTGAAAGCCTCATGTTGATACAACTTTTCTTTTACGAGTAGTGACAAGATTTTCAAGATGACTGCCATTCTAGCCATACTGAATGTCAGATTAGCACAATTTTTATTTAGGATCAAATAGACATCACAAGAAGAGTTTTGGTTAAAATTCAATGTTGATATGACCATCCGTCTTAAAGGATATCTTTTTATCATTAATCATATTGTTGTTACAATAAAAAGATTTTCAAGATGGCTGCCATAAAAGCCATAATGGATATCAGATCTGCACCATATTCACTAGACACAATAAAAAGTCTTTTGGTGAAAAATCCATGGTGATACGAGGAGTAGCAATAACAAGATTTTCAAGATAGCTGCCTGCTGTGGATGCTAAACTGGATGCCTGACCAGCACCATTTTCATTTAGGACCAACTAGATCATGGAATGAATGTGGCAATGCTCAATGTAATTTAGATGGAATAGTGATAATAAGCTTGTGCTAATGGAAAACAGACCATCCCATAAGCTCTCGTGGTCTATGATCAGTGGCACTAATAACTGACAACGAACAGTGCAAGACCAGTTTTTAACATGCCTTAGCACTTTCAAATCTCAAGTCTTTGTCAAAAACAATTACTCAACAGCGACAAGCAATAAACACAAAAGAATGCGAAGACAAAACTTTACACGACTATATCTAATGGAAGTGTGTTTGAAAATTTTTGATATTGGGCCTTATTGGTTTAAACTTTGATGATAAAATGGCAATGTTCTTGGTATTGACCTACAAAAGGAGAAGCAAATAGTGTCATATATTTTCTTAATATTAAATGGTGTATCCTTAGATTAAATCCTGGATAATTCACGTGTCTGTATTGACGGTAATAAGCAAAGCAATAATAATACCACCAAGAACTAAAAATACCCAGCAATTATATACAAGTGAATGAATGAACTGATTTTTAAAAAAAGAAAAAATTGGGGCTCTAAACAGATGATTTTGTGTGTGTTGGTGTCCCCATTTGGAGTCTTCTTGGTTAAAGTCGCCTGGTTTCAGTGTTCATTTGGCTGTGTATCCAGCAAGATTCCTTTTTTTTCTGGTTTCAGAAAACTGTAGTTGCAGTTGTGGGCAATTGCAGCTGTGGAACTCAGCCCCCCCCCCCCCCCAGCACAATTTGGTACAACATGCCCTAAGGATGACTTCTGTGAAGTTTGATCCAAATTGGCCCAGTGGTTCTTTTAGAATGCGAAAATAGCAATTGTGGTAGGACAGAGAGACAAACAATGGACACAGGGCCATACCCCAAGCTCACATGGCCTTGGGCCAGGTTTGATAAAAGTACCTACTTTAGTTGTCCCAGATGCAGATATACAGGGCTGTTCCAGTAAAACATACTTGGGACTCAGGGTAGGCACTTTGTGTGTTAAGTCACCTATAGATGCAATTTAGAATTGTCTATCATTTTCCTATAAACTCGACGAGTAATCAGAGTACCCTGGCATATATTTTTAACAAGAGTCCCTCAAAGGGATTGTTGCTCTACTGGCCAAAAAGAACTTCCAGTAATTCAAGATAAAACCATTTCTTTTTACCTGCCGAGTGCTGAAACCATCTCCGATATTCTTCAGCAATAACAAGATTTTTAAATTAGCTGCCGGGGACGTCAGATTGGCACCATTTTCATTTAGGAGCAACAAGACATCATTTAGGAGCAACAAGACATCATATGAAGTCTTCAGGTTGAAACTGCATGTTCATATTACTTTCCTTTTTTGGAGAAGCAACAACAACAGTTTCAAGATGGCTACCACAATGGACATCAGATTTATACCATTTCCATTTAATATCAATGAGACATTATAAGAAGACTTCTGGTGAAGCACAATATCGACATAACCAGCCATCTAGGAGATGTAGCTATAACAAAATTTTCAAAATGGCCATTGTGGCAGTCAATATTTAAAGTCAGATCAGGACAATTTTCATTGTCTACACAAAACATCATAAGAAGTCTTTCAGTGAAAACCCCATGCCGATATGACAATTCATTCAGGAGTAGTGACAAGATTTTTAAGATGGCAACTGTGGTTGCCATACTGGATGTCTGATCAGCACAATTTTCATTGAGGACCAACTAGACATCCTTAGAAGTCATTTAGTAAAAACCCAGTGTTCATACGACCATCCATTCAGGAGGAGTAGAGATAACAAGATTTTCAAGATGGCCACTGTAGTGGCCATATTAGACATCAAATGGCACCATTTTCATCGAGATCAAACTGATGAAAACCCCAGGTCACTATAACTTTCTGTTTAGGAGGAGTAGCGACAAGATTTTCAAGATGGCCACTGTAGCGGTCATATTTGACATCAGACCTGCACCATTTTCATTTATGACAAGATCACAACTAGTCTTCTGGGGAAACACCATGTCACTATGACTTTCCGTTTAGGAGTAGCAATAACAAGATTATAAAGATGGTCACTGTGGCAGTCATATTAGAAATCAGATCAAGTCATATTAGACATCATATCAGTACCATTTTCATTTAGGGCCAACTAGACTTTATAAGAAGCCTTCTGGTGAAAACCCCATGTCAGTACGACTTTCTGTTCAGTAGTAGTGATACCAAGATTTTCAAGATGGCTGTAGTGGTAGCCATATTAGACATCAGATCAGTACCATTTTCATTTAGGGTCAACTAGATATTAAATGAAGTCTTTCAGTGAAAACCCTATGTTGATATGACTATCTATTCAGGAGTAGCGATAACAAGATTTTCAAGATGGCTGTTGTGACAGCCATCCTGGGTGTCGAAGCAAAACACCATTTTCATTTAGGACGAACAAGACCATGGGATGAATATGTGTAAAGTTTCACTGTAATCCTCCCAGTAGTTTAGGAAGGGTGTCGATAACAAACTTGTGTCGATAACAAACTTGTGCTAATGGATGGACGGACAACAGATCATCACGTAAGCTCTTCTGATCTATGACCAGTAGACTAAAAAAATTGCCTTCCCTGGATACCATTGTGTTTTAATGCAACAGCCCTCAATTTGACAAATGGGAATCCAACTACATTTCTTTTATACCTGATTGAACTCCAGCACATCTAGCAATTCAAACAATTTCCTGTTCTTCTCGTTATCCTTGAGCTTGACATAGTGCTGTTGTAAACCATGAAGGGTCAACTTCGAGTCGTCATCCACAAACACTTCCATGGGCTACAAAGTCAAAAAGGATTGAACACGTGCAGACATTACCTAAATGATACATCAGTACAAAAGACAGTCTGAGACTCCAGGTCCTTGATTTGCATTGGGAAGTATTTACAAGGATGGCTGCAAAGCTGAATGTCAAAATGACTGGTGTATCCTAGGGCAAAGCTATGTCAATTTTACTATAACTTGAAGCAGATGAAGAACAGAAGAAACTTTTCACTCTTTCTTTTTAGATATATATAATCCATGTTTTGAATGTATACAATAAATATGGAGGCAATATAACTTTGAAAATGATCTACTGAATAAAATCTCTTGATGGACATACAAAATCGAACTATGGACTAGTCTAGCCAATTTTACTTAAATTCTTCCCATCAAAATTAATCAGACCAGCCAGTTGAAGCATTTTTAAAGACTGCAACTATTAAATTTGAAGAAAATCGAGCTGCATTCCTTTCCAGAACAAATTTAAACACTGGCACAACAAATGTTCTTTTATCCCTGAACTATTCAAAATTAGTGTTGCAGACTAAAGACAATTAATGATGCTCAGTGACTAGTTGGTTTGAAAACAAGGCCCACTTTCATGTTGTAGATTGTAAACATGCATTGTGTTAAATTTTGTTGTTGTCGATTAGAAAAACTACAGAATTTCAGGAAGAACAGGTTTAAGGTCCAGCAAAAGCACATGCTATACACTTTGCTTTGCCACTTGCTTTTGGTGGGCTGTTTACAGCTGCTTGTGCCAAACTAACACTTTAGTCAGTTTGCCTACATCATGCATGCATGAAGAACAATGTATTGGAAATCACCCTAGAACCCCCACCCCCCTTCAACTAGTCTGCAATTGTTGCAACTATTTCTATTATCATTCATAGAGCGAGACACAAAATCAAATGCTATCATTATTTCAGTTAACCACTTTTTGGTACAGGATTGCAGCTTTCATGCGAGAAGACTTCATTTGTGTCCTCTAAAAATATCTAGTCCTAATCTTGACCCAAGATGCACTTAGAAGGAAGTTTATCCTGCACTTATAAAAATCTGGAAATGCAAGAGAAAAATTGCTTTATCAGTACAAATGAATAAATGGCTTGTTATGGCAACAGTCTGTATTGCGACAAAGTTTCAGACTGATGGATTTTCACGTTTCTTTTCTTAACAGAACTAAGAAAGACATAAGCCTAAATTGTCTTAAGAAAGTAAACAGTCTATTATGGCAATTCCAACACAAAATGTACGTATATGAAAGACACAAAATTGACCCAATTGTCTGGCAGACAAGGCGTATTTGATACAATGAATCACGGTGTATTCAAATCATGGGGTCATTCTGAAGTGAAAACTCTGGATTGAACTCTTCTTGCATATTGCATGAATAAAACAATAACTTTGCTGAAAGTGAACAATCTGGTATGGGAATTTTGGCACGAATGTAAAATCTTAACATGTAACTAGACGGGTAGCTTCCATCAAGGGTCAAACCTGTTACCACTGCATCAGTCAAGTACACATACCAATTCACGATACATAACATGCCAAAATTTCATTGAAATATCCTCTTTGGGTCAAAAGTTTCATATTAACAAGGAAAAAGGTCACCGATGTACATGTTCCCTATGATCTTGAACTTGAAGCTGGGAGCATGCCTAGATTTTTTTATTTGTTTTAATGGCACTTGTAAAACATTACTGGCTATATCATGCCAAAAAAATGGGTGCTAAGTGATTTTCCACAATGACACACTGAGACAGCTGACCTGGGTGGGTATCGAACACATGATCCCTAGATTAACAGTCAAATTCTGAACCAACCGAGCTACAATGGCTACCACCTATGGTAGGCAATACAGTCTATACACAATATACAATTTGGCAAAGTTTCAGAACAATATCTTCCCTGGTTCAAAAGTTGTACTATGGACATGGACACCATCCATAAAATTAAAATTTCCATCATCATTACCTCGACATCAAGGCACGGGGTGTGGATATGGAGAGCTACACTATCTAGTCATGATAAAAGTTTCAAAAAAAAAAAAACAACTTCAGTAACTCAAAGTTATACTCGGGCAAAGATACATGTTGGTTACATTTCCCCTGCTGTGACGTTTTACTGCAAGGCAGGGGTATACCTATGGTACGTGATACAGTCTATACATGGTATACAATTGGGTAAAGTTTCATTAAAACATCTTGTCTGGTTCAAAAGTTATCCTTTGGACAAGGCTAAAAACCATAAAATTACATTTTCCCTTATCATGACCTTAACATCACGGCCAGGGGCATGGCAATGGTACATGACACCGTCGAGCCACGATATATACTTGGGAAAGTTTTATCAAGACATCTTCATTTGTGCTATAAAGTTCTACTCCAGGCCGAGATACAAGTTACATAATTACATTTTCCCTTGCTGTAACCTCAAGGTGTGTGTAGGGTTTAACAGCACCTCAGCACAATACTGGTTATATGGTGCCAATTAAAAGCTAAGTTCTAAATATGTGAAGAATTAAAGAAAAAGAAAAAACTTCAGGGGCAGTGGTTACGGTACATAACACTATATATGCATCATATATAACTGGTTAAAGTTTCAACACAATATCTTCAGTAGTGACAATATTAAAAGTCCCAGAATTATATTTTTCCTTTCCCTGACCTTGAACCTGATGCAGGGGGCATGGTCATGGTACACAACACACTGTCTAGTTATGATACGTATTTCGGCAAAGTTTCATTAAGTGATTTATAAGTCGTACTCTGGAAAAGAGTACCAGTCTTTGTTTTGGTTTGGTGTTTAATGGCACAGTATCACAAGCAAGTTATCTAGTGGCAAGGCACAGTAAAGTGCCTTGCCCAAGGACACACTATGGTGGGTGACATTGGCTGATCCAATGGTAGGATTCAAAAACTGATTCTTTAGAGTCTTACACTCTAACCACTGAGCCACAGTGGTTCCTGCCTTCATTAGCCACCTCTTACAACATGCTGGAGAGGAGAGCACATTAAGCCTAAGCTACAATCCCAAGGCCTCTTAGGGTTGGATACAAGGCATAAAACTACATTTTCATTATGCAATGACCACGAGATGGAGCACATGGCTATGACCACAAAACAAAGTCACAACATATATGCGAGTAAAGTTTCATGAAATGCTCTCCAACCATTACAATGCTATGGGCTGTGAAACAAATGTTAACAGACTGACAGACAATGCTATAACAGAATGCGCCAGACTTAAGATAGGCATGTACAAACGCAACAGTAGATTTATTACTTCAGTTATACTTTACTAGCACAACTTTTGTCTGTGTGGTTGGGGAGGACTCCAATACTAACATAAAATACAAGGTCAGCATGAAACTATTTTCCAAATCTTCTACATAAAAATGGTGGACTAGCTGTACAAATCTTGTGCAGTTTAAAGGGGAAAAAAAATAAAAGAATAAGAAGGGAGAGGGAGTAGAAGAGTTGGAAGAATTTTTCAGCCATGTTGATATGAGCTGAAAATCACAAATTCATACAATTAGCTGAATTATTTTTCCACTTATGCTAAAAAAAAATCGGAAACAAGTTCAAAAATGTATCTTCTATGAAAAGCTAACCCATACACTCTGCTTTACTGAAACACAATTACAAAATCTTGGCATCTAGATCAAATTATGATCTAGAGGACTTTCATTGCTGACAACTACCATGTAGCTCAAAGATTTCCCCTTGTACTGTAGAATATCATTCTTGTTGGATAAAATGTAGTTAATCTTTTGTATTATCCAGGCTCAAAACAATGTTATTATGTTATTAATTATAGAAAAAAATAATTAAAAAAATGCAATTTTATCTTTGAAAGATATTCATGCATCTGTCCAACTTTATGGCTGTTCCAAATAAAAAAATGTGTAGTAAGAGTTAATACTATCATTTTATGGTCATTTACAAACAGACTTTCCTTTAATCCAAACTGCAAATCAACTAGATTTGTGTTCATAAAACAAGTATGCCCCCCACTGCTAACCAAACTGTCAAATTCTGAAAGTTCAAAACCGCACAAAATTCTTAAACTTTGATATTATGGCATGGAAATCTTATCAGACCATCTATTTACATGTACAAACAGCCACACCAAATTTCTCATTTACCATACTTGCAATTTTCCTGAACTGTGCTAACAAAGTCTTTCTTAAAAAGAGTCCAAAACGTTCCAAAAATGAATTTTAAACAAAATAAAAGAATTGATGTAATGGCTTGAAAATCTTGTCAGATAATCTACATATTAGTACAAATATGCTTCATACATTGCACATGGTCTCTTCTTCATTGTTACAAGTTCCAAACAGTTAAAAAATGTGAAGAAAAAAAGAAAGAAGAAAAAGTGCTGTAATGGCCTGAAAATCTTGTCAGGTCATCTACACATGACCATCATAAAGCGTGTAATATTGAATGGCTCTTAGTACAAGATTTTTGTGCCAACACTCCAAAATGGATTCATGACAGACGTATCAACTGACGGCAGCAAAAAATACTGGAGCTTAGAATTAATCTGAAAACCTTGGAACATCCCCTGCCACCTTTGTTTACTTTTCTCTTTCTTACTTTGCCTAATAATCTTCAACAAATATACAGGGCAACCTTCAATAAATAAATAAATAAATAAAAAAAACAAAAAAAAAACTGATTAACCTCTAAATATTTTTCAGGTTAGAACAGAAACTGTCGGACAGTTATCCTTAAATAATATCTATCACCACATTAGGCATAAACTGAATTAGTGCTGAAATGAACACCTCGTTTTACTATTCAAATATTCGTAGCCTGTATTTGATTCGCATTCTAATATTCGTTGTGATATAAAAATATTTACCAATGTAACTGCTGACTTGGTTTACCTAGAAGCGCCCAAGTCAGAATTTTGAACAAATTCTGTAAACAATTGCGACCCATGTGACTTGTATATATATACTTGTCTCGCCTTCCAGGTTGCTGAATTACTAAGTAACCATTCTATGTTTAAAAACAGTGGATAACATTTAAAAAACAAAAACAACTTGAACAAGATTTCTTTTGCTGAAATATGGACCCTACCAAAGTCAAAATTGTTGTCTGCATAATTATTGACAGCCAATGAAAATGGAGATTGCAAGAGAGAAATATTCGCGGTGTATTTTATTTAGGACCAACTAGACAACATAACAAATCTTTTAGTGAAAACCCCCTGTGAATATTACTATTTATTCTGGAGTAGCGATAACAAGATTGTCAAGGGGGCTGCTGTGGTGCCATATTGGGAGTCTGAAGATTACAATCTTCATTTAGGCCAAACCAGACCTCGCAACAAGTCTTGTGGTGAAACCCGAAGTTCCATTCAGGAGTAGTAGTGATAACAAGATTTCCAAGATGGCCACCATATTGGATGTCCACACAGCACCATTTTCATTTAGGACAAACTAGACATCACAAAGTCTTGTGGAGAAATGCCCCGTCAAAATGAAAAAAGATTCTCAAGACAGCCGTTGTGGTGACAATGAATGTATGGACGTATGAATGTCGTCATTTTAATTTAGGACCACATAGACATCATAAAAAGTCATAACAGCACAGTCTTCATTTAGGCCAATCACAAGACTTGCAGTAAAACCCAATGTCAATATGATTTTCCATTCAGAAAGTGCAATAATAACCATGTTTTCAAGATGTCCTCGATACTGGATGTCGAACCCTCACCACCAAGACATCTGGTGGAAGCCACCTGTCAATACGACTTTCTCTTAAGAAGTAGTAGTGACAAGGGTTTCAAGATGGCTGCCATGGTAGTCATATTGGATGTCATATAAGCACCCTTTTCATTTTGGGATCAACTAGGCATTTTTTTTTTGAAAACCCCATGTTGATGTGACCATTTTTTCAGGATTAGTGGTAACATGATTGTCTAGATGGCCACTGTGCTGGCCATACTGGATGTCCAAATAGCACCAGCTTCATTCAGGAAAAACTAATCAGAGAAAGTTTTGCTGTGAAAACTCCACATCAATACGATTTTGGTGAATTTCAAGATGGCTGATGTAGTGGCCATATTGGATATTCAAGACCAAGCAGACTTTGTAGGAAGTATAGCAGTAAAAAAAACCACATTAATATGCTTTTTCGTTCAGAAGTTGTGAGAAGATTTTCATGACCGCCACTGTGGTAGCCATCTTAATGTCCGAGCAGGCCCCCCCCCCCGTTTCATTTAGGACCAACTAGACCAGAGAATGAGTGTGTGTGTAAAGTTTAGGAGGAGTAGCGATAAACTTGTGCTAATGGATGCATGAATGACAGACAACATGCAATTCAGATTAGTCCCATACAGTGCTGCATGGTTTATCTAGGACTGCAGTCAGATTGCCAGCTTTGTTGGACTACAGTTAGTGTGTATGAACATACTATGGACCCTGACACTACATATCTCAGAGGCCATCTTCAAGTAACTCACAAGGCGCATTAAAAGTGGATATGTTTATATGAAAATAATACAACGAATATTTGAATACCAATTTCTGATTTGACTGTTTCCCAAAAAGTATTCTTATTCATATATTCATTTCAGCACTAAACTGAATTTCTAATCAATATTGGAAAAAATGCCTTTGTATCTTTTATAATTGCGAGGTGAAAACAAGGTATTGACAGCTTATCATCCCAGCTGGTACTGGGACTGACTTCTGTTTAGTTGCGCAGGTTTTACCAGCCCCATTCAGGAGGAAGGATGGGTACGCTGACCTGGCCGGGTCTGGTCTATCGAAGCCCACTTGAGGTGGGGATTAGCAATCACTGGTCAGTGGTACAAGAGTGAGACGTGTTCCAACTTGCAGTGGACCATCCTGTCTTGGTGATTCTTCAACAATGCCTTCCAGTTGAAACCGTAAGCAGGTTGTCTGAAGAAGGGCATCCTGACATCATTCCACATGAAACTGCATTACTACTCCATGATTGTGCAGCACTATCCAGGGTTAAACGGCTTAATTCAACTGTCCATAGCCAAACGGAGCCACTCGTCCAATTTCACATTTCAGACACCACATCGAACGCGAAGCACATCTTGTCACATACTTTGAGAGTATGAGACTTTGTGTGCCATATCAGCAGCAGCACAGCTTATCAGCTATTTTCATCCGTTGATAACAGATTTTAATTTCCTATTCTCAAACTTAGCCACAAATATCTTTTACTTCCTGATCATATTTTGCACGCTTTGAGCCAAAAGACAAGACCACTTTTTTTAATTAAGGAACTCCATATGGATCAACATTTTCAACAGGAATTTTCAAAAGAATACGATTTAATTTTATTTCTTTAAGATGGATATGATTTGTTACCACTAGATTTTACAATTTTTTTTAACAGCCATACATTACATAATTTTTTCCCTTCAGAATTTGTGTCACGATTACAAAACAGTCACTACAGGCATCGACACTCGCAATCCACTTTACAGCAAGCTGGTATGGTTGTGAGGAGCCAACTAGACCAGCACTTTGAGAGTGATGGAACTTTGTTGGCTCTCATTGCATAGCTCCAAGACACAACCCATCTAGCACTTTTTCGGGGTAGCGATTCTTTGCTGGCCTAGACATCAGATCCACCTTTCATTAAAGTCCACAGAACATATGGCAAATGGCTCTAAAATAATAATCCAGAGAATTTAACAACAGCGCAAACTACTTCTTGATTTCAATGAATGATTTATAATTTCCTTAGATTTATTTTTACAACTCCTTGTTTTTATAAGTGGTCGTGACTTGATTATTTTTTTTAACCATAAACCTTATTTTAAACTTTGCCACGATAATTCTAATTCAGCTTTTTAAAAATATTACTTTCATGAACTGCATCATATGATTTCAATTTTCAAATTGCTTTCATCCAAATTATCTTCAAGACGGTGTTTGCATCACTCTCATTGCGCAAACAGCACTAAAAGTGCAAGAACATGGCACGACTTTTTCCAAAATAATAATTCAGTGCTGTTCTTCTGACCAGACAGATGAATTCCCATGACCAGTGTGGCACTGTGCAAGCTACTTTTGTGCATTGTAGGCAAGACATTCCCCTCTATCTCTGACAGATGAAAAAGATGCACTTAAACTTTAGCCAGGTATGGTGACAGATGATGGAGAAATATTAATTACATCTTGCATGAACTTCTTGCAGATTGGCCGGATATCCTTGCTGAGCGTGGCACTGAACATCATGACTTGCTTCTCATGGGGCGTCATGCGGAAAATTTCCTGTACATCCTTCCTCATATCTGCAATGAAAAACCATAAAGTGTTGCTAGACCAACCGTTCACATTTATCTGGGGATAAGCAATAAAAAAGAAACTACCTACTCCACCACCCATCCCTTACCTAAACTCTTTTGAACAAAGATGACAATTATGTTTTGAAATTTTCAATTGCCAAGAAATCCAAAGTTTGCAACAAAAAAGAGAAGATTTTTATCTCCATCTCAAATCATAAAACTCTAACATATCAAGCAATATGCCATATGCACTATATTTAAAATCTTTCAAGCATGACACATCATTAGTAAAAAAATATTTTTTGTATTTACAATTTTAAACTTTCAATCTCTGTGCATAAAGGAAATCGTAAACATAACAAAATGCTGTGATGTTTTTTAATTACCAAAACAACATAAATGGACACTACCGTTTTCTTTCACAAATTCAATATAGTTTTTTTTCATTGACATTTACATACTCTCTAGTAGGGTTAAAAAAAGAAAGAAAAAAAAAGAAGAATCCAAGTGGCCTGACTGAAGCGAAAAAGTTTTAAAGACAATCACACACCCCCAAGAGGCCAGGGGTCTGGGAACCAGCTAGATTCCCATAAGCTACTGGGGTCTAGATGATCTGCAAGTGATTCAAGCAATTTCCTGGGTTGTTTTTACAGACTACTGAGAAACTAATACACTGCTCATTAGCTTAGTATAAATCCTTTTGATAGCCAACAATTACAAAGATAAAAGTTGATTAAAATTAAAACATTTAGTAGCAATGTAGGCAAAACAAAGAACTAATCTGCAACGATACACACACACATCTGGGCCTTATCTTGAAATCTACCAATGTTGCATTTTTATATAATCTCTTTTTTTGGGGGGGGGGCTTAAAAACTCTCTTTTTTATGTGAACAAGAGTTCCAATTATAATCTTCTATTTTGCTACTGCAGCTCCTGAATTAATATTTCTTGTATTGGGTTATTTTTGCTCGCACAATTGGGGAAGGGGGAGGAGTCTGAAGACTTGCTCCCCCAACCTTTACGACTGCCTCATCTAGGGAACAAAGGCCAAGAGGGAGCTTTTAACTGAGGCTACTTGGGAGACTGCTGGGGCTGTGCCTGCTTGAAAAACATTCAAGGTTTCCAAAGCAACGTCCCTGCGGAGGTGAGGGAGCTCCACAAAGAGTGCAATGGACATACAGCATGCTGCAACATCTTTGCTTCAGCCTCCAGCAGACGCTGATAGACTGAAGGATACAGATGAAAAGAGATCAGCATGCTTGGCAATTATTATGAGAGTTTCGGCCTTAAGCTCCAAGGTTTAAGTGGCGAGGCGAGTCCAGGTCAAAGTCGATATCCCCATTTGCAATGACCCCGTGTCTAAGGTGGAGGTGGCTTGAAGGGTCAAATCAGCTAATGGATGCAGAAACCAGCGGGCAAAGCATATAAGGGGGGAAAGACCATCCCTTCTACTGCCTGGCAAACTCTTGTCCTCGGGGACAACTTCCAAGCTCCCAGACCATTGCCGAGTGTGGCAGCAACACAAGGTCTGGACATGATGCAGCAATTGAGCATCTCTCCACACTGGAGAATCTTTTTGTTTTCAGTGCCCGACACAAGTCTCCTCCTCCAACACCTGGCCTGACAGGTGGGAGAGGGCTGGGGACCCCAATGGAGGAGAAAGGAAGGGACCTTCATGACCAGTTTCTCAGCAAACTCATTCTGTCCTCATCCCGATGCCCCACATGAAGCGGGGGGGGGGGGCTAATTTAATCTTAAGTAAAGAAATGATGAGCTTCTGAGTAATTAGCATACATAAATATACCCATGCCTCTATAATGGAGACGAGTCTGTAATCAAACATGATTACCATAAACGATACACCGAGTTTAATAGTACTAAGTGTAGACACTAGCATGGCATGATTGACAGTGGAGAATACTGATCCAACATTTATCAATGAAAAGAACATTTGGTCAAGTCTTGAAATTAACTTGCTGTGCAGAAACCATTATTTTCTGATTAGATTTTCTATGACAGTGATCTCAGACCTTTAGACCACAGAATCTATAGGTTTCTCAACTACACAGTGCAAAAATTCACAAAAATCACCCAAAATGCAACAATTCACAAAGTTTGGTAAGGACCCAACTTACAAGTTATTCTGCAAAACACCATTTTTGAGCCAGAAGGACACTGACCTTAAAATCAATAGGCCTATTCCCTACCTTAAGTGCAAGCCTGCTACAAACTCTGGTCAAGGTAAGTGGGCAAGAAGTAAAGTAATTATGTGAAAACTATGTTACTTCCTTCAGTTACGGTTACTCTGAACTTTGGACCCAAAATCAATAGGCTTTTTACATCCCCTCCCCAGTACAAGCCATCCACAAGGTTTGGTCAGTAATGGTGGCAATACCAGATGATGGATTGGCATGATTTACACAAACTTAAAAGACTTTTATGCCAGGATACTCTGTACCAAGTTTAGATGTAACTGGTCTTGTGCATTTTGAGAAGTTGTAAATAGCAATAGTTGATCCGTGTTCATTCCAGAAATGGAAAAAGTGGTGCCATTGGGCCCCTACCAGTTTGAAAAGTGGAGTCCTTTAGAACAAAGGGGTTGCAAATGCCCATTCTCAGTTCTTGTCTACTGAAGAAATAAATTAAAACACATTATCATAGGTACTTGCATCATGAATTTATGAATTTCTGCAATTCAACTTTCCAGCATCATCTGCTTTGAATCAGTTGCTGTGGAGTTGAACCGCAGCAATTTTCTACATATGTCCACTAAAATAGCAGTTACTTTAGTTGACAAGTAGACTGTAGCAAACAATGCTTTACCCCCAACTCCGCGATGTCTGATAATGCTGGAAAAGTTAGTATTTATTGCAGAAATTAGTAATTTCACAAATCGAGGACTCATGATTATTATCAGTCTCCTCTGTTATGACCCTTCCATAATAGGATTTGAATTCCACATACACCAGTAACCATTCCCCTCCACAATTTATTTTGGACATGTGAAATTATTTCCTTCCTGTACACTATTTTGGAAATAAATGCAGCACCGTTTTTCTTGAAGATATCATATTCTCTTCTTTACATATTGTATCAATGATCCACCATGTACTCTCGACTGGTGCCCAAGCTAATCAAAATCGGCATGACTATTCTGTCAGCTAGTGAAACTGATCGTCTTAAAATTCTTCAGTAATTAGCGTACTGTATTCATCAAGCTTGGGATGCACTTGAGCAAGTCAAAAGTTAACCATCATGATCTTCTATCTTTATTTTCTAGGATATTTTTTATGTGCCCTATGGGTGCCATATAGGGAACCAAAGGTAAAAAAAAGGATCACTGGCACAAGGGTGCAGCTCAGAATGAACCCTGGTTGATGGACGGACTGGCCTTTCCATTTTTAGTAATGTTACCCATATTTGAAGGCGGAATGGCTTCATTTAAACAAAATCAAAAGGTCTTCATATCAGTCTGCTCTCTGCCAAATCTGGTCCAAGTCATAGTTTTTGAAAAGTTGAAAATAGCAATTGTCGACGATAACAGACACTGCCCGACAATAAGCTAACTTGGCATTATGGCCAAGTGGGCTAAAAACTGGGGGACTAGTTGTGTTCACAAGATTGCCAGACAGACGCAAGAATTCCTATAGAAGCCCAACCTCTTTGAGGCCGAGCTATACAAACTTGAACACAGAGCAAAATCAAGGGCATGGAATACATTCATATGAATGGACATGTACACAGACGCCAACAAAACAATATAGCTTTTGTGAAGCTATACTTGGTAGCAAAAACTCCATGCAATGTAGCGTCTCATGGCATAACCCTA
Source organism: Margaritifera margaritifera (assembly GCA_029931535.1). Lineage (NCBI taxonomy): Eukaryota > Metazoa > Mollusca > Bivalvia > Unionida > Margaritiferidae > Margaritifera > Margaritifera margaritifera. The sequence goes on from JAQPZY010001617.1 coordinate 3,844,390, forward strand.
GTGTACTGGACTTGTAACCTTTAAAATTGGAGGTCAGCTTACAAAACATTAGAATATAACCTTTACATTGATCATGCTAATACCACCAGAAAGAGCATCACCTGCGTCTTGCAAAATGAAAAAAGTATCACGTACTACATGATCTGTAAGCTTACTCCATTAGGGCCAATCCACATCAAAGTAATTTGTGTAACCCGTGGAAGGGAAAAACACTTTTGAGGAGTGGGCAGGATTGAGGAGAGTGGATCATGTATTTTAAAAAAAAGAAAAACATTTCTGAAGGTGGCACCCTTGAATAAAACACTAGCAATCCACATTTCTGCCCCCCCCCCCCCCCTGCACATGGTCTTCTTTAAATGATATTTCTATATCTAAACATTAGGAAACGAAGGTTCTTACCAAGAGCCATCAGCATCTTGTCACATTCATCAAGGATGAAGTGCTTGACATGTTTCAGATTCAGAGCTTTGGCTTGAGCAAGAGCCAAGATACGTCCTGGAGTGCCAACAACAATGTGAGGGCAGTTCTTCTTCAACACTTCTTCATCTTTCTTGATGGGCATGCCACCGAAAAACACTGCTATCTTGACATTGGGTATGTACTTGCTGAACTTTTCATAATCTTGGCTAATCTGGTAGGCTAACTCTCGTGTATGGGCCAGAACAAGGACGGAAACCTAGAAAAGAGGTACTTCATCATCAGAAACTCTTCAACCTGAATCCAAGTTGTACAAATGCATTAAATAAGCACTTTCAATACCTCTTTACTAGAGATTTCAATTCGACATTGTTTTCAAATTATTATCAAGCTAATTATTGACACCAGAATTTCTGGATATGGCAGCCAGGATCTGCACCTCAAGCCCATGATCGAAGCGTTGCTGTAAATCACGCAACACTGACCCCAAGGTCAAAAGGTTAAGCAAGCATGTTGCGGAATGATTTGTATTATCTTGATAATGATTCATAAAATAAAATGAAAAATCTTGAATCAAAACTGTAAGGCAAATATTCTACGACTATGACACTGACCCCAAGGTCCAAAGCAAGTGCATGAAAGAACGAATCGTCTTAGCTTCATGACAAGTATTATGAAAATCGATCATGGGGTTTATGAAATATATACCAATAGAAAACTTAAATTAAACCCATGACTGTTGATGATGCTGCTGCCACCACCATAGGAACATCTTGCTTACAACTAACATGGGCTCAACAAAATATTTTCAATTTGGGTTACAAACAACTTTAGGCCCATGCTGTAGAGTATCCTCTTGGCGAGTTTAGATCACGTTTCTTTTTAATTAAAGTTCAACTCCTTAACCTTGATTTCTCTATCTGATCCAGCTATATGGCTTCAAGATGGGCTTGGTTGTATCTATACAGATGAGGCCAGACTTGGATATCAAAACAATCGGGTGCGTAATTTTACCAATAAGGTGCATTAATTCGTAAGCATGTTTACAAGCACAGCCTTGCAGACAATATGATATGGCCTGCGCGGTTTATACCCCAACACTGCCTTTAAGCAGAGATATTCATATTTAATGAGCTGGCCTTCAATCTTGGAGAAATGTGTATCTTGGTCACTATGTAGCAGGAAACTGAATCAAGCACTGTAACCAGTAAGCAACTAGTGTATGCTTCAGCAGACTGTAAATTCATTTTTTCTTTGTATATTATAAGTTTGCGACTTATTACCTGTCCATCCACAGGTTCTAACTGTTGCAGTGTGGCCAGTACAAACACTGCAGTCTTCCCCATCCCAGATTTGGCCTGGCACAGTATATCCATGGATAAGATTGCCTGTGGGATGCACTCGTGCTGAACTGGAAAAACAAGATAGTTTAAATTACATATCTGTTAATAAAGAAATCCGAGTTTTTTTATTTCATCAAAATCCGTTGTACAATAGTCTAAATTTTAACTATAAATAAGGACAGAAGTCCTCAAAGAAAAAAATCCTTCAGTATACTGATGTCCATCTTAAAACACTATGGTCATTGCAACACAAATTCCCCACGACTGGAAGCCAATTGAATCGCCAGTTAGGTGTGAACCATTTCAAAATTGGTTGGGAGGACAAGAGCTGGTCCAACCGAGAAGAGCAAACAGAAAGAATTTACTACATAGTAATAATAAATTAAACTCTTTCAAACTTCAACATTTTTTTCCTAATCTTCACAATATGCAAAGTCTTATTTCAATCAATTTGGCAAAATATTCATCACTTTTTCAATGGGAAAACTGGTTCAAGTTTATTGCCACTTGATTTATTTCAACTAATGTTACTTCTTGGCTAATGAGATTTTTTGTTTTAAGAGCACTTTTAACACGTTATTGGCTATATCATGTGAAAGAAATGGAAGCTAAGTGCCTTTCCCAAGAATGCAGAGGCAGCCAATAAGGATTGGTGGCTATAGAACCCACATCCCTTGCATTACGAGTCCAATGCACTACCAACTCAGCTACTGCGGCTCCTGGCTAATGAGAATCGATAGAATTGTGCTTTCACATCATTAGATACTCCATTTTCGTTTCAATCCACTTTTGTGACACATCCTTTTTGGAGCATAGCTCACTACAAAGTGGTCTCACTCTCATTAGCTCCATTAACAAAAAATATGCGATGTACATGGTTGAACACAAGGATAACTAAGGTATAAAGCTATTTTTTTTTTTCTCTCACTAACTTGATTTGTTCTATTCATATGCATGTAGCCTAATTTAGGAGCAAACCTATTACCTGAGAAATTTTCATTCTCTGTTTGTATCCATTCCATAACAAATTATTTTTTTTTATTTCATTAGTATTTAGTGCCATTTCAAGTATTTTGGTAAATAGATAAAACAATCGCAGATTTCACATAAGAATTTTCAGTTAAAGACTGATATTTTGTCGCTTTTGAGAAACTAAAATTTTCCTTCAACCAGGGGAGCTGCAGTAGCTTGGTTGAGTGTAGGACTCATAATCAAAGAGTCAAGGGAAAGGCATGCAACTCCCACTGCCTCTGCATGATATAGCCAACAAGGGATTAAAAGTGCATTTAAGACCAACGAAAACAAGTCCTTCAACCAACTTAAATAAAATTAAAATATCCAACATAAGCGATCTAACACTCACCAATAGAAATTAATTAAAAATTAATTTCTGACACCGTGTTCCCCACCCTCCAGATTTGGACACACAACATTTTACAAGGGACTAAGGAAAACAACAGTACATAATGCACTAGTAATGCTAAAAAATGAGATAATCTGATTTGCTTTGTCAGTTTTGCTACCTTAACTTTGTTGTCTGCATTGTAGTATTCTAAATGTTTTATCATGTGCTCAAGTAACTCGTGAAAACATTAAAATATTTGAATATCTTGTCAACCTGAAATGAGCAGCGCCATGGAATTTTCCATTCCAGATCTTGCTCTCATTTAATTTTAGTGTTCACCCATGATCTACCCGCATTTATTATAATAAATACCCAATTTTTCTTAATTACTTTTCTTATCAGTGATTCAACCTCAAAATATGAAATCTTTCTCGCCATAATTGCGACTTTAACCTTGAAAATAGATTACACTAGCGACCATGAAAGACTTTCACACTGTGACTAGTCCGACTAACACAAACCTTGAATATTTTCATTGCCAGATATCTAGTTTTAAAATGGATATTACTTGCCATCTTACAGTTTCTGTCACCTTTCGCGACTTTGACCATTTCTAGCGTCAACACAGATGTGGATGGACTAGTCTGAGTTGCCTCTGACCCTTCCCACCCCATGTTAGATATTTTAACATTTATGTTGGTGTTTTGGGGTCAGTGTGCAGTACTTATCTAAAAGTTGGATTTCACCGACACCACGCAGTGTCAGTACAAGGTAGTCGCTTACTACCGGGCATATCAAACTAAAACCTTGCATCAAGTCATACCTGCATGAAAATCGATAGGAAGACGTATTATCTTCTCTGAAATTGAGAGTACAACATTTGCTGGGTTTTTAATCGACCGACAGACAAGACTAAACTATAGGGTTTATGAAATTTGACCCGATACTTGCCATTCGCATTGCTAGTCACATGACTACCCAAATCTCTCAGCATACATGTCCATGACATCAGACGTTGAATATGAGCATAGTTGTTGCACAAAAAAATTCAAAAATATAAAATGAAAGTCACGGAATGTTTGTCAAAAACAAAAGGACACAAAATTCTCAACATATTTATATCAAGAACAACAAGAAACCTGTCGCTGTCCGAGCACCCTGGAGAAAGCCTAATTCATCAAGCAGAGAGCGTGCCAACACAGTAGTCATGCGATAGTAACAAAAACCACATCAATGTCTGCTCTCTGCTTGATGAATATGGCTTTTTCCAGTTGCTGCAGCTGTGACAGGTTTCTGGATGTTGTTCTCTGAATCAATATTTTCTGAATTAGGAGTCTGTCTGTTATTTTACAAACATTACTCGATTTTCATTTCATATTTTTCAATTATTTTTTTTTTTACAATATTGGAAAGGTGTGTGTGTGCATATTGGATTCACACGACTATTGGAGTTAAGATGTCGTGGACATGTAGGCTGTGAGATTTGGGTAGTCATGTGACTAGCAATGCAACTGGGAAGAACCAGTTCAAATTTCATAATTAAAGACAATGAATGTTATACTTGCAATTTCTGAGAAGATAAATCATATTCCATTCGATTTCATGTAGATATGGCTTCATGTAAGGTCATTTCAGTTTGCTAGGCCCATTAATAACCAGCTACCCCATGCCAATAGTGCACGGTATCAGCGAATTCCAACTTTAGGCAATGCACGCTGACCCCACACCCCAACATGAATGTCAAAATATCTAAAATGGGGCATGAAGGGTCAGATAAAAATGGACGTCCATGAAAGAAGTTGTTTATTCCCCAAATGAAAAAGCGTGCCTGGGAGGGTGCGCTCAGTCAAGATTATTTGGGGGACAGGACAAAAAATTTTGAGAAACTGGTGACCCCTCGCACTCAAGGTCTAATACTGCCCATCAGATAGTGTTGTGTTTCATGTTAGAGTTAGCTACTAATAGTAATGGTACACTCTGGATATTGTTCTTCGCTTTTAAAATTACAAAAACTGCAATTTGACTGGTGAAGCAAAAGGTAAACAGAAAATGACACGTCAGTGTCCATCAGATCTACAGGTACTTCTTACAATTTTGATCATTCTTTCTTCAACTTGCATTGTAAAACTTCTTTTAAACCCTGTAAAACATGCAAATTTATACCCTCAGAGGGATGTTCAAATCCTCTGTCGACAATAGATCTAAGCAGTTCTGGTTTTAGAAGAAAGTCCCTGAATCCCGAGCTGTGAATGGACACGTAGGTTCCCTTCACTTCCTTTTTTGGTTGCGCTGCATCACCAGCCCCATCAGCAGTTGCTTCATTCTCTTCCTCATCATAATCCAAAAGTTCAGCTTCATTCTCATTGTCTGCCATGTTGACAAATAGTTATGCTTTAAGGGAACTGTAAAATATTTAAGGAAAACATTAAATTTTGTGCTTCAAATAAAATCATACCCCGACAGTAGCTTTAGTTTCATCACGACTTCCCAAATATTCATCTATTATCAGTTTCAAGGCCTAACCAGCTTCAACTTTTTAAAGACAATTAAATTTATTACATTACTTTCTGTTGTCCCTGTTGCCATGTTCAACTTAATGAAATTCATTTAAAAAAATGTTTCTTTTTTTACTCTGCTAAAATGAAAAGTCCTTTTATTTTTGTTGCTCAAGTTTTCAAGATACGCATTGCAAAGTGACAAACAGGAAGTAAAATGTATATAGGTCCTTTTTTTAACATACAATTAGGTGCATTCTTTAGAAAATAGTTACAATATGGATTTGGACCTTGTTCACTACTTTTCATTCAGACAAGAGCAGGATTCCATTTGGCACACTGCACAGTCATGTCCAGAGAATGCAATAATCAACACCCTTAAGTGCATCATTTTTGGTCTACCATCGAGTGCATAGTATTCCCTTTAGCATATCGCATTGAAATTTAAAGCGTGCATGCTCATGGCCATGTCAAAAGGTATTGCAGGAAAACAGGCCGTTAGTCCTTAAAGGTGGGAAAGAACTTGCTACAGGCGTCAAAAGAATAATCCCACGGCCAAACCTTGTAGCTCAATTTATCACGCTGCGCCAAGTGTACCTCATTATTAGTGTCGATTTTTAATTAGGTCGTATGAGATGGGACAGGAATGCCACCCCTTGTATTATTTACTCATACTGTTAAAAGTATATTTACAGGTAAATAAACAATGACAAAAACCGTTGTGAACCTAACGATGCCAAATTTCGTAACGTCCTTTCTACCGGCCGATTAAATATTTCACACAGTGGATTCGGAGTTTTCCTCGCATTTTGTATCCATACAGTCACATTATTCCATAAATGATTGGTAAATACTGGCAAAATGTTTCACAAATGGTCAAAATATATCTACACATTTGTGCTTTAGCTTCAGCTCATTGTGCACCGATTTTATATTCGTAAATTTATACTGGTTTACACACAAGATAATAACATCACATTTTACATGACTACTCGTGACAACGTACTTTAAGATTTTCAATAAATTTTCAACAGATGCAACAAATGAAGATAGATTAAATTAGATTCCATCTTTTCACCTTAAAAAATACTATACCTCACAAATTTCTTCTACAAAAATGGCGACTAACGCGTCTTTCCGGTTTTTCCATTGGTTTTTGGAAAAATGCTAGCCAATCGAAAAAGGAGAAATTTGTCAGGTGTCACATGACAGTCAATATGGCGGATGGCAATGGTTTAGACGATAATGAAGAAAGTGGTCAAACTTCGCAGCAGCCACCTGTTGAACAGGGGCAAATCAGCGACGCAGATATTGAATCCATGGTGCAAGAATGTAGCAATGGTCAGTTTTAGTGTAAAGTATTTAGCTGAAGTCTGCTGTGTTAAAAAAACTACCAGTCGAAAACTTGGCTATATATACTTATACTATTGCATCAATGGAACATTTGACCTTCATCCGTCTTAGGCGCAACATTAGTTCAACCATAGGGACTCGTTACAAATGAATTTAAGGGCTGCTGAGAATGTGAAGAGGCTTCATAGGGTGGCTGAGTGTTGTATTGCCAAATATCATGTATAGAACGTAATAAGTGGAAAATACTACATGATTTCCTTTTAAAAGAACTCAATGGAATGTGCAAGTATAACCTGTTTTGCGGAAAAGGTATTTATAAGCACTAAAATGGGAAATTTTATATTGCATTTTATGTGCAATAGATAACGACAGAGATAGAACTGAGCAAGTGCATTGTAATTATTGTGTGGCATAAAATCTAAACAAGATGCAATGAGTGTTAGATTTTGCATAAACCATACCTGCCATAACACGTGTCACGCGAAAAACAAGTTTTTTCAACTCTCAAACCCCCGGACACAGTCATGTTTCATAAAAATGCGCTTTCTAATCTTAGAAAAAAATAATGAGAGAGAAAGGGAGAGAGAGATTTTGACCACCACTATATATGTCACTTGCATGTAGTCTGTATAAACAGTAAACAGTCCTGCTTAGAGCCCATGTAAACTATCTTCAGGACAGTTTAGATCATCATAGAGGTGATCAAAAGGTAAGGTGGTCAAACGTAAACAACCACCATTTCACAGATTACTTAATTGGCTGAAAATAGCTAGGGTGAAGCTCTGTTAACTCCTTTCAAAGTGTTCTCCCCAGGGACTTTTACCATAGCGGGCCCACTATGCTATCAATTCAACCCCTGATGCTTTAGAACCTGCCACTATGCTATGCTCTTGTGCCTCTACGCTTTGATGTTTCCCACTACCCTTATAGAATTAATCTGTTAAACAAACATCTTGTCACCTAATTCAAAGCCTATTACTCAAATGACACCTGTTCTTACCTCTTCTTGGGTATTTTATTAAGATAATTCAGGATAATTACCCACTCACTTAACCATTATCTTTTGTACCTGGCTTGCGCCACTGCCGGTGCACGACATTTGGTGCGTGTTTCATCTGCACAGACATAGTCACGTGATTGGCCAGCGACGTTAGAGTCTACAGGTAGTGTGTTATATATATTTCAGTCATTTTCACTACCAGCCAAAGCAGTTAAACATATTACATTAAAAATTTGTGTGAAAAATGAACACACCACCTTCCAAGAAATGTAAAATTATCCAGCGCCTGGCTAGCCCAATGTTGGCCTGATTACGAAAATCAGAAATTAGCATCACAAATAGTGGCAGTGATTTCGATAGCGTCAGCATGATTTCCACAAAGAAAGATATCAAGAAACAAAGGACGGGATTTAACAATAAATGGAAGACATTATACCCTTGGGTGGAAATTGCTGGATCGGATGGCAAGTTTTATTATGGTTCAGATCTACTGGGGAGTGAGGGGCTAACTATGTCAACAGCAGGTAAATAAAGCAATTTAAACTTTTGAACAACATTTAAGCTCTCTGATTCAGTGAAGAAATTAAACAATACAACAAGGATTCAGGTAGTTTTGTCTCTTTTTGTACATCTATTCATAAATTTGATGTTCCATTTTTTTTAGATTGTGAAAGGTCATTCTCCTCATTGAATCGAATTAAGAGTGTTTTAAGGAACAGGTTGACACAAAGGGTACTGGACAACCTGATGACAAGACTTGAATTTTGATGTGGCAGTCAGTATATATGGCGAAAAGAAGAAGAGACGTATATCATTTATTTAAATTAAGAAACAAATGAGATGGACATTAAGTCTTGTTAATACCTAGGTAAATAAAGAATACTCTGTAAATATATGCACTTCTTTTTATTTCATTGATCTGAATTTATTTTACTTTTATGACGTTAACAGGCCAATTTGTTTAAACTTATGTAAGTCAAAAGATGCATGTTGAAGAAAAAAGTTATTACACATCACCAGGGGTAATGCTACAGTCCTACCCGTTTATGTCGACATCCTCGGGCCCGAGGAAATATTGTCGACATAAGCGGATGTCGAGATAAGTGTTTGGGGGGGGGTGAGTTGTCGTCAATGAGCAGGATTTACACTTTGAGAAAACAAACAATGGAAATTTTGAGTACATGAAGACAAAACCAGCGTGAAATACACGTCTATATTGACAAATTACATTTTGGTTACCTTTGTGTAATAAAATCCACAATGCATTAAGTGCATGTATATGAAAAATCCATGAATTTGTGTACGAGTCTCATGTTAGAAAATATATGCATCGGTCACATCCTGATAGGAAACACGTGTATACAAAAATGGTTGTCCTCATTTGATCTAACACGTCTTCACAATTCACTTTGATAATCATTGTCGCCAGTAGCACATGGTTGCATAGTTGTTATTTACATTCTACAAAGTACATGTACATGTACTTAAATTGGCCTAGATTTTGGTCAGCCTGAAACAATGTTCCCATCTTACTGAGGCTACCAAGGGGATGGGGCTATTCACAGGGAAATGATAACATGTATTTATTTACAGAAGTCATCGTGAAAAGTACATAAAATTGAACAAGAGATATGCGGCTGATATGATTAATTTACCTTCAACGTAGTCTTTCTTTATAGACTCAGCAGCTTTCATCCATCTAGACCAACAAGTTGTTCTCCTCCTTTTTTTTTTTTTTTTTTTACTGGTCCGCCACCAGTAAAAAAAGAAAAAAAAATAATAAGGCGGAGAACAACTTGTTGGTTTATCATCCATCCTGACAGGGTGTTATGTTTAAGTGAAAAGTTTTCACACATATTTGCGAGATGCCCCACCTTCGACTTCCTTAACAGCCAGATATTTAGTTTCCAGAGACTGTAAATTTAATCTGGGTTTTAAACTGCCGTTGGTAGCCATCGTAAACATAAATAAAGTTAAAAAGGAAACTTTCACAGCACAATAAAATTCTTTTAATCACTGATCACTTTGTAAAATGCAACAATCGATCAGATTTCATTGCTTTTATTCAAGTTTGGTGATGATTTTTTTTAATGAGGGGTGGATTGTTTTTATTGAACATTGTAAACGGCTTGCTTTGATGAAGGGTACATGTGTTATTTAAGTCGCCGCGAGAGGCCAACTTTATAGGACCAAACAAAAACCTGTTTTTTAATCCACCGAGACATTAAAGCCTGGCGGCAAGATCAACTAATTGTTGAACAAAGTATGGGTCGGAACTGGCAGCTTGTCGACATAAATGATTAGAAAACAAAGGATTTGTTCAAGCTGGGACCAAGGGCTTCTGTCGACATGTACGTTTATTTTTTATCTCGACGTCGACATAAGCATGACAAATTTGGTAGTAATAGTAGACCAAGGGACCGGGACTTTGCTTTTTTTTCGACTTGGGCGGCTTGTCGACATAAGTGATGTCGATATATGTGGGTAGGACTGTACCAGGCAAAGTGGGTGACTAAGTCACCGAAAAAATGTAAACTTCGCCTTCTTCTATAGGAAAGCAAAAACTACTTTGCCATCATTTTTTGTTTTTTTTTCGATCTACACAAAGTGACATTAGTTTATGGCTTTTGAGATGTTCCCTCAACCCAGCCAAGTAGTTGTTAAGCCCTAGGCAAAATGGATTGCATGTTGCCTTGGCAGGTCTTCATATCAATTGCATCTACAAAACAAGCTCTTGCACATTCACAGGCATGTGTTTTAATAGCTGATTGACCAATTAACTCTTTTCCCCTGCAAGATATTGCTGCCTAATTTCCACAAGTTATCATTTGATGATGAAAACTTGTCTTTCAAAACTAAATCATCTATATGTAAATAACAATTTGTGTTTTGAGAATAGAATTGATGAAAGCACTTTCTAAATGTGTATTTTGAAGATTATAACTGCCATGCTTGCATTATTTTCTTCATAAAATCAGTTTGAAATTCATAAGTTAACCTGCTAAGGGGTAATAATGGCGGACATCATTGTGTCTTGGAAGTACGTCTTCATTGGACTGTCTTTTCGTAATTCACTGGGCACATACATTTAAGGAAATTATACAATTCATAGAAAGCAAAGTGTAACTATTATGTGATAAAAGATTTAGCCTAAAAATAAAAATGCGTTGGTCAGAAATGTATAGGACAATGCTTGTGGAATCGATAAGCGCTGTAACTTAGGGTCAAGGTTTATTTCTTACATCACTCATTTTGTGAAAAATACGAGAAAAAGTAGCAAAGAAAAAAATATCCAACCAATACACAATGTTATTATGAGTACATAGACAAATATTAAAACCATAAATTTTTAATCCTATCTAGGGATTGTTGTAATGAAGCTAGAAAGTGAGTGGTCATATTTAGAAAATCCCTGTTTCTAAATATAGATAAATCTACTTTTACAAACATCACCAAAAAAAAATGACAGTCAAAAGATTCACATTTAATTTAGAGTCAACTCCCTCAAAATGCAGTTGTAAAGATGAGATTACTCATCAGTGACCACTGTGGTTTGAATGGATGAACACTATGATGTTGAAGACACATGTACATGTGCTCTCATGTGTGTGTTATAGCCTAATATTGGGGTTGTTTCAACCTACCGGTAGTTTATAAATGTTTTCAACTGCCAAAAGTAGGTCACTGTGACATAAGTTTCATACTTGAATGTTATGCCCTTAATATCTTGGACCATATTTCACCTAAACTCATGAAAATTGTTATGTGGATGCATCTAAAGTTGATTAACGCAACTTTGCCAAAAGTAGGTCACTGTGACCTTATTTTCATGCTCGAGTGACTTCTGTATTTTCAGCTATCTATTGGTAACACCCTCAATATCTTGGACCCTATTTCACCTACACTCATAAGGACTGGTATATATGTGCATCTCAAGAGGAATAACTCAGTTGTATATCAGAAGTCAGTCACTATGACCTTTCTCATGCTTGAGTGACTTTTGTATTTTCAGCTATTCATTCACTAAACTCTCATATCTTGGAGCCAGTGTCACTTACACTTATGAAAATTGGTATGTGGATGCATCTCAAGGAAAGTAACTTGTCTATACCAAAACTAGGTCACTGTGATCAAAATATAATGCTTGAGTGAGTTTTATATTGTCAGCCATCTTAAGGAAGGTAACTCAGCAACACTAAAAGTAGGTTACTATGACCATATTTGCATGATTGAATTACTTTTGTATATTGAGTTATATGTTTATTACACCCACAATAGCATTGACTCTTTTGCACCAACACTCATCTTCACTCAGGTTTGTGTCCTTTCTTGGTAAATTTCAGTTACATATCTATGTTTACACCAGTAAACATCTGATTGATGGGATTTTGAACTGAAATTTTGAGTTTTATGCTCATAGAGTTTCTAAAATAAAAGTCAGAGACTTAAACCTGCAACTCAATTTTAATTTTTTTAAAAATTGTGGACATAATAAAATGTCTATTTTTAATGGTTATTCAGTGTTAACATTAGTTTGTCCCATTACAAACAGCATTCTTTTTCCAATATATTTCACTGGTTCTTGAGATTTTTAAAAAAGTAATTATGTTCTTAACCCTGCTTATATATGCTAGCACCTGAACCAATATTCATTATATGGCTCAAATGACAATTATATGAATTTTCACTTTCCTGTACTCATATTGGTTAAATCACAAGATGCTGTCTTTGCTAAAACACAGCACTCGTATAGTGGAAGTCCCTGCTTCCAGGACTTTCAGATTCTGGACTCTGTTTTTTAAAGTTGATCAACAGTTTCCCATATATTGGACTTTTTGAAGGACTTGACTTCCATTTACAAAATCCTACAAAGAGTTCTGAAAACATACCACCCTCACATTCACACACAAGGGTGATATAAAAGTTCTAGAAGTCCACCTAAAGTCCATCAGAGCTCTATACCTGTATTCATGTCATTCTGCTTGGGTATACACACATCATTATTTAGTCATGCAATGACATGACAGTCTGTCCATATGTTCATAAATCTGTCCATCCATCTGTATGTCTTAATATGTTCTTTTATTTTAATGGAAGAGAATTTACCTAAAAATTATCAGAAGAAAAAAAAAGTGTTTCTTAACAATTAACTTTATTATCTGTTGCCAACATAGTTGTGAGAGTATACATCATCTTGCCAATTTATTTTTGTGTTTGTTTTGTTTCTTTGTTTGTTGGTGCATTTGTTCATTACATGTTTGTAACGCTCCATATCTCGGACCCTGTTTCACCTACACTTATCAAAACTGGTATGTACTGTAGCCTTTATTATGCTTGAATAACTTTGGTATTTTTAGAGGTTCATTTGAAAAATCACTTTGTATTGTGTCCTATTTCATCTGCACTCATCAAATTAGTACCGGGTATATGAATGCATTGCAGGAAGAATAACTTGACCACACTAAAACTAGGTTACTGTCATCTTATTATTCATGCTAAATGCATTTAGTTTCAGAGATTTGACAATAACACCCTTTATCGTTTTTTACTCTTTTTCACAACCTTTAAAACTGGTATATGTATGTTTTTCATGCATTAATGACATTTAAATGTTAAGAGAGTTGTTCATAACACTATACAAAACTTGGAGCCTATTCCACTTACAATCATCTCAGTTGGTTTGTGGAGGCATTTTATGAAGAGAAACTCAACCATACAAAAAGCAGTTCACTGTGACCTATTGTTTGTGTTTGATCACCAATTGGTATTTCAACCCATATCTTTGACACCTGAAGACTTCAATCTATCAAATTTTATACATTGACTCCTCTTTTCAAGCACTACTCACTTGTGCAGAAAGTAGGTCACTGTTGCCTACTTTTCTAGCTTTATTGATTTTGGCACAAAAAAATGAACTTTCAAGCTACACCTCCAAGACACTGTGTCACCAACTCCCAACAAATTTTAGATGCATCTTCTGCTGTACATCAGTTTCCAAGATATATATGGTATTGTTTTGCATTTCAGAGTACAGTGATCTGTTGAATACAATGGATCAGATAAATGACTGGATGAACAACATTGAAAAACAGAATGACAGTCTGCAGTCCCAACTGAAGGAGCTGCTCGAGTCTAGTAGAGAAGTCAGAAAAGAGATCCAAGCATCTGAGCAATCTGAGAGTTCAAATAGCCAGCCAGAAAACAACATACCTGATGTCAGCATGAAGGATGATGCGACAGAAAATGGATGAAATTAGTCATATTTGTGTGACAAAAGTTGCAACATGAGGAATTGAAATTCTATGTATAGTGTACTTAAAATCATATGATGAGGATTTTTACAGTATATTTTATATAGATGTACCTTTACATCTAGTCGGATTTCAAGTATAATGGGGAAAGTTCTACACGTTATTGAGATGTAAGTTCAGGGACCATGCTGGACTTGTATTTTTGGGTGAAGTTACTTTTTATTTCTGTCTAAATAGGGCAGAAGTGAAGGGAAAATAGGGAGAAGTGGGTAAAAGCTCAAATTTTATTATAGCCATAAAAAAGTTTGTAAACAACTGGTTTGACTGGCTCAGCAATGGAAATGATAGTAAAATACACAAAATACCCATCACACTTTATGAAAATAGAGCACATTTTCTATCTTGAATCTGAAATATTGCTGCATAGCTTCATTAAATTGTTACCTCGAAAAATAAGTAACTATTCCCCAAAATATGTTACTGATATCTGTCATAAGCAATTGATCAGATCCTACAACATGTGCAGGTGAATATATAAGAAATTCAGTCATAATTTTATAACTTTCATTCTCAAAACATCCAAAAGGATACATCATTTTGGTTTGGGGGCTGAAAAAGCTTGGGCTTTCACTCATAACTTAACTTTTGTAGACACTATTGCTGATGGAATAATCATAACTCCATGGTACCAGAAGTAACTAAATCATCACAAAGTTGATTGTAAAGCTATTTTCTAATGTTTTATGCCTATAAACATACGTTTCAAAACATGCAAGAATTACAATTGGGGGCAGGATATCAAGTAGGCAAAGTTGTGTGAGGGTCTAGTACCAATATTTTACATGGTGAAGTCAATTTCACTTTCCTGGTGTGTTGAAGCAGAATTTCATGGTCAGCAGCATTATTTCACCACCAGAATTGCCACCTAGCATGGTCCCTGGTAAATAGTACTATATATTGTACAAAATATTTAGTGATACAGGTACAAGCAATTTGTACTCAAATTGCAAACATTTATTCCAGTACAGCTGATATTTTCATAAAGAAATTTGCTTATAGGCTGAAGTCACAGCTCAAAGAAATGTCAGTTATAAAGAGTTGTGAAAGAAAGAGTGATCTGTAATATTAGAAAGCAAGATGTGGTATATATCCACATTATTATTATTATTATTGTCTCAGCTGCTAAACATTTGTGAGACATAGTTATCACATTTCTGTCTGCAGAGTTTTTGCAAGTCTGGTACAGCAGTTACATCATTACACAGATGCATGTGAAACACCAGGGTCTGCAGAAAACATTATTATTATAATTATTATTCTACATGAAATATTATGTAAAAGACAAATTAAAGAATAAAGTTAATTATCAAAATCAACAATGTGGAGATTTGGAGTAGTATACTGTGTTCTTTGTAAATTCTTAAGCACTTATAGTTGGAGTTCAGCATAAACCAGATCAAGTTTATATGGTGTAATGTGGATTTTCATTATTGCAGTAATATGTATTATCTTGAGTACTTGTATGCATTTGTAATCAGACCTTCATTTAATACATGTTGACATATAGCCTTGTGCAAAATATGTTAAGTAGCATTTGCTGTAAGAAAAGTTAGCATAATATATTCCTGTCTTGTTACCAATCCATCAGATCTTTTTATAGTGGATAGATAAATATAGCAACAGTGTTGAATTGGGAGAGATTTAAATTTGTCCAGTTTTTTTACATTATGTTTTGCCATTTACTTAAACACTCTATAGCCAAAAGGCAACAGACAATAGAGGTTTAAAAACTTGTCTCCTGGACTTAGCAGAATGCTGGAACTGATCATTTGTCCCCAGACTCTGTAGGCCTACAATATTTTGTAACTGTGATTTGTAACTGTTGTCCGATAGTGCATACCAGAACTTTACAACAACATACATGTAGCCTAAACCCTAGTTAAAATTTAAGAAAAAAATACCAATAACAAAACTAACTTTTAATATCATACTTTAATACTTGTTTGGACATAAAATTTATTGTCAGACTTGATCAGATGTGTTTTTCGATTAAGTGTTATGCATTTTTAAGATCATGAGTCTGCTTTTTGACACTTAGTAATTAAAAAAAATGAGAGTTGCATAAAATACTGTTGTTGGGTGAAAATCTCTGAAAGAAAATAGTTTTTCTAAAAAAACAGTTGGATAGAAAACAAAGTGAAGCATGATGGGAAAATACTAAAACTGAAGCAACAGTAAATCCCGAACAGAAAATAACACGTTCAGTACATTTAATAATGGATATATCAATATTTTCTTATTTATTACAACTAATCAACTAATAATGCATCTTGTTATTTATATTAGATTTTTAAAATGTCCATCAAGGGCAAAGAGAATTTCAGGACCGCTGATAGATAATATATTTGTATTCTCTGTATAATAAGGCCAGTATATCATAAAATGTACGAGTTCATGATTTTTGGTTCAACAATCATAAATGACTACGCTCGACTATAGTTTTAAAATGACAGTTTTGATTGGTATAGGCTGAAGACATGTTTCCAAACTCAGTCACATAGCTATTGCGATAGTTGCACTCAGCTTTTCTGTCTCTTTGGTCCAAAAGAATGGTCCTTGACTATCAAAACTTTCTGACAGTAGGCCGCTACTGCTATCCAAAAGTAAAGTCTCATCAGCATGACTGCTAGGTTCACTATTGTCAGTACTGTCTCTTACTAGCACTGGATAATTCTGGTACAGCGCACAATTTAGTGTGTACCAACAAGCAAGATGACTTGGGAAAGTTTGGCTATTCTACAGAGGGTCAGTAATGCATTTTTCATATAACATCGGTAGAATCAGCAAAAGACTAGTGCATTTTGTAGAACTTGGATAAATACACAAATTTTATGCTGAATAAGGAATGAACAACTAATGCATATATCATTATATATTTCTCTATGACTTTGTATCAATATTGTTAAGCAATGAACAAGTAGGAATCTAAGAGTAGCCAAACTGTTCACTAAGAGTAGAAATGGCTATGACGGTGTTTGCATGTAGGTCCAGAAGGTTAGTTTAAAAATTCAAAATATTTCAAAGAATTTAATCATTTTTATGCAGATTTGTGCTTTATTTAGTCAGATATAGTTAGGGGTACGAGTCGCAAAGTGTTCCCAGAGAAAACTTTAGTAGACTACATTGTCTGGTTGGTCTTACCATTGTTGCTCCACACTATTATGCTTTAAAAAAAAATACATACAAGCAAATGATTGGATTCTAGACATAATCTTTCATTCATGATTAAATGGTTGTAACAGTCAAGTGTTGAAAATAAGTTTGCAGATGTCAAAATCTTTGTTGGTAACTATTGATTCAGCACATTAAACAGACGCATGTTTAAAGAAGGCAGTAAACCAGACTACCCAGTGACTAATCAGTGTAGTCACCATCTAGCAATCAAGGGCATTCACTCTGGACAGTGGTAGAAAAGTAAAACCTAAATCAAAAAACAAAAACATTGATCACACTTTGTAATCTTGGTCAGCACCTACAGAAAAGATAATTTTATTTACATATTATATATTTGTATTCTTAACAACATACTTGCATGCACACACTAGATTGAATTGAGTACTTTAACGGGTCAAGATAATGTAACTTTTTAATTGTTACTTCATTGCGGGTTAATATATAATAAACATTTCAATATTCAAGAGGCAATATCAGTGTGTAAAGAGAAGATGGGGAGCTACGTTCTTGGTGCTGTAAATAAAAAGTGTTCACATTATACATCTGCTTTTAATATAAAAGCCAGTGATCAATGCAAACGGCCTTTACATGACAATGTTAATATGTATCCTTGATCAACACTTGAGGCATTCTTTAAAACTTTGAAGAATATGTGAAAAAAAAAAAAAAAACTTTATCATTTCATCTATACCTTATCAACAGTCATGCATTCTATTATTATTTTAGCATTCATCTTTTACAGAGTGCTTAGGTAGGTTATCATCTTTTGATATTTAAAAGATGAATTGCTGTCACGTCAGACTTGCATTTCTTGTTTACAAGTAACCTTCATATTAAATAGGTAATGGTTCTGTAAGGGATTGTTGCATAATCAAAATAAATTACATACTGAAGACACATGCAAATATTTCAAGATTGACAGAAGTTTTTTTTTAAAAGAAAAATTAATTATTCACATAATTTATATTTTCATATAATTTATCCCTTCTGTTTTTGAAATAAACATACACATGCATTCCATACTTTTATTTATTCCATGAGGTTGGTGATCTTTTTTATTGATTTCTTATGAATTGTGTTTACTCATTCTCCAGTCTTAGATTGGATGAATATAAAAAGCAATATTTATCATTTATTTAAGAAATCGCTGTTCTGTATGAAACATTAATATTATATTTTTTAAATGGAAGATCAACAGTATCTTGTCAGCAATTTTATTTTATGATTTAACTGCAAATAAATATTTATATATGCATCTTATTAGTGTGTTCTTAATTTGTTTTGTGACATTTATGTATCAAATCAAGGCGTAAATTTAATATAATAATTTATCACATGACTACTATATTATTTACATTAATATACCCATATCATAATGTTCATATATGTGACATGTGTAGTAACACTTCATGATGTTGCAGATAATGTCAAAACATCATGCACTGAGGCATCCAGATGTATTTCAAAGTCATTTCACCACACTACTCTGCGGTCTGGTCAAATAAAATGAGTATTTTTTGGCATGCAATAAATAGAATCTTACATTTCTGCTCATTTCAAATGAAATTTATGAAAATTGTTGAATAATTTCAGTCTTTTGCTCACCAAGGCTCACAAAAGAAATTATTCAACTCATGTAAGATCATATATATATATAGTAAAATTTAAGATTATGGTGACCACTTTAAGTATGGACTGCCAAGACACTGCAGTTTTTCAAATCTGGTTGTCAATATTGCACCCTGAGTATCTTTTTCAGATTTAAAAATTAGCTTTGTAACGTTTTAAATGTAAACTTTGTAAACCATATTTGATCTAATAATCACATTGCACTCAACAAAAATTTATTTGGATCAATTTTATGAGGTTGAGCCCCCTTTATCTATATTGGGGGGTGTTTCCAAAATGGTCACACTTCATAAAAAATATGCAGTATCACTTTTTGAGACTGGTTTAACCCATCAAGTTAGGCAGCAACTTTGACACAGGGCCACATGGTGGTTAAGTTAAATAATGATGCTCTAGGAAGACTATAGCAACCACTTCCCTCCCACAAGGCAAGCTGGAATCGAAACATGAGTTTTGACCAAAAGGATGGGTGGATTCTTAGTAAGACATGTGCAAGTATTATGTTGAATATGGTACATTATATATATTGTGCTGCAAACACCTTGGTTCTCTTAGCCACCCAGCTGATGGCATTTGGTGACACTTGAGGTGGAGACCATTGTGAACATGGTTGAACTGGGGATTAAACATATGACCTCTGAGGTGTAAAGGGAGCATGTTACCACTATTGTGTATTTGTGCCCCAGAGAGAGATAGAGAGAAAGAAGACGTTCCAACTTCAAAATGGTTACAAGACAAAAAAGGTTTGTATTATATTCTTCATTGCATGATGATTGAGGTTTGCAGTAAAACTTTGAAAACTCTCACGAGTTCAATATAAAGTATTTTGTGACCTTGGATTCAAGGTCAAAGACTATGACTTAGTCATTTAAAAACAGTAACTTGGAGAAGTTTGAATATACTGATCAAACTTGTTATGTTAGTGTATCTCGAATGAATTTAACAACCAGACTCCAATGATATCAACAATCAGATTTTTGCACTACTGATAGCTTGTATTGGATCTTTACCAAAGTTGGTATATGGCTACATCTCAGTCACATCTTAAAAAATGTTAATAATCAGCATTGTGTGACCTTGGGTTCAAGGCTGAAGATCATGAATTAGGTTTTGAACTTTGATTGCTGTATACACAATAACCTGAAGAAATAAGAATGGTTTTGCTTGTTTGTATATGTTGACAATATCTTGAACAAGTGTATTTACAGCACCTGGCCTTGAGATAGAAGTCTAAGGTCACTTTTAGCTTTTTATTAAGTTGGAAAACACAATAAGAAAAATAATTACAAAGAATCTTTACCAAACTTGGTATATGAGTTGATCACAATTATGTCACAGATGAGTTTGAAACTGAGCACTGTATGACCTTGTGTTTAAGGTCCAAGCTCATGACTTAAGTTTTAATCTGTAATTGCTTGAGAACACCATTACATGTACAAATAGGAACCGATTTTTGGTCAAACTTTGATTTTGATCAAACTTGGCATCTTGGTGTATCACAACCATGTATGGAAAGCATTCAATAACCAACCCTCAATGACCTTGGGTAAAGTGGTCAGTAGTCAATTTATTTAGATTTTTTGCACTTAAGTGAGCTGTGAAAGCACTTATTTATACAAACAGAATTGGATCTTGACCAAACAACTGCATGGGGATACATTTTAACAAAATTTGGAACAAGATAAGCAAACTATCTGGAGTTATCATAGTGCATGATGCTAGCTTACCTAGTTGCTGGACCATGTTCTGTCATATTTTTCCCTTCTGACAAACACAATCTCTAGAATACTGTATCATGTGCATTTGGAATGATTATTATCTGCCATATACATCTAATTTGTACATTTTGGGAGGACAGAGAGAGAGAGAGATAAAGATTACAGTTTTCTCAGCAGTTCAAAGAAATGATTGAGAAATTTAAAGTTTTCTCGATGGTAACCAAGGGATGTTCTATATCAATGGGTTGGGACCCATGAATTCACTATTTTTTTGTAGAGTACCAATTTTCTTGGATTTAGTGGTTGCTACCAACCATGAATTTAAAGACCCAAGCTCAGGGACATAGAATAGGTCTGATGCACCCCCCAGCATGTATATTAGGAGGCGATTAATGCAGGCAACCAGTTTGTGGTGGTTTGTGTAACATGTCAGTGGAGAGGATCCTGATAGTTAAGCAGAGGAGAGGCTGGGTGTTGCCACTCTACACGCTACTTTGGCCTCAACTTCAGGTTAGATAGGTGGTCAGAAAGGTTTGGTCTTATCAATCAGCTAGTCATGCCAAACTTCAGGGACTCTATAAGTGAGATTCAGTTTCCACATATTTCCAGACTTTGAAAGGTCAACCTTAGGAATAAGAAAACTATGCAGTAGTATTGTGAAATCTTACTAATTACATGGTCTATGACGGTGGTGACAAGGATCAACTGAGTAAGGATTCTACTTTACTCGAGTATATCACCTTGTGTAGCTCGGGAACACAAAGAATCCACATTAATTTCTGTCCCCTTTTGGGGCAGGTGGGGAGCATAGGTGTTTAAGTTGGTATCTTCCATTATGGGACAACAACAAAACAACAAATTAATTAATAGTGAGAAACAATTCATTGATTGACTTGGAGGAAAAAACTTTTGATTGAAGAAAATTGGCAATGATTTCTCACCGTTGAGTCAACTGATGATAATCAAAAGCCAAGAAAGCTATCACCTTTTCTGATTGTGGTCTGGTTGGAGAGCTGAACAGTGTTATGAAAAAATTATTTCATGCCAGTTACTTGTAGAGTGCAGTTGCAAATCTCATTTTGATAATCTGCTTTGCTCAAAGCGATTTGTCAACGTGATACCCATCAATGTATCTCCACACAAAGCTCTCAACTCATGCAGAGGCATCATGCAGTCAAGGGATTTAGGCAATTCAGGGGCATCATGCAGTCTAGGGATTTAGGCAATTCAGGGGCATCATGCAGTCTAGGGATTTAGGCAATTCAGGGGCATCATGCAGTCTAGGGATTTAGGCAATTCAGGGGCATTATGCAGTCTAGGGATTTAGGCAATTCAGGGGCATCATGCAGTCTAGGGATTTAGGCAATTCAGGGGCATCATGCAGTCTAGGGATTTAGGCAATTCAGGGGCATCATGCAGTCTAGGGATATAGGCAATTCAGGGGCATCATGCAGTCTAGGGATTTAGGCAATTCAGGGGCATCATGCAGTCTAGGGATTTAGGCAATTGAAATGAGTATGAGATGACTGAATATCTCCGATCTCAGAATGTCTCCCTAGTGAAACAAATCAAAATGTGCAATAACAGCAAGTTGATTCCCACAAACACTTCGCATTGCCAATCAAAGCTGGGTTCTTGAACATCCCAAATGATCCTTTCATCCCTAATCCCTTGCAGTGCTTTACCTGCCATTATGATAGATGCAAGTAGAACTAATCTGCAACAGGAATGGTCCAATCCTATGAACACGGCTAAAGTGAAAAAGAAGCCTTTCATTCTGCAAATTCTGTCTGTACCCAGACAGGCATTACCTGATACAAGGCAAGACCAAGTTTACATTTCTGATACCTCCCAAACCCATGTCAGCAGCCACCCAAACCAAGTGTGAAGTATACCGGAGGCTCATGTGGGCCTGTATTGCTTACCTGGGTAGTTGACATATGTCAGTTTGTGAAATCATATTCACATGCATATTGAAACTGTAGAGGGGTAAGAAATTCTTGGAGCACATACTTGCTACATTTACTATTTATGCTGGTTATCTTCTTTCCTAAACCATGTAAAAATGGGATAATTTTCTCAGCATAAATAAAAGTCATTTCTACAACCAGTATCATCCCACTGGATTTGTAGCTGCAGACTTGGCACTAATTCATAAATTTGATGCTGTTGATTGCATATGTTATGAAAACATTTACTTCAAGGTTTCTCTAGTGTTTGTATCTTCATCAGTGGTGTACTGGCCATTGGGCATACCGGGACAAGTCCCGGCAGGCCGGTGGGCCATAAAAAAATACATTTTTACCGGTGTTTTACTGGTGTGAGCAAAACCCCGGGCCTGTCCCGGCAGACTGCCGCATCGATGGGCCGGTGGGCCGTAAAAAAAATCCGTTTTTACCGGTGTTTTACTGGTGTGAGCAAAACCCTGGGCCTGTTGCGGCAGATAAGTCCAGGGCTGAGTTGCTTACCCAGTACACCCCTGATCTTCATCCATATTTGATGCCACGTCAGCATAATTTGTCCAATATTGAAAAGCCCCTATGCCATGATGCTTTTTGTCAAAGTTGGTTAAACTCTGTTCAGCAGGGTTTTGTTTAGATAAAGTTGCATAAATTTTATTCTGCTTTTACAAACAACAACCATTATTGGTATAAATCTGAAAGATGTTCAGGCTAGAATACTTTATGTCAAATTTGATCAAAGTCTGAGGTTTTCTAAGTTTAGTAACAGTAGCTATATTTGATCTCAGATTGGCACTATTTATATAAACTTTTTAAAACAATGCTTTCTTTAATATTTGGTAATATTGGTAATATTCTGTTCAGTAGTCTGTGAAAAGAAGCTGTTCAATGGATTTTCCATTTTTAGTAATGGTGGACATAGTTAATGGCAAATTGGCATAGTCTGCATAAATTTGAAAGCCCTTATTACCAGAATGCTTGCTCTCAAGCTTGGTCAGTTTCTGCTGATAAGTTTCTGAGAAGAAGCTGTTTAACATTTTGTCTATATTAAGTAATGGCAGCCATATTTGATGGTGGATTATCATCATTTGCAAAAATTTGAAAGCTCTTTATGCCATATTCACTATTTTGTGTAATGGTGGCCATATTTGGTGGGCCTATTTGATGGCAAATCGACATAATTTACACCAGTTTTAAAGAGCTTCATACAGGAAGTTTTCTTGTAAACTTGGTCAAATTCTGATGAGTGGCTTTTAAGAAGATGTAAATAGTGAACACACAACGGATGAAGGACCATACCAATAGCTTACTTGGTCTTATGGCCAGGTGAATTAAAAGCCCAAGTAATCAATGTAACAGTGTGACAAATAAGAAATCCAAAACTACAAGTGAAGTGCTGGTTAGATCCAGCCCACAAAAGATGCAGCGAACCACTGGCATTAGTGGAAAGTAATACTCAAAACCAAATACATGTACAGAGAGAATTAAAAAATCTATGTATGTATATATTAACATTTAATGACACCTCAGCACATTAATGGCCATCTGGTGAAAATTAAAAGATAGTATTACAAATGTAAATAAAAGGAATAACTGAACAAAATATTTGGAGGATAAATCATGTAAAATATGAAGTACAACAATATAATATATAAACAGTAAAGATGGTAAAATTCTGTAAAAGGTATATAAAACAGAAGATAAAGGTAAAACATGTCAAGTCCTTAAAATTTTTGGTCTAATTTGTTATTTAAACCACATACCCTCAAAAGTCCAAGATTTTTTTTGGTGGTACATTATAAAGTTTCTTCATTGATTTCACATCAAAATACTAATGTCTCACAAGGTGGAAGTTGATCATATCAGTAGTCAAAAGGCCAGTAGATAGTCGAGCAAGAAAATCCCAGAAGTCAACATCTGCAACATGGTCTTTTGGATAAGTCTTTTTATCTGGGTTTCTAGCAGCAAATGAGAAGATGGCAAGGCATTTCAATCCATGGTTTCTCATTATTCCTGTTCAAGTTATCCAGAAGTGACGGTAGTCAATAGCAAGATCCATGGAAACTTGGGAGGGGATGGCCCATGGGAGCATCTGCTACTGTACTGGTTACAGAGTCAGTCTTGGGAGAAACTCTCAGGACTTCAACATGCAAAGATTTCAGTCTTGAGCATCTTTCCCTGCGTTTCAATTGTTTCCACATAACCATGGATAAAGTCCATTCCAACCAACAAATACAGGTACAGAATTGAACCAAGTGTATTTTGTTCATCTAAGGCATATCTTGTGAGTGTCCTCTGATACCCTGAATTTCTTGCACTAGGTACATCCAGTTGCCATTGTGTACCTACATCAACAATAAAAATGAGTCCCTCAAAGGGACTGAAGCTTTACTGATTGAAAAGAATTTCCAGGAATTCAAGATAAGACCATTTCTTCTTTTCAATTGGTGGTGTTAAAACCATCTCTGATTGATATTCTTCAGTGATAACAAGATTTTTCAATTAGCTGCTGTGGTGAACAAATAGGATACGATGTCAGACTGGCACCATTTTCATTTAGGACCAACTAAATGTCATAAGAAGTTTTTTAGTGAATACCCCACATTGATATGACCATCCATTCACGAAGAGCAGCAATAACAAGAATTTTAATATGGCCACTGTGGTGACCATATTGGATGTGCAAGCAGCACCATTTTCATTTAGGACCAACTAGACATCATAAGCAGTCTTGTTAAAATCCCATGTTAATATGACTTTCTGTTCAGGAGCAGATATAACAAGATTTTCAAGATGGCTGCTGTTGTGGCCATATTGGAATCACATTGGCACCATTCTCATTTAGCACAACTACTAGACATCATAATAATTCTTGTAGCCAAAAGCCCATGTTGATATGACCTTTAATGCAGGAGAAGCAATAAAAATATTTTCAAGATGGCCATTGCGGCAGCAATATTGGATGTGCAAGCAGCATAATTTTCATTTAGGGCCAACAAGATACAATCTTACAGTGAAAACCCCATGTTGATATGACATTTATACATCAGTAGTGATAACATTTTCAAGATGGCCACTGTGAGGGCCACAATGGGTGTGTGAGTGGCACCATTTTCATTTAGGAACAATTAGACATCTTAAGAAGTCTTCTGCTGAAAAACCCATTTCAACATGACTTTCTGTTCAGGAGGAGTAGCAATAACAAGAATTTCAAGATGGCTGCCATGGTGGCCATATTGGATGACAGCCAAGCACTATTTTCATTTAGGACCAATTAGGAATCATAAGAAGTCTTTTAGTGAAAACCCCATGTTGATATGACCATCCATTCAGGAGGAGTAGCTACAACAAGATTTCCAAGATGGTCGAGCAGCACCATTTTCATTTAGGACCAACTAGATCATGAATGTGTGTAAAGTTTCATGGCAATCCTCCAAGTAGTTTAGGAGGAGTAGTGATAACAAACTTGTGCTAACGGATGGATGACGGACAAGGCCATCCCATACGCTATCCTGGTCTACGACCACATAAAGCACTGAAATACAAATGAGATGTAAACGAGAACCGTGAACAGCATATTATATGCCTGCCAATAGTTAATAGTATGTAATATGTAGGCA
This sequence comes from Margaritifera margaritifera, assembly GCA_029931535.1. Classification (NCBI taxonomy): domain Eukaryota; kingdom Metazoa; phylum Mollusca; class Bivalvia; order Unionida; family Margaritiferidae; genus Margaritifera; species Margaritifera margaritifera. The sequence goes on from JAQPZY010001617.1 coordinate 3,870,756, forward strand.
ATAGTAGGACATGGTTGACTCTTGAAACTATTTACCAACAGGTCCAAATGACCTAGACCATTGGTGAAGGTATGCAGTCTTGAACTAAAGTTACTATGCAGAAGTTATTATTGTCTTATTAGACTTGCCATGACTATGACCTTTAGACCCCAGATTCAAATGCTTTCTTTATTACCCAAAGTGCAAGCCTTCCATACAGTTTGGTCAAGGAACTTACTCTACAACAAACGTTACTCTGCAAAATCCATTTTTCTTTGAGCCACAATGACTTTTGAACTTTTACCATAAAATCAATAGGCCTCTTCTATAAATTATATGCAAGCCCTCCACAAACTTTGGAAAAGGTACATGGTCTGGAAGTAAAGTTATTATGCAAAAAACAATTTTTTCTTTCAGTCACAGTGACCTTGGTTTGTTGACCTTTTGACCTCAAAATCAACAGGCTTCTTTCTTAACCATTGTAAAGTCATCCCACAAACTTTTGGTGAAGGTATGTGGTCAAGAACTGAAATCTTTGAGCAGAAACCATTTTACTTCTTTCAGTCACAGTGACTTTGATCTCCGAGCTTTGACCCTGTAATCAACAGACTTCTTCCTCACCCCAAGTGCAAGTCAGCCACAAAGTTCTGTCCAGGTTTTTGATGCACAAGTAGATTTTATTGTGTGGAAACCAATTGTTTTCTTTCAGTCACAGTGACCTTGACCTTTTGACCCGGAAATCAATAAGTTTCTTCCAAACCCCAAGTGCGAGCCATCAACCATGTTTGGTCTAGGTATATGATGTAAAACTAAAATTATTGTGCTCAAACTATTTTTCTTCTTTCAGTCAGTGACCATGACCTTTTGACCCCAAAAATGATAGGTTTCATCCCTACTCAAAGTGCAGGCCATTAACAAGGTTTGGTTTCTGTGACTGTTGGGGAACTCAAGTTATTGTGCAGAAACACCTTTTTCTTCCTTTAGTCACTGTGACCTTGACCTTTGGAATCTGAAACTGATACGGTTCTTCCTTACCCCAAGTACAAGCTATTTGGTAACTAACTGTAGATAGTGGAGAATTTGAAGTATTTTGCAGAAACCATATTTCTTCTATCAGGCAGAGTGACCTTCATCTTTGGACCTGAAACTAATAGGTCTTTACCCCAACTGCAAGCCATCTACAGAGATTTGTAACTGTAGATGTTGGAGAATTCTAGTTATTATGCAGAAACCATTTTTATTCTTTCAGTCACTGTGACATTGATCTTTGACCTTTTAAACCCACCCACCCCAATTGACAGGGTTCTTCCTTACCCCAAGTGCAAGCCATTCACAAAGTTTGGTGACTGTAGATGGTAGATTACTGGAGTGACCTTTGACCCTGAAATGAATCAAGTTCTTCTTTACCCAAGTGCAAGCCATCAACAATGTTTCGTACTTGTAGATTATTGTGCAGAAATGAAATTGGTAACAGACAAACAGATGGACAAACATCCTAATACATTCTGCTTTAATGCAGGTGTATGATAAACAGCATGGTTGGCGACTAAGTCCACAAAAGTGGATAATGTTTTAAAAATTACTCTTGAAAAACAAAAATAAAGTTATCAATGCTTGAAGTAAAGAAAAATCAATATAATAATACTGACTTTGCTGGCAGATGGTGGATGCAAAAATCCAATCGAATGGATTCTGGAAGGTATATTCATACAATGTTGCCTTTACTCAGTTAAACCTTAAACTGGGGAATGTCTGGTATATATGCAGCCACCTAGCTGTGACAAGGGAGGTATTATGGTATCTTGGAAGAGTTTCTTCCCATATATACTATTTCTATAGTCTATCTGGTATATAGATGGGAAAGAATTGTTTTTTAAATTTCCTATAGAACTAGATGCAGGAGGTAGTAAAAGTTAACTCATGACAATAATGTGACTAGTAATGTATTCAACAAAGAAATTGTTTTTACTTCTTTCAGTCCATGTGATCTTGGCCTTTGCCCTTTTGGCACCAAAATTAACAGATGTCTTTCTTGTCTCATATGCAAGCCATAAACAAAATTTGGTCAAAGTAGGAAATAAAGAAATCAAATTATTACACTGAAACCATTTTTCTTCTAATAGTCATTGTGATCTTTGATATTTTAACACTAAAATAAATAGATATCTTTCTTACCTACAATTCAAACCATTTACAAAGTTTGGTCCAGGTATCTGGTATACAAATAGAGTCATTGAGTGGAATCAGTTCTCTTTCTTTCAGTCCATGTGACCTTTGACCTTCATTAGCTGAAATCGAAAGCTTTCTTCATTGCCCCAGATGCAAGTTACTTACAAAGTTTGGTAATAGCAGATGGTGGAGAACTGTGTGGAAATAAAATAGGGAACAAACAGAAATACTGGTGAACATATCAATAGGGAACAAACTGGTTAACATATCAATAGGGAACAAACTGGTGAACATATCAATAGGGAACAAACTGGTGAACATATCAACAGACTAACATCATCATAACATGTTACACTCCACCTTATGGTGAGTGTATACAAACGGAAACCTTTGAAAATATATGAATTCAGTGTTTTATAGACATTGGATAAATGTCAGACATGTACAAAGACAGGAAGGTGAAGAATAATACTAAACGATATTAAATTCATGTGTCACTCTTTTATTTCACATCTCCCCAAATAAATGCATGTACATGAATATTAATAGCCATCACAAAAATTTCTGTAAACCACACTGGAATGTTCAATGAAAAAAATTTGATAAAAAGTGAAAAACACCATTTTTACACATCAACAGAATTAATAAAGCTCAACAATATTAATAACTACAATGACTATTTCACTCTTTTGATTTACAAACTTGAAGTCTTATTTTATAAGATCAAAATGCACAATTTCTTATAAGAATCAAAATATAACAACAGAAAAGGACATTTTTGCTCAGTTTTGTATTTTCTCTTTTTTATTAATACTTCTTATCATTTCAATATCATTCTGCTTCCAAACATGGCAGCAGCATCCGATTTTAAATTAGGTAGATGAAATATTCATTGTCACTATGAATTTCTCATTACATTAAATGATTTAACGGCTGAAAATAAAACTGAGGCAAGAATATTTCCACAATAAATAATGGTTTTAAACCTGCTGTACAACTCTTTCACCACATACCTATTGGCCACCTCAGAATGACCACTTTAAAAAAAAAAGTATGCAGTACTGCAGTATGCATGGCATACTTTGCACACTGAAAACAGAATTTGCATGCCCGATTTGCCTTTCATTACATAAATCTCAAAAATGTAAAGAAAAGAAATTAAACCAATCTATTTGTTTTTCAGGAATTACTTCTAGAAACCAACTGTACTAAATAATTTTCTTGAAAAACCTTGTATGTCAACTTTGCAAAGTACAGTATGCACCCTTGTATAGTATATTGTATGACTGCATATAGAGTTTCGTGTAGCAATTGAATAGTGTGATGTATTGTCTGTAATGTTTGGTACACTTTGTATTAATTATTCTTTGGGGTGTACAAATGATCATAGATACAAACTATTCTGTATTATTCAGCTCATTCTTAGAAAGAAAATGTATTAATGAATCAAGAATCATAGCTAAAACTAAAACTTTTTTAAAACTGAAAAGTTTTAAGTCTATTGCAATTGTTTAACAAAAGTCCCTAGGAACTAATGCTTCACTGGCCCAAAAAAATGTCCAGGAATTAAAGATATGACAATTTTTTCCTTTTAACTGCCGAGTGTCCAAAGTATCTCTGATTTTCTTCAGCGATAACAAGATTTTCAAAACATTAGCTGCCATGGTGGATATACTGGATGTCAGATCGTCACCATTTTCATTTAGGACCAAGCCGACATCAGCATAAGTCTTTTGGTGGTGGTGAAACCCCATGACAATATGACCATACATTCAGGGGGAGTAGTGACAATAAGATTTTCAAGATGGCCATCATGGCAGCCATACTCAATGTATCATTGGCACCATTTTCATTTAGGAACAACTAGGTATCATAATAAGTCTTTTGGTGAAAACCCAATGTCAAAACGCCTTTCCATTTAAGAGTAGCCATAACAAGATTTTCAAGATGGCCACCATTGTAACCATATTTGACATAAAATCAGCACAATTTTAATTTAGGACCTACAAGACATTTTAAAAAGTCTTCTGGTGAAAACATCAGGCTGGATGTACAAGCAGCACTATTTTCATTTAGAACTAACTAGACCATGAGATGAATGTGTGTGTAAAGTTTCAAGGCAATCTCCCAAGTAGTTTAGGAGGAGTAGCAATAACAAACTTGTGCTAATGGCTGGATGGGTGATGGACAACAGACCATCACATAAGCTGCCCTGGTCAATGACAAGTAAAGCTAAAAATTTAAAAATGTATGGGAAATTAAGAAAGTATTTCAATTTCTTTTTAGCCTGACTGGATTTTGAAGTTAATAGTCAACAATCAACACCTTATGTAACTTTGAGATGAACATTTTGTAGCAGAGCTCTGAAGCCAAAAAAATATCAAACTGTACAAGAACTGTCAAGACACAAAATATGAACATCACACAGAATCATACCTTTAATGGCAAGCCATGATAACTAAAACTATACTCCACATTGCTGCTATGGCTATTGATATCTGTGATGGAGTCCACTAGGATTTTTTATCGGTCTGTGTTTTTGTGGTTATTTTTTCGACATTAAAACTATTTTGGCAAGTTTCTAATTACTACAACCATTTATTGTTCCCCGTCAACTACATTTTATGCACCAATCGCATTTGTTTATGGTAAGCATCTCATAACTATAGCTTGTGCAGTCTGCACAGTCTGAAGCATTTGGGTACCGTTGGCGTGTAAAAAAATTGTATTATGAATACTCAAAATATACATGTATAAGGTTATACAAGCACAAAAAGCAAGCTGAATTTAGCACTTAAATACATGTATGTGGATTGAGGAAGGGTTCATATTATTTCCACAGAAAGATCATCATTCACTGGGTCTTTAAGATCATGGTTTGTAACAACCATGAAATCCATGAAAATTCGTACTCCACCAAAATAGAGAATTTATAGTGTTTCCTTAAATTAACATAATCAAGTGTCCCTTCAAGGAACCGATGCTCTACTGGCCAAAAAGAATTTTCAGGAATCCAAGATAAGATTATTCTCTTTACAACTGAGTGTTGAAACCATCTCTGATATTCTTAATCGAAAACAAAATTTTCACATTGGCAGCTGGTGCAGCCATATTGGACATAAGATTGATACCATTTTTTATTTAAGATCAACTAGATATCACAACAAGTTTTTTGGTGAAAACCCCATGTGGATATGGCCATCCATTCGGGAGGATCAGTCAAGGTGGCCATATTGGAGGTCAGATTGGCATAGTTTTTATTTAGGACCGACTAGGCATCATAAGAAGTCTTCTGGTGAAAAGCACATGTCGATATAACTTTCTAATTTAGGAAGAGTAGCAATAAGATTTTCAAGATGGCTTCCATGGTGGCCATATCTGATGTCAGATCAGTAACATTTTCATTCAAGACCAACTAGACATCATAAGAAGTCTTTTAATGAAAACCCCCATGACAATACAACCATCCATCTAGGAGAAGTAGCAATAACAAGATTTTCAAGATGGTTGCCATGGTGGCCATACTGGATGTCAGATCAGTATCATTTTCATTTAGGACCAACCAGACATCATAATATCTCTTTTGGTGAAAATCCCATGTCAATATGACCATCCATCTAGGAAGAGTAGTGATAAGATTTTCAAGAGGTCAACCATGGTGGCCATATTGGAGGTCAGATCAGCGCCATCTTCATGTAGGACCAACAAGACATCCTAAGAAGTCTTGTGATGAAAATGCTATGTTGATATGGCTTTCTGTTGAGGAGGAGTAGCAAGAACAAGATTTTTTTAGATGGCTCCCTTGGCAAACCATATTGGATGTCTGAGTAGCACCATTTTCATTTAGGACCAACTAAACCTTGGGATGAACGTGTAAAGTTTCATGTAATCCTCCAAGTAGTTTAGAAGCAATAACACACTTGTGCTAATGGACAGACAACAGGCCAGCCCATAAACTCTTCTGGCCTATGACCAGCAGAGCTAACGATAAGAAAAAAAACTGAGTTTGATAACCATATCCCTAGCATCTCGTAGAATATCTGACATTTAAATAACTGCTTGAATTACATAAAGCAGTAGCACTTATAATATGTTGGTGTAATAGATTAACCAGAATGACTTGTGTACATCCAAATACAAAACACTCTAGACCCAGATCTGCTATCACATAATGTGCTGCAGCTCATGGTCTATGAGATTTTTGCCAAACGATGGTCTGGTAAAATGTTTCAATAATCGCTGTTAGCAATACGAGATGTTTTGGTCAAACTTTGCACAAGTGAAACTACAAAGACATTTCTCGCTATCTCAAACTTAACTAGACATACTTTCTGTGATCATTCATTACAAAATTGTATTGTAAGTTTAAAAGGGTATCATTAAACATCATATTTTAACCAGATGCTGATGCTAGAGGTGTGTCTCAATCAACCAAATGAAACTGTCAATGTATATGTGAAATAAGATGTCATCTTATCATGACAATCACGTATTACATCACCTCATCTCATCAGCCAATCAAATCACTATTTCAAATTTTTGGAATGCTTCATTCTGACATTACAAGGAAAACTCCAGACCCTTCTTTGGCAGAGATTTCAGAGTGCCACACAAAAGTCTGGTTGAACTAGACCACAGGCACATTATGTGACAACAGATCTGGGTCTACAATATTTGAAGATGTGTGCATATTATACATTGATTAATGTAATCTTTACATATTTCTCCTGGTTATAAGTAATTCTTGTTTGTCAAATGTTGGGAGTACCATCTTTTTTGCTTATAAGTCGGGTCTAACTGCAAACAACATAGACCACAATCTGCAATTGCAATATTTCACTGGCAGATCAGAGTCTATATTGTTTGTTGTACTGATTACTCATAACAAACTGGATAGACCCACATCTGCTGGCACATTATGTAATGGCATATCTGGATCTGTGCAGTTTGCAGTTGGACTCGACTTATAAGTGAGTATAGACAGTATCCAACTTTTTAACAAAATTGGTGTGCATTTTCTCATGCTACTCTTAGTTGAATATTTATCACAAAGTAAGAACTGCGGTGGCTCAGTGGTTCATGTACCAGATTTGTGATCAAAAGAGTGCAGGTTCGAATCCTACCATTGGACCAGCTCAGGTTTGCCACGGTGGTGTGTCCATGGGCAAGGCACTTTACTTCAATTGTCTCGGCACTAAATAACCTACTTGTGTTGCTGTGCCATAAAACAACAAACCAAAAACCAAACTATCCCCAAGTAATAATCATTACATAAACAGTATGGGAAAAAGTACCCTGTTACTAATTGCCCATAAAATAATAGCTGAATGAGCATTTAAAAATTCATTAAATTTGCACTGGTTGAAGATCATAGACTCCTTGTATCAAATACACAAAGACAAGTGTATGCTGGTTGAGTGAATTTTTTTTTAGTATGACAATTACTGAGATCAAATCGGTTTTCTACATAGAAAGTCTCGTCCGATGATTTATGACAGGTCATAAATTGCAAAAATATTTCCATATGGTCTGCTTATCTTAACAGTTGTATCACCATTTGTTAAGTATGGATCTTGTGGGATAGTAAGTCCATTTAACTTAACAGATGGATTACTGTTGAGCATGCATCTCATTTATCTTGAATATACACCTCATGGTCTATTTACCTTAACATGTGGATCACTGTTTGCCGAGTATTTAAATTCAAGCAAAACTCAAAATCCATACCATACCCCAAAAATAAAAGTGAATTAACAGTATGAATTTCACAACTCTTCCAGCACTAATTAAAAAAATACACACTTTAAACTTAATCTCTGAAAACAATTGTTCACAAAGTGTAATTTACTGAATGCTTTATTCTAAAGTATCTAGATAGGAAATAGTTAATTATGGGATGATAATTTATGAATCAAAATTATGGAATGGTAACTGATGAATCAATTTACTGTAGACTGATAATGAAAGCATTCCAGACCCCAACTGTAGACGAAACAGAACTTACTCAAATTTCTTTCTAAATTAATATTGTAAAACAATCTGCTTAGTGAAACATAATATAATACAATGATATGAACATGAAGCAATGACTTGTAAAGAGTTTTATTAATCAACGACACATCATACATTTAAAAGAGACGACACCACACCATGGCAAAACAGGAAGTAGACAAAGGCAGTATAGACCCTGTACACAGCCTGTTTTGCCACAGCATGCTATGTTCTATTTGAAACATAAATATTGGTACAAAAGTCGTACTGTACGAGGTTAGTTAGTGATCCATTATAATTTAAATAAACAAAAATTTACAATTATTTATTTGTTGACTGACAGCTTGTGGTAGATAAGCAGAACCTGGTGATTTGTCAATTACATACAAGCGCAGAAAAACATAATACATTCTTTCACACAATGATAACATATATAAATAATAACATTTATAATGAAAGCACCTTAAATGTACCTCTCTACTACAGACATCTAGTCATAAAGAACTGCCCTTTTCTTAATTGTTGCAGATTTAACTTCTATTTAAAGGGTACCTACCAGTCAAGGACATGATTTTATTAAATGCCAATCTTTATACAACTTGTAATAAAGGCTACTTTTCCTGAGGCTGATCTGAAAACCTTTTATCAGATGCGCATCTAATACAGACCAGGATTCCTTGCTGTCAAGCAGGACATCACCTAACATCGATCACACGAAGGGAGTAGATGGATGGAATTAAAGTAAAAGAACAACAACAACATAAAAACTTATCTAGTTCTTGTGAAATAATTGGTTACAGTATATAACAAATATATCATCAGTACATTTAACTTGATCTGGATGCTTGTATCAAGTTTCATTTGATAGCAAAATGAAATCAGATCACACACAACCTTTCAGGTCTCATGAGTTCCATTGTCCTTCCACTCTCAAACTTGACAAGTTACTGATAATCAGTATTTATAATTTTTTAAGCCTCCTTATAAACATCTTTTATAATATTTGCATCTGACTAACATGTATGTCATCATAGTCATGTACGCACATTTACTCATTTTAAATTAAATATTAATTGTTGTTCTAAAATTTAATACTCATATAGTTAACCAAAGTCTATTAAAAGCTGATTGTTGAATGTTCTGCACCTAAACTGTCATTAAAAAACTTCCAGACGAAAATTATGGATTGCTTCCGACTTTTACAATGGTGGCCAGGTGCTAAACTGGGTCAAGAAAAGAGGACATAGTGAGTCTAATCATAACAAAATAACAGGGTAGTACAGATTTTTTTTCAGCACACGCAGCTTTCATTGTGACATCAGACCGTGTAACATTCAATCCGGTTTGAACTGGATCACACCTTTAGGTTGACCTCATCAAAAAATGTTCATGTACTTTAACATTGATTTTGCCATATGTATTTCTCGGGACATGTGTATAATGACTTTCCAAGGAATATGGATATATGAGGATTGAAATAAAGTGAATAATTGCCATTTAAACTATGTGTAATCAAATTGTATAAAATGATATCCATTACTGAAATAGTTGGTTCTGAATGCCTACATGACCTGTATGACTTGTACTTTAGCTAAATGCAACTAACAAGTTTTTTCTATCGGAATACATGAGGATTACTCTCATATTAAATTTTTTTTTCTCTTTACTTAGTTTTTCTGAAATGCTTATAAATAAATATCTAACAATTGAATAGGGCTATGGTAGCTCAGTTGGTTAGATCATCAGACTTGTAATCCAAGAGTCATGGGTTCAATACCTGTCCAGGCTAGCCTGGATTGGCTGCCTCAGTGTGTCCTTGGGAAAAGCCCTTAGCTACCATTTCCTCTGCCCTTAGCTACCATTTCCTCTGCCCTTAGCTACCATTTCCTCTGCCCTTAGCTACCATTTCCTCTGCCCTTAGCTACCATTTCCTCTGCATGATATAGCCAATAATGTTAAAAGTGCTGTGAAAACCAACCAATCAACTTGAGCAACTTGTTCATATTAATGCTGTCATGTCATTTGTTGACTTGTTCATATCAATGCTGTCATGTCATTTATTGACTTGTTTTCATAAAGTATTTCTTCAACGTTCAATTTGAAATAATCAAAAGATTAAAATATGAAAAATATATTAAACATATTGAATAAAAAATATTATTGACTTGCTTTATTTGCAATACCAGAAAGGCCTGGCTTGTGTTGAGCAAAATATATGACTTTTCACTGTACCATTTTTCCTTAAGCGTGACTTACTGTATTCAATCATTATAATAGGCACCCACAGAATAGATCCGAGTTCTGTGTATTACCGTCTATACTCATGTATAAGCCGAGTCCAAAAGAAAACAACATAGACCCTGATCTGCCTTCATTAATGTGCCGGCAGATCACGGTCTATGTTGTTTGTTTTACGGATTAGTCCTTACAAAATGCAAAGACCCAGCAAGGCAAGCAAATAATTCACCAGCAGATCTTGGTCTATGCAGTTTGCAGTATTTGCTTATACGCGAGTAAATACTGTACTTGCATACAAGTTGGATCCAACTCCAAACTGTAAAGACCCAGATCTGCTGTCACATAATGTGCCGGCAGATCTTGGTCTATGCAGTTTGTTAGGAGTAATCAGTAGAACAAACAACATAGACCCTGATCTGCTGGCGCATTATGCAATGGCAGATTAGGGTCTATGTTGTTTGCAATCGGACCTGACTTATACACGAGTATATATGGCATTGTTTCATAAACTACAGTTTTGAATTTGTAATAACCAGTAAAGGATAAATTATTTGCTATCCACTCCATAGTTTATAGGTCATTTTCATACAAATACTCTTAATACACTCATCCCTCACAATAAAGTACCTCAGAATAGTGCAGTTCCTTATATAACCTTAGTATGGTTATGGCTCTCATTTTGGGGATGAATGTAGTTATGCTCATGCTATTAAGAGAAAAAGCAGGAATTATATGATCCTGCATGTCCATGCATGTATTTGTTCAACATTGAGACTTCCTTCTTTGATATATGATTAGGGGTGGTCTGCAAATGTTCATAATGGTTTTTGAATTTTTATGAAGTCCTGGAGAAGGGGGGAGGGGTATTGGGGTTGGTGTGATTTGGCATAAATCTGAAATAACTCTCAAATTCTGAAACCAACAACCCCACAATATATCCATATCAATACTTACTGAGCATGAAAAGACAGCTTTATAAATGCAAATGACATTGGTCCCAGGGTCCATCCCTACCTGAGGGACTAAACCCCTGGGTCATAACTTTCAAAACTATTGTGATCCCCACCCTATAGCCAGAAGAATTCATATATGCAACTTAAACTGACCCATGGGTCTATTCTTATCCCTTTGGATCTTTGCCCTGGGGGCAGATTTTTTGGGGGGTGGGGATGAGACAAAGCAGGGAAGCAAATTGGATATGCATTTTACAAACACTCATATTTGATAGTGATTTCTACGTCAGTACAATATATCACAGAACATTTATTTGGCTCCCTTGACCAGTTAAAGAGTGAGGGATAATTGTGTATACAGTTCATAAAGAGTTACATACAAGTCAAAATTTACAAGCACTCACAAGTTACATGCAATTTGTGATATGAAACCTGCACCAACAACTCATTCAACTTTTGCCTATAGAAAAACTGTTCCCAACATGGCACTGATAAAAAGAACTCCCTCTACAGACAATTTGAGCAAAGCAAGAACACCACCGGGGATGCAGTTGGACTGCAGAAACATTCCCCCTCACATGAATGTGGTGTCATCATAGTTAGATTTGTTTTTTGACCTGGAGTCGAAAAGTTCTCTGATGAGACTTCCTTTCTCCTGTTCTAGCTGTGTTATCCTGTCATTCTTATGACTAACCTCCTGAAAAGACAAAACAATGGTTACATTAAAACAATACAGTCACAGCAAGTTTCAAAGAAATGGAAACTTGTTTTATGTCAGTTGTTCAGGAAGTTTTGACAAGCTATACAAATTTTAACAGGAATGGATACACAAGTCTAGCTGTTTCTATCTGGAATTAAACTCAGTTCATCTGCAGTCTGGTGCACATTCCACTAAAATAGGTCTGAATACCTCTATAACAAACCTCCCCTCCCTCCCCCATCTTACTTTTACATTTGTCCTCAAATATCACTCATGATCATCTTACAGTGGTCACAATCTATCCTCCACTGCTACTGTAGCTACTGAGAGTCCAATGAACCCCAAATTTAATTGAAAGAGATACATAAAGTGTAGCTGTCACCATCCGAAACCAAACATGGTTTGTATGTTTCAGTCAGGTGCACATACCAATAGATTAAAAGGTCTGGATTAGCAAGGCTGGTTTGTAAGTTGTCCCAGTAGTACCTCAATTACTACACTCCCCCACCCCTTAATTTGACATTAGTCCTCAATGTCTCTCAGATTCACCTCTAAAAGCAGTTGAAACACACCCTCTACTTCACTACCAGCAACTGAGAGTTACAGGAGACCCCAAATGTAACAGGAAGGGATACACAAAGTCTAGCTGTCACTGTAGGGAACTGATCATACACGGTTCTTTTGCTTCCCACATACTATTAGACTAAAAGATCTGGATCTACTAGGTTGGTTACTAAGTGGCACAATAATACATACTCTCAGTGGCTCAGATGTTTGTGTGAGGTGGCATCTGAGGTGGAAGGAAATGAATAACCTACTGGATATTACAGGACATGGATGGGTGATTACTTACTACTATAGCAATAGGTAAAATTAAACAAAATGTTTGGATAGCATTGAGTAATATACTGGCTTTGTACTTTTTAGTCCCAAGTTCAATAGTTGCTTTGGGCAAAATACAATGGTAAGTGATCACATAGAAATGGTCTATGGTTTTCTTCACGTTTTCCAGTTTTCACCATGTCAAAGGCCACCAAAAGCTAAAATCTAAACTGTCTAAAACACTGCTTATTGTGTCATTTGTCTTACCCTCAATTTTTTTATACACTATCAATCCTTAACAAGAAGGCCAGGGCTTACATGTCAAGCTCATGACCAAAGTATTACTGTAAATCATGTAACCTTGACCTCAAGGTGAAAAGGTAAAGCAAACATGTTGCTGAATAAATTGTAACAGCTTTATAATGATTCATCCCAAGTATAAACAAAATCCATCAAGGAGTTAGGAAATATATGCAAATAAAAATTTGAAAAAACAACCTTAATGGATATTTTCTGTAACTGTGACCATGACCCAATGATCAAAGGGATAAGTGAACATGTTGCAGAATATGTATCAAGGTTTAATGGCACATCAGCCCAATAATGGCTATATGGTGCCAATTAATAGTAAAGTTCTAAATAATATAAACATAAAGAATTGCACACACAATTTTAGGAAGATAAGCTCTTAAAAAAAAATGCAAAACATGAAGTCCTACATGACAGAAGATAAAAGGTAAAGATGTGAATATTTTGTAAAATGTAGATAAAGGTAAAAATATAAAATCCTTAAAATATAGGGTCCAATTTGTTATAAAAACCCCATTCCCTCAAAGAGTTCAAGATTTTCTCTGGTGGTAAGTTCCTTAAATGGGTTCACATAAAAAAAAAGCATGTTGCAGAATGATTTGTCTTAGCTTCAATACATGTGATAACATATAAATGACAAATGTATCAGGCACTTAAACATGGCAATACTAGCAAATGTCAAACTCTATTTCAGTGGTCCCCAACCCGGTGCCCACAGGCGCCATGGCGCCCGCCAAGGTGTTTTATGTGCCCACGAGGAGGTTATAATGAATAATAATAATTTTAAAAAATGGGTCTAGTCAATTGGTTGGTGCCCGCTACTCTATCATAAAGTCACAAATGTGCCCGTAGGCACAAAAAGGTTGGGGACCCCTGCTCTATTTCATCAAACTTTAAGAATTTCAAATGTGACAAAGTGTTTAGAAATAATTCTCTGCAAACAAATTTATAAATCTAGACATGGTTTTTACAATAAATATGTTCTTACTGGAGCAAAATCAATATTAGAATAAAAACACAATTACTTGCAACCAACTATCTACCGAAAAGAAAATAAAGAAATTCTAATCCTTAATTACAACAATGCACATAGCTTATGATAGCATGCAATTGAACATTTTCTCTAACAATATTTCAATTGTATACCTTTTCTTTAGTTGAGTTATACATTACAAAATATCATTTTAATCCCCACGGTATATTATTTTGCTAACAATTTTAATAAATTGTTCCATTTAAATTTATGGATTTTGTATTCTAAAATTTTAAAAAAAATGATTTTCATAACTTTTGCAAGGGGAAGAACTCTGTAAGTGCAAAACTGTGATTCTCAACAGTCAATACCATGGGCTACTTCCCTTGCTGGCTTTAATTTAAAGAGAGAAAACAAATATCTTGAAAGCTGGGTGTGCATAAATATCAAAAGGCAAAGCTCCCTAATTCTACAGTCCAAGTATGATAACTATCACCCTGACCTTGCCTTGGGGTCTGAGAGATGATGGGGGTTCATGGATACAAAAGGGCAGAGCTCCCTGTTTTTACAGTTGAAGTGTCAGCTATCCCTCCCAAGGTTTGGGACCTATGACCATAAAGAAAAATTGTAATAAAAAACTTATCAAGATTTTTAAATGACCCTGACCTTGCTTCTGAAAGGGTGGGGTTGAAATGAGCTTAAAGGGCAATGTTTACTGATTCTACCATCCAAGTATGATCGCAATCCCTCTAAGGGTTTGGGACTTATGACCACAAAGAAAAACCTTAACCATTACCAACGCCAACACTGCCAATGCCACCACTGTTGAAATAAGTGACACCTATGTCTCAACTATGCTAAAGCTGATGAGACAAAGGCACACTACAATAATTATTTATACACACCAAACAATAATAAATAAGAGTATGAAAATTTACAAACTACAAAGTACAAAGTGTAAGTTTTTCGAAGTTGTTGTATAATTAAGGTAATGTTTAAAAAACTTAAAAAAGTGTAAGTCAATGGCCTAAATTACCCCTGTTAGCTGTTTGTTCTGATCTTTGAGCATCCTGATAGTGGCCTCATCTGAGTATGTGGGATTGGTCTGTATTGCAAGATTCATGTGAATAGGGAAGCCCTGAAATATAGGAAACTACACTAAAGTTCTTGGTGAGAAGATACCATTTCTAAGCATTACTTAATAAATCCTGTAAAGTATGTCAGAATGACCTGATTTGATATGTGAATTACCTTCATTCCAAGACAGACACTCAGTATACGTTTGTTGGCAATATGTGAAGAGGTATTGTAATTGTGAACAAACACATGAATAAACAAATGTGCAAACAATCAAATGAACACATGGATAAAGAGGCAACACACTTTCATTACCTAATAAACAAACTTCTTGGAGTATGATTAGTCAAATAATCA
Source organism: Margaritifera margaritifera (assembly GCA_029931535.1). Classification (NCBI taxonomy): domain Eukaryota; kingdom Metazoa; phylum Mollusca; class Bivalvia; order Unionida; family Margaritiferidae; genus Margaritifera; species Margaritifera margaritifera. Next base: position 3,886,324 of record JAQPZY010001617.1, read on the forward strand.
AGATATAGAATGCAGTATTTATGTAAAAAATTATTCTTGTTGACTGTAAGGACTCCAAAAGGTCATAATAAATGGACCATGTGCTTTACAAACAAGGTGTAAGTCACATGATGACTGGAAAAACATGACTGGATAAAACAAAATGGTGGACAACTTCCACTTCAAAATATAGAATGCAAATATTTAATTTATGATCCAAATTTATGAAATGATGTTATTGTATATAGAAATGAGAAATGAGTTCATGTCACTGTGTGGATTATTATTGGAAATTATCTGCCATAAGAAGGCTAGACTTCAACAATGCTGATTCATCAATCATTCTGCTAGATTTTTTATGAGCCTAAGAGAGGTAGCTACACAATTAAATGTACTGTTTGTAAACAATCATCTGCATTGCCAACATATGCAGATAAGAGATTCTTTGGTGATATTCTTTGAAAAAAAAAGTTTATGTATGGTTTATGAGGTAATAAATTCATTACGTTAGTTTACAGGGGTGTACAGAATATTATGACCATCTTTGGCTCAGGATGTATGGGGTTCAAGTCAGTCACATTTGGTGGAATATATCCAACAGATTTCCAAAGCAAAATAGAAAATCAAAGTATCCACATCTGACATATAATAACTAACATTTTCACTCTAGTCTTGATAAAAGCAAACTTGTTTAATAAATATTTTTCTAAACAATCCTTTATAGATGACACTTTCGCTACACTGCCATCTATACCTTTTCCTGACATTGACCTTAATAATATTCACATTAGCAGAAATAATGTTGAAGATGTATGTTCAAATCTCAACATTAGCAAAGCAGGGGATTCTGATGAGATCCACCCCATGGTTACTTAAAGAAGACACTCACATATTATCATGATATTTATCAGAACTTTTCAACAATTCTCTCCTAGCTTCATATTTTCCAAAAGCGTGGAAAGAGACCTACTATGTTACTAGTATTCATAACAAAGGAGACAAATATGTTGTTTCAAATTACAGATTTATTTCTGTGCTAAGTTGTGTGGGTAAAATATTTGACAAATGCAGGGCTACAAATTAGCCGTAGTCCGCTAGCCTGAGGCTAGTAAATTTCCAGTCGGACTTGTAGTCATAGTTTTAATAGTCCAGTGGCTAGTAAAGTCTCAGTAGTCACCAGTCAGCGTTTATTTACGCTATCATACATAATTTTCAAAAATCTGAATGATTGGAGGATGTCAGAGTTCTCTTGGAGCTAATCATGTAAATCCCTGAGATTCAATTTCCCCCTTTGAGGGTTAGAACAAATCAGGATTTTACAAATTATATTTCAAAATGAGTCGGTATAAATCAGTTTTGTTAGACTTATAAGGTAAAGTTAGATGTCAAAGACTGTGAGTTCGAGTCTCCTCCGACCTTTCCAACTCAATTTTTGATATTTTGACAATATGCTGGGGTGTGAGGTCAGAGCTTATTGCCTGTCGAGAAGCCGAAAAAAGTCAGAAAGGAAACTCAGACTAAAAGACTGTAAACCAGACTTATGAAGTTATCAAACCACCAATGTAGTGCCATGTTCATCAAAATCCCTATTGTGATTAACCATTCCATCCTTAAAGGATTCACAACATAGAGGCATATATTTTGTTCAAAAGTTCATATCTGTTGTGAAAACCAGCACAATGCCTATACTGCTATAGTGAGAGATCTTCTCACCCTGATTTCACTGCAGCACAATGGGTAAATCACCTGTCAGTGGAGTTATGATACATAATGAGCAGTGTGAATGAGGTCTTAGTCTTCTTCTCTTATTAAGTTATTTGTCTTTTTTTTTCTTCTGGATGATGAGGCTCTAAAAATGTTTACTTAGTCATCTTTTTGTTTTACATTTAATTTCTGGAGAATCAGTCATTGTTTTTCTTGTGAACTGGTAGTGAATATTTTCAAGTAACCTTGGTGGTTTTCTAAAGCAAGATATGTACTTCTGGATTATAAATGATTGTGATACTTGAGAAATAAAGCATTCTTAATCTAGATACATGTCTGATATTGTTTTGTGGGAAGGACTGGTGAAGATTCAGCAGGACTAGTACATTTCTCAATCTACTAGTCCTTCTGGATATAAATTTTTTTGTTAAATGCCTGAATGTATCTTCAAACATTGGAATAAGTATCTTACAGCCAACAACCTACAGCTCTCCTGGTTATAACTGAACCACATTATACAGAGCACCTCGATATATACAGAACCATAATATACTGAGAATAGCTTAATATACAGAAACATGGTATACCGGGCACTATCAATATTTTTTAAATAATGGTGTTTTGTAAAGGAAATGAAGATATAAGACTAAGTTTCACCTTGTTTTCTTTCAACCCTTATTGTTATACATTGGCATGATTTTGGTCATGGGGTCCATAATAGTACCTCATTATATCCGGAATCATGTTATAATGAGGCCCATTATAATGGGGGAGAGCTGTAATTACATGTAGTCATCTTTTCAATCTGGTTTCTTCCCAAACGATTCATCTCCTTTACAACTGTATGCTATGTACAATACTTTTTGCAAGATGGCCAATGAAGGCAAAGAAATTAGAGTCGTATTTTGTGATATTAGTAAAGCCTTTGATAAAGTCAAGCACAAAGGTTTTTTTATTAACTCAGAAATATTGGAACTGCTGATGGACTATTGGATTGGTTTAAAAACTATCTATTAAACAGGATGCAAAAAGTTGTTATAGTACGTTGCACTTCAGATGAACAGCATGTCTGGACTAATGAGCCTCAGTGATCTAAACTTGGACCACTGTTATTTTAATTTATATTAATGATATTATCACTGATATTCAGTCCTGTAAAAGACAGTATGCTGATGATACTTCATTGTCAGTTAATGTTGAGGACCTAGTCCTGGCCGCTGGTGTTTTGAATGAAGACCTACTTAAAATCAATTTGTGGGCTGATTTTAATGCAAACAATTACCATATCCAGAAAATCTCAGAAGGAATGTCACCCACAACTTTTAATGAATGATACAGTTATTAAGAATGTCACTTTTCATAAACACTTGGGCCTTTCTCTGGATGAAACCCTATGCTGGCATATACTGTACATATGCAAGAAATAACTACAAAAGTGTGGAAAATGATGACTTGATATCAAATCATTAGAGCGTCTTAATTTCACCTTTATAAGACATCTTTTCGAGTATGGGAATATTATCTGGGATAACTGCACCCAGTATGAAAAGACGAAACAGAAAAAAATACAAACTGAAGCAGGTAGAATCGGTAACAAAATCTATATCATATGCTGGAATTTTGGAGGAGATGGCATGGCTCATGGATACACCAAGTGTCCAGTAGGTAAATAGAATACTTGGACCACTGTTATTTTTAATTGACATTAATGATATTGTCACTGATATTCAGTTCAGTATAAGACTGTTTGCTAATGATACATCGTTGTCAATTATTGTTGAGGACCTAACTCTGGCTGCTTGTGTTTTGAATGAAGACCTACTTAAAATAAATTTGTGGGCTAATCGATGATTAGATGATTGTAATCCAAACAAGATACTGATGCTCTACTGGAATTCAAGATAAGATCATTTCTTCCTTGTAACTGTTAAGTGCTGAGTGTTGAAACCATCTCTGATATTCTTCAGCGATAACAAGATTTTCAAATTAGCTGCAGTGGTGGAACATATTGGATGTCAGATTGGCACCATTTTCATTTAGGACAAAGAAGATATCATCAGAAATCTTTTGTTGAAAACTGTGTGTCAAAATGATCATCCATTCAGGGGGAGTAGTGACAAGATTTTCTTCACAACCGTCATCGCAGCCATATTGGATGTACGACTGGAACCATTTTCATTTAGGACCAACTAGGTATCATAAGAAGTCTATTGGTGAAAACCCTATGCTGATATAGCCATGCATTTGGGAGTAGAGATAACAATATTTTCAAGAAAGCCACCATGGTAGCCATATTGAGAGTGTCATTTTCATTTAGGACCAAGTAGACACCATAAGAACTCTTCTGATGAAAACCCCATGTCAAAATGACTTTCCCTTTAAGAGGAGTAGCTAAAACAAGATTTTTCAAGATGGCTACATATTGGACATCAGATCATCACCATTTTAATATAAGATCAACAAAACATTAAAAGAAGTCTTTTTAGTGAAAACCCCATGATGATATGACCATTCATTCAGGAGACGTAGTGATAACAAGATTTTGAAGCTGGCCACTGTGGCAGCTATATTAGACCCCAGATCAGCGCCATTTTCATTTAGGACCAAGTAGACATCATAAAAAGTCTTTTGGTGAAACCCCATGTCAGTATGACTTTCTGTTCAGGAGGAGTAGCGATAAAAAGATTTTCGAGATGGCTGCTGTGGTGGCCCTATCAGACATCAGATTGGCACCATTTTTATTTAGGACCAAGCAGACATTATAAGAAGTCTTTTAGCAAAAACCTGATGTGACCATCCATTCAGAGAGAGTAGCAATAACATGATTTTCAAAATGGCCACTGTGTGGTGGCCATATTGGATGTCACATCAGCACCATGTCCATTTAAGACCAACTGGACATCGTATGAAGTCTTTTAGTGAAAACCCCACATCAATATAACTTTCTGTTCAGGTGGAGTTGCGATAAGAACATTTTCAAGATGGCTGCCATGGTGGCCATATTGGAATTCAGATCGCCACCACTTTTTTTCTAGACCAACTATACATCATAAGAAGCTTTTCAGTGAAAACTCCATGCTGATATGACCATCCATTCAAAAGGATTAGTGATAAAAAGATTTTCAAAATGGCTGCCATGGCAGCCATACTGGGCATCAGATCAACACCATTATCATTTAAGACCAACTAGACATCATAAGAAGTCTTTTATTGAAAACCCCATGCTGACATGAGCATCCATTCAGGACTAGTAGCGATAAAACGATTTTCACAAGGGCTACTGTGGCAGCCATATTGGATGTCCGATCGGCACCATTTTCAATTTGGACCAACTTAACATCATAAGTCTTTTAGCAAAAACCCTATGTTGATAGGACCATTCATTCAGGAGGAGTAGCGATAACAAGATTTTCAAGATGGCTACCATGGTGGCCATATTGGACCTCAGGTCAGCACCATTTTCATTTAGGACCAACTAGACATCATAAGAAGTTTTTTTTTAAGCAAAAACCCCATGCTGATATGACCATCCATTCAGGAGGAGTAACTATAACAGGATTTTCATATTGAATTTTATAGCAACACCAATTTCATCAAGGACCAACTAGACCATGGAATGAATGTTTGTGTAAAGTTTCATGGCAATCCTCCAAGTAGTTTCGAAGGAGTAGTGATAACAAACTTGTGCTAACGGATGGACCGATGATGGATAATAGACCATCCCATAAGCTCTTCTGGCCTATGACCACAAAGCTAACAAATCCAAATCAATGACCATATCCAGAAAATCTCAAAGGGAACAACACCCACAACTTTTAACGAATGACACGGTTATTAAGAATGTCACTTTTCATAACACTTGGGCCTAACTTTAAATGAATCCTTATCTTACATATACAGAAAATAGATACAAAAGTATAGAAGAGGTTGGACACACTATGAAGTTTGAAATTTAAACTTGATAGAAAATCATTAGAACTTCTTTATTTCACCTTTATTAGACCTTTTTTGGAGTATGGGGATATTATCTAGGATAACTGCACCCAGAATGATAAAGATGAAATAGAAAAAATACAAGCTGAAGCAGGTAGAATCATTTGTGGGCCAACAAAATCTATATCATATGCTAGAATTCTGGAGGAGACGAAATGGGAAAGACTTTCAACAAAGCGCTACAAACATAGAATGATAACTTTTTTTAAAAATGTATCATGGCATAGCTCCAGGATACATGTGGGCTTTGATTCTGCCAAGTGTCCAGTATGTAAGTAATATACAACTCGTGATGGAATCTCCTCCAAACACCCTTTGCAAGGACAAATCTATACCAAAGTTCATTTTTACCCAAGTTTGTTGCAGAATGGAATCTTCTCTCTTTGGTAATTAGAAACAACACTTCATTGTACTCTTTAAATAACACCTAAATATGAATATAGAAAAGATCCCAATCTGTTACCATCAAGAAGAAAGACTACTACAAATTATGCATACAAGACTTCGACTTGGTTGTAATTTATTGAACAACAATCTTTTCAAAAACCATTTGTCATCTAGCAATAGATGTTCATGCGGTGAACCTGAAACAGCAAAGCATTTTCTCTTCGACTGTACAAAATGTCACCCTCAGAAACCAAACAATAGGAAGACTGCCCCATATTACAGATATAACTTCATTATTAATGGGCAACCCCTTGCAATCAGTTGAGGTCAATGAAGAGATCTTCAAGGCGGTCCATAAGTACATAATTACAACTAAGAGATGTGCTTGATCACTACTTATGTCTTCACTTTAAGCTGTTATATCTCTGGTATGTATTTTGTTATTATAAATATATACCACCTGAGCTGAAGCTAAAAGTCCTTTATGTACCCACCCTCCACCAATGCCAACATCTTCATATTTTTTTTTTCTTTTTTTCTTTTCATTTCTTGATTTGCAAGTATACATTAACATGTTTCTGCTGTAAACCCTTATAAGTTAATGTCTGACATTATTACAATATTGTATTATAATTTTCTTTAATATCTCATTAGCATGTTTCAATGTTTGCAATAGTATGAATTCATTAATCACATCAGCCACATTATAAAAGTAAATATTATTGTTAATGAGAGCTAGAAATAAGCTTATGCTTTTTGCTTAATCCTCCATATCTCTTGTTCATTTTTATGTACTTGCATCGACGACTTCTGTAAATAAATACTGTTTAAACCAAGTAATAGACAACTTAGTGCTGGAAAAAACCTCAAATGCTTTTCAAAAGTACACAATTGAAACTAAGAGATATTTAGTTAATCACTACTTATGTCTTCACACTAAGCTGTTACAACTCTTGTATGCATTTAGCTACAACATATATATATATATATATATATATATATATATATATATATATGCATTTAGCTACAACATATATATATATATATATATGCATTTAGCTACAACATATATATATATATATATATATATATATATATATATATATATTTATATATATATATATATATATATATATATATATATATATATATATATCACCTAAGCTGAAGTTAAAAGTCCTTTACCTACCCCACCTCCATTAATGCCAACATCTTCATTTTATCTCATTTGTGTGTCTTATCATCAAGAATGGTCTTATAATTAAGCATGGGCTAATCATCAAGTATGAACTTATCATCAGTCATGGGCTTATCATGGGAAGATGGATTTATCATCAGTCATTGGTTTATCATGGGAAGATGGATTTAACATCAGTCATTGGCTTATCATGGGAAGATGGATTTATCATCAGTCATTGGCTTATCATGGGAAGATGGATTTATCATCAGTCATTGGCTTATCATGGGAAGATGGATTTAACATCAGTATGGGCTTATGGGAAGATGAATTTATCATCAGTCATTGGCTTATCATGGGAAGATGGATTTAACATCAGTCATTGGCTTATCATGGGAAGATGGATTTATCATCAGTCATTGGCTTATCATGGGAAGATGGATTTATCATCAGTCATTGGCTTATCATGGGAAGATGGATTTATCATCAGTCATTGGCTTATCATGGGAAGATGGATTTAACATCAGTCATTGGCTTATCATGGGAAGATGGATTTATCATCAGTCATGGGCTTATCATGGGAAGATGGATTTATCATCAGTCATTGGCTTATCATGGGAAGATGGATTTATCATCAGTCATGGGCTTATCATGGGAAGATGGATTTATCATCAGTCATGGGCTTATCATGGGAAGATGGATTTATCGTCAGTCATGGGCTTCTCATCAAGTGTGGACTTGTCATCAATCATGGGCTTATCATGGGAAGATGGGTTTATCATCAAGTGTGAGCTTATCATCAAAAAGGGACTTATCATGTGAAGATGGCTAGGGGTGAAACGATTAATTGATATATCGATACTTTTCTATATCAATACCCATATCGATACAAGAGGGGAAGAATCGATATAAAACGATCCATGTACTTACTCTATACAAGTTATTTTAATCTTCAGCAGTCATGAATAATTATTAGTCATTTGCCTTTTCTGTCAGTAAAAAATAAAAACTATTGAGAACACCCACTCGCCTTCTGCAAATGAACACAAGGTGATTAACTCCCATGGTTCAAAATCTGACCGCTTCCCCCGCCCCAATTCCATGCTAATTAGTTTATCCCGTCTGCATCTACAGCCACTGATAACATATGTCAACGGAAAAAAGACATTGCAGATTTGTTCCCCATGTATGATTTAAGTACTTTACTGATCATTTAATAACCACTTTTACACGAAATTTATCTGTTGCATCGCATCTTGTCTACTTCGATCGAATTGAAGGCTACACTTCCTGTGTGTCACACAGTGAAATATATTACATTCAATTCCGATGAGTAGTTATGGTTTGTTCAAGTCCAGGGTAAAACAATAACCACCAATCATAACCAACTGTAGACTGTTCACTGCGTGACATACCAGAAATATTGGCATCCAAACTCTATCCAAATATATACAAAACAACATAGAAACTTCACTCAAAAGTGTCTATCATATGATCTGTAAAGTACTTAAATCGTACATGGAGAATAAGTTTGGAATGTCTTCTTTTACGTTGATATATGTAATCAGCAACCGAACGTGCCAATGGGATAAAAAAAAAATGAAGCACAGAATCGGCAAGGGCGCAGATTCCAAACCACACGAGTCATAGCCAAATTGTCAATTTGTAGAACAGGAGTGGGTGTTGTCAATAATTTCCATTTTCACTGACAGAAACAAGTGCCTGTGGCCACGGCAGTTGTTTTGCATCTGTAGGAAGTACAATGTGAAGGATTTGGTTGTAAGTCATCTCCACTCCCACATTCGGAATTGTTCTAGATAAGAGTTTCCTTGCACAAGGAAACTGCACTGTTTCTTCCGTTTTGAAGATAAAACCGTAATGCCTTCAAAATTTAAGTGAAGACATGAAATTGGTAATAAAATGTTTTAAAAACATTCATTCAATGCAAAACAAAGGGCGTAGTGACCAGGATGAGTCCTGCATCTGACTGAATGGAGCAGCCTGAAATGGCCTTAAAGGTTGAATAAAAATCATTAACAGCTAACAGGTAGTCTGTTTGGAAGTATTATTATTATTTTTTTTTTTTTTTGCTTTAATCTTGTCAAGGATGAGAATGGCATAAGAACAGATGATAAGTCTATGTTTGTTTGTAATCTGCATACTGGAAATATACCCAATATGTTACCACATAAAAAATGGCACCACCCTACCATTGACAGACCAAAAAAAAGATGAAAAGACCATCAAGTTGATATGTGTATCGATAATGTATCATATCGTAGGCTGTTTATCGAGAATCATATCGATACATGGCAGAGGTGTATCGTTTCACCCCTAGAGATGGCTTTATCATCAGACATGGGCTTCTCATTAGTCATGGGCTTATGATGGAGAGATGGGTTTTTCATCAAACATAGGCTTCTCATCAAATATAGTATTAAACGATGAGTTGTCTCCCAAAACAATGGTCTGTTAAGGCAGGTTTTTCTGAACTATATTCTTTTAATACAGTGTACAACATTCAATTAAAAACAACTACAAGACAAAATATTTTGCAAGCTGACTGAACCTAATTCAAAATATGTTGAACAAGGATTTAGTCTTGGGGAAAGCATAGTTAATGTCATCACATAAAGTTCATCTTTATCAGCTTCACTTTACATTATAACAAGAAAACCACCAATGGAGGTATGGTCAGATTGCAAAACATGAATACTAAAAATTCATTTTTAATCATGGGGAACAATGTGTGTAGCCTTTGGGGTTTTTTGAAGCATGGACAGACACATCTAAATACCAACTTATATAACTCTACAAGTAATAGTATATGAGAAAATGATCTAAATGCAAACTCAAACCTAGAGGAAGAGAGCTCAACTTAAAGTACAAATCAGTAAACCATGCAATATAGGTCACATTGACATAGTTTTAAGGCAGCTGTAGTACTGTCCATGAGACAATTACAGACCAATGTATGTAACTCCATAGGCAATAACGCCTAAGAAAATGAGCTAAATGCAAAGATTAACCATAGTGTACTACTTTGTCTAAAATATGTAGTACTCAACTAGACTCATCTAAATACCAACTTATGCAACTCAGTGAATAATTGTGTCTGAAAAAATTATCCAAATACAAACCCTATCATAGAGCAAATGAGTTCAATGCCTTGGTAAGCACAAATCAGTGAACAATAAAATATAGGTCAGTGTCCTAGTTTTCAGTGACCACTGTAATACACCTCATGTTGCAATTACATATCAATTTATGAGAATCCATAGGCAATAGTGACTGAGAAAAAAAACACAAAGAGCTAAACACAAAGGTTAACCAAAAAAAATCACTGGACTGAAAAATATAGGCTACAGTGACCTAATTTTTACACTGAAAGGTGCAGTACTTCACATAATACATCTAAATGCCAACTAATGTGACACCACAAGCACCAGTGTCTGCAAAAATGACCTAAATGCAAACCTTAAAATCTAAGTGTTGATGCCAGATGGATGGATTGACATCATCAATCCACCAGCCAAAAATCATATACTGTGATGTAACACTTAAAACACCACAGAGCAACATCACAGAGTGATGCTACATCCTTAATTCTATGTGATTAACATATGTAGAATCTCCAACTCATATTCACTTGAATGGAAAGTGATAAAGTTTGTTGAATAATACTATGTGCAACTCAATGCAAGCAGCTTTTAGCATATAATATCAACTCATGTCATAAATTTCATATCAAATTAACATTTGTGAAAGATTCTCTGAGTATGCTTTGTTGATACAGAACATCATTTTGTAACAGTCTATGCATACACTACATTGCACATGGGCAATAAGTACCAACAGAACTGTACATAATATTAATTTTAACTACAGATAGAAGCCACTTTTTATTACCTATGAAAATCAAAAATATTACTTTAACGCACCCCCACTGCCACCTCCCTCAACCCCTCACCCAGGGCTGCACTTAAAATGCAAAACTTTCCTTTTCTCACATTCAAATATGTACATGACTGTGTTTTCCAGTGTAGAATACCAGTGAAGGATATTTTTATGTTTCATCGCACGAATGCTGTCTTTCATTACATGGTCTTCTACTGCAAGCATAGCACACACAAAGAATGCTAAACCTTCCTTGTCATGCACTCATCCACATGAAACACGATACTAAATATGATCATCCTCACTCAGTTGGTATGGATGGATTTCAGGTTACAAGCTCACCTGAACCACATCTATCTATCAGTCACCTTACTCAAGGGCTGCATCCAGAATCTGAAACCTCTGTTGTCATCTACTAGTCATCATGAAACACCACACCAAACATAATCACTCTCCCTCTTTTGGTGTAGATGGAGTTCAGGTAACAAGAAAAACAGACTGACTGACACATAGACAAACACATGCACACACAAAGACACAAATAGACATGCTCACAAATGGACATGACTGATAACAATATATCCTCTGAGTGCGAATACAAAAACTGACATAAATTCAGATACAAGATTAATTCAGAAAAATATGAGGCATAGTTCAGGAAATTAAAATGTCCAGAAAGATACAAGAATGGTGTGAGTATTAATTACCTTTTCTGTACTCTCAATGAGTGTGCTCAGATGTTGATTCACTTCCACGATTCGTGCCCGCTGAAAATTCATTCTCTCTTGATTGGCCTCCAGATTATAGTCCTGAAATGTATTAAATAGTGGATGATGAATGTTTGTATAGCAAATGGTTTTAACTAGACCAATACTAATGGCTCACTGTAGAAAATCCTGATGCTTTTTAGTACATAGTTTAAAGTTTGTTGGACCCTGGACAGACATGCCAAAAGAGATTTGGTTAGGTTTGGTGTTTTATGGCACAGCAACATATGTTGGTTATTTAGTGCCACACCCAATGGAGTAAAGTGCCTTGTCGACCTGGAATGACTTGATGGTATGATTCAAACATGCACCATTCTGGCCATGAGTTTGTCACACTAACTACTGAGGCACTGCAGCTCTGCCAAAAGAGGATTGATTGATTAGTGTTTAACAGCACATTAAAACATGAAAGGCTGCATTGTGCTGAGGCTATTGGAGTAAAGTGCCTGACCCAGAGACACACCATTGTGCTGAGGCAATTGGAGTAGAGGACCTGGCCCAGAGACAAAAGCTGCAGCGTTTAGAAAAATGTCTAAACATGTACACAGTATATAATAACCAAAATTATGCAGTTTAATTGAACTGATTTGAAACTCAACCTTTCCCCTGATCTGCACATTGACAGCTGACATCTATTCATATATAAGCCATTGACAATATGCATGTCATGCCTTGCTCAATTGTAGTTGTTTCAACACCAGATGTACCATGTGAATGTTCGTTTATAGTTACTGATTTTGTAAATATTTATAGTCAGTACACTAAACTAAACCATTTACTTGTGTGAATGTTGCCAGAGACACACCATTGTGCTGAGGCAAAAGGAGTAAAGTACCTGGCCCAGAGATGCACAACTGTGCTGAGGAAAAAGGAGTAAAGTACCTGGTCCAGAGATGCACCAGTGTGCTGAGGCAAATGGAGTAAAGTACCTGGCCCAGAGATACACAACTGTGCTGAGGCAATTGGAGTAAATTGCATGGCCCAGAGACATACCACTGTGCTGAGGCAATTGGAGTAAATTGCCTGGCCCAGAGACACACCAAAGTGACCACCCTGGCCAAGTCTGGGCAGGATTTAAACCCAGACCCTTCTGGTCACTAGTCCAACATTCTAACCACTAAGTCAATGTGACTCCTTGCCAAAAGAGGAAGAGTGAGAGAGAGTACTTACTGAGTAGGAAGTCCTGCCAAGAGTTTTCTGTTTCTCACTGACAACAAGGATCTGCCGATGATACCAATCACGTGTTCTCTCCACCACTTCTAGACCCTGTAGCAGCAGGTCCTTTTCTTGTTCCAGCTGCTTCATCCGCTTTAGCTGGTAAAGAAAAGATAAAGAACATTTGTTTATCTTAGGGATTAAACATTTTTTAAACAATTTCCACTTGCCTACAATTGATATTTTCCCACAATTCAAAATTTAGGTATATTTTCCTCCATATTTAACATAAAATTGCTGGAAAGTAATCTATACTTATCAGTAAAAAATATGATACAATAGTGATTAACGCTATAAAACAAAAACCTAATTTGTGCCATCAATAACATGACAAGAATCCTTGTAGTAAAGCAAGAATCCAATGTGGGTCTGACACTGCTCATCTGTCTAATATGCCTTACAACCGTTGGTTGTCGTCTGCCAGGGAATTAAATGCTTCTGCCTGTCAAGTGCCAAAACCACTTGTAAAGTTTATTTTTTTCTTTCAAAAACGTCAATTTAATGGAATAAAAGCCATGGGTTTCAGGGCAATCCTACCCTGTCTATATGGTGCTAATTATTAGTTCCATCATGCTATGATAAGCCACACCCACTTTGTTACTGTCACTATATGCCCAAGCCACAGAGTGCCAGTTACAACGATGGTGGAGAATGATGTAGTGTACAGTGAGTCTCAGTAAAATTTTGCATGATGCATCACTATCCCATCTACCAGACTGAGGTACACTTTCTAAACAGGCATAGGAAAAAGGGTTGAACTATTTTACTCTGGGATATACACAATATAAAGGTTTTGGTAGGTGACAATATTGTAAAAGTTGATGTGCAACACTGAAGATCAATGTTCAAGTCACTGCCTCCACACATGCTGTATATTAAAATATCACTTTCTGCCAAGTAAGTTCCAGAAGCCTAGTGCTCTTGTAAGGCAAGGTAAGTATATTTTTTTTAAAAATTATCTGATTTATTTTGCTCACATATTTTTCTATGAATTGCATTAAAATTTCTTAACAATCTATGCATACATTTAGGCACATACCCATTATTCTGTACCTTGTGAACTGCCTCATACTCGGTTTACCGAACTAGAATGCTTTGGGGGAGGGGGGGGGTTGCTTTGTTTTCATTTAAACTAGTGACAGAAATTCAAGTCCCAGTTGAAACCTTAGACTTTTCATCATCGATGAACATAAAAAATCATTATTTTTCAAATATTTAACAGAAAAAGTTATGTTTATTGATAATATCTGTACGACTTTTTTCCTATTTTTCTTTCAGTTTAAATGGTCAATGCTTCTATGTGATCCATTTGTTGAAAGAATCACTTCAGGGCTTCAAACTTCATAATCTGACCATAACATCCAAGCTGTGCAAGCATTCCCCCAACACTGTTTATCTATACTTTCTTTTGTCCAAATGACATGTTCAGTGATCACCCTGTGTATCGCCAATGTCGCAAATTGGGATTTTTTTCCTGATTGGTGACAAAATATACCATCTGGCGATTTTTTTTGCGACAACATTTTTGGCTGTTAAAACTTGTATATACAATCTTGGGTTTGGAGTGGAGGAATTCAAAGGCACCATGAAAGGAAGCCGCAAACTTGGGTATACAATGCACCGGAATCTATCTATTGTTACATAAACAAATCCATTGTTCATATTGACCGCTTTTGCTGACATCTGGCCTGAGTACTGTATGCAGTGATACACTTCAATAGTCATGCTACCGGACTAGCTACAATCGACCAAACGACCGCTAATCCTTTTTTTTTTTTTGGTTTGGAAAAATGTACCAGAAAAAATAAAAATAAAAAAAAATTGCTGAAACTTCAAAGAAAACTGATAACTTTTGAAGCCCCAATTGTTCTGTATAAATATGAAGTAAATGAAAAATACAATTCAGTCTCAATCAGAACTATATACTGTAATGGGTAAACGTAAGTTAGACTTTTCGTGTTCATCATCTCATCCTAAGATTAAGTTGACTGACTTTTTAAAATGGCTTTTTATGAGGGGCCAATACCAAAGTTCTAACCAGCCATATATCCTAGGACGGACAAAGGATTGATCACAAATAAAAAGATTAAGTTAACAAAATTAACAGCATTTGGATTAAGATGCAAGTGCATCCGACAACCCAGTAACTGAAACAGATGTTATACCTGACAGTCCAACATCATCTACTTGTTGCAAGTGCATCCGACAACCCAGTAACTGAAACAGATGTTATACCTGACAGTCCAACATCATCTACTTGTAGTGCAGCTGGTAGTAATGCTTTAAGTACAACACCACATCATGATGAACGGACGCCGAAATCCCGAAAATTTCTTGACAGTTGGAAATTTGGGCGTCCGTGGCTGAGATATGATAAAAAATTAAAACTGATGTTCTGTGATATGTGTTTCATACTTTGAGGACAATCTTCAAGAATTTTACATTCAAACGATTAGGTCCATCCCGATTGAATATTTCCAAGGTTACCGTTTATTCTCATACATAAATTGATTTTACGCAAATGTATTCATGTATAAGGCTTTCTTGCCCTATAAGAGGTCAACTATTTTCAATAAATCCTATACACATAGGAGGCATACTCTCTATTTTCCGTGTGCTGATTATCTGTGTGTCAGTGCAGGCAAAAAAAAAAAAAAAGAAGAAAATATTATAAAGAAAACTAGTCTTGAACGGTAGTCTTCAGAAACTTTAGAAAACTATACTGAAACATGTACATAATAAAGCTTTGAGGCACACAACAGGATGTATCAATCACACCCCTGTGACCCTATGACACTGAAATATACACGGTTCTCGTCTAGCTAAGACTGGCAGCTTAACATTCTACTGTTCAGCCGACACAAGAAATTTACAAATACTGAGTCTGTAATAAACTGGATGCAGTGTTTCATTTAATATGATACAAAGTCGGTCAGTTTATACAACTGTTTAAAGACAATTAAAAGGTAAGGCGGTCAGAA
The DNA here is from genome assembly GCA_029931535.1 of Margaritifera margaritifera. NCBI lineage: Eukaryota > Metazoa > Mollusca > Bivalvia > Unionida > Margaritiferidae > Margaritifera > Margaritifera margaritifera. Next base: position 3,902,424 of record JAQPZY010001617.1, read on the forward strand.
ATAAACAGACACCTTTCAGAGATTTATTGAATTGGCTCACAATAGCTAGGGTGATGTGTCAAGTCAAATCCTTTGAGCACTGCTGAGGGAGAGCCCATTAGGCTAATTTGCATAGGTAAAGTACACTAAGTGGAACAACCCAATTTGTCTTAAGTACATCAAAGAGAGAGAATCTAATGAGAATCAGCACGTACGAATGTGAAGGAGACTTTGACTTTGAAACTGCATTCAGCAAGTGGGCAGCCGTAAAATCACGATGCATACTCATGTGACATTCGATTTTATTATTTTTATGAAACAACATTTTAATAGCGCAAAACATTATAAATAAGCATACAAAACAGTCATGTAATGATTTATTCTGTAATATTGTGGTATTGTATTGTTTGCTGTCAATAAAGTAATAAATACTCCATCTTTTTCAATTTTCGATGCCTACGACATCAATAGACATGGAAAAATACCTACTCCTTGCTTGGCGAAACTTTTTGAAAATTGGCGACAAAATATTGAGATTTGCGATTTTTTTGGCGACAACTTTTTTAAAGCCAGCACCATCCCTGCATGTTCCCCACCATTCTCACAGCAGTTCAAAATTTTGACACATTAACAAGCAAATCGATCACTGAACTACAAGATGGCTTGGGGGACAAAATATGGTGGAGCAGTCAGCACTTATGACAATGCTGTGTTCTCAATGGTGGAAATTGTGATTTGACTGAATGGAGTAAAATTACATGTACTAAATAAAAGTTCCAAAACTGTAATGGCAAAAATTACAAAAACAAGGAAGATAAACCTTCCAAATAAATGTAAACATGAAGTCCCACAAGACAGAAGATAAAAGGTCAATATGTTAAAATTCTTTAAAGGGTACATAAAATAAAATAAAAAACAAAAGTGAAAAAAAGAAAATCCTTAAAGTATAGTTTTACATTTTAAAAAAATATTAACTACATAATTTAAAAAAGTCCAAGATTTTATTCTGGTGATAAAACCTCATAAAGCTTCTTAACTGAGTTCACATATAAAAAAAACTCGTCTCTAAGGGAGGTAATCATCAGGTGAACAAGCCTAAAACAAAATGAACCCTATATTGAGTTTAACTGCTCCATGGGAGACCATCTCTGGTACAATTCTGTACAAATCCAGTGTTGCAAATTCAGTACGGGCTCATGTGTTTCCTGCAATTTTTTGTCCTATGTCCCTCAAATCTTGACCTGTGCAACCCCTGGGCATGCTTTCTTGTTGGGGGAAGAAAAAAAAAACAAAATATGCCTATAACTTTTCTTTCATCGGATGTCCATCCATGTCTATGTTGGCGCTAGCAATGGCCAAAGTCACTAAAGGTTATAAAACGAAAATGAGAACTGAACATGGGACCACATAAGTGTAAAGTGAGTGTGTTAGCTCTGTGCTGTACAAACCCTTTATGCACTTGTTAAGAAAGATGGTAAACATAATTCAACTCCATAATTTTAGTGTTTAATTTCACCTACCATGTTATAATCCACACCACTGGAAAGGGTGTGACGTCTGGAGTTCTGTCGGCGCACACCAACTTTTGGAGCATGACTAGAGGTAACAGAACTAACAGTAGGTGGACTGCCCGCATGTTGTCTTAACTGCTCTATATTTACTGGAAAAAATAGAAAAAATTATTCAAAATTCCTGCATTATATTTTTACATGATTATTTTGTGAAATCATCAACCTAGATAATTATACATGTAATTCCTTACAATAAAAGTATGTCTTTTTCTTCTACATGAAATACATATATACATGTATGAAGTTACTATGAACTGATATAGTCTTTAACATTGATGTTTATTAGCTAAATTATTTGATAAGTTTTTGAAAAAAAATGCCATTTAAAGTGCTTCTATTTTTTGTAATAGTGCCCATATTTGATGGCAGATTGGCATCATTTATATATCAATCTGGAAGGCCTTTATGCCAGGATGCTTTCTGTTATATTTGGTTCAATTATGTTCAGCAGTTTTTGAGAAGTAATTTCAGGTTTTTTTTAATATTCTTATTAACTGTGGCAATATTTGAAGACAAATCTGCATCAGTTGTACAAATTTGAAAGTCCGTTATGCCAGAATGCCTTCTGTCAAATTTTTGCTAAACTGTTGCTGAGAAGAAGTCTTTTTAAATTATTTACTATATTCATTATTAGCAATCATATTTAAAGGTCAATCTGCATCATTTTTTAAAAAAATCTGAAAGTCCTTCAGGCCAGGATGCTTTCTGTCAAATTTGGTCTAAATTTGTTTAAAGATTTTTCTACTGATGATGGATCAACATCATTTTGAACAAAATTGAAAGCCCCTTATACAAAGAACTGTCAAATTTGGACAAATTCTCTTGAGTAGTTTTGAAAAGAAGTCATTTTAAAGGTTACTCTATCAGTAACAGTGGATTTGGCAGCAGATCAGCATCATTTATATAAACTTTAAAATTCTTCTTGCCAGAATACTTTCTGTCAAATTTGGTCAAATTCTGTTAAGCTGTTTTGAGATGGAGTCATTTAAAGGTTTTTCTATCTTTGGTCATGGTGTCCATATTAGATTGTGGATTGGCATCATTTGTATAAATTGCTAAACCCTTTGTACAGTTCTCCCTCATTATAATGCAGTACTCTGAGTCCAGTACTGCGGACCATGTTATATACAGATCTGTGATATATACGAAATTGTGATATATTGAAAATAGCTTAATATACAGAAACATGGTATAACAAGCACTATCAAAATTTTTTAAATAATGGTGTTTTGAAAAGGAAATGAAGATATAAGACTAAGTTTCACATTGTTTTCTTTCAACACTATTGTTATATATTGGTATGATTTTGGTCATGGGGTCCATAGTAGTACCGTGTTATATCCGGAATCAGGTTATAACGAGGTGTGTTTATATCAGGTGAGAGCTTTACCAGGATCCTTCCAGCCAAGTTTGGTAGAAATTGGTCCAGTAGTTTTTGAGAAGTTGAAAACAGCAATTGTTGACAGACACAAATCATGACAGATACAGGGCCATACCATTTTTTTTTTCTTCACTTGGCCTTACATCCAGGTGAGCTAATAATAAAAGTCTCTATATAACCTGAATTATTTTTCTTAGAATGTAACTAGCATTTTATTAACTTGGTCCCCACCCCAATTACCAAAAACTCTGTTGCTGTGTATTATTCACTCACCCTCATGAGACACAATGTGAAAGATGATCATCCTCTCTTGATTAAATTCACATTACAAGATCGCCCCCCCCCCTCCCCCTGTGCCTGCTCCTCAGCTCCCACCCCACCCCATGGGGTCTGCATCCAGCATTAATAACTTCTGTTTGCAAGTACCCATCCTCATGAAACATACCATATATGGCCATCCTCTCAAGTGGAGTTGAGGTTACAAGGAAAACTGATTTATGGCTGCACAGGTGGAGATGACCAATCACAATTACATATAGATGTTTGTACACTTAAATGCAGATACTATCAAGGGCATGTCAGGCAGCGTGAGGCCCCAATGAGCCTGAGGTTGATCACCTGGTTGACATCTGCCTTATTGCAAAAATGCAAGAGCAGATGGCCAAGAAATCTGGGTCAGTAGCATGCTTTCTATAGAAATTTCTTCTAAGGCTGTTGATTGTATATGTGATAAAACAGATGTTTCAAAGTTTCTGTTTTCTTGCATATTCGTCCAGATTTGATGACATATCAACATCATTAATTTTGTCCAGTACTGAAAGGACTTCATGCCAGGATGCTTATTGTCAAAATTGGTCAAATTCTGAGTAATAGTTTTTGAGATAAAGTTGTTTAAATGTTTTTATATTTTTAGTAATGTGGCCATATTTGATCGCGGATTGGCATTATTTCTACAAAATTTAAAGCCCTTCATGCCAGGATGCTTTTGGTCAAATTCTGTTCAACAGTTTTTGATTTTTAGTATTGGCAGCCAAATCTGAAAGTAGATTGGCATCATTTTTACAAATCTGAAGGTCCTTCTTGCCAAGATTTGATTAAATTCTGTTTAGCAGTTTTTGAAAAGAAATGATTTTAAACTTTTTCTATTTTTAGTAATGATGGCCATATTTGACAGATTGACATCATCTATATAAATTTTGAAAGCTTTTCATGCCAGGATGCTGTCTGTCAAATTTGGTCAAATTCTGTTGAGTGGCTTTTGAGAAGCTGTTTAAAGATTTATATACTTTTAGTAATGGCAGTCATATTTGATGGTGGATTAGGTCATTTATACAAATAAGAAAGCCCTTTATGCCAGTATGCTCTGTGTCAAATTTAGACAAATTGCTGAGCCAAATATGAGAAGTCATTTAAAGCTTTTCCTATTTTTAGTAATGGTGGCCATATTGATGGCAGATCAGCATAATTTTATACAAATCTTAAAGTTTTTTATGCCATGATGCACCCTGTCAAGTTTGGTTGAATTGGTCTTATGGTTTTTGAGAAGAAATTGAAAATAACAATTGTTGATGGATGACACACTAAGGATGCAGGGCCATAAGTACACTTGGCCTTACAGCCAGCTGAGCTGATATGGTGTTAAACTCCATTTTGTTATAATTCCATTAAAGACATACCGGGTAGTGTAATTCATAAAGCTGATTAGTGGTATTTTAGTATTACTGGATTTTCATGAATTTATGCAGCACATTTGAAATAAATTGGTGACATTTTTATTCCATAAAATTGTGCCTTACAGCAAATACCATATATACTGCTTATAAGTCAAATCCAACTGCAAACAACTGAGACCCCGATCTGCCATCGCATAATGCACTGGCAGATCAGATTCTATACTGTTTATAACCGAGTATATTAGGCAACTTCCTTTACTTGTACAGTCGAACCTGCTTTAAGGTAACCTCTATCAAGCAACTACCTGTCTTAAACAGTCACTTTTTGAAAGTCCTTAAAAAACATTTAGTAGAAATTAACCTGTATTAAACAGCCACCTGTCTTAAGCGGACAATTTTTCTCCTTCCCTGAGATGGCTGCTTACAACTGGTTTGCTTGTATTTTATATTATGGGAAACTTATCAAGTGTGTGAGAAGACTCTGGAAGGTGTGTGACTTTACTGATTTCAAGTATAGATTTGTGTTTTCATTTACATAATACCTTCCCTCTTCCTGAAATTTAAAATAGATGTTTACATTGCAGCTTTTATTGTCTTCATCAGACAAATTACCTACATGTAACCTAACCTATTTTATGACAATGAAAAAGAGCAATAACTAATATAAGAAGAATTGGACTAGATTTTTATATAATATCATAGATTTTTGTTGTCATTAAATCATTTTCCCCTGGGGATTCTTTTCATTTAAATAGGGGTAGGAAACATTCTTTTTGCTCACTTCTGATGACATAAAAAAAACATCTGTGATTTTTGGTCTGGCTGGATGTTTAGATGTATAAAAGAAACAGTTGCTGATTGGCTATTCATCCACGCTTGAGCAGATGGGTGAAAATTGGATGTCTTTTTTTTGCCTACTGAACCCACAATATTCGTGTTCTGGCCCCTTTTTAACGCAAATCTCGAACTTACCCTACTTTATGCAATGATTCATCTGTTAGTGTGCAGTTTGGACCAGTTTGCTTTACATCTAATGTCAGAAAATCTAAAATTCGAACATAAACTCTAGTTCAAGACCTGGTAATTTTAGGCCTAAAAACAAATCTGGTCTCAAATATTATATTTTTTCTGCCATATTTTTTTCTGCAAGTAAAAAGTTTAAATTACTGTCATTATCATTATAGAGCTACATCTTTCCCCAAACAGTTTTACAATAATCAATGGCTGGGAACATATAAGGATTATAGAAAAATATTCTGATATTCCTAGGGGAAAATCTTTAAATCCTATTTAATAAAGCTAATTTTGTCATGATAGATCTGCAGACGTTGTCTACATGCATTTCCCATTTCAAAGTAGTTTCAACAACAAGAAGTTTCCCCATCAGTAACATTCTCAAAAGGTTTATCTCCAATTCTGAGGTTTAATTCTTTTCTATACAGCTACTGTATCTATTCTCAGGTGCGTGATTCATGCCCATTTCTCCAAAACTGAGCTGAAACATAAACTGTGTAAGATTCCTGCATCATATTTGAAGGCATTACCTTAATTTCTTTTGTTACCATACTCACTTATAAGTTGAGTCCAAGTGCAAACTGCACAGACCCAGATCTGCCATCACATTATGTGATGGAAAATCAGGGTCTATGTTGTCTGCAGTTGGACTTGACTTATAAGCACTTATATACTTAATTTAAATAACTCATATATTTCGAAAATTGCCTCCATAGTTTCAAATATAGCTGCGCATTTCCCCCTTAAATTTCAATTCTATAACAAACCCAGCTTTTAGATGTACCAATGAGCATGCTTCATGTTTTGTTTAATTTTTTATCATATTATTCTGTTTCAACTATTTTGTACATTTTCTAAATCAGGGCTTAAGTTTACTTCTATGGTGTCAAAATTATTACTAAAGGTTGCCAGTGTTTCATCATCACCACACATATCAGTGTTAGCATAATCAATGCAAAAACTGAGATCATTATTGTATATTCTCGCATATAAACCAATACCAACTGCAAACTGCATAGACCCAGATCTGCCGTCACATAATACAAATAATCTGGGTCTATGCAGTTTGTAAGGACTAATCAGTAGAACAAACAACATAGAACCTGATCTGCTGGCACATTATGCAACAGCAGATCAGGGTCTATGTTATTTGCATTTGGACCCGGCTTATACGTGAGTATATACGGTATTATAGATATGAGAAAGTGTGGGTCCTCACTTAACTATCTTCAAAGTCAATCGATTGCATCATTTTTCCAAAGATACCACTGAAATATCACAACAATCCTTCTTAATCTAGGGTACTTAATGCAAAAAGTAACATCTATGCTTGCTTATAAGTCGAGTCCAATTGCAAACAACATAGACCCTGACCTGATGTTGCATATTGCGCAGACAGATCATAGTCTATGTTGTTTGTTGTACTGATTACTCCTAACAAACTGCATAGACCCAGATCTGCCAGTGCATTATGTGATGACAGATCTGGGTATGTGCAGTTTGCAGTTGGACTCAACTTATAAGTAAGTAAAGACAGTAAGGTCAGAAAATATATTGAATTGTGCTTAAAAATCAAACCATTGATTAGTTTCAGAAACACACCAATAACAGTACAAGGTATTTACTTGGGTGTCTAAACCTACACATTAAAATCACACAGGTTTATCATTATTTTAAAGGGACTCCTTTGAACTGTACATTAAAATCACACAGGTTTATCATTATTTTAAAGGGACTCCTTTGAACTGTACATTAAAATCACACAGGTTTATCATTATTTTAAAGGGACTCCTTTGAACTGTACATTAAAATCACACAGGTTTATCATTATTTTAAAGGGACTCCTTTGAACTGCTGATATCATTATTTTAAAGGGACTCCTTTGAACTGCTGATAAAATCATTTCTGATAACACCTTAATGTACCTCTAACTAATGGGTGTGTCTCAGCAAGTGCTGCCAGACGAGTCTTTAAAACACATTTACTATTAACCATGCTAAACTCCATTTCATGGAGATAGCTTGATAATTTCATAGAGACAGACTGATAATTCATATTATTGTCACATTTATCATTATCCTGGGCAAAATAAGATCAAGCATTTCCTGTCTCTTTCTCTACCTACAAGATTACTCTGTTGATAAAATTCCAACAGATTTCTTCTCTCTATAACAAAGCCCAAAAAGTCAAGTACTCTAATTCCCTGAAGATACCGTATATATATCCTTGTATGTGTTCCTATCAACAAGTATTTTTGTTTAAACATTTAGTTACACTTTTTACAAAAACAAAGAACCCTTTCCTGAATATAGTGAAAATTTTGTGACTTTTGCTATAACGTGGTTGATTATTTGAATATAAAATGTAACTGAACATAAACTTGTAGATTTCTGACAGGAATATGAGCAGACACTTTTAAGTTAAAATATCATAACAAGCCATATAAAATGTTAAAAGCCCTCCCTCATTATAACACCATTCATTATAATGCATGGTACTGGTATGGACCCATGATAAAAATTAACCCACTTTACCTGAATTGGTCTATCAAATGTATAACTATGGGTTGAAAGAAAACATGCAACTTTGTATTATAAATCTTTCTTTCCTTTTTAAAACATTATTATTTGACAAAATTAAATGCATAAATACCATATAATGAAAAAATATATTTAATTTACACCAACAAAAATTATTACTATATGCTCTGGGCTAGAAAATTCCACTTGTCTGCTTGTCTTTATGAGTGGTGGCTGACAAAAGGCTCATCCGATTGGACATTTTAAGTAGCTTCAGTATCAACTACAGTGTAGGACAAGTGAAACTGTTGTAGCACAAGTTAAAGTTCCATTTCCTTTGTCTTGCAAGACAAGTAGCCAACTAAGATATTTTCACACCCCGATGCTTTACTGGCATTTTGTTACAAACACTCCACGACACACACATTCATAAAATTTTTGACTATTCTTTCTATACTACATCTCAGTACATAAAGCAGTCAATTGTTACAGACCCCAATTACCACTGAGCTGTACTAAGAAAAAAAGCACTTTTACTATCAGAAAAGGCAACATAGCTTTAGTGAAATGGATTTGAAAATCTCAAAAACAAGTACAATAAATCTGCTGCCTTATTAATTCTCTCTTAATTATGTCTGATTATCATCTTAATCTGATGCAATATCCTAAATTAATTGCAGTATGTTACATATCATTTAAGCTTACTGTTATACTCAGTTATAAGTCGAGTCCAACTCCAAACTACACAGACCCAGATCTGCTGTCACATAATGCACTGACAGATCTGAGTCTAGGCAGTTTGTAAAGAGTAATCTGTAGAGCAAACAACATAAACCATGATCTGCCAAACGCATTATGTGATGACAGATTTTTAGTCTATGTTGTTTGCAGTTGGACTTGACTAATATGTGAGTATATACGGTAGTTGAATGTTAGACAATGGCATGTTTGGATATTTCAATCTGACTGACCAATAAGCTGTTGTATACGGTAATTGTCAGTTGAAACGCCACAATGACATTGGTGTTTTTAAATTCAAATTGCAGCTATTGTACAAAGTAACAACGATCTCACAAACAACTTTAACTGAAAGAAATTCCTTCTGTGTTATCTGTAATAAATGCCAAAGTGAACAACAAAAGGGTTTAAATAAATGAATTACATCAATTATTGCATCGACTTAAGTGGTAGTAACATTATTTGACTGTGTCAGATTCAATCATTACAGACAGTATTATTGGTTCAATTTAGGAGAAACCAAGTCTTCCCCACAAGAAGACAGATACATTTTAGTCCAGTATTGCTATTTTAATACATTTAAAGTGGAAAATACATTTCCTATATTACAATGTAATCCTTTTTTTAAAAAATATTTCTTGTTGATAATTTATATCTTGCAAGAAATGTTTGATACAAGGAAAATTAAGTAAAAACAAGATAACATAATTAGTGGCATACCAAGAAATTCTGGATTTTTTTTGCAAAACTTAATTCTGGGGCCCCCTCCCAATAAAAGAAAGTTGTTTGATGGGAATTTTGGGCCCCAACTGGGCCTAGCCCCTCCCCCCCCTCCCACTGTGGGGGTTGCTTGGACAGTTGCTACGAGAACATTATTATAAAATAGTAACAAAGAACTTTGCTGCATGACATATAAAATGCATAACACAGTAAAAATTCATAAAACATTGTCACAAGATAGTAACACAAAAATCATATTTGGTGTTTGTGATTGATGACCAGGTAGTAGTGCTACATTAAAATCTGAAGAAAAAAAATTCATAAAGAACAAAAGGTCAGTTTTAGGGGTGTATATCTCTACAAATATCTGAGATATTGAAAATTCAGATTCCCCAGGTCACAAATATATAGTATTTTAAATTTCAGCCTGATATCTATATAATAAAAAAATTACTAGCATCTGAAAACCCTCCGTTGTAAATTGACAAATTTGTGAGTGAAAAAACCATGCCACCCCTCCCAACTTCAATCAGCTATAACTTCATTAATAATTGGAATTTTTTGCTCAAAGTTTGAATGCAGCCATCATTTACATAGATGTACACCTGGAAAAAATTTCATGGAAATCAGAGACGCTCACCCCGGGATCTCTGGGTAACTTTGCATGGAATGACCCTTTTGTATACTTTGAAACTGTAATCAAAAGTATTTACTGCTGGAAACAAATGCTCTATATTCCACTGACTTCATATAAAAGTGATTGACTTAATATAATACAAATTTAGCAGTATTATGCTAATATAATTTGCTTAATCAAACATCTGCACTGGGTACAACAATAACCTGGATAGTGATAGGTGCAGCTGCAGGGGTCAACTTAACACAGATTTTTCCACTTGTCAACAGGGCCAGCTCACATGGAAATCCACTGGCCCTGCAAAAAATTAAATGGCCCTCCCAATCAAATAAAGTAATTGTCAGAAAATTTAACTGACCCCACAGGCCTGCAGTTGTCAGTTTTAACTGACCCTCCTCAAAACCCAAAGGCCACAGGCTGGTGACTAAATTGCCCCCCCCCCCCACAGCTTCCTTTAAACAAAATCACTTGCACATTATTTTTCTTTTGCTTTTTGTTTTTAAATGATATCCTCCAATGTTTGTTTTCTTAACATCCAAAAATGCATCAGAACTCACCAAATGCTGGCTAGAAATAAATCAACTCTTTTCTGGAGTGGCATGTTCCCGAGACCCTAGCCTTTTTTAATCTAGTTATGCCCCTAAACAGATCTTTGAATTTTGATAAAATATTTTTATTACATACATTTTTTTCATTTCATAAAATGGATTTAAAAACTGATTATTTTCAACAAGCCACTAAATTTTCATGGTTGAAAGCCCTCCTGCATGGTAACACAGGATCAAATTCTTTACAAAGACAATTTTTCACTCCTAAGATGCCATGACATTCCGGTCGAGGCAGGCATAAACAACAACTGCCATCAATATGATAACATCATCACTGGTGCTTTTATCTGTACAATCTTTATTTGAACAGAACAAAATAAGAAACAAAATTTGCGGACAAATACCCTAAATTTGTACTCTTACATCAGTTGTGGTTATATTTCAATTTATTGTAATTTCAATTTTATGCATTTGCCATTTCATTTAAGCATACTTTTTAATAGGACAAGATATAAAAGTAAAAGTTCTCTCCCTTAAACATTGTTTACAATAAAAAACTACCTGACTTTAGTAAATGCATTTCCATTTCATTCCAAAGGAACAAAAACAAATGGAAATGATGGATGGAAGTGACAAATGCAAAATCTGAATGCATTTCTGAATCAAAAAACAGAAAATCAGATTGTAACTGAAATGTAAAAAAAAAAGCAAAAAGCAATGCAGATTTGGTAAAATTACCTGCTTAGGGACTGTAACTATCATTCATACCATCTCTATTATTAACTAATTTGTTGTTATTTATTCATCTGAAAAAGTGATTTACTCAATATTTAACCATAAAGCTCGTTTAACTTTGGCAGGAAGTAAATTCTTAAAGTGTTATTATATTTTGGGGACAAATATTTCTTAAAATAATATTCAATGTGAAAAGTTTGGAAAATCTTACTGTCCTGATTTCTCATGATTTTTTAAAAAATAATCAGCACTCCAAGATGCGACAAAAATGGTTGCATTTGTGAATAAAAATCAAGAACTGGTAAGTGAAAATTTTCAGCTGATTGTCCCCTGGCAACCTTCAGAATCATCATGTGGCAACAAGAAAATAACCTCAACACTGTCTAATTACAAGCAAAATAATTTGATAAATGCAATATACATGTAACTCAGTGCAAAATCCATTTTCGATTGTGAGAATTGCTACATTAAGTGCAATCTTTACATAGGACTAGTTTGACTTAACAGCCTGTAAGTGACTAGACTAATACATGACCTTGTGGAATCATCCTTAGCTAAATCTATGGATCTGGAAAATCTGTAAAATTTAGTAAAATTACTGTCACTCGAACTATGAAAAGCTCAGATATGGCTCAGGATTTATTAATATAAACTATTATCATCAGAAAATTAAAATTAAGGCCTTTTACCAGTGAATCTGAGGCCAGGCAATATGTAGAGAGATGATTTAGAAAACTCTACATAGTGAAATTTAATGGCTGGGTTGAGGATGAAGCAGTTGGTGACTGTTGACAGATTGAGGTACACAGTATACTATTACAAATAATTATTCATAATTACTCTTTAATTTGCCTTAAAAAAAACAGGGTTAGAAATATCCATTGCTCAAGCACCTGGCATAACTAAAAATCAATGGCGGACAATCATTTTTAACACTGTGAAGACTTTGGCAACCAAATAACATTAAATAAAAAATTGATTATGTTAATTACAATGAAATATTATATATTTTCCATTGACTAACATTTGATCATTAAATTGTCCCTTTGGATACCAACAGCTGGGTGTGCGAATCATCTCCATATAATTCCATAATTGAGTGCTGGGTGACTGCTATCGGTAAGAGGTCACACTAATGAATCTGTGTCAGCTACTCATTATTTGATTAAATAATCACAACCAATACTGCCTGCCCCTCAGGGTGAACCCTTAAAGAAATAAGACTCACGAATATTTGTCTTGTGTCAACACATCAACATATGGTAGCGGCATCTTTCATCTTTGGCCTGCTACACTAAGTGGCTATGACCTTGCATTGCACTTTCTTATTGACCAGTTGAAGAAAAGGACACTCACAGTGAGCATGTGACAGATGTTTCTTTTGGCTAACTTTAGCTAAAGGAATATGGCAAGTTGAAAGAATTAAAACAATCACAACTGTTGTTGCATACAGTACTATACTGGCTTGTCGGGTAATGGCTAAACAAACATCCAATGTGGAACGTTTACATTTACCCGACAGTTTACTAATTAATAATATCAGATGAACGATAATGTGAACCGTAATTATGTAAACTAAGAGAAACATAAAATATAGGTAAGTTTCTGATCATGGATGGACAACTACCTGAAAGCTGATAAACAAGACTCCATCAAAAAAAAAAGGAAATTGTTAGATTAACTTTTATTTGCTGGTTTCAAATAGATTTAAAAGGCCTGTATTATTTTAAATGACAAAAATATACTGACAAGACTTTTAGTTGGACTTTTATTTATTATTATTATGGTAACGAAGTCAAAGGAGGACTTCTAAGGAGGCATAATAAATCTATATTGAAGTAAGGAATAGCTGCCTAGTGCTCATTTGATACTCATGCATACACACAAGTAAGAGGATCGCCTAGTGTTCATTTGATACTCATGCATACACACAAGTAAGAGGATTGCCTAGTGTTCATTTGATACTCATGCATACACACAAGTAAGAGGATTGCCTAGTGTTCATTTGATACTCATGCATACCCACAGGTAAGAGGATTGCCTAGTGTTCATTTGATACTCATGCATACACACAAGTAAGAGGATTGCCTAGTGTTCATTTTATACTCCTGCAGACACACAAGTAAGAGGATTGCCTAGTGTTCATTTTATACTCCTGCATACACACAAGTAAGAGGATTGCCTAGTGTTCATTTGATACTCATGCATATACACAAGTAAGAGGATAAACAAATATCAAGTAGCTACTGTATATTTTTAGGATATAATTGTGGACGTTTGTATACTTTTTACACAGCATTACTTAGCTGTGTATAAAATTTTAAATTGAAAAGATATAAATTTTTTACTGAAAAAAGTATCTATCATGCAATTATTATTAATATTATTACTTCTCATATTATTTGTTTTGTTTCATAAAGTGCCTAAAGTTATACATGTCATTCATTATACATTGCAGCTTATTTAGGGCATATAGTACTCTAATGGTTTAGCTGGACACAAATTTAGCACATTTCAAATAAAGACATATTTATCATACCATCATTCTAGACTGAAAGTGTTCACTCCAGTAATGTATCAAATTATGATATCAGTAGTGAAAAAATACCTCACAAGTAGTTCATTCTGTTTCTGTTCTACGGTGTCAATGTATGAGTGTTACTTCAATTACCATAAATACACAGAAATTTAGTATGTAGATCAGTAATGCAGTAACATAATCATACCATTGAAAGATAGACCAAACCATTGGTGTTGTACAAAAACAAATTTGCACTGTAGAAACATAACTGCTGTGTTAATAGATCAGGAATGTAATCATGTCACTATATTACAACTAGTACAGTTTTACAGACACATCTAGGCTATATAGTAATATTACTAATAGTTTGGAGATCTGCATTGTAATAAGCCATCAGTGTCTCTGCAGTGTAGTAATATTACTACAGTATATCACAACTAGTTCATTTCATCAGTCTTATAAATCCAATTAGGCAATATAGTAATATTAATGTACTGAGTTATAGATCTGCAATGAAGTACTGTCATTATGTCTGTATATCACAAACAACTGGTGTCATACATGGTCATTTTTTCAGTGTAGTAACATTACTGCATTAAGTTTGCAGGTCAGTAGTAATGTCAGTACACTGCAAACATTGAATGATCTCAGTGTTATGGACTCGACTCAACAATGTAGTAAGAATACTAGAGTACACAGAGCTTGATCAAATTATTTTTTTTCAGAAATGTAGTACAATTCCTGCATTCCTGAATTAAAGAGTTACAAGATCAGATTTTGAATATCAAGACAGTAGAGTAGTAACAAGGTGTTTGATCTGCGGGTTAGACCATTTTTGCAAGAAGTATTTTGATATTAAAATTGAAATATGAGGTTAAAAAAGTCTGTAAGAAGGACAACCCTGAATTTTCTTTTTTATTCTGGAGGTAGGCCTCATATTACTACATCAGGTTTCGGAGATCGCATAAACTGTGTCACACTGTTACATTGGAAATAGGGTAATGTTACTACATGGGTTTAGCGACTAAAACTGCAGCAATGTTACTACATTAGCAAACAACATTACTATACATCATTAAACTTCATCCATGTAGTAATATTACTCCATCTTGTTTTGGAGATCACAGAATCAGTGTTACACCATTACCTTGGAAATTGGATATTGTTACTACATGATTTTGGGATTAACCAAGTAGTAGTATCACTATGTACATTTACAAGTACAACATATATTCATTTTACAGTTTCTTACACTTCTTCCTTATTAAGTCTAATATTGTGTCTAAAGAAGTTTCAAATTCCTATAAGAAGGGCAACCAAGAAATTTCTTTTTTATTCTAAAATCAATTATATATGACAAAAGTTGCAGAATAAATTTAATTCCAGCAATATTTATCACAACCACAATAATTTACCAGGCAACCAGAAAAATCTATTGGATAACCAGATTTTTAAAATTTTTCTGCCCAATGTAAAACCTACATTTTTTCTAGAAGCATAGTTTGCGTCGTGTGTTCCAGTTTTTTGTCATCTTCTAGCATGAATTCCTCACTCAAATGACTTCAGTGTCTAAGAAAACCAAATTATGAGAGGTTTTGCAATCTAAAATCTGAAATGGCAACTACAAATTTAAAGTAAGTGGCTACACAATTTTGCATCTGGCACTTGTAATTTTTGAACTAATATGGTTGAGAAATTTAATGCAAGATAAGGCAAAATTATTAAACAAAATCTTTTCATCCATCACTAAGAGGGTATATTGTATACAGTAACAATGGTAGGTCTCAAGACAAGAAGTTGGTCAATGTTTGTTGTTGCCTGAAGTGATGGTGTCATGGTTAGGATTAAGCAAGGAAGTATATGTATTGTTGTGCATGTATTGTTGTACATGTATTGTTGTGCATGTAAGTTTATAATAGCATACCATATATTTCATTGCCACTGATAGAGGAATGATTTCTCTCCATCAGTTTGGAATCACTGTTTGTGGTGAGAAGCTTGGGATCTTTTGTTGCTGGGTATAACCCTCCCACATGCATTTCTCGCTGCCAGTTTTTCAATTCGGCCAAGACCATTCGACTCTTATCCCTGGGAGGAACTGTGGGAGGGATCTTTGGATCAGATTCTGGTGGCATGTATGGTGGAGGTCTTGGGGGTGCAATGTCAACTGCATGCACCTGTTCACGGCTTTGATATGAAGCAGTGCTTGTTTGTCTTGTCTTTGAATATTCATTTCTGCTTTGGTAAACACTGTCTTTGGATGTGGTATTTGATCTAGGCTGTGAGGGCTGATTTGGAATGTTTTTATCTTGTGACCTGTATTTACTGTCTACTACACTTTTTGGTCTACCCTGCACAGTCTGGTCTCTGCTATGATACACTTGTTCCCGGGGTTCTGGGTTTGAAACACTGTTCAGAACATTATTAGGCCTAACTGTTGCAGTAGTGGGTGCAGAGTTTCTTAAATTGTGATGACCTTGATGGAATTGTTTTTCGCTGTGGGGCCTAATTTGTGGACCTGAAGCCTGCGCTAACACGGCCGAATTGTGTCTAGGCTTGGATCGTTCCCCAGATTTATCTGTAATCAAGCCTCGATTTTCTTTTCCCTGTGAACTTGGGTTATTCTTAAGTAGTGCCATCTTTAGCCCAGAAACAAAGAGTTCGAATGTAAGGCATCCACTTTCAGGGGTCACTTTTCTGAGGGCTTCCACAACCCCACTAGGTAGCCCCTTCACACCATCTTCGTTCCATCGAGATTCAATATCACATAACCTTACGAAACCAGTGCGATCCTCGTCCAAAATATCAAATAAAATCCTTAATGAGGTTACAAATTGTTTAGGAAACGCAGACAAATCGACAGATGACTGAACTTTGGACATCTTTGAACAAAATATGAAGTCAGCAATGTCCGTTACGCTCGAACCCCTACATTCTTTCTCAATAAGATTACCTACAAATTTGATTGGATTATCAGGTGTTAAAGCATAAAAGGAAGAACGTCGGGAGATTTCAAATGATAAACGGTGTCGTCGAGAAATACTCCAGCATAGATTATGCTCCATGTGAACTTTATCCCCCTTATTAGACCAAGATCGAAAATGATGTCATAAAACTCAGGTTGATAAAATATATTCTGACACTGAAAAGTGGATACATTAAAAAGTTAACAAGGCATGTGACTATGTAGATTTTAGTCCCTAAATACTTAATCTCCGATGTTTAAAATTGGGTGAGCATTCCCCAATTTTGATGCATTCCCAATAAATAAAGAGACTTAAAACTAACAAATATTTTTAAAAACAAAATCTATGTTAGAAATTCAAGTTGACAAAACACATTCTAAAATTAACCAGAATGTAATCAACAAATGCATAGTTCGCTCTGCAAAGCTTTCAGTAGTCTCCAGATGCCACGGTAAAAATTAGGTATCATGCAGTTTTTGTTGCTGTTGTTATTGTTGTTGTTGTTGTTTTGTTGCAATATTTTTTCTTTACATTTTTAGAACTCGACTTTTAATTGGCAATAAATAGCTAGTATTGTGCCGTTAAACCCTTTACATACATACATACATACATACATACATACATACATACATACATACATACATACATACATACATACATACATACAGTGACATGGCATTAAAGACATAAAACAATCAAAAGAACATTCTTTTCTACTCTGTCAAAGTAGATTACTATAATGAGTTCATGGGTTACGTGATGTAGAAATGCTTGTACTCTTCGACACAACAAATTTCTTGTGGTATTCAATGAACTGTTTGTATCTGAAGTTGGTTAGTAGGTTCTTATTGTTGTTTGTTGTTGTTGTTGTTTAGCTGGGGTATGGGTGGGGATATATAGATGCCACCAAAGTCAAGCTTTTATGAAAATGTAAACAGCCATCTAAGAAGAAACAGAGAAAAGTATTTTTAAAAAAACAAACAAACCAAAAAATCATATCGTTATGGACAGTTAAATAATAACAGAGCACGCATATGGGGCAAATGGTTTGAGCCACGATAGTGTATATGTTAAGACGATACAAGTTTGAATCGGGTATTGATTTTCTGATTGTACACTTAAGACATAGACAGACCGTTATGAAATCCATAAATCACCCTCAGCAACTTACAGGTGTATATATTAATTAATGCTTGGACACCTGTACAGGGATTATTGCTCAGATCCGGAGCGGCACTCACACTCCTTTATTTTCCCAGATTTCGCCTACACAACTACTGCAATGTTCTCACAATTCCGCACCCTTCACAGTATTCTTCCAGATGTCCTCCGTGGGGTTATTATGTCTGTGAGTCAACTATTGACTGGAAAGAAGAAAAAAAATTGGAACGGACTGGCAAAAGTGTCGATAGCCTACATTCGAATTCTCAGGTTTTGATCGGAAAGTTGCGAACATCGATAAGAGGTTATTAGCCGCCGAATCCGTTGTTCTTTTTTAAGTGACATAAAAAAAAAATGAAAAAAAAAAAAAAAAAAACTCGGAAGGGACAGTTTGTGATATGAGAAAATCCAATGAACAAATTCAACCGGCTATGATTAAACTTAATACAGAAAAGGCAATTTTGGAATCTAAACTGGAAAATTTTCAAACGCGCTCGGTAAGGGAAAATCTGATGTTCTTTGGTTTCAAGGAAAAGGATGAGGAGAGTAATACTGAGAATTGTGAGTTACTGGTGCCTGAATTCATGACTACTCACTTTAAGATGACGGCTCGGGGTGTCTCATCAGTCATCACTGATCGAGCCCTCTCCAGGATCGGTAAAAACCAGACGAAAGTGGAGAGAGATTGTCGCATGTATGGTGTCGGGGAGACATTGCGATAAATATCCAACAACAAGAGGGATACGCTGAAAGTGCGACAAAAAATATCCTACAACAAGAGGGATACGCTGAAAGTCCGACAAATATCTTACAACAAGAGCGATACGCTGAAAGTGCGACAAATATCCTACAACAAGAGGGATACGCTAAAAGTGCGACAAATATCCTACAACAAGAGCGATACGCTGAAAGTGTGACAAATATCTTACAACAAGAGCGATACGCTGAAAGTGCGACAAATATCCTACAACAAGATATATGATTTTAGGAATTCTCTTACGCAACATTCGCAATCTTTAAATGAATTTGTCAGGCAATAAGGTAATCCTATTAGTGTGAGTAAAGCTGTGAAAAATTCCACACACTTTATGTATGATACAACCTTTAAGCATTTTGGCAAAACATAGAAAAAAAAAAGAAGAAAAAAAGATATGATTATAAGACAAAAAAAAATAAAAATAATAATAATAGGGAAAATTAATGGTTTGATTAAGAGTGTTCTCGAACCAGTTCAGATTAGAATCGAATAAGAAACGTATATTTGAGAAGCAAGACAGATGAAAATAAGATGAATTTTAGGAAACCAGGTCAAAATATAATAGATGAGGGCATTACTTGGGTTATAATAGTTGAGGGCATTACATAGGTTATAATAAACGGTTGCATTATTTAGATTATAATAGACGAGGGCATTACTAAGGTTATAATAGAGGTCATTACTAAGGTTATAATAGATGAGATCATTACTAAGGTTATAATAGATGAGGACATTACGAAGGTTTTAATAGATGAGGTCATTACTAAGGTTATAACAGACGAGGACATTACTAAGTTTATAATAGATGAGGACATTACCAAGGTTATAATAGATGAGGACATTACTAAGGTTATAATAGATGAGGGTATTACTAAGGTTATACTAGATGAGGGTATTACTAAGGTTATAATAGATGAGGGTATTACTAAGGTTATAATAGATGAGGGCATTACTAAGGTTATAATAGATGAGGGCATTACTAAG
This sequence comes from Margaritifera margaritifera, assembly GCA_029931535.1. NCBI lineage: Eukaryota > Metazoa > Mollusca > Bivalvia > Unionida > Margaritiferidae > Margaritifera > Margaritifera margaritifera. The sequence continues at coordinate 3,922,328 of JAQPZY010001617.1, forward strand.
GTTATACTAGATGAGGGTATTACTAAGGTTATAATAGATGAGGGTATTACTAAGGTCATAATAGATGAGGGGATTACTTAGGTTATAATAGACGAGGGCATTAAAAAGGTTATAATAGATGAGGGTATTACTAAGGTTATAATAGATGAGGGCATTACTAAGGTTATACTAGATGAGGGTATTACTAAGGTTATACTAGATGAGGGCATTACTAAGGTTATAATAGAGGTCATTACTAAGGTTATAATAGATGAGGGCATTACTAAGGTTATAATAGATGAGGGTATTACTAAGGTTATAATAGATGAGGGTATTACTAAGGTTATAATAGATGAGGGCATTACTAAGGTTATACTAGATGAGGGTATTACTAAGGTTATAATAGATGAGGTCATTACTAAGGTTATAATAGATGAGGGTATTACTAAGGTTATAATAGATGAGGGCATTACTAAGGTTATAATTAATGACGGTATTACTAAGGTTATAATAGATGATGGCATTACTAAGGTTATAATCGATGAGGGTATTACTAAGGTTATAATAGATGAAGGCATTACTAAGGTTATAATAGATGAGGGTATTACTAAGGTTATAATAGATGATGGCATTACTAAGGTTATACTAGATGAGGGCATTACTAAGGTTATAATAGATGAGGGCATTACTAAGGTTATACTAGATGAGGGTATTACTAAGGTTATACTAGATGAGGGTATTACTAAGGTTATAATAGATGAGTGTATTACTAAGGTTATAATTGATGAGGGTATTACTAAGGTTATACTAGATGAGGGTATTACTAAGGTTATACTAGATGAGGGTATTACTAAGGTTATACTAGATGAGGGTATTACTAAGGTTATAATAGATGAGGGTATTACTAAGGTTATAATAGATGAAGGCATTACTAAGGTTATAATAGATGAAGGCATTACTAAGGTTATAATAGATGAGGGCATTACTAAGGTTATAATAGACGAAGGCATTGCTAAGGTTTAAAAAGAAACATAAAGGTTTACATTTAGCTTAGTTGGCAAAAAAGTTGTTCGAAAAATATTTAGAAAGAAATAAATAAAAGCAAGATTAAGAGAAAAGCTAATAATTCCAATCTGACAGATGTTGATTTCTATCAGCATTTTAAGAATATTTATGGTTCCTGTCACTCCAATACTGTCAATACCATATCTGGTGGTTTGAATGATATAAATGTTATAGATTCTGGTCTCGACTCTGATATTACATTATATGCAGTTACAACTGTTGTGAATCATTGTCCAAAAGCAAAAGTGGGGGCTTGGATTCAATATGTTGGAAAATGAATGAATGTCAGCTATGCCATGTCTTCATTTCATCGAAAACTAAATGTATTTAGCTAATCCAATAATTTATCTTTTGACCGAGAAAACATAAGATATTCAAATTTACGTAATGTAGGACAAAAGCAAAAGTACCTAGGTAAATATTTGTTTCAAAGGTCACAATAGAAAGGTCACAAGGAAGAAGTGATACTCTGTTTTAATCATATTTTGATTACATAATACACAAAAGCTTCTCTTCTTTGGATATGTTGTTATAACGACCTAATTCTACAGCAAGGTTATGTGATGCTGTCCTATAGCGAATAAGATCCCTACTAAATGCATCATTTATCATTGTATACAGGTATACTTCCAACTCAAAATTGTTTGTATGCAGAGCATATTGGGTAAGTTTAGTAGAAGCTGCTAGGGACTCCCTCAGTGATTATATAAACTGGACATTTAATCTTTGTTTAAATAGACTATGGCGTATCACAACATTACACTGATTCGGCCATTAATATTACAGTCCTAATTCATGTAGTAAGCGTATGAGTTGGTAAGCGCAATTTTCACCATATAAGATATACCAGATTCAACATCATTTTTCAACATTAAATATATTTCAGACGTCAAGGAATTGCAGTTTGATAAAATCCCTAATCCAAATTTTATCATTCGTTTTTTTCGTATTATATGAAATGATACTTTATCAAGCTCTCCATATAATGCATCCGAATTTGTACATTTCACAACTTGTACAAAAAGTAACAAATTTATTTACTATTTTTAGTTCCAAACCCTTATAAAAGAATTTATGACAATCTATTATTCTTCCACTCAATTGAAATACTTGTATTTACTTTTTAGGTGCCTTTTATTACCATGGTTACCAAGCAAATCCAAATCCTTTTGTAAACCGTCTTTTGCTTCGGAAAAAAAATTGCTGTATCATTTGCATAAAGAACCAAGAACACTGTAAATGTAATTAAATCTCTCTTGGAACCTCATTTTGTGATAATTCCACTTCTAAATAGTTAGTAAACAGAGCAAATAAAATGGTGATAAATATTCACCTTGCCGTACTCCAGTTCTACAAAAAAGAAATAAAAAATTTCTGACAATATATTATAGTATCTAAATCTACTGTTAACATTTTCATACATATAATTATCTAAACTTTCCCTCAAATCCCTAATTTCAATAGTATGTACCGTACTATATATCTTATAACACAGTCAACGGCGTTTGTAAAATTAATAAAAACGCAGTATAGTTTTATAGTTTCGTTAGAAAATGAGCAATTAAACCATGTAAGATAAATATGTTATCGACAGTAGATATATTCTCTCTGAACCCAGACTAGGATTCACTATTAGCTTGATAATCCTCTACCAAGTCTATAAGTATATTGTTTGTAACAAGGGTGAAGAGTTGACCGTATTCAATTAATAGAGTGATTCCTCTATAATTTTCAACCTCAATAATTGACCCTTGTTTAGAATAGGGATAACGATTCCTCAGACCAGTTTTCAGGAAAAATTCTATAATAATGATAATATTAAAAATGTTTAACAGTTAATGTCTGCAATACATCTTTACCATCACTTTATCTGGTTCTACTTTTTCAACGATTTACCATTACTTTATCTGGTCCTCTACTTTTTCAGCGATTTACCATTACTTTATCTGGTCCTCTGCTCTTTCTATGATTTACCATAACTTTATCTGGTCATCTACTCTTTCTACGATTTACCGTAACTTTATCTAGTCATCTACTCTGTCTACGATTTACCATAACTTTATCTGGTCTTCTACTCTTTCTATGATTTACCATCACTTTATCTGGTCCTCTACTTTTTCTATGATTTACCATCCCTTTATCTGGTCATCGTCTCTTTCTACGATTTACCATCACTTTATCCGGTCATCTACTTTTTCTATGATTTACCATCACGTTATCTGGTCATCTTCTCTTTCTATGATTTACCATCCCTTTATCTGGTCATCGTCTCTTTCTACGATTTACCATCACTTTATCTGGTCTTCTACTCTTTCTACGATTTACCATCACTTTATCTGGTCATCTTCTCTTCCTTCGATTTACCATCACTTTATCTGGTCCTCTACTTTTTCTATGATTTACCATCACTTTATCTGGTCATCTACTCTTTCAACGATTTACCATCACTTTATCTGGTCATCTACTCTTTCAACGATTTACCATCACTGATTTGATCCAATACTCTTTCTACGATTTAATTATCTAATGGCTCTGCTTATATCTTGTTCTACAATGTCTATATTTTTAATTCAAAAAATAATTTCAAGATCACCACTTACATATTAATTATAAAATTCAATAGCACCATCATAAGTAATACAATAAGGATCCTCTGGCATATTGATACTTTGGGGAAAGAAAAAAAAAGACCAGCTGAATTTAGACATCTGGCCTCTGTTAAAAAGACATTTTACTGTTTGCCATGATCATTTTTACCCCGCATTAGACGCTGAAAAGAGAATCCCTATAGGTTTTGTTGAAAAATATGGAACCCCAATTCAAACAGCTCTTGAAACCCATAGTCCCGGTGTCCCGACTGTCGGAATATCAATTCCACCACTTAGTGAGCCGCTCACCCACTCCCCAGACCTTAACCTCCCGATCTAAAGTATTTGTATTTCTATTAAAGTATTCGTACTTTCTTTAATTGATCCATTTTAAAATTTGAAAACAGCTTCTTTATTCAACCTAGATTGATGATATCGATTTTGTAACATTTTTAATACAAAACAAAAATGGGTGGGTGAGACCACATCGTAACATTACTTACCGGTGTCTCCTTAAAATTCATGTACTTTATTTAATTTACCCGTTTTTTTATTTGTAGGCAGCTTTTGGTCTATCCATATTCCTCTCTTCACCGACTTTGGTTAAAGTTTGTTTTAAGTTTATTTTTCAAACTCTGCTCATGTTAGAATCATCAAACTTGGTGACTATATACATCTCTATTAGTACTACACCCTTGCTCGGCATGATATAGCCAATAATGTGTTAAAAGTGCTGTTAAAAACCCCAAAAACAAACGCAAACGAAATACACTCTTACAGTGCCAAAAGATCAATGTGACCTACGTTGCACATTTTACTGGCTTAGGTTAATTTTTGCGTGTTGCTCATGACCGCATAGGCTTTTTGCACCCTATATACATACTGTTATACCTGGAATCGTGAAAGTTGGCGAGGGGATGCATCTCGACGAGTACTACATCCCTATCACAAACGCAGGTCAATGTGACCATTATTTGATGCTGAACTGACTTTGGTTCAATTTTGTGTTGTATGTTTATTTCTCGAGTACTGTTCATGTTAGAATGATCAAACTAGACAATCGTATGCATCTCTATTAATACCACACCCTTGCAACAAAAGAAGGTAACTGTGACCTACATTTCACATTTTAATGGTTAAGGTAAACTTTTTGCGTTTAGCTTAATTATGACCATATTGCTTTTTGTATCCTGTATACATGCTGTTAAACATGGAAACCTGAAATGTTGTGAGGGGATACATCTCGATGAATACTACACTCCACCCCACCCCATCGCAAAAATAGGCTACTGTGACCTATATTTTAGTCATCACTTACTTTGGTTAAATGTTGTAACTGTTCATGCTGCAGTCAGTAGCATAGGGTTTTGGGCATGCCATGCGCATACTATCCTATATAAAATGAGGAAACTTGGTGAGTGGATGCATCTTGATGAGCACTTCTTCCTAATTGCAGAAATAGGTAATTATGGTCGATATTTTAAAATAGACAAAAGAACGTTTATTAAAATAATCTGCAGCTGCACGTGCAATACGTCTGACACCTGCAGATATATGCGTACGAGGTAACATAGGCAAATGACAGTGACGTATAAATGTCAGAGAAGGTGAAACAATTCTGCTACTGAGCAAAGAGCATACTGTAAAATCTTCGAATACTAATATCAAGGCCGATTTGGATAAAGTTTACGGATGCAATTCTCTGTCATATCCTGCAGTTTTGAGATGGTTTCATCGTTTTGAAGATGGTCGCGATTCCAAGAAAATGTGTCACGTTCTGCAAGACCGTTGTCTGCGATTGGTGAGAGGGAAGTGGATGTTGATGAATATGCTCGATACAGAGTGGAATATATTTCTATTATCACGTTTATTAATTGTGAGCTGTTTTAACATATTTAAAAATCATCTGAAGCTCAGAAAGGTTTGTGCAAGATGGGCCCCGCATTTGCTGACTGCTGATCAAAACGAGACTCGGGTTAAAATCGCCAAACATTTACTCGCCAAATATGAAAAGAGTGACCAAAGACGTTTCAATGAGATTGCCACAGGTGATGAAACATGGATTCACTTTTCTTAACCCGACTCAAGAGGTAATATTACAGTTTGGATCGGAGAAAACAAGCATAGGCCAGAAATCGCTCGATGTAGTAGGACTGTCAAGAGAGTTGTATACGCAATTTTTTCGATGCAAAAGGCCCGGTCTTCCAAATACCTGTACCTGACTCTGCTGGTGTCACTGGACATTTATTTGCCTCCAAAGTATTGCCAAAAGTTGTGGAACACTACCGAACCACCCGTCTGCTCACCGGTACCCGTGGCATCCATTTACTCCATAGATCCGCTGTCGTGACAGACTTCCTGAAGGAGCACAGCATCCAAACTTTGCCACATCCTCCATACAGCCCTGGTTTGACTCCAAGTGATTTTTTGATGAATCTCATTATCAAAGATTCGCTTATGGGCAGATCATTTGAAAGCCGCCATGCGGTTGGAAGTTTAGGTTTCCAGCGTATGAACCACATATCAACAATGTCATTTAAGAATTGGATATTAAGACAGAAAAACTGTGCAGAGGCGCATGGGGGCTATTTTGAGGGGATGCACAGACCTACTGTTTACTGGTAAAAAGAGACTGTGTGTACAGCGCACTAATATTCAAAACTTTTTAAATATCCCTAGTTCAGTCCACTCTATCTGCTTACTAAGCTATTTCAAATAGTCAGAGAATCAGGTCTGTGAAAAGAAAAATGTGTAAAAGGCATGAAATATACTCTTCTACACACCATACTAATTTAGATGTAGGAAAATATGAAAATAAAGTAATTCTAAAATAACATGTACTCCCTAGTATTTTTAATTTAAGTTGAGATCTTAATTGACATTGTTGCAGAAACTGATATCACACTATCATCAACTATTTTACCCAATAAATGTTGACTGACACTTTAAATATACACCAGAAATGTTCAAGTACATCAGTTCGAATTAACCTTGTACAATTAATCAGAATAAGTACATAATTATATGTCCCACATCAAGATATGTTTATTCATCTTTAGAACTTATGGGATCAGAATTGTATCTATCTTCCCATTGGTTGAAGATATAGGATTTAATTGTATCTATATTCACATTTGGTTGAAGATATAGGATTTAATTGTATCTATATTCACGTTTGGTTGAAGATATAAGATTTAATTGTATCTATCTTCACATTTGGTTAGATATAGGATTTAATTGTATCTACATATGATCTAACAGGTACTGATTAGGCTGTATGCGCTTTAAATGTTATTTCCATATTGAATTAACTTCCTTTTGGTAATATCTTTTAATTCACTAACTTGCCACCAAACCTCCCTGTATACTGTTATGTACTAAATCTTGTGCAAATAATTAAACCGTCCCCCTCTCACACCATTATAAACCTCTTGATAGCTGGTGTTCTTAATTAGTAATTTGACCTGTAAATAGTCAAGATACTCTAGCTAATATACTATTAGAAACCTTATATATTTTGAGGGATGTAAAGTCATTTTAATGCATGTTCATTGCTTCACATTTCTGAGTGTCACTATATAAAGTTTAATATGCGTCATGTGTCTGCACACTAAATATCATTTTGAAATATCCATGTCTAATTAATTTTCAGTACATTATCTTGTATCATAGTGATCTATGAGATTAAAAAAACAGACATTATCTCTATTCAGGTTTTGTCCTGGTATTAGGAACAAGGAAGAAGAGTTGGAGTACCTCAGATGATCTCCAACAGTCAGGTGATGATATAAAGGCCTCACCAGGACATGTCCAACTTTTTACTCGGCAAAAGTCAGATTTTATTGCATACTACCACAATGGGACAAAGTACATCAAAGATATCACTTAAGTCTTCACCAGAAAGATGAACACCACTGTTTAGAGAGGCAGAACCGCCCAGAAACTGTAGTTTTCTATTTCAGGGCCATCTTCAATGGTTTTGACATTGAAAAGTTGTGTGTTTTTGTTATAAAACATGATGGTTCCATCCCATTGTGTGATTTGAGTGTGCTATTATCTTTCCTAATAACGGCCGAGTACCTGACACAATAAAGCGGGTAATATAGTATTTGTAAGTCTTTCTCTAGTGTGTACACCTATACACATTTGAACAATTATATTGCATTTTGCCTCGAAAATCACTATGAGCTATTGTGCTATAAGTTGCACCGACTCCCAAACAACCAGTTGTTTTAAACGTCATTGTAAGGTTAATTTTGCTATGTACAATTTGGCAGCTTTATGTCGATTTCTTTTGCTCAAATTAAATATATATGTTAAAAACGTTTTAAAAATTTTAAAATTGTATTGAAAATAATATACATTTGAAATTTATTACTGTTTTTCCATTTCAAATAGATTTTCAGATAGAAATTATCTTATATTCGAATTTTTCTAGGCTTTCAAAAATTCATATAATTAAGGAAGATGAAGCAAATTTAACTTTTGTGTCTTTAAAGCATCTGGTCCGACAATTGCATCTTTCTGAACACCAACATTGTATAATTTCTAACAGCTGTCAAACTGATGTCTGCCTTCCCCATTGGTTTGGATAGGGAAGCTTCGGTTTGTCGAGTTACAACGTCGAATATGTTTCCCTATCACATTAACGTTAGGAAAAAAACTCTGCTATTTTTGCTGGCTATATATCATGTAGTGAAGAAACTCTCACAAATTACCTCCTTTTTGCACCGAGAGATGGCTACCCGCATACCGGATATTTATCCAGTTTACACTTTCACTGACGTACCGCATATAATCTCGATATCAGTCTAGATCTTTAGTTATCCTGCCCATATGCGCGTGAAGTCGGTAAAGTATTATTTATTACGGTTGCCGCAAGATATTGGTGGCTTTATTTTGAACTTTTTTTTGATAATTGAGCATATGTTTAGCAGATTTTGGACTTTGTTTTTCTGAACAGGTAAGTCGTACGCGGTATGCTGCGGAAAAGTTTAAAGGAGAGAGAGAGAGAGACTGGCGAAGACCAAGTCAACGGATAGTAACATCTTGAGTCTCCACCCTAAGACGTCGTGCATAGCTAGAGTATTTTGGGATGCCATATACCCCACTCCTTCAGACAATATATATCCAGTGGGCTTAAGATGACCGCATGTCTGAGCATGACCTATGGGCATGTAAGTCCGGGCGCATGGGGTATGTTTCTGACCTTGCATGCGTGTATTGTCAAAAATCTTTGCATACCGTCGCCCCTCCTGTTGCCGACCAGCCAGTCCAGCAGATCAGCCAACGTCCTAACGGCTTCTTGCAATCTATATTTGGTCAGACGAGACGCCGTTCTCTGCTCGTGTTCACTGAAGTCTCAATACTTACTGCATTACGCTCATTGCCTTTTAGCTCGCCACTGCTGTTTGGCGGCAGTATCGAGGATATGCGGAAACAGGCAGCGCAAGGGTTGCATCTCCAGCTCTAATTTCAAACCCTCTTCTCCACTGTATCGCCTATCTCAGTCTCAACCTCAACGGAGAGATGATCGTTGGTAGAGGGAGCTCAACAGCGGTAGTTTCGACCACAATCTAACTCAAGCTCCCCAGTTTTGGAGACAATATCACAAAGGAGGCTGTAACCAAGTTTCTCCTTCCCCTAGCCTTGCAACAATTGTCAGTGACTTCTCAACCCGACAATCTGTTTGTGAGCGCCAGACTCCTTCATTTTTGGTAAGCGTGGAACCTTTGTTTTGCAAAACAAATGGATGATCCGAGTTGTATCAAAGTGAATTCGGATTTAATTTATGAAACCACCTCTCCTTCCGTTTTTTCTCTTAAATGGCTGAGATTGCAACTCTTTACTCGACAAGCTTGTGATAGACAGAGTTCGTAATCCGAACTCTCCGGGATATTATTTTTTACCTTAGGTCGGTAATATATCCCAGCCGGCTGCCTCTTCTTGCTTTCTGCAGATGACACTTCTGGCTCATTGGCGCGCCTTTTTTGGTCGTCTAGATAATTGAGTTATGATCTCGAACGAGATAAAACAGTTTTTGCGTCAGTGGCGAGACAAACAAAGGTTTAAAGACAGTAATTACGCTTGTGAGACATCAACCAGAGATTAAGGTCCGTATTGACGCACGGGGGGCAGTTCATACGGTTGGTTAGCACCCCCACCCACCCACCCACACTTCCTGTTGCCCCGCCTCACCACGGTCAATGGCAACTCAAGGCCGGATGAGAGGATCCTTTACATCAACCTTCTGAAAATGAAGGCTATCGTCAATGCCTTCCATTTCTGGAAGGACGAACTTTGTGGAAGGATTATCCTCGTTATTTCGGACTACTCTGTGCTGGTGACCTACCTCCTCAAACGGAGTGACCAGGCCACTCGACCTCTGCGTCTTGGTCTGGGACTTTCTGCGCTGATGCTCCCAGCACAAGATTATGATCCACATCAGACACATTCCTGGAACGCTCAGTGTTCGAGCCGATTGGTTGTCAAGAAGGGGCTAGAGGCACAGTCATCAGAGAAAGTAAATTCATAAAAACCTTAAAGATCCTCGCAGAGTTGAGCTTGGAAAACAACTTTTAAAACGTTCACGAGGGTTTTAAAAAGCCAAAGCAGAATGTTTGAGGAAAGAACACGAAAACTCTAAAACATCACAAGATACCGCAAACACACTACTTGAATTAAAAATGATGCACCTTTACAAAACTCAAATAAAATATATTATTTGATAGGTAGTGGTGTAGCTTGTTTCGGTAACTTGTTCATTTGTTCTAAAAGCAAACTTATTTCTGCTTCTAAAGCTACTGAAATGCCAAAAACCTGTACAAATCATAATGTTACAGACCACGAATATCATCAATAACTAAGAGCAACAGCAAAGCCTGTATGGAGTTCAACATGCAAGACTATGTCTGCATACAACAGCGACTTGTCCGACCCAATCGCGGAGATGCTTAAAAGTATTTCAAATAATAATTAGAATAGTATTTACCCACAGACGAATGTCCAGTTAAACAACAAATATGATTAACTCTGCTTATCATGCAGCACTTTAATTCATTCTCAGAGTTGCATACAGCATGCTTTGCAAGAAACTGTTTGAAATGTCAAGTGATCCATTATTACACGTGGATTTTGGAGAAAATGCTAAATTTATTATTCTATTTAACTTAGTCGGTTCGCAATCTACTACTTAATAGCACACATGCTTTTCCCAGACAAAACCGTTAACACTGTACCCATAAAATGAAAATCAAACTTAAATTGTTAATGCTTTAACTATTTTGACTTATAATAACATTAGCATTTACCTGCAGACAAATTGTCGACTGAAACAAGGAACATTATCAACACAATTTATCATGCAAGATCAAGCCCCGCTCTTATTGTTGCCTTCGTCGTGCTTTTGAAAAAGCTATTGAGTTTTACAATTGGCCACCATTAAACATGGATATTGAAGAAGTTGTAAAGCTAATTATTCAAATTGCTTTTAGCCAGTTCACTATTTACTTTTTAATATAGTACTTGGCTAATAACAGGATTTATTATATACTTTAGTGTGAAATATAGAAACTTATTGGCGAAATAATTTTCCTATTTTTTCATACCTATATTTTCACATTTCACATGTGAAAATATAACATTTCCCATCATGCCATGCGACGCTGGATTGTGTGTCAACAGAAGTTATGCCTGCGGCAACAAATACGAGCATTTTGTGAGCTAGAACAAATAAATAGAAACTGTATTACATTTCAGATGGAAATTAATTTTTGCAGATGAAATTTTAGTCGACGCCGTTCGCGTCGCTATGAAGTTATTTCCCTTTACTTCCTTGACAACAATGATAAACCCGCTGTGACGCATTGATGAATCGGACTTGCTTCGTTGTCAAATATGATCATATAGTTTACAAAATGTAAAAAATATTATTTACTGCGACAGATGAGGTCAACCCAATCATACCGCTATCTTAAGTCACTGATATTTATATGACCAGCCTATGAAAGTGAGGTGAATTTACGAAAAAAGGGGTGGGTGGGGGTAGAGTTTGGCCCTGCATAGTGAGTTTAATCTTCCAAGCTTCGATTCTGGAGCAACTTTGGTATATAATAAAAAGACAATTTTCTTTTCCTGCGTTAATACCGGATATATTTCATCGCCACTCGTTAAAATATCATGTTTTTTGTACCACACGATTAAATATATCCGGTAGTAACTTAAGAAAAGAAAATATCCTCTATATATTCTTACCAAGTAAATAACATAGCTTTTACATGCGGATAAGTGAGTATTTTTGAACCAAAGGATAATTACATTTCTGTTTTAAAACGCAAACCAAAAAAGCAAAAAAAAAAAAAAAAAAAAATAAAACTATTAAAGTCAAAAGTACAATAGTACAGAATACGAAAACGGCGAAGTCTGGAAATAACAACCCCTACTGAGTGAATAAAATCGTGTCATAGACAACGTGTGCCGGAGGCACATTCAGTTACAACTAAACTGTCTCCATATATATATATATATATATATATATATATATATATATATATATATATATATATATATATATATATATATATATATGAAAATACACACCGTTAAATTCTTCAGCAGCGTTAGACAATAGTCTTAATTTGAGGCTGCAAAACTTAAAGAGATTAAAAATGATTTGGTCAGAGATATCAAACACTATGGACGTATGAGAAAGAGATACATAGTATAATACAAAGTTTTGAACTTTGCGGACGTTACCATGGCTACAGTGTTAGGTGGTACGAGAATAGCAACAGCTGGATTATGTGTTGCAGGAATACCTACTGGTGTAGTTGTTCATTTGGCCTTTAGTGGGTTTGGTGTAACATTGTTATTCTGTGTGTAACAAAAAGCTTTAAAGGAAAAAAACTGATTTACAAAAGTATTTTAAACATGATGAAATAGTATCAGATGTCATTAGTAAGTTGAACAGTATCGACAACATAATAAGCAAAGCAATAAGTAACAATGAAATCAACCATGATAGTTTATTTTAATCATCAACCAGTACAACAGATACAAAGAAATAAAAATGCAAACAAAAAGAAAAGAAACAATACATAACGCCAGGATATTACAGAATTGAAGAAAATAAATAAATAAATAAAATAAAATAAATAAAAGCTAAGAAGATAACTTACGATTTACCTACTCAAGATTTGAGGCATAAGATCAAAACGATAAAAGATATTACATTTACTGAATTTTACAACAAGTTGCACGCTGAACTTAAACAAAATAAAACAGATACAAAATAATATGTTGATTGAAGAGTGGTTAATTATATCAGCGTGGTACAAGGCAGTATTGACGAGTTCGATAAAGAAATAAAAGAATGAAAAAATAAAATATGGAACAAAAGTTTATAACAAAGACAGATGCATTAAAAACTGAAATATATAATAAAGACCTTCGCATTTAGCGGTAACTCTGATAGTTAAAACTGAAGTAAATGAAAACACACAGATCTTCAAAACTGAATTGAAAACGGAAATGGGCATAAAGAGTCTTGCATTGGGTGTTAGAATGAATGAATTTAAACGGGAAATTTATAATAACAGAAAGGAGTTTGAGGAGACAACCAATATAATATCTGAATATATATTGCTCTGCGATTTTCTCATTGCACCAAGACAGGGGTATCCAGATGGAATCAAATTACGTTTGGAGCAAACATGAAATTTCAGTAGTTAAAGATAAATCAACACCCGAACAGGGAGCTGCTTCTGAAGTACAAAAATGAAAGAGTTGTCGGACATATTTAATTTTTTTTTTTTTTAAGTTTGAAACTGCCCTCAGTATATTAGTTAGCAGTCATGGATTTAACTATATTCCATTACGTTTTGCTGAATACACGTCATGGATTTAGCTATATTCCATTAAGTTTTGCTGAATACACGTCATGGATGTAGCTATATTCCATTAAGTTTTGCTGAATACACGTCATGGATGTAGCTATATTCCATTAAGTTTTGCTGAATACACGTCATGGATTTAGCTATAATCCATTAAGTTTTGCTGAATACACGCCATGGATTTAACTATATTCCATTACGTTTTGCTGAATACACGCCATGGATTTAGCTATATGCCATTACGTTTTGCTGAATACACGTCATGGATTTAGCTATATTCCATTACGTTTTGCTGAATACGCGCCATGGATGTAGCTATATTCCATTACGTTTTGCTGAATACACGTCATGGATTTAGCTATATTCCATTACGTTTTGCTGAATACACATCATGGATTTAGCTATTTTCCATTAAGTTTTGCTGAATACACGTCATGGATTTAGCTATATTCCATTAAGTTTTGCTGAATACACGTCATGGATTTAGCTATATTCCATTACGTTTTGCTGAATACACGTCATGGATTTAGCTATATTCCATTAAGTTTTGCTGAATACATGTCATGGATTTAGCTATATGCCATTACGTTTTGCTGAATACACGCCATGGATGTAGCTATATTCCATTAAGTTTTGTTGAATACACGCCATGGATTTAGCTATATTCCATTAAGTTTTGCTGAATACACGCCATGGATTTAGCTATATCCCATTACGTTTTGCTGAATACACGCCATGGATGTAGCTATATTCCATTCAGTTTTGCTGAATACAAGTTACACAAGTAGATACTTTACAGGCATTTGTCATTGTTATTCAAAATTTTTGCCAACTTATTTTTTGAAGGTGGAGGAATTTTATCTAACAATGAAACTGACTTTTTTCCGTTGCATTTGAGGTAGATAATCAAAATAGTGGGTTAAACAATAGAAGAATCTTCAAAGTATGAAAGAATCATGTACACACAATGAAGAAGAGAACAATGTTTAGTATTTGGATCAAAACTTGAAGAAGAATACATCATGACATAGTACAAAATAAAAACTGTCAGCAGCATTAAAAGTTGTACCTCTTAAATAGAAGAAAAAAGTATACCTATAGTATCAGCTGGAGTAATTATTGGAAGAGCAATAGCTACCCATCATCATGCGTGGAACGTGTTTATGAGTCATGTTTTCTCCGTGCCTGTTGCGAACATGTCTTAGCATGATGTCTTACCTGAAAAGAGCTGCTCCAACATCGGACAGTTGATCAAATTCATTCTTAGGGTTTGGGGATTAGAGTACAATAGAGAAAATGCAGCATGTTCGTACCTATAACTTCTTTTTCGTTCAATCAGCAAAAAGAGATGAAACATACATTCTATTATACGGGTCACGAGCGTCACTCTGATGAAAGTTCGTTTCTTGATTGTTGATATGGTTGGTTTGATGCTTTCAGCGGATTGTTAAAAGAGACATATTCTCTCTACGTTTTGAACAAAAGTCTTGGAAATGTTAATTCTTTTAAGCCTTGATAAAATTGTACCACTTCAGGCAGGTCATGCACATAAGTTTGTTTCTGCTGAGAGTTGTTGATAAGGTGAATTATGTTTAAACATTGTAGATCCCTGGTAAACGATTTTATATTTGTAATCTCATTTAAGAGCTTTTCTAGCATTATTTTCATCAAAATGGCTCCCGATTTCCACAGATGTATATCTGGTATAACGCCTAAATGGATGGATGTCAATGTACTTATTGATGAGTTCATTCTATTTACCAGAAACATCTCCCGAAACAATTACCATTGTTTCCGATGATTTGTTTATTGATTCCTTTAATTTATTGTGCGAGAACAACCTTTCGCTTGGGGAACATACATCTAACTAGATAATGTCATTGCAATTCGAGAGAGAGTGCTGATTTTTTTATTTTTATTTATCAGGTCTGGTCCCTTATTCACAAAACTTATTGAGCACGAAACTCATCTAAAACACAAAACAAAACAACAACATCCCCTCACCCCCACCTCCCGTAAAATTAGATATGATGCTTGGTGTACATCTAGATCAGTGAAATTTAACAGTCTAAGAGAGGGACTCAAGTTTTAAAAATCTTGAAAGTTACATGATTCTAATGTAATCATAATTAGAGATACTGGCTGTCAAAGTATTAAGACTTTAAAGTTGAGTTTCGTGCTCAGAAATTTTCCAGTTTACGGAGCCAGATATATGAAGTTCAGACAGATAGCGTATATTTATCTAATTAGCAAACTATACCTGTCTATTTCGTACTTTGTAACTATCGGCATGAAGGCTCTTCGTAGACTTATATATGTTCGTGTGATAAAACGCACAGCTATTAAATCTGTCCATCCACCTGTTGGATGCATTTTCTAGATCGTTTGTCTACTTACGTATTTAAGTCATATTTTTCTAGATCGTTTGTCTCCTTACGTATTTGCCACATATTTTTCTAGATGGTTTGTCACCTTACCTATTTGCCACATATTTTTCTAGATCGTTTGTCTCTTTACGTATTTGCCACATATTTTTCTAGATCGTTTGTCTCCTTACGTATTTGCTACATAGTTTTCTAGATCGTTTGTCTCCTTACGTATTTGCCACATATTTTTCTAGATCGTTTGTCTCCTTACGTATTTGCCACATATTTTTCTAGATCGTTTGTCTTCTTACGTATTTGCAACATATTTTTCTAGATAGTTTGTCTCCTTACGTATTTAAGTCATATTTTTCTAGATCGTTTGTCTCCTTACGAATTTGCCACATATTTGTCTAGATCGTTTGTCTCATTACGTTTTTAAGTCATATTTTTCTGGATCGTTTGTCTCCTTACGTATTTGTCACATCTTTTTCTAGATCGTTTGTCTCCTTACGTATTTAAGTCATATTTTTCTAGATCGTTTGTCTCCTTACGTATTTAAGTCATATTTTTCTAGATCGTTTGTCTCCTTACGTATTTAAGTCAAATTTTTTTCTAGATCGTTTGTCTCCTTACGTATTTAAGTCATATTTTTCTAGATCGTTTGTCTCCTTACGTATTTGCCACATATTTTTCTAGATCGTTTGTCTCCTTACGTATTTGCTACATATAATTCTAGATCGTTTGTCTCCTTACGTATATAAGTCATATTTTTCTAGATCGTTTGTCTCCTTACGTATTTGCCACATTTTTCTAGATCGTTTGTCTCCTTACGTATTTGCCACATATTTTTCTAGATCGTTTGTCTCCTTACGTATTTAAGTCATATTTTTCTGGATGGTTTGTCTCCTTACGTATTTAAGTCATATTTTTCTAGATCGTTTGTCTCCTTACGTATTCAAGTCATATTTTTCTAGATCGTTTGTCTCCTTATTTATTTACCTCATATTTTTCTAGATCGTTTGTCTCCTTACGTAGATGTCACATATTTTTCTAGATCGTTTGTCTCCTTACGAAGTTGTCACATATTTTTCTAGATCGTTTGTCTCATTACGTTTTTAAGTCATATTTTTCTGGATCGTTTGTCTCCTTACGTATTTGCCACATATTTTTCTAGATCGTTTGTCTCCTTACGTATTTGCCACATCTTTTTCTAGATCGTTTGTCTCCTTACGTATTTAAGTCATATTTTTCTAGATCGTTTGTCTCCTTACGAGTTTGCCACATATTTTTCTAGATCGTTTGTCTCCTTACGTATTTGCCACATCTTTTTCTAGATCGTTTGTCTCCTTACGTATTTAAGTCATATTTTTCTAGATCGTTTATCGCCTTATTTATTTACCTCATATATTGTTTTAATAGTTTACTTTCATTACTACTCGCAATAAATCTGTTCATTCCGATTATATTTTTAGCGAATTTGATTCGAATTTTTCAGTTTTTGAGATATCGGGGAAGTGATTGTCAGCATTTTACGTTATCGTTTCTTAGCGTTGTTACCCTATAATTCCACTAAAATACCTCAAATGCTTTGTTTTCACACAATAACCCTTGGTGCTTAAAGATATTCAAACATATTGACCGTGAAACTTTATATTCAGCATTCTATCTCATAATAAATTGAGTTTAAACTTTCTTTTGACTTAAAACACTCCCCTAAAATGCGATTTCAGCATGACAAATTGTCTTTTTTTCCATAGATGTTTACCTTGCTTGGCTGGAAGCTTTTTATCAACATGATCTTAAATAATGCGCCGGCATAACAGGGTCTATGTTGTTTGTATTACTGATTACTTCTAACAAACTGTATAGACCCAGATCTGCCGGCGCATTATGCGACGGCAGATCTGGGTCTGTGCAGTTCGCAGTTGTACTTGACTTATAAGTGTGTATAGACAGTAGTTGTTATTGTCGGCATTCATAGTCTTCATTTAAATAGAGTTATGTCCCCTGATAGACGTAGCATACTCACAAGCTGTCGTTTCAGCACAAAATCTCTTCTTGTTATGATTGGATTTAGCAAAATGTGGTGAAAATCTCTGAATCAACAAGATCTCCGACTAGTTTAATAATTAGACATGTATAAATTTTCTAATTTGTAGAGTTATTGCCCCTGTATATGCATACAATATGCATACCACTTGGCACCATCGCCGCTAAGTAAGCGCCTCTGCTATCTTGCGATGTACTATCCAATTATGATATTATCCCTACGCTGACCAGCTTGGCAGACACGTATGTATGTTAAGAGTCTAACAAAAATCAATCTAATATCTAACGTCTCGATTGTAATTTGTACGAAGTAAAAAATTTCGTAAAAATGTGTTAACATGTATTTTTGCAAAACGTTATATTGCCTATGCTCATTGGAGTACTTCAGGTCAAATCTTCAGTTTTGGAGGTGCGTAGGTTTTTCACGATGTCAAGCTCTTCAGTTTTGGAGGTCAGTAAACCTTGTATGTAGCCCGCAATCCCGTAATCCCTAAATCGAAGTGATCGGTTTTGAAAAACACCAGAACTTGTTAAGTTTGAATGCATACAATATTATAGATTATCTGTGTGCAACAGCTTTATTCATTATGAAATTTAAACCAGTTTATATATATATATATATATATATATATATATATATATATATATATATATATCTTCCCACTCACATGTACATTATATCACGTACATCACTCCATGTTGAGAAGGTCCATCGAAGGATAAGATTTTGAAAAGCTGGCGGGGGGGGGGGTCTTGTAGTTTTTTTTTTTAATAACAGAGATATAAAATTGAAATGGATACATCCATCCATACATACATATAGTGCGACTAATAATTTTAAAGTGGTATTTATCAGATATTGTTTAAGCCCTTTCCTTATTAAAATCTAAACGATGTTGACAATGTTTTGCCTTTCGAAAAGATATCTACGCGAGATACCTGTATTTGTTATCTGAAAAAAAGGAGTTTTCTGTTAAAGGCGTAATGTCTTATATAAACAGGGACAAAAGGCTGATAGAACACTGAAAACTTATTGCAAATGCTCTGGATAGATACATAAAGATGAACAGACGGACAAACAGATAGATAAATGATTTCTATACGATAAAAAGCATTCTCATGTCTACTTCGTTGTACTCAGTAGCGTAATCGTCTTCAAGGAATCTTATGTTTGAACATTTGTTGTATGGATACTTTTAGGATTTACATTTTTACAAAATAAAATACGACACGATGCTTCTTACGGAATTTTTAGCGATGCTAACTTCTTGTATTGTAGTCTCAAATCGTTTTTGAGCACGAAACTCAAATTGAAGTTCAAAAACTTTCTTTCAAATAAAGTCAGAATCATAACTTACTTTTGGGATTCTCTTAAGTTTTATTTTTGTGTAAATCTGATTTTCTTATCAAAATTGTTGTCTAAATTGTATGCTTTAATGAATGTTTACTGGATAGCTGTAAAATAATAAACTTTTCTGCATTATTAAATTTCATTTAATAGTACTTCTTTCAGTTGCAAGAACGGAGTTAACAATGTTTCTTTACCTTTAATTATTTTCATCGTACATTGTTTGTAATCGCATGGTGTCGTGTTTGTTTTGTTGTAATCTTGTTTATATGTTTATATATATATATATATATATATATATATATATATATATATATATATATATATATATATATATATATATATATATATATATATATATATAATGTCCTTGCGTATTAATTAATATTATTAAGCTCTTAGAATTTTTAGATTAAGGGCCGTATTAAGTCATTGCGATTATTATTATTATTGATATTATTATTATTGATATTATTATTATTATTATTATTATTTTGTTTCTGTTGGTCGACATTTTCCTATTCAAAAAAGTATTGGGTCCATTCAATTTCAAGTCTATTTTCCGCAATACTCCAAAGCGACGTTTTTACTTGAGTGACGTTGAATTTTACACAACAGTTTTGATCAAGACACCTTGGATGATAATTTGATGTGATTGAACTAATTCAAATTTGTAGAAAAAGTCAACTGATCAAATCGTGAAGGCGTAACAACCTCGTTGACTGTACGTAATGGCAGTAATGATTGGATCTCGAAATACTTTTAGATCTGAAATCAAATCAGCTTAATTGGAATATTTTAGGATATTTCTAAGATAATGGAACATTACTGGATATGCATAGTTTGACAACAGAGCTAAGTCTTGTGTATTTTAAAACCGTCTTTAGGGAAGTTTTTCTAAAGTCTACAAATCTCGATTTAGTCCTTTTAGAGACACCTTGATGAGAAGTTCATCCACTCAGATGTCAGCAAGTCATTAAATGTAAGCTATTCGGACTCTAAACATGAACTAAATTCCATGGACATCTTATATCATCTATTTCAGAAATCATAAAGAGAATTAATTTCGAAGACTTTTGACACGAAAATGTGAGTGTGACTCAACACTACACTGACGTTAACGCCGATGTTCCCTTCATCCTCGAGCACTTAAGGAGGGCATTGGGAAAGCAAGAGACGTAGAACGCTTAAAATATGTCTTTTTCTACAGAGATAAACCATATTCAGGCCATACTGTGGGCCTGTCTACATATCTAAAAGTAGAATGCTTACAACGACTTTGAGATAAACTAATGTTTTGGACATGGTATTCGTCGTGCAACGTTTTACTGTTGACAATAATGGCCAAGGAGCAATATCAATGGACGAGGCGCCCCATCGTTAAATTTTTCGCACAGTTCATTCACGTTAAATTTCGCGGCAGTGTACTTTGTTTCGCACTTCATGAAGTCATTGGCTGAATTGAAATATTGGATATGTATCTGTTTGACCTCGACATTGCATTTCTCTCCCCGACATTGTGTCACGACTTTAAGCACTACATTCTGTCAATTTTTATGTAATTTACTATTTTAACACCTTTTTAAAACTATTTATTTATTTATACATTTGCCGGTCTTCCACGTAGGCCTCAACATATTTTTTTAAATATGCAAAACAAAATTAGATGTCTCATCTACACACTGGTCAATCACCAAGCACCGGCAACGATAAAAATGGCGGAAGCAGGAGCCACGGAGAGAGTTCTTGCTCGATTTCTCTGTTTTATTTATATAAATATAATAATGTTGCTGCTGGGAATAGTCACATAGAATATCTACAAGATTAGGCTTTTGACTCTTACTTTCCGTAATAATAAAGTCATAAAGGCTTGCCTGTAAAAATGATCATGGTTTGATAACCATACGGTTAAAGCCGTTTGAACAAGAATCGTCGATTTTCGGAAATTAATTCGAGGCCTATGACGGATTTCAATGCTTGAAAGAGCATATGATTCAACACAATGCCAGAGGTTTTTGTAAATAGAGAACGTATATTTATTGTTTTATGGATGTAATTTCATTATAACGCATTGCACAATGATTTTGCGGCAACACAGATCAAATAATGCTATCATTATGTTTGAAATATCACTTGTTACTTTGTGGTTTAATTGTTATTTTAAAGTCAACGAATCGTACAAATGAACTATACTGTCACGTTCTCAATGTAGTTTTAGCTAAATAATAGGTGCAACGTATCTTTGAAAGCGTATCCGAAGTAAGATGATTAAGTAAATGGTAGTGCGAAAATGAGGAACACCATTCCACGCGCATGCCCGAAACCCACAAACTAGGCTCCAGTCTACATGTATATACTCTTATCATCGATTTTGTACTGTAAATAGCAAATTTACATCCTAATGACTCAAGATCTATATGGAAATATGATACGGTTATATATATATATATATATATATATATATATATATATATATATATATATATATATATATATATACACACACACACACTGCTGGATTACCCCGGAGGCAGACTTAGCACGTGCTTAGGGCATCAGCAAAGCAGGGGCACCAACAAAATAAATGAGAAATTACGGTTTAGTATTGTTGTTTTTTTTTTAATTACATATGGGGGTGGGGCACCATAATATTTTCAGTGCTCTTGGCCTCTAAAGGTCTTAATCCGGCTGTACACACACACACACACACACACACACACACACACACACACACACACAGGGAGTCATTCGTTTCTAATGCTTTCATTTAATGACTTTATTCACGAGTTATTCACGAGGTCTACAATCAAATACAAGGAGACTGCACTTGGATACGGGATATTCTTCCGATTCGCTCCCATAGCGACCAATCTTACTGACCGAAGAAATAAGTTCCTTATGACGAAATTTCTGTAATCTGCATCGCAAAGCTTAGGTTTGAAGTAGACAAAAAGTATACGACTGCGTCAAAAATTATAAAATAAAATAAATTTTTACAAATGGCAAAGTAGAACGTGTTGGTTGTCACCATGTCCCACCCATCCAACTCAACCACCGTCAGTATGTAACTGTTGCAATCGGCTAATTGTACGAGTCCGTCAGCCGTATTTGACCAATCTTAGTTTCTTATTTGACGTCATATCCTAGGGATCATTTCAGAAGCTTTGATTATAGTACATAAGACTAAAACTGAAAATTTTCAATTGTTTTCTGTTCACGGACGTACGGATGTCATCGACGTAACATGTAATTTGTTGTCTAACGCGAGCTTCAATGGGCGATATTTCTAGGATCCAGAAAAAAATATTCGAGTAACTTAACTTGAAAACTCGCAAATGGTGCATTTTTTTAAACAGATCTGTACGAAATAATGTTTGATATTCAATAATTAGTAGGCTTACAGGTTCTTTAGTGTACCTTTTCTTCTGAATCCTCAAATTCTATTTTTAAAAGAAAGAGTTGGCGGTGTATATCTTTGTGTTTGATGGTGTAACTATTTCTACTGACATTTACGGAATGGCAGTTTGTTATGTTAGAAGAACAACCTCTCTATCCCAAAATAACCAGTCCGTTCCCAAACAAGAAGCTCCCCGTCAATTAAAGTTTGCTTCCGACCTTTTTTTTTTATTGCGCATCAAATTTAGAAACAATTTTTTTTTCTTCAACTTTGGTTATACGTTTTTTGTTATAGAGAGTAAATAGTGCGCTTTGCTAATTTTGGGATCAGTGATGTCTGCTTCTAGGATAACTTCACTTATAAGGGACCGTGTTATAGAGAGGCATAATAATAACTCCACTTATATGGGATCGTGTTATGGAGAGGCATAATAATAAGAGGAAAGGAAGACCCTAACATACTCCCATTAAACATCGTAGCTGAACACTATCATTTGTTTATGTATCTTGACTAAATCTGGTCAAGATTTAGGAAGAGGGGTTTTACCCTGTCAGAAAAATGTCAAGCAGTTTGAAGTGGCGAGACATTAGTTCAATGTTATAAAAACAATATGGTAGGGGAGATGAGTCAGCGTTCCAAGGGGGAAAAAAAATTGTCATTGGTGCCAGACTGATTTGATTCCAGATACAAATATGCAGTAGACTTTCTGGTTGTTTCTAAGCAACATTGAGTCGAATTTAATTATCTTTCTTCGGCCCCCCCCCCCCCCGCCCAAAAAAAAAAAAAAAATAAAAATAAAAAAAATAAAAGAATTTAGGACTTTTGCGGAAAAAGAAGCCTCAAGATAAGTAGATCTCTCATATTTTCCAAAAAGAAGAAATGTTAAAAACGAGGCAAAAGTAGAGAAAAAAGGAATTAAAACCAAACAATTTATGTAATGTCGGACAATATTGTAATTGGCATATTTACAGAATAAATATTTTATACAGAAAAATATTGAATGCTTGAAAATCTTCTGTCAAGAACTATACCAATCTAAGTATTCGTGTCAAACAGATTTTATTGTATCTGTAATTTTTATTTTCATAAAAAATAATGTTTTGGTACAAAAAAAATAAATAATAATAATAATAATAAAATCACCTATATACATGAAGATAGGAGCCTAACTGGTTGAATCCGACATTCCGTGACCAACTACAGCTCTCTGTAAGGTTTAAATGTGATATTTAAAGTACAGCAGCACTGCGAAAATATATACATGTTGACTGGAGCCTGGCTTGTGGGTGTCGGACTAGCACGTGAAATGCCGTACCTCATTCTCGCCCTACCATCTGTTTAAACCTCTCACCTCGGATACATTTTTATAGAACATTTCATCTAATGATTAACTAAAGCTACACGGAGAACATAACAGTATAATTTATTTGTATAATTACCTTACTTTAAATTGACAAGCAAACGACAACGCAACGAGTGATATTTCATACATAATCGCAGAACAGTTGTATCTGCGTCGTAAAAAAACCGTTGTACGACGTGTTGTAATGAAACCACAGCCATAAAATAATAAATACAGATTCTCCATCAACTAAAACTACTAGGATTATATTGAATCATAAACTCTTTTATTGTAAGTATCGAAATTCGCCACAGGCCTCGAAATAATTTCGGAAAATAAAAACTCTTTGTTGAAGTTACACATTTAACTGCATGGTTATCAAACGGTGATTAGTTTTACTTCCAAATTTTAATGAATTCATTTTTACGGTCAACAGTTCAATCTTTTAGATATTCCGTGTGACTACTTCCAGCAGCATTATTATTGTTTTTATATGAATTAAACAGAGAAATCGAGCACTAACCCTCTCCGTGGCTACGGTTGCCGCCATTTTTTTTCGTCGCAAGTATGTAGAAATATTGTTGCTGGTGCGTTATGATTGACCAGTGTAGATTACAATTAAATATGAAAAGATGTGCATACAGACTAAAATGTCACATGCATTGTTTATGATTTAGTGTAGTAATGGAGTAAATATATCAATTACATTCCCATTTATAACAACAAACTCGAAAATAAAAAACACATCAAACGATACGGACATGGTGTCTTATATTCATCACGAAGGCAAGCGCAAACAGAATCCAACGATGCACAAACATATCCACTAATTCCAATGATTTTAAAAAGGTATTACAAATTGGTATACAGTGCTTCCAACGTGAAATATGTGTTCACGACCTAGACAAATCGATTTCCTCAGTGTACTGATAGATATATTTTGAGAGTTGCTACGATAAATAAATATATATGTCTATTTTTGAGATACATATATACATTTCTACCTCACAGTTTGCTTAGCACTGTGGCGACCTCTTGCAATATATGCTGCTGCCGACCTTGACCTGATACTACTAGCAGTGGTAGGCCTGGTTAGTCTGTCTACAATCCTTTTCAATTCCTCCCGGGTGACAACTCTCCATGTTCCTGGATAATGCTTAGGAATTTCTGGATACTGATGCTTCATGTAGTAGCTATCTTTAAACTCCTCCATCCGTCGTCTGGCAGCATTTTCATACACATTCCGGTCACGTGACCAGAGCACAGAACGTCGCGCACTGGCTGTTGTTGGTCTGGAAATGGAATTGTCATATTCCCCAAGATGCCTCTCGCCAATAGATGATTCGCCGAATACGCTCTTCCTGATCTTCTCTTCCGAAACTTCTTCCTCGTTTTCATTATTGTCATTAAACTCATTAAGATCCTCCTCCATTGGAAACATCTGTGCAGAGATAAAATTACAAAACCAGTATTAGACTGTTCAAAGCAGTCATTTTTATAAGTCAAGAGTTTGATCTTATTGCCGGAACAATTTTCGAAAAGAATGCGTAAAGGCCAGACAACAACGAATCTGTGATGCCAGTCAAGGAGAGTCACTGTTGATCGCATTAAAAATTGCAATTTTATGTCGATTGCACAACTGGATTGATCAGTGTATACCGTATCTCTGGAGCACAGGGATTTTAGCCATAACAGGAGGGATTGGTAGTGAAGTGAAGCGTGGTGGTGGTGGTGGAACTATGTGTTACGGAGATGAAAACAGAGGAAACTTGCCAGGACGGTGTTCCGTTCCACTGTTGTATAAAAGCTAGGCAAGGCATGACTTACATCGATCGATTTGTCAAACATTTACCAGATAATGTGATTGGTAAGTTATTAATGTCAAAAAGCATTTTGCCATTTTTCTTTCTACTAAAACTCGCCAAGGAACAACGTAAAATCAAATATTTTATCAAAATTGTTGAAATTTGACGTCTTTCCTTGGCTCTTTTTGTTATACAAAATAAAATGGCAAAATACTTTTTATAACTGACCAATCAGATTAGCTATTGGCGGAGTTTAGGTGTTAACTCGATGGGATTTTCATATAACAGGTTAACATTAGTCGTTAAAAATCAAAAATTACCATTTGATGGCAAGATCTGAAGTTACTGAACGGCATTGCTAGACGAATCGATCGACATATGTCATGCCTTGCCTAACTTTTTATACTCTTTGGTTGGGACGATTGATTACGACAGGAATACGGAATACCGACTTGGTGAGTTTCCTTTTTTTATTTCTGTGGCACATACAGCTCCTTGTAGGTTTAAGGGTGCCAATATAGCCCCAATGGGAATTAAAATTACAAAGGGAATGTTTTAGAGTAATAGGAAGGTTGCTCTGGGTTTCTGAATAACTAGCTTATGAGGCAAAACAATCGAGTGAACTGAAGTAAGGTCATGATCTCAACCTTCCTATTTGCCTTAAAAATAGAATCGGCATTACCATTGTACTTTCCAACTTTAAAAAATACATTCTTAACATAAATCATAGATTGGAATTTCCGATGTACTATCCAACTTCATAAGAAAGAAACATGACGTAGCTTCTAAATATACAATTTCCATCCAGAGAGTCTACAAGAGAGTTGACAAACTGCATCAATTTTTACCTGGACATCAGGACAGACATATGCACAGAGAACAAACATCGCTTTTTAACAGTATTTTGAAAACTTAATCGTTGCAACACATTTTAGTACAAGTTAAAGACTGAGAACGAAAATACGTTTTTTTTTCTTTCTTTTTTTCTTTTATGTACGTGTAAGTCAGTTTATTGATAGCTTGAATCATCCATTTTCGCCTTATGTTAAAATAGTCACAATTATTCTTATATTATCATCTAATGTGTACAATATTTGCTAGTTCATTATTACATCTATTGGGACCATTGAAGTTCTATCCACTCAATCAACATAATCTTCAAACGGGAGTAAGATAATTTTCTCCGTGAATCCACGAGATTCCCGCTCAGTCAGAGAAATTTCATATGCACACATCTTACTGGTTTTAGTTAATGTGAAAAAAGACGAAAGGACAACGTCATTTTATCGTTTGAGTCACTTCGTATGAAAGTGCCATTAGATGAGATAATGAAGGGGCGGGTATGGAGCGGAGTCATTGAGTGCATTTGATGATGTCATCAATCGACCTGCCTATCTCATTTTAAAAATATATTCTAAGTAGAGAACAATATCTTAAGATAGTAGCATGACGTCGCTTTTAAAATTAGAATAGATATTTCCGGTGTTTTCCCAAATATAAACATAGACGCCCCGATTAGCTGAGCAAGACGCACTATAATTGAATGAGTCAGAAAAGACGCCAAAAGATTTGTAAGGTGCCAAAACGAGTTTTAATCCATTTCCTTCCTGAATAAAGTTCAGTTTTTCACCACTCTTATCATCCATTCTCGAAGAAGCGACGTGTGGCTTAGTGTAAGGTGCTCAACTACCAACTTCGGTATGCTCTCTTCGATCCAAACTACCGTATTTACATGAAGGCGAAGTGGACTATCAAATACAAAACAGAGACGGTCGTATTTGTCAGACGAAGTTATGTCGGGCGACAAGGGTGTTTGAAAAGAGGACTGGAACATGGGCCGATGGCAAGAAGGAGTTTACGTTGACAAAATGTCAAGCGTTGTGTGTGTTTTAACTAACTTTTATTAACACACACCACTCAATCCGAAGATTCTTTTCAAGACCACCCTGTGTTCTAGAAAATAATACAGATCATTATTGCCGACTTTTATGGTTCTGTTTGTATCTAACAAACATTCCCTTCCCTTATCAGTTTGTTTGCAAGTGTGTGGGTATTGGCTTGTAAGTAAGTGGGTTAGAATCACATACCCCATTTGCCCTCATCCGTTTTATTTGTAAGTGTAGTGCTGGATGGTAAATAGATGTGTTAGTGACCACGATAACTCCTCTTTCCCTCATCCGTTTTGTTTGGAAGGGTGGGTGTTGGATCGTAAAGGTGGGTGTTGAATTGTAATTATGTGTGTTGGTGACCATTACATAACTAAACTTTTCCTCACCCGTTTTGTTTTTAATGGTGGGTGTTGGATGGTTAATTGGCGTGTTAGTGACTATCACCTATCCCCTACCTTCCCTCATCCGTTTTCTTTTTTTTTTAAGGATGAGTGTTGGATTGTAATGTATGTGGTCCCGCCACACACCCAATTATCTCTGTGGGATGGTTACGACGTTATTTATCACCATTCATCCCTGTGGGTTTGCTATAATGCGTGTGTTTTTCCCCAAATCCATTTGTCCCTGTGAGAATATTAGAATGTCTGCTTTTTCCCCAAATCCATTCATCCCTGTGGTTTGTTACAATGTATGTGCTATTTATTTTCTTCAAATTCCAATTATTCCTGTGAGTTTGTTACAATGTATGTATTTTCCCCAAACCTATTCATCCCAATGTAACAATTGATAATTTTCCCAAGTTAATTATAAACATCCCAAGTACCATTCCCATGTTCAATTCCTACAGATGGCTATAGTGTTAGTCATTCACAATAGGTGTTTGTCAATCACAATAGATGTTGATCAGTCACAATAGGTTTTATTCAGCCACAATATATGTTGGTCAGTCAGAATAGGTGATGATCAGTCATAATAGATATTTTCCCGTCACAGCAAGTGTTGTGTTACTCTGTTGGCAATTGAGGATCAGTGATTTGATTACGAGATCCGACACTTTGACAGTTGAAAATTTCCTAGGTCGTTCCTGATTACTAGTTTGTTTACGCATCAAATCAAGCAAGCATCAACCCTCAATAATAGTATTTCGTTTCTTTTCTGTTTTATCACCAATTTTGAAAAGATATATCATTATTCCACATATAGGCGCGGAATTTTTTTTTATTTCGGAAGGTATTTAGGCCATTTAGATGTCAATATACTCGAAACATAAAAAAGCACACCTCACTGGTAAATGAATAACATAGAAATATATATATACGTACGTGTGTGTGTATGTGCGCGCGTGCGTGTGTGCAGGTGTGTACATGTCAGCTTCTAGTATTTACACTATGTGTGTGCTCTACGTATTTGTTTTGCTCACCTTTGTAATGAATTAATGTATTGAAGCAATTAAAAAGAAGATAATCGCTACGCATCACTTCAATGTGAATAAAAGACCTAATCAAATTATTTTTTCTTTTATATGCACAAATATCTTTCATTACAAATAGTATTTGTAACTGATACATGCCATGATAAACAACACTCTTTTGTTTGGAAGGAAATAAAGTACACCTTATATGTCAATAGAATATCTATAATTATTGTTCTATGTAAACATGTGCTCTCTCACGATTATTATATTATATGATGTAAAATTATATACCTAAACGTATTAGCAATCTATTATATCTGATTAAATTGGTTACCGTATCTGTTTGCCTGTAAGAGCCAAATGTTAATGGAAAGACACTGCTCCATGGCTTCTAATGCATAATACTTAAGTAATAAGGGTTTGATATCTCTCTACCATACATGAAATAAGTTGTAAGAATGTTGTGCAATAGATGTAAATTCAGAAGAGAAATTGAGAAAATGTTCCTGGCTCCTATTTCGTTACGCATCTAAAATTTTCGTCCTCAATTGAGAGGGTTTCTTATCTCTTACTGATTAGCTCTAGAAATATATTTTTTACCACTGAACATTAAACTGGCATTCAGGATTAAATAGTTGTGTTAATATTCCGCATTGTCATGAAAGTAGTCTTGCTTTACCTCGAAGGAAAGTTTGAGGAGTTGCTCAACGTTTTTGAAACTTCTCTACTTTTTTGAAATTTTTCAACTCGTTTTTAAAGACTAAAAGGACTTTCCGGTGTACAATTTAAAAAATTAAGATTTCTTATTCATCCCCTCTACAATCATTACCTCGCACAAAATAAAAATCCCGCTATTGTTAGAAATATCATAAATAAAATCATGCAAAATCTCAGTTTGAGGAAATATTTGGAGAAAATTTAGTTAAACCGGGGTCAGTTGTCTAAGAAAGTCTACCTAGAGACCGTTATTGTATCCAGTGTCTGCTGTCTAATTAAGTATATGTAGAAACCGTTAGTGTATCCAGGGTCTGCTGTCTAATTAAGTATATGTAGAAACCGTTAGTGTATCCAGGGTCTGCTGTCTAATTAAGTATAGGTAGAAACCGTTAGTGTATCCAGGGTCTGCTGTCTAATTAAGTATATGTAGTAACCGTTAGCGTATCCAGCGAATGGGAATATGGGATTATTAAATCTGTGCTTTGACATTAGTGTTTACATCAATAAAACATTCCAAACATAAGTGTATGTAGGTGGTATATGACCTAGGTTTTATATTACTTATCAGAAAACAAACAGCATGCAAATGTTATGACCTAAGGTCAGGGCTACTGGATCCTTGTGTTGCAACTGATATTTCATTCAGCATATAGCTTGAAGTGTATCGTAAAGCGTATCAGTTATTTAAGAATCAATTTTAATTGATTAAAAATAATTCGAAAAATATTTCATTAACCGAATGTCTGATAATGATGTCTATTTCATTCTGTTAGCATTTTTTCTGCAGGTATCTTGGTTTTTTATATATTTTTTCGTCGATTTGGTATATTAAATTATACAATGCTTTGTATTTACATGGTTTCGGCTCATTTATCCAGACTCATTTAGTATATTTTTCTATTAACTGGAAAGCAAAAGTGTCACTTATTCCTGCACCAATGACGGCGGTGGTGGCGTCAACGTTAAACTTCCGTTTTCTTTCATTTTTGCCTTCTTTTTTTCCGTCTGTCATAAGGGCAAATTCTATCATCTGAGAGAGACATATTTGTAGAAAAAAAAATTAGGCACTGGCATAATATTCTGGGTTGAACATAACGAATACGTTTAAGTAGGTACGCGCGCGTGTGTGTGTGTGTGTGTGTGTGTGAGAGAGAGAGAGAGAGAGGAGACGCGTCTATTATAGAGCATAGTAGTGAATATTTATTTCATGTAATATATTGCTGAATATTTGAGATGATGTGTGTCAAAAATGGACATTAATAATAATAATGAAACTTTTGTGTTAAACATCGTGATGAACATGAAATCGAGGCAGACATACAAAACAAAATAAACATGTATGTATGTATTTATGTATATATGTATATCTAGGGTTTAACGGCACATCATCACAATCCGGTTATGTAGTGCAGTGCTAAAACTAGGTAGCAGATATTACAAAGGAAGGCAAATACCTTGCCAAAATCCCCTGTAAGACATACCCCTTTAACAAAAGTAAATCAACTTTTTGTTATCAAAAGATAAAAATGCAAATATGTTGCAAAAACACCCAAAACAACAAACAAAGAACATACAAAAGAATATACAAAAACAACATACAAAAGCAACATACAAAACAAAGATTAAGCAAAAAAAAGGGTAAAATCCTTAAAATACAAGGTATAAATCTTCTCATATAACCGCACTCTCTCAGAAAGTTTAAAAAACTCGAAACATCATCATGAGATGCATCCCACGGCAAACAGGTTGCCTCCAAGAGAGAGAGAGAGAGAGAGAGAGAGAAAGAGATAGAGCTTTAAAAACGCACTTACCTATACCTATAGTAACGTTTCTAATATTGTGCTGACAATTCCTGACTTAATTTCTTGCTTCCTTATAATGCTTTAGATGTCTCCAGTCCTATTAGACATGAAGTAATGTGAAAAATATTCACCCGATAGGGTTTTATAAATCGATATATCGTGATAATGTATCTAATTATCAGGGAGGTTAATCATCCATTACTGATATGATCTCAGATAACCATAAATACAACAGGCAACAGAGCGACCTAAGCAAACAGCCTGTCATTCCTTTGCTGCCAAGAGGTTTCCGTGTGCGTGGTTTCTTTCTTTCTCTCCCTCTTTCTTTCTTTCTCATCGTTTAAATATTTTTTAAGTATTTTATATGGATTATACAACAAGTTTTCACAGAAAATATAACGTACAGTTGACGGCTCAGATGTTAGTATGTGGTCTTGCATGTGGAGAAAACCAGAGAACCCGGAGGACACCACTGACCTTTGATGAGCGACTCTTTACCTTCGTACATAACGTGGCTTGGGATCGAACCCTGAACCACAGAGGTGTAAAGCGAGCACGTTACCGCTACGCTGCCCTAGTCCCAATCTTTCCTTTCAGAGTGAAAAACAACACATATGCATGTTAGAGTGGCGGCGGGGACGCTAAATGATCAAGATATCACTACGTATGGTATAACACAATTATATAGGGATGATATTTTAGCACTATGTCGGCTGATTTCAAAAAGGGATGTTGGAGTTGCCACATCCACGAACAAACATATCTATTTTAGACGTTTCCAATATAACCATCTGCATTCATTTAATGCAGTAATACTGCCTGGTTAAACGATCTTAATTACACACACTTGATAATGAATGAGTGAATTGTTTGTGAAAATTTATATATATTTTATGATTCGCCAATTAAATTTACTGCCATGTTATCCACGACAATATCTTTTTAGGTATTTAAAGCAAACACAGTATGCCCCCCGCCGCTTTAAAAAAAAAGAAACTTGTAGCGCTATGTAACTTAATATGCATGACTTTGAAGTTGTGGAAAAATGCACGGTAAATTTGTATCCGAAATATGAAAGAGGCGTATATCTCTAACTTCCAGTTCACCAAAGAATTTAGTTACGAAGCCTGATTATTTTGCTTCACTTGCCAGCGCAGACGGACGATTTGTAATTGATACTTTTCATTAACTGCTAACCGATTTAGCCAATACATTGGAATCATTTTCGGCCACATTACAAGATCTTTCACATGCTGAGAATGAGCCTGAAACGAGTACCCATCCGCTAGATGGTATGCCAATGCGAAGAACAATTAGTGACCGCTTGTTTAAGACTTTTAATGACCTAGGAGAACTAGTTATGAAGCGGATCCTGGATCAGTTCAAAGGTACTCATGGCGAGAATCCGGTAACAATTGTTCTCGATCGATATAACAGTCCTGATTCAATCAAAACAGCGTTCTCGTCAAAACCACGGACGAGATGCGACAAAATATGTAATCACCGAATCCCGCAACGTTCCGTAGTACTGTTCGGCAATGAAGAAAACAAAATGTGCTAGTTTGTCTGCGAATTTCTAGTAAACATGGGAAGAGGCTAACTGTTTCCTGCGTGGAGGGCTCGAGTATGGTGCAACAGTCATGTTGCTAAATCAAATTTTCCAAAACCCACGAGTTATGATTTGATTTCTAGAGATGGCGGTGGGCTCAAACCTTTTTTTTTTTAAATATCCGATGTCTGTAGAACTGAAAGACATAATACATATTTATTGTTCAGTTGTACAGTGTTGTTGTCAATGATGCTGTCAATGTTTGTCAGCAGAGCTTTGATACATTGTAGTTTGTCAGTGTCATGCAGAGTGTAATAATGTTATGTAAAGCACTGATGTTGTTGATGACATTGAAGATGAAAATCAATAGCAATATATGTATGTTTGAACAGAACTTACTACTTTCACAATGCGTGTGAAACAAGAAACTGCGAGTATTTGTCTCGCCTGCTCCTTTCTCTGATACAGATACAAATTCATTTACCAATGACTCTGACCTTGCCTGAAAGAATCAAGAGGAGTAGGGGTGCATAGATGTGAATGGGTTTTGGGGTTCTGATTCAACATTTCAAATACAGTAGCATCCCTTTAAAGACTGGGACTTGTGAGCAGATAAACTTTAGCCGTATGTTTAATCAATATTTTCCGCTGACCATGGCCATTTCTGACAAGCCGAGGATAATTACAGGTGTTTGCTTATTAATGCTGCTGTTTGAGAACTTTAGCAACCCTTCAGAGTCCTTGGGACTTTTAGGTAAATGACAGGTAATAAGTAAATAGGAAACTGAAACTAATATGTTCACCACGGTCAGGCCTTTGGTAGAAGGCGAAACAAAACTATTTCTTTTGACATTCTATTTGCGTTGATAAGTTGGTGAATTTTTGAGACATATTTTTTCTCTTAAAATAAGATGAATACCATTTGACAGTTAAATTGTTCTACAATTTCAATTTTATATGAGTTTCATGCCTTTCTAGCAACTTATTTGTAACTTGTTCTCATATTTTAGTATCAATACATGTTTGCTCAGCTTTATATTACTTCAGTCGGATTTTAAATACGTTCGATGTACATGTTATCATTGCTAATTACAATTTAAATGAATCAAGGTAAATTTAAGACCTGGATAAAGCTATTACATTGTCTTTAACATTATCAACTAAGTTGCTTGTAGGTTTGCCCAGAAAACCAACCTGAAGAAGCACATCGCTCGAAAAGTTGAGAACTCAAACATTTACATATGGCTATTACTGTATATAATGAATAATTAATGCTGTTGTAACATAGGTAGTGGTGTTTCGAAATTTAGTGTCCTCATATCACAAAGACGGCTACTCTGTTTAGACCACTGGTCATCAGCAAGTACAAAAATAGAGGATATTGCACAAAGATGAAACTTATGAAACGAGGCGAATAATGTATATATTTGCAAGCCTTGGCGAACAAATCATTTGTTCCTACAGCGCCTTCTCCTTTTAAACCTTTTATATAATTTGCTATGTTTAGGCCATGAGTTAATGCTATCATACATATAGCCGTAAAAATCGTAGCAATTGTTATACCTTTTTCTTGAAACAGTTATTTGTAACCTTTCGCCTAATGTTATATTTTTATAACTTTTGACTCAATGTTATAATATTTTCTCAAACGTTATTGTCATAATCTGTTAAACGGATAACAATTAGTATGGATAAAAAACTCGAAAAATTTGGATTTTGAAGGAGACCAATATATCCATGACAGATGCGAAGCGGAACAAAGAGACGATGAAGAAGAATAGAAGCAGAAATTACAAACTATTATAGCCAATGGAACATAAAAGGAAATAACTGGTAAACATTTAACTGACAAGGAGTTGGAAACAAATTGATGGAAAAAAAATCAAGAAAACAGTCGATTCTGTTTTGCAAATGCGAGATCAGCTAAAAATAACAGTCATTGACAGATGTATTAATACTAGGAGCAACCTCTCTGATGAGTACATTTCTTGAAGTTGATAATGTAAACGAGTTACAGAGTTGAAAAAGACAGATACTTCAATAGGTATTTATAATTTTGGATAGGATTACCTATTTATTAGTTGAATGCAAGTTTGCTAACATGTAAACACTTAGATTCCCCCCCCCCCCAAAAAAAAAAAACAACAAAAAAGAGTAAGAAGAAAACAAACAGTGCGTCGAAAACTGTGCAAAGCACTGCACTTAAAATAATACTAACTCAATAGGCTGCGACTGAAATACTGGATGTTTTGTAATCGATGCCTTTTTTCCTTTGTGCTTGGCTGTGACTATTGCAGAAATGTAAATATGAAGAACAGTTAAATCTTTAAAGCAAGACATAAAACAGGCTGAAACATTAATTAAAACAAGCGAGGGAAGCGAACAATTTCGTGACCTAAAATCTAACCAATTTTAAAATTAGCATGTATGAAAGCTTCTACTTTTTATATGTGCTTTTATTTCTCTTGTTGATGGAATTTTACCATTTTTAGACATGTTTTCACTAGCTTTCATATATCATGTGTTTGATCAGTGAAAACATGTTTTCACATTAATAACTGGCAAGAGACAAGATCATGACTAACAATGTTTACCATGAAATATTAAATTCAGCTCGTACAGTTCGTAACCGGATGCTTTTAAAGAAAATGTTAAAAATTGTCAACAGATTCACTAGCAAAAGTGGATTTCGAAGAAGGCATAAAGTTAATTATTCCGATTTCATTGTCCCAGTTAAGAACTGATTATCTGACAACGCAAGGGATACTACAATAAAAGATAATTAAGCCAATAAATGAGTGCTAGTGGGTTTAAGGAGGATAGATATATTTCGATGCTAAAATCTAAACCAAAGAAAGCAAAGGGTGCAATTATAGAAGCAAGCAAGCCTGAAACAAACCTGCTGTAATTCCTAAAGCTAAAGCTTAGGAGTCGGAGTAATAGCAACACGATTTATTATTCCTACCTTTACGTGGGTCTAGTGTAACGTTACTTGGATTTGTTGCAAACACTTTCAAAGAAAAGTTAGTATACAGTAAAGTTTTAAAACACGATGAGATAGTAGCCTCTGCTATGAGTAAGTTAAACAGTATTAATGCTATTGTGAAGAAACCAATAAGCGATAATTAAAAAAGTCACATGGAATTTAATATGATTATTACAGAGTATAAAAGATACAAGGAGGAAGACAGTTGGTAACACAGAAAGCTAACATTTTTCAGTGTTAAAAACATTGTAGAGGAGGGAAAGAAAACAAAGGAGAAAGAAATTTGGAGAAGGTTACAATTACAGCAAATGAAAAGGATACAGAGTAAATGGCGATGCTATAAAAAGCAAATCTGTATCTACTGGTTGTTTGAATATTAACTGTTTTAATTTACGCAACTTAAATTAAACGTTATAAAACGTCAAAGCCTACTTACATCACCGAAGAAGGGCAACCTGAGAAGAAAATTGTTATTTTACAAATCCAGTTGAAAACAGAAATGGTAAATTATCCATTTCATTAACAAAAATGTATTTTGGCGTCGCATATTACAATATTTCAAATGATAAAAAACCCAAAACATTCTATTATATAAACGATATAAATAAATTGTTTTAATTCAAAATGCTTTCTATAACATTAAAATGTGTTTTAACAAAGTCAACGAGGGAATGACGCTAATAGCGACAATGAAGAAAATATAGATACAAAATGCTTGAAGCACAATTTAGAAGTTCTAGTAACTCCAAGCAATAATTACACAGTGTACATAACCAACTTTGTCTCATACAATATATTAATGAAAATTACAAAGGAATGACAAAGTGGTACCATAAACAGGCTGAATATCGGCATTTAAGATGAAGACGGAAACGTAATAGATTTTTACGGTATGACTGCAACATATACTTTTTGCGTAACTCGCAAACAGTAGGTACACTCAGGCAACATGCTTCTAATTCATGGTAAGTAAATAGAATGAAATCAATGGCTAGATAAATATCTTTAAGAGGTACCAGTGATTTTAATTTTAAATCCGTTGACAAAGAGGACCAATCAATAAACAAAGACTTAAAGTTGAACAACAACCGTATTACAAATTTAGGTGATCCCGTAAAAGATCTGACGCAGCTACACATCAGTTTGTACAAAGATGTGCTGACAAACAAAAGTTTAGACTTCGGAGGAAAATAATTTAACAAATATAAAAACACGGAGAGAACAAGTTGATAATAAATTAGAAGTTGTGAATCAGAGTATAACAGAAAGAGTTACCATCTATTACTAACTTAATCGAAAAAATTAAAATAATAAATGATCTGAATTCACCAACGTTCAAGAATGAGCTTACTGCAGGAATATAACAATAAAAAACAGATTCGAAACAATCCGTTGATTGAGAAATGGTTAATAATATCTGCGTGGTGCAAGGAGATATTTGCGATTAAATAAAAAGGTGGAACAATAAAGGAAAAGTTTTAATGTTATTAAACAAATGTTTACAATATAAACAGATACACTAAATGATGAAGTAGATTAAAGGACTTTAGCATAAAGTGACATAATCAATACGGTTAAATCAGAAATAGAAGAAAATATAGAACCATTTAAACCTGAATTAAACACAGAAATAAGCATTGTTACGAAATTATGTATTATTTCGTTTTTAAATAATGGTATATTTTTATGATCTCTGCATAATAGTCTAACAGCTGTCGTCTTGCCGAAAGTACATATAAGGTATTTCAATGTGACTCAGTACATTGGTCTTGGGAAATATTGGTTAAACATGAATCATATCACGTGACCTAGAGAGTGAGAATTTCTTGAACTTCTGACATAGATTCTATGTTCAATTAAGAGTCAATACTTTGTTGACTGGTAATAACGCCAGTACACAAGTACTTTAGCGGTGTCACGCATAACCTAGTTTCTGATTGGTACCGAGAAGGTTGTTTTCTAGAAGGATTAAATTGTTTTTAAGTCGTAATACAGTTTAAGTTGGTTTTCCTTATTCTGTATTGCGAAGTCAGAAGCTATATAATAAGATGTATTGCTGTGTTAGGCATTATTTTCATAGTTCGTTCAGCCTGAGAGGTCATAAACGAGATTGGTTCATTTTGTGTGTGGATATTCTGCTTCAGATATATATGTATATATATATATATATATATATATATATATATATATATATATATATATATATATATATTATAATACAGTACATTTAGGATTTAGTACTGCTTCTTAAACTTTAATAATTATACAGCTCCGAAGAATTATTCTAAACATTTCTAGAACTTGTGATATTCCATATTCACAAGGACTATTTGGAATTTATAACACTTGGATATAACTGTTTCTTGTTAGTACATCTGTACAGTGAAGGTTTCATTCGGAACCTACTTCATTCGGAATATTTGGATTAACGTCCGGATCAGTGAACTTTAGAACTTTTAAGGATATTTTATACTGTAAGTTATTTTTAATTCTTTGACTTTGATTGTTTGTTGAAATATTTTAATATTTTAGAGAATTAAATATTTGTATTAAAATCTTGAAAGCTTGTTTGAGTATTTTCTTTTGTTACATTACCCCTAGTCGTAACAGCATAAAGAGTATTACAATAAATACTACAATTGATGAAAAAAAAATGGTTAAATGGATTGGATGAAACACTAATACCGTGATTTATATTGCATTATCACTTTCGAATTGTTGGATATATTTAATGTTCCTATTATACGGCAAGACACCGGCTACTACTTATGGATTTGAATATGCTCCATCACGTTTTGCTGATCATAAGTGAGCCCCAATATATTCCGTACAACAATAGGCCATTCAAAGAAAGAAAGAAAGAAAAAAACAATCAAATATATCTACAATGTGTTATAAACTTAAACATTCAAATTAATAATAATATTGTTCTATTTTATATTGGATTAGGGGTTAACAAAAATTGGTTACTCATTAAAGACCAATAAAGAATATGTTGATGTTGGAACTAATGCAGAAACTGGAATATAAATGAATCACAAACATATTATCTTGAAGAAAACAATATTTTATTCTTTTCAGTGAAGGAAAGTTCTGGTGATGGGTAAACATTATTCTCAATAAAATCCAGTGGCAGGATCAATATTTGCTAGCATTAAATAGCATAAGAATACAATGGCAACTGCAGCAGTGATAACAGGAGGAGCAGTAGCTTACAGTTTATCATTTAAATGAATAAATTAGTTGTTTCAATTATTTGATCAAAATGGTGTAAACGAATTAAACAACAAAAAAAAAAACCCCCAAAAAACCCAAAAAAAACAAAAGAAAAAAAAAAAAAAAAAATAAAAAAAAAAAAAAAAAAAAAAAAAAAAAAAAATACTGGAAGAATTGCAATAGAAAACAAAGAAGTTCAACGAAAAAAGAGCAGTGTCATTCGACTACCTGAATGAACGATTGTGAGAATAGGGCTTGGCTATACAAATATTTAATAACTCGGAATATACTTTAGCTGTCTATATCTAGAATACCTCTTGATTTTCAGATACTGATAGATTATTGCCCGTTGTATCCTTTTGCCCTTGCTCAGAATATGAGATTTACAATTACAATAAAGAAGACATCTGACGTTATAGAAGGTGCAAATCAAGATTAAGAATTGGGATTTATTATACACCTTCCAATTTTCTACCCAAGAAAGAGCCAGCATTTTACCGTCATTTCCTACAAGCAGGAAAACGATACTATCGTTTTCCAAACCCGTATCACCATACTCTCAAACGAGGCTGAGACTACTTTATCCTCGAGGTTTCCTGGAGACAATAGCAGCGCCCCTAGCGATGGAATGCCAACACTAGCAGTAAACAAAGCTCTCACAGCGACGTTAGTTTAAAAACCTTGCGTTATATGTAAAATATCTGAAAGTTCTAAACCATGTTTTTGTCACAACAACAATAAAAAGCATTTTTTTCCTTTATTTTGAACTAGTAAAATATTGCAAAATGTTTGTCTGAAACAAGATCATATTCGGAAATCGCGTACCAAAACATTACAGTTGCACAGTACAACCCATTTACGGAAATTCATAAATGGTAACGTTAGTGAGTTTCACGCATAATGGATGAATATGAAATTATAAATGAGCAATATTCTCTGCAACAAATCTGTACCTTCAAGTTCCAACAATTTCTCCAATCCTGTTGTAAATAACTGTCAAAATAATGTTGTCATTCCCAGTTCATGTTCCCATCGGAGCCTCTCACAATGTCCCGCCAGAAACAGTTCAACCGCATTCAACCTCACCTCTGAAAGAAACTTCCCGTCATGCAGATGGTGAAAACTTCAGTGATGCAAAATTTCAGAACTGCAGAATAACTGTAAATTACATATATGAGTAGTCTGCCCTCAAGCGTCGAAGAATTCGTGTCATTGACAGGTTTTATCTAGCATTTAAATAGCGTTAGCTATAACAAATACTAAACAATGTATTTAAGAGAACCTTATAACATGATTACATGTGGTATTATAAACTGCGGAAAGACAAAGTTTGTATTATATTTTTTTGAAATTTAACATAACAGCTTTTTGCTTTTGTTGTCATTATTTGTCCAATATTCATTTACATTAAGACTTATAACAAAAATGGCTTTTTAGAGATGATACTATAATTGTAATAGATCCTGGTGAAAATTAGATAAATGGCTAGAATTACACATTACTTTTCACCAGGGAACTACATATTTTGTTTCTAATAAATGATTGTGCAAATCTTGAAGATGCAAAAAACAAAAAAAAAAAAAAAAAAAAAAAAAAAAAAAAAAACAGAGAAAAGAAAATAAAAGCAACCAATCTATGTAAGTTAGCAGTCAGTGGTAGACATTAAGGAATATATGTGTGCGTAATAGTGCAAAAATACAACTCTGTCATAAAATATCTTCGTGAAAAAGTTCTATTTATAACGCTAAGATAAAAGGTGTATGCAAACTGTGCTTGATGAAAGTAATGTAGTACAGGTGGTAATGAGCAACAAAATAGTTGGAAAAGTAAAAGAAAACAAAGCAATAAGCCTTTAATAAAATTGGATTATCCGTAAATTTTAAGTTGGTTGAATAGTGACGATAGGAGAAATTACAATAGCCATATGGAAATGTGTTTATGTTATTCACTGAAAAAACCCTTGTCATCTTAACAACTTAATGCAACCTTATTTACCGTAATGTTGTATATTTCATGATGGTAGGGCCTAGGTAGACTAATCTCTTGGTTACAAATAGTTTGCTTACTTAGACAGTTCTTTGTTCTTGTACAAATTAACTTTGTTTCGATACTCTTAGTTTACTGTTTTTTATTTTGTTACCCTTGCTTACTCTCTTTCATCAATGTCTGTCCTAAAGAATATAGCTCACTTCTGAGGTCACAATTTATGTATAGGCACACCATTCAACTCATCCTTAAAAAGTCCCGGTTACTTTTAATGCATTTGAGGAAC
Source organism: Margaritifera margaritifera (assembly GCA_029931535.1). NCBI lineage: Eukaryota > Metazoa > Mollusca > Bivalvia > Unionida > Margaritiferidae > Margaritifera > Margaritifera margaritifera. The sequence goes on from JAQPZY010001617.1 coordinate 3,964,002, forward strand.
ACCAAACTATTATCTTTTTGTATTAACTTGTGTCCTTACACTGAATAATTTCTTGTATGTCATAGTAGAAGTTATCTCTCTCTACATGAATACAAAACGCATCTGTATATGTCATTAAAAGTTTCATTTTATCAACATATTGGTTTATGAGCTTGTAGTAGAAGTCATACGTAAAAGCAACTTACTTAATTCACACCACCGTACAGCCTCCATAAATTGGTTTGATTGATTTTATTTTTGGTTCTTTAAGCTAACTAAAATCTTTTTCTATTGTTGTTCTTGCAAATGACATATCCTTCATGAAGTTTAAAGTATTTTAATTAGTACGTAATTTATGGTAGATCTTTTTCTTAAATTTTCCACTGTGTAGCGAAGACAGCTTTATTTATCAGTTTGGAGAAATCCAATTCAAAGTTACTGGTTGCTTTTTGTCTCAAAGATATATTACATATTTTATACGAATTTAGCCATGGCTCTTTATCAAACAAAACTGCTCTGTGTATTTTTTTAAGTTTAATCCTAACAAAAACGTACAATTATAAATTACGATAGTGGATAGCGTATCTCTCTTTGTTTTTAACGTGCACAATCATTTACATATTAAACTTTTTTTTAAATACCTTTTACTTTCTATTAATTTCGTCGGTAATGGAGATCAATCAAGCTCATTTGGAATGAGTTTTTCTTGTGTTAAATGGTAGTGATTAAAATAGTCGTGTAAATTTGTTGGTACTAATAAATTTTCTTTCGAAATTCTACCAGATGTATTTTCATCATTCCAAAATATTACATTTTCTTCAATGGTTGTTGTTGTTGTTGTTGTTGTTTGTTTGCCCATTTAAAGTTTTTAACAGGCAATGTTTAGACTCATGGCCCAGTTATTAAAATTATTTGTGTTTAGGCACATACTGAATGTCCTTGACCTTGATGCATCGTATTCTCCATCATCTTTCATTTTAACTTTACCGTCGTCAGATTTATCGTCGTCAACTTTGCTATCGTCAGCTTCATCTACTTCATAGTACTAATGATGTGCTTAAACATGTCTATTCAGTACCATGCTGATTTTTCTTCAATTCCAGATTCAGTCATCAAGAATATATCATAATCTGTGATCAATTCTAATTCTGCCTTACGTATTTTCAAACACACATCATGAATTAGTCCATGTGCACTGAAATAATGTGCTAAGTCCAGTTTGCAATTATTATAGTCTGCAGACATTTATAAATTTTTCAAACATATCATACAACATTAAAATATTTTTCTTTACGTAGTAGTTACGTGAGTCAACATCATTAACACCATTATTAACACCAACATCATTAACATCATTAACACACAGGTGATCTTTACTTTTTATCCCTGATCCTTTGAGGTTTGAATATGAAGTTTATAGCTATGGTAATTTAGTTTCATTAAACCTTTTCAATGCTTCTGTGTATTTTTATGGACAATCATTTTTTCTCAAATATTTTGGTTCCATGTTTTTTTTTTGTGCTGTCACCTTCGACTCCACTAAATTTTGTAATTATTTCCGCGATTTTGTAAAAGCTTAATTTTTTCATAAGTTGTTCTAGTCATTTATCTAGTTGTTGACATTTTTGCTAAGTTTAGTGAAGGGAAATCCAGAATAAAATTTTTAAAAAAAAAGTGCAATAAAATTACCCACATAAATCCTTAAGTGAAAACTATATTAGGTTAATGAATCAACTTAAAACTATTACAACTGTAAATGGATTGAATCAATGTCAAATAAATGTTATTTCCATAAACAAATAATTTGTATCTCAATTTGTATTGTCTTTTTGCCTTGCATTGTCTTCAACTTGAAAGTTAATTGTACTGTTTATTGTTATTTCTTTAATTTATGCCAGGTTAATGTTGTGTGAGAATGTGTTCATGTCATCTTCTGACGTATCTTCATTATCCAATATAATTGCTCCCCACCTTTGCTAATTCCTGATGTACTTGGGTGGATGCTGTCGTCAAATGCAGAAAATTTCGAAGATTTACATGTTTGTTTTAGTTTATCTGAGTCGTATACTGGATACGTTTTCTGGTCATATCTCACAAACGGAAGAGCGATTTGATCCTTCATACTTGCACGTAAGAGACAGACACACATGCAGACAGAAAGATATGTAATTTTTAAGGAATGCATTGATTATACAGTCAGATATATGTTCTTCGTCCTTCGAGTTCGAAGATGGCCATGACATGACTAACTGATTTGGATTATGTAAGTATGTGAGTAGCTGATCAGGCCAATCTGTGCTCGGAACTGTCTTTGGCACACTTGACAGAAGATGCCGCTTGGGTTTGCTTGATCAATTGAGGACGTGCTGCAGTTCTGAGATTTACGCTGCTTGCGATTTTGCACTGCCTCTGTAATTCTCCTCAGTTCAAAGTCTGTAGCTGCATTATGGACGAGACTGCGCCAGGTGGAGCGATCCTGTGCGAGATCTTCCCAAGACTCAGGGTCAATGTTGAATCGTTGCAAGGATGACTTGAGGGAATCTTTGAAGCGTTTCTTCTGACCACAATGAGATCGCGTTCCCTCCTTCAGCCTGCCGTGGAAGATCTTCTTTGGTAGTCGCTCTTCTGACATCCTAGTGACCTGGTCTACCCATCTCATCTGTGATTTCATCAGCAGAGTGTAGATGCGTGAAATACCAGCCCGTGTGATGACTTCAGTGTCTGGGACACTGTCCTGCCATCCTCATCACTTTCCTCAGGCAGTCCATGTGAAAGTGGTTCAGCTTCTTGGCATGGCGTCTGTACGCCGTCCAGGTTTCGCATACATACAGCAGGGTCGGCAACAGAATGGCTTTGTAGACCTTCAGTTTTGTTTCTAGACTGATGCCTCTGTGCTCCCACACATTTGCGCGTAGTCTGCCAAAGGCCACACTTGCTTTAGCAATTCTGGCGTCGGTTTCATGATCGATGTAGACTGCACTTGACAGTGTGCTGCCGAGATAGGTGAACTTGTCCACTGCCAGGAGTGTTTGGTCATTTACTGTGATGGTTGGCTCTACGTAAGGCTTTCTTGGTGCAGGATGGTGTATCAGCTCTGTCTTCTTGATACTGATTGTGAGACCGAAATTGTCACAAGCTGAAGAGAAATGGTCCATACTCTGTTGCATGTCAGATTCAAATTTAGCACTCATGGAACAGTTGTAAGCAAATAGAAGATCACGAACAATCACTTCATGCAACTTCGTCTTCGCCTGTAGTCTCCTCAATTTAAAACGTTTGCCGTCAGTTCGGTATCTGATGTCGATCCCAGTGTCATAGTCACAGAAGGCATGAGTAAACATGGCAGAGAACATCAGTTGGTTCGGAAAAACACATAGCCTTGCTTGACTCCATTGGTGACTGAGAATGGTTTAGACGAACAGATATATACATTGTGATTGATACATATATAATTTTTTATGGCAAGTATTTATACAAATCATCAATATCATCATGAATTCCTAAAATCCTGAAAATATACGCTTTTAGTTATATATTCAAGATATCAAGAACTTTATCGTTTTTCGTATAAGGACATTGACCCAAGTGCAAAATTATACAATGAAGAAAATATATAATTGGGTTGGAAACACATGGGTATTTTCTAAGTCTACAGTATGGTGGTAAATCATATAATCACATACATATGACAGAATATACATACTTACATAATTTATAAAGTATTTTTCCTCAGCTTGAAGGCAAAATATATAAACTGTGCTGTTGTTCTGATTACCTCATCAGATTTATTACAAAGTAAATTGCAAAATATTGCATAAAATGGGTATTTGTAATTGTACTCTGTAAGAAATTAAAATCTTAATTCTGAGTATTTTTGGAATTTAATAAAAAAAATGAAGTTCATCGTCAATTTCCCCGTTGTCACATAGGGCATATCGACGTTTTTTGTCTACCTGTATGAATAGGAAGTTCTTCTAATCTAAAGAGAATGTATAACGGTCTTATTTCGTTATTTTCAACCACATATAAGTATTTTTCACATGCTATAAGACTTTTTAAATTCCTACAGTTCTTTAAAGGGGTTCATCCATTTACTTCTTCGTGACATTCATGCAAATTACAATCCATTAAGCGTTGTATCAGTTGCACAATAAATAAATCAACATCGCAAATATCCTGTGACGTGACACACAAAACCAAACCCATATTTACAAAGTAGCTGTCTAATATAAGTTACCCAAGCTATTCTTTCGCTATCATCCAGTGCCTTTAACATCACGTAGCATGTTAATTATATATTGGACCTATTAAACAGTAGCAAATACATATAATATCTCCCGTACGTTCAGATGGGCACAGTTATCAAACGGTATGTGAATCATGTGATCAGAGTACAGTCGATCGAAGCACTGGAAGCTGACGATCAAATGGTGAGACACATATATATGGAGGATCGTTATTATGAATACTCTGGGCGATTTTATGGAGGGGATATTCAAAAGAAAAGAAAAAAGATTTCAAGCAAGTTTATACTGTGTGAATTTTTTCCTCTTAATCTGCTCTGGGAACAAAAATTCTTCTACTATCCCCCCCCCCCCCCCCCAAAAAAAAACTACCCCCCCCCCAAAAAAAATAAATAAAACAAAATACAACATGCACACGTGATGACAATCACGTGACTATTGCAGAAATGGAAACGGAAGTACGAATACTTAGATGCTCCTATTGCCGCGAAGTAAGGACTGACGCGACTGCGCTGATTTGTAAAAAAAATAAATTCTAATCATTATCTTCAGATCAAAGAAAGAAAATCCCAGCCCTCCACCGACACCCACTCCCCAGAGTAAACGATCGGTCACTAATAAGTAGATCTCAATATTAATCAGATTGCCTTTTGCACGTATTTCTTGACAACCACTTCGTTCTCTGACAGATTCAAATGACTTAGTAGACAGACAGAGTAGACTGCATCATATCCTGGCCTGACCCCTGTCAGCACTGGCGGCACTACGGGGTGGGGGTGGGGTCTGTGGGGGGTAATTTCCCCCAGGCACCGGGCGAGGGGGGGGGGTAAGCGCCGTCGGGATTATTATAATTTATTTTTTATAGCTGTATAGGGGGGTGGGGTGGGGTGGGGGTGCAGGATGGCAACTGACATAAAAACTGGTCTCTGTGGCAAAGTAGGGGCGCCACTAAAGAACATTGCCCGCGGGCGCCTCGAACCCTTGCGCCCCAGTGCCTGTCAGGCCGATGTAGGAGGTGCATACGGATTTTTTTCTTTCTTACAACAGTTTCAGCTGGCTTAGGTGTCAATTTCAGACCAGTGCAGATGAAATTATCCGTTGTGTATTGTTTGCACACACCAATAAGGCTAAATATGGTGGAGTGCATGTTTACGAGACCATGTGATGTCAATGTGCGTTGCAACTGAAGACTTGAAAAAGCCTTATGTATCGCGATTCTCAATGCGAGTAGATTCTGAGTAGCTCAATCGGAATAACTGGGCAATAACCGTAATCGCTAGGTAATAGGCATGTAATGTTACTATGCATATGTCTAGCGCAGTGTTCAATAGATACGAAAGGGAAGCAACTCGTGATAGCATACACCTCTCCAATCAGAGGTCTTGCAGTACAATTTAAATTTAATCTTTGTTATCGTATAAATATTTCAAAATAAAAGTTTGAACACTTTTTAAGAATTCTTCCTGTACGTCAGTTTGCAGATTTTTTTCGAGACACATACATTGGCAAAGAATATATATATATATATATATATATATATATATATATATATATATATATATATATATATATATATTGTGCAGTACTTAAATTAAATTATATCCCCTTAAAATATTCCACCGTCCAAAGTTCATATCAACATGATGCTGTAAGTGCCTTTTGTACATCACTTAAAAAAAAAAAAATCATATTCATCAATTTAATAGCCTGTAAGGTACCAGTCACACAATAAAGTGTTATATTAGTATAAATATTCGCTAATGTAAATAAATAAATAAATAAATAAATAAATACATGTATTAAAAAAATATCAATTAAATTTTAAAAAATTGAAACATTAACTCATTCCAGGGTTAATAGCGCTATAAAAGCAAAAAGAAAAACAAAACCATTTTCTGTCAGCCGTGTTTTGTGGATCACCAGGAAACCGAACTGTATTAGTTGCGTCAACCAAGAGCGCAGTTACGCTATGTGACTAGAGTTGGGCTACTTGCACATTGCAAAATTTTCTTTTTGAGAGGAAATCTATTCCGTGCATTGTTATTTCACGATATAGGGATTTTTTCAGTCCTAGAAATCCAATTACACTCAATAAATAACAAGACGCAAAAAAACCCACCTTAGAGTTATCCCACACATGTTCAACATAAAAAGAACAGTACTGCTTCAACAAAAATGAAATAGGTTACCTGACCTACTTCTCCATCCCCTTGTCACTCAAGTTTCTTTCTTTTCAAAAGAAAATTTGAATGTAGCGGAGACTTTAATCTTTTTGGAAACCTAATGCTTTTCCCGACCTAGGGTAATCATACAAAGACACTAACTTCAAATTCCTGTGTAATCATTTCGAACCTCGCCTTCAGCTCAGGTTGTATGAGGTTCAAGTCGGTCATAACATTACGTACACCCCCGGTAAACTAGCACGCAACTAATAATGCACAAACGCTACCCATGTTTAGTGTAGGGACAGGTGGTGGTCTGTAAATATAGTAATCGCTATACGGCTTGAATGGATGATCCAGCTTGGGGATTGTCAGGTTAATCACTATAGGACTCACGGTACCAATTCAGCTCCCTTATTAAACCTATGGAAGCACAATGATAATAAAAATTAAAGAACTTTAAATTTCTGAATGCTCATAATCAAACCTATATTTCTCAGTAAAGACCCATCCTTTATGCAAGCTTCTGCCCTATAGAAAGCCATATGAGTCATGGCATTTTTTTTATCCTCATGTGTTTGAAATGTGTTTTCAATTCCGCACCTAAAGAATCAGGTGCTAATTTATGTAACGAATGTTCCAAAGTCAAGTCTGTAAAATGACTGAAATTCTATCCATACAACATTGTCTCTATTTTTTCAGTTATAAATTATAAATAGGATAAGTTCTCAAAAGATTCTTTTGCTAAAATTTAACTTTTCATTATCAACCAATCATGGCCAGCCAAACACACACACACACACACACACACACACACACACACACACACACACACACACATATATATATATATATATATATATATATATATATATATATATATATATATACTGGTTCCTATTCTTCGATATAATTAGTACCGTGAGTCCTATAATTCACCAGAACAGGGTGCTCCGATAAAGTACCGGAGGGATTTACGGATATACAATACAATACAATACAATACAATACAATACAATACAATACAATACAATACAATACAATACAATACAATACAATACAATGCAATGCAATGCAATGCAATACAATACAATACAATACAATACAATACAATACAATACAATACAATACAATACAATATAATGCAATGCAATGCAATGCAATAAGCAATTCGCTGGTACACGGCCTAGATTGGTAAGCCAATATCATTGGCAGGTAACTTGTAAAAGCTGTGTCTCCTGATTGGTTAGTAGGTGACATTATTGCATAACAGTGACGTCATTCCCATTACGGTCAGTTTGGATTCTTCCCCTAAACTGCAGTGATTGGTTGGTAGGTTCACATCGGCGTGGCGCATCATGGGGGAAAAAGTATGGAGATTCCGTACTCTTAATAAGGTTCCACTCGACAGTTTGATACTTTGCACAGGGTTTGATTTTTAAAGAGAAAGAGTTTCCAAGACTTTCCTCACTGGTAATCCGGCTTATTTAAAAAAAGACCTTGTATAACTTTTAATTCTCATTGTTTTGGTGTATGATTGATGGGTTTAATTTGAGTTGGAGAGTATACAGCTTGGCCGTACTTCAGATGTCAAAAGACTGCTAGCTCCGCTTGATCATTTTCACTTCCTTAACTTCTGACGTAAATTAGAAGAAGAAAAAAAAAATTGCTGATAACTAGTTATTTTTAAAAATTATATTATATGATTCATATTTACACTTTCAGAAACTAGTATAGTTTACTATAGGAAAACTCATTTTTCCTATTTTAGTAACTGCTAAAACTAGTGTACTTTGGACTAGTTCACGCTCATTTTTCTAGCACATCAGAGCAGCCTTTTGATTAGCTGTTTGCTTTTGGCAGCGTGTTGTTTCCCCAGTAACACATATAAAGACATTTCAGTCACAGTAATTCAAAGTAGCATATAGGTATACCAAGAGTCTCTCAGTCGTGCTGGTTGCAGATCCACACAACGTCACCTTATACATGTCAATCTTTCAGAAGCACTTAATAACCGTAGGGTGGAACCTACGAAAGAGGATGATAGTTATCTGTGGTCTCACGAGCAGCTTAAGTGTGAGGCAGCTGTCTGCGAATATAATACAATAGCTTTTGACGTTACGAAAAACCCGCAGATTGGCGTGCATAAATCCGATATTTTACGAACTTGATCGAGTGTTAACGAACAACACGGAAGACTGAAAAAGGAAACATTCCAAATGTCGTCATGTTTCCTTTTTGGACTTTTAAACCACATTAGTCTACTGTGCATTGCTCGACAATGAGTTATTTTAGATGTCGCTTAGGCAGACGACAACATCGAACAACTTCTAAAGCATGCAGATGTAGTAATTTCCTAAATATTTGAATAAGAATACAATGTGATAAATATACACCTTCAATTAGACGAACCTCCATATTTCAGATACTAGATTATATGTGACTTTCGACTATTACTTTATATTATTACTGCGATTTTCTCGTCTGATATTTCTCGTGTTCTAAATTCTGGTGACCCAGAGAGAGAGAGAGAGAGAGAGAGAGAGAGAGAGAGAGAGAGAGAGAGAGAGAGAGAGAGAGATTTGCAAACTGAACCAGGGCGAGTAATTAACTGCACAAGTTAAAATCCTTGTGATGGCAATATTGCTGAAAGAGGCCAAGATATTGTTTACTTACCAAATCAAGTTACTGTTCTACTTTGTAGACTTCATATTCGACATAATATTTCTTTTAGTATTCTCTCACTCTCTCTCTCTCTCTCACACACACACACACACACACACACACACTCTCTCACACACACAAGCATACAACGTTGGTATAAAAGTGTTTTAATGACATAATAATAGAGGGTTAATGGATGTTTTGGCCCACAGTTGAATGTAAATTAGTAAGGACTATTTTGTCATAACTCTCATTAACCTCTACTCATTGCTGGCACACTTTCGTAAAGTAAACCCCACACTCCTATGTTACTATACTGATACAGAATAGTCCGATGCCTTACCTTCTGAAACACACAAATACTAGCATGCTATTGGAATATAACTACTGGCGTAAATGGAGATGCAAAAATGCTTTAATTGTGGAACTTAAACATCATCAATCGAGATGGAATGAAGGAATATTCAATACCAATGTTGTCTAGCCTGTTCTTTTAGTAAGAAGCTAGACTGGGTAGATCCAAGTCTTATTTTGACTGTTATTTAGTAAGCAGCTAGACTGTGTAGATTCAAGACGTATTTTGACTGTTATTTAGTAAGCAGCTAGACTGGGTAGATTCAAGACGTATTTTGACTGTTATTTAGTAAGCAGCTAGACTGGGTGGATCCAAGGCGTATTTTGACTGTTATTTAGTAAGCAGCTAGACTGGGTAGATTCAAGACATATTTTGACTGTTATTTTAGTAAGCAGCTAGACTGGGTAGATCCAAAACGTATTTTGACTGTTATTTCAGTAAGCAGCTAGACTGGGTAGATCCAAGGAGTATTTTGACTGTTATTTTAGTAAGCAGCTAGACTGGGTAGATCCAAGACATATTTTGACTGTTCTTTTAGTAAGCAGCTGGACTGGGTAGATCCAAGGCGTAATTTGACTGTTATTTTAGCAAGCAGCTAGACTTCGTAGATCCAAGGCGTATTTTGACTGTTCTTTTAGTAAGCAGCTTGACTGGGTAGATCCAAGACGTATTTTGACTGTTATTTTAGTAAGCAGCTAGACTGGGTAGATCCAAAACGTATTTTGACTGTTATTTCAGTAAGCAGCTAGACTGGGTAGATCCAAGGCGTATTTTGACTGTTATTTTAGTAAGCAGCTAGACTGGGTAGATCCAAGACATATTTTGACTGTTCTTTTAGTAAGCAGCTGGACTGGGTAGATCCAAGGCGTAATTTGACTGTTATTTTAGCAAGCAGCTAGACTTCGTAGATCCAAGGCGTATTTTGACTGGTCTTTTAGTAAGCAGCTTGACTGGGTAGATCCAAGACGTATTTTAACTGTTATTTTAGCAAGCAGCTAGACTTCGTAGATCCAAGGCGTATTTTGACTGTTCTTTTAGTAAGCAGCTAGACTGGGGGGAATCAAAGGCGTATTTTGACATCCTGAAATATTCTGACGCATGGTTTTCTTATACTAGTCCGTGAATTAGTTCATTTTTTAAGAGAAATAATTTTGATAATTCACTGGAATGAATAATCAAAAGTATTTACTTCCACCGCGGTCACTAGGCATCGAGAACATTATGACCAAGAAATTTGATCCGCCATTTTGTTGCTTCCTTGGTCTAGTGGTAAGCTGACATGTAGGAGTACCAGGTTAAAAATCACACAAAGTACTTAATTTTTCTCCTTGAATTGTGTTGTTCATGTGATTTTTTTAGCATGAATTAGTAAAGAGAATTATGTTACTATTGATATTGTCTGTGCGAATATACATAAAACACAGCAGAACAATAATGGTAAACAGCTGACATTATCGCGCAGGATACAGTAAGAAATCTGCTATTTCGATCTGTTATACATATTGTTGCCAATACGTGTGAGCATAAAATAAAAAGAAAATTTGCCTGGTCTGAGTAAATAGCGGATATATTTCATCTCGTGAGTGAAAAACTCAAGTATTGCACCCACCCGATGAAATATATCCGATATTCATTCGATAAAAGCAAATATAGTCTATGTGTATATGTGGTATGACCGTTAAATACAAATATTTTCACCAGCATGCTAAATTATAGATGCACATAAAATTGGAACAGGAATATCAAGGATTAATTCAAAACACTTTCCTGCTACTGCATAAAAATAAAAAGGAAGAAAACACTCCCAAGGTACGAGATCTTAAAATTGGCACACTTTCCTTAATACTGATACAGAATCGTCCGATACCTTACTACTGAAACACAAAAATACTAGCGTGCTATTGAAACATTACTACTAATGCAGGTGCTGAAATCTTATAATTGTGGTACTTGGACATTACAAATCGAGCTGGAATGGAGCAATACTCGACACCAACGTTGTATAGATTGTTCATTTAGCAAGCAGAATGACTGGGTGAGATCAAATGTGTATTTTTGGATCCTAAAAGAGTTTGATGATTATACATTTGTGTATGCGTGATAGGACCATTAAATACATATATTTTCAATTGCATGCTAAATAAAAATGCACACAAAATTGGAACAGAAAATTAAGGATATATTAGAAACAGGATAGAAAGAACGATAGCCAAAAACAGACAAAAGTACAGTGTTTACGTAAACCAACCCAAAAAAACTAGTGAGCTGTGTACTGAGATTAAATCTAATGCTAATGCTAGTTTTCCCATTACTTACATACTCTCTCTCTCTCTTTCTCTCTCTCTCTCTGTATATATATATATATATATATATATATATATATATATATATATATATATATATATATATATATATATATATATATACACACACACATATATATATATGCGTATATGACCACACACTTTTGTAGAACTGTCTCAGGAAAATCAATAAGACTTGGGAAGATTTATATATAAAACAGGGGCTGTTCACATACAGATTAAACATACAGACAGGCAGAAGTTAGACATTTATGGAGATCAGCAGGAATTTTATAATGACTTACAGAATAAATGAAAAATTAAAATAAAGTAAATAATTGGCTATACTTTGATTGAAGAATCTCAGAAAGAACTCGCAAGATTTAAAGATATTTTGGAATTAACAGTGACAAGAGCAAGCAATGATAAATAGGAAAGAAAATAACGACGAATGGTACACCATAAAAAGCAAACAATGAAGATATAAAATAAGAAAACCAAATAAGTTTTTGGTGAAAAATGTACTGTTGCAAATAATAATAACAACATGTGGCAAAAATAATGATGATGGCGATGACAATGTCATCATCAAAACATCGACATCATCGTTCTTATTTAATCTATCGCCGCCTATGTTAAGATTATCATCGTTGTCGTCGTCGTAATCATCAAATTATGCCCACTATTTAACGTCGTCATAGCATTATTTTTTTTTATTTTGGAAAAAAATACATTTGCAGCTGTTATATTTAACTCCGTTATTAGACACCTGGTTACTTTTTATAAAGTTATATAATAGAGAAAAAAGGATTTTGGTACAACAAGAATAATGTTTCTGAATATAGGTCTCTGGAACATTTTCTTTTCTGTCTCTATCTCTCTGAAAATATTTTCCCCGTGAACAATATATTTCTAAACAACTCCCAGGAATCATTGTATATATTGTATTGAAGTATATTGATATTTAATTTTCTATTGCTATCTGTTATAATTTCCGTTTATTTTCACCATGCGTCGATTTTTATAAACCGTTTTATCCGTTCTTTTTTAATTTCATGACTTAAAAAAATTACATTAGCTACAATTAACATTTTAAACTTAAGTCACTGACAATTTGCATGATTGATGTAGAAAACTAATTATACCAAGTTAATACTTGAAGCCGACTTTTTTGTTGTTTGGGATTCATTTTTAGCCATTCTTGATGGCACCTACATAAATATATATTAAAAGGTCAACAGTCTTGACAGAGTTTTAAATCTAATTTTTCTCCCATTGATATATTTCAGTATCTCATTATGGAGTATATAATAAAACATTATAACGTCTGGATTTATATCGATATTATTGCGTAGTTCATTTGTTTGCTTTTCCTTCTCCCCATGATTTTAATTACACTGTCTCATGTGATGATATCGCTCATAACAGTATGTGAATAGCTAGTAAATGATTTAAATGAATGTCTATAATGATCTCAAGAATTTAATTTGATAGGTTTTTTTTCTTCTATAAATCTACCAGAACCAGAAGAAGTTGCTGCCATGGTAACAAAAGACATATTGTAAGAAGAAAAACAATAGCCTTACAAAGAGAAGCAGCATAAACTTGACAGTTCCAATGAACATATATAATATGCCTTAAAATAATTGTCGGGAATTATTTCGTACGCTCATGGCAGCATTCAAGGAAGAGAATTCTCTTTTGCAAAAGTATTTAAGAGAACAAGATTCTGAGCGAAAAAATGAACATACCGAAGGACTGAAGCCGTCAGCATCCTAAGATCAACTAAGAGAAAAATATTACAGGGACATAAAGCATACATTACAGAAGAACCATTTAAATGTTCCGGAATCAAAATGTAATATTAGAAGTATTTGGTCCATGGGAAGATAATTGCTTTACATAGTAAAAAATCATAAGTCGAACTAGGTCTGGATTTCGCAATCAAAACTTCAAAGAGTTTAGACAGACCTAAACTTCAGTCTAAAATCCAGAGATCTGATAAGATAATAAATAAGTCTGATTTAAAATTGACCAATCAAATGACTAAAGTCTATTCCTAGATCTTAGAAAATCCAGGTAAACGGAGACCAGGCTCCAATTTCGCCATGATAAATGTATAGTTCAAGTCTACACTAAGGTCACTTGTTTGGTCAGTTTGGCGTGAGATTGGATAAATGAATTCCAGACCTTTGTTTAGGCCCAGACTGAAGTTTGGTGGTCAAATGCAGTCCGGTAGCGTCACTTTAATAACCCACTGGCCTTCAAACATTTGACAATCGTAATGTGTTTTCATTGGCCAATGACAGTTATATCGATTTATTTTAAGACTCCGAAACACTCAATTAAGGACATCTTATTGATATATATTGTCATTTGACAGCCCATTAATTTGAATTGCCATTTGACAGTCTATTGATTTGTATTGCCATTTGACATTCAGTTTCTTCCTTTTCATTGTACAGATATCTAAATGCTTGACAGTGCATACTTGTTTTTAGAAATGCTAAATACCTCACATCTCTTCATCATCAAACATGAAAATAGTAATTTTACAATAAAACTATCAGAGGAGTACGAATTATTCTAAAGCGTTCTCAAGTATCAAAAGACTAAATATAATGAAAAGAATTTAAACATTTTTGGAACAAGAAAAGAAAAATGCCCAAAAGTCCCCAAGATTGGTATTTTTCTTTTCTTTTCTTTTGATTTTGCAACGTTTCCTCGGCAACTTGCTTGAATTAAGAATCTTAAACTGTGTCGCATTTTTATCTTTTTATTTTGTAATAAATGCTTTGAACAGTATATAAAAACTGAAGCTTTTCAGATTCAGCTTACCGATGACTTCTGTTCATTTTTCCGTGTTGTAAATATGAGAGTAAAATACACAAACAATAACTAAGACGAAAGTTAAGAAATACACGCCTAGTCTCGCTTTAAAAGTCACACGGCTGCGAAAAATGCGTTTAATAATAAAACAAATGGTCTTACTATCATTTTGACTTGTGCAACGTTTCTGTCATTGGAATGCATCGGTATCTGTATCTTTTTAGGAGATTTCATTCTTATGTATTGGATGTAGCCCAATTTATTTAAAAGCAGATTAATAATTTTGGTAAGTAAATCAGTTTTTAATAATACCGTTGGATGCATTTGCGATGTCGTCCCCAAGTAATGATAATATCAAGGAACACAGTGCAGATACTGATGCCAGTTACTCGACCCTGGTGGTATACACTTGTGACTAAGAAGGCGTCTTCGGAGACGAAGTACTTTGGACAATGACATGATTACATTTGGCATGTCAATTCTTACGATAAACTCATACAACATGGACCGTGCAATAACGGTTGCATTGATTTTCAAGGCATGTTATTTGGATTTACCTTTACAAAAGCAAACAGCAATCCAAAAGTTATCGCTGGCTATTAATTGGAAGCAGCGCAAATGCGGCATATATGTCCAACTTTAACGAGAGGCGAACATGGAAAAGAAGAAACGTCTATGTTGCTCAAATGCGAGATTTCACGACGGTAAAGGAAAGTTTCATTTATGGAGCAAGCACAGCCAATCAGGAAATAGAAATGTTTTGGAATTCTGCGGAGGCAATGTTGCCAGCTCTGGATTGCCACTTTGGCGATTTTGAAGGAAATCGGTCAGTTCACAGGAGATTTCATACATATCAGCTTGATTCAGTTTTGTTTCATGGGCCTGATTCATGTACAGGTCAATGTATAACTGTTTCACCTTAATTATTATATGCTAAATTACTGTGTGAATTATTTTACTGGCTGGCACTGATGAGGTGTCGAACTGGGCAATGTGTGGCCATATATTTTAATTGATACGAACCAAACCGGTCACTAATCTTTTAACTGCTGTAATAAACTGCTACCACTATTGTCTTTCACTACACTAACAAGGGTCGCAAAAGATAGAAATTATTCGACGAATTTCATGCATTTCATTCGAAATGGGCATTCATATGATATCTTAATTATTCACACTATTTTTCGGACATTAAATATAAATTCAGATTTGTCCTTCGACAATGGCTCTCGCGGCATATCTTTACAGGGACGTTGCTTATGTGTCATAATTTGGAAAGTTTGACATTCCCAACTTATAACCATATATTTATACTTTCAAGGCAAGAACAAATCACGGGGGATTACATCTGGATCATATTTAGAAACAAAAATAATTCTGTCTATAAACATTGTGATTATTAATGATTTTAGATCCAAGTTGATTAGTTGAAAGTAAATATATATCCTATATATTATTAGTGAAGTTGATTTTAGATCTAAGTTGTTTAGATCAAAGTAAATATTAATCATTTATGACATTAGTGAAGTCGATTGGCTGTCTGAATGATTAATCTGCTCTGAAATAAATTGGGCTACCTCTAATACATCAGAATGAAATCTTCGCATAAAAACACAGAGAGCGCAGTATTTGTTTCACAGTTTTCATACTCATGCATAATGCATGCAGTTATAACACATGCAACGTCTTTTACCGCATGAACTTAGTTAAATTTTGTTTTATCAAAAATAATCAATTTTAAAGACTTATTTTAAGCTCTTGGTAAGTGGTAACCAAAATTGATGAATGAGAGATTTCACATCATTTACTACTGTTACGACTCTATGGCCTAAAAATATGTAACAGAAAGAAAGTGAAACCAACAATGTAAGTAAAATCAACAAGCAATTTATTTCTAGAAAATTAAAATGAAAATTCAAAAGACACTTACAATATTGTCAATTAAAATCCAAATAATCCAATAATTATAAGTGTCCTAATCACAGGTGCAAAATATAGAATGTTCCGAATGAATTCCAATAGCATTGACGGTACTGACATGCCAGTAGTCTTGAATGTACTGCTGTGCCAGTAGTCTTGAATGTCCTGACGTACCAGGAGTCTTGAATGTCCTGATGTACCACAATGATTTAATCCAGAATGTCTTTGAATGATTTCACAAAAATCATAAAGTCATGTATTAATCCCAAAAAGTCCTAAAGTCTATGAGCCCTTTAGTATTTCCAATGAATATTTGAAATAAATAATTCCTCTCTATGGATTGGCTTTGATTTTCACAACACAACTATAAACATCTGATTATTAAACCAAATTCCTTAAAGACTGATAGTTAGCATAGGAATAAATTACTGCTTACCAAACTTCCTATATATAAACTCAGGTCACCTGACATAATTTTCTAGAAAATCATATGGCTTACCTGACAGATATCAGTAATTATAGTGGAAAAACCAGTATAATTGCAAACTAAAGCAGCCCTGACCTCGAGTTCTAAGTAAACAACTTGTTTACATGCTATAACCAAGGACAAAGTTAAATATGTAGGACAAATGTTAAATATGCAAACATTATAAATAACAACAACCGTATTGTTCTATTCGTATACATTTGATATCCAAATGATGCAATCTGTTTGAAATATTCATCCTGAAGTTTAAATACTTAGTTGACAGTTAAAGTATGACACCGAGATTCAGTTATTGCTTTTAGTTTAACATTTATTGATGTGGACAGTTCCGTCTCCATTAAGTTAAATGTCAATTAATTAGACTACTATGCATGCACTTCATGTCAAATGAATAGGGAAACCGTGTTACACGAGCGACATGTATAGACAATTGAAGGTCATCAATCAACATCTGGAATTCAACACGAATGCAGGATATATACCCCTCACTAGCTCGAGAGTAAGCGTGTTTTAAAATGGAGACCACTGGGGTAAGTATGTAACTTTCCTTGAATTATGTTTTGACATTTTGCTTTCGTGTATATGATATGGTTCGAAACATTAGAACTGTAAATATCATCCCATCGAACATCTGATATGGAATATGCATGGTCTGATTATGCCTCTGCAAGTACGGATCTGTTCTTTAACTACATGCAAAATGATAGCAATTCCTTGAATGTTGTGAATATGTGAATAGTGGAAGGGATCAAATGTCAATAATGTACATTTGAGCATTCGATAACAACACCAGTAGCAACTATTCAATACATAATGACTAAATAATGTACTGTGCACCTCTGTCGAAAAGTGAATATTGAATATACGTAAGACAATTAGATCTTAATTTCAATACGAGGGATTTCACCATCGTCATCAATGCCAGTTTGCAGGTGAGAACACCAAGGATTTGCACCAATGAATATTTGGCATGAAATAACCAACTGAGCAAAACCCGTCTCTTTTGGGTCTGAAGTTATTTTCTCAGTTGTATGTACCTCTCCGTCACTCGTATGTCTTTCGTTAACATTTCTTTTCTATCTATTCTTTCATAAACTCCAGACTGTCCCTGGAAAGAACAAAATGCTTATTAATAATGTGTTCTTGGTTCAGGTGATATACCTAGTATTTGTTATGTCCTCAAGTTTTTAGGATGGATATGTGAAGCTGTAGGAATATGGCTCCACTTATAGTGGCTCTCAGCTGTATTGTGGCTGAATATATATACTTTTCACATGCTAAAAACGTTTGTAAGGCTTCAAAAACATGACACGCAGTCAAAAATATCTTCCAAAATAATCCACACTTTGCATTTGTCCGGACCCTTTGCAACGGTAACGTGTTGGTTAGGGATCGTCCCCTGTTTCTCGCTTTAAGGGAACCTACGTATCTACTTACTTTGACTTGTCAGTATTTGAAGGTACCTGGCTATCAATGCCGCCCGGCACTGTAGTCTCAACTTAAGAAAAATTATTTGTATTCCTCCATTTGCCTCAGTTCTCTGGCCAACTGTATTCCAATAGCCTTGAAGGTACATGCCAATAGTCTTGAATGTCCTGAGATGCCAGTAGTCTTGAATGTCCTGATGTACCACAATGATGTAATCCAGAATGTCTTTTAATGGCTATCAATGCCGCTCGGCACTGTAGTCTCAACTTTAGAAAAACTCTTTGTATTCCCCCATTTGCCTCAGTTCTCTGGCCAACTGTTGTTGATCCAACCTTATACCACTACATTTGTTAATACTTCCCGGCTGGTCTTTTTCAGAAATTTCTGCTAATATCTTATTAATTTTCTCCTTTTTTGTGCTACTTCAAGCCATTGTTGCAAGGTCTTGTCCTGGTGTTTGATTAATTTCTCATGGAGAGTTTTGCCAACTAGGCCTAGCTGGAACTGCTCGTTTATCCTTGCACATTTCTCATAGATACTAAGAACGCCCGTATGAGGATAATTTCGGTTGAGTCATACTGGCAAAGTCTTGAAGATAGCAAACTATAGGATAAATAATGTAAGAAATCAGCAAAAAGAACACTTGGCATGAAAAAACTCTACAGGGTAGTATTTATTCTGTACACAGGTCTCTGGCGGGATTGTAACAAATATTGAGACAGTCTTAAATTAGCATTAGTACACACACCGCACACTGCTGCCACCAGATGTACCACGCTTACACTTATATATATATATATATATATATATATATATATATATATATATATATATATATATATATATATATATATATATAATTAATAAAAATGATACAAACACAAACTCAAAATTATTTGATATACGGTAAACAACCATAGGAACTTTTTGAAATGTGCCCTTCAGATATATATATTTACTTTATTTTACTGCTGTTTCGTATATTAAGAACATTATCAGCATGTGCTGTATATGGCTCTTAATGGAAGAAAACATTACTACAACAGATACAAATATACATATTTTAGCAGTTACAAGATCCCAATTGTCGTCATTGATTTAACTGCTCAAGTTCAGGTACATTGTATTATGGCATAGCAACATTAAGAAAACAAAAGGCGGGTCTGAGATCACTCACCTAGCATACCCTTGGCAAAATCTAATCCATGTATGTTTTCTGTCAAATTTCTTCAATAATGGACAAGCGCTTTTGAGAATCCACTATTAACTTCTTTTCTATTTTTGTTACACCGGTCATATCCTGTGACAGATGGATTAACATTACAAGTAGAAATTTCAAATATCTTATCCTTTGATTAGTTTCTTAACAATATATGGACACTTTATTCGCATATATTTCTAGTAATAATAACAAAATTAATATATAGTCAATACAAAAGCATTAGTAGTGGTAATATTAGTTTTGTTGCTATTGTGTTATTTTCATTGTTATTGTTGGTTAGTGAGGTGGAGGACCAGTAGTAGCTGCAACAATGGTACATGCTGTAATTGCAATATTTACAGCAATGGTACATGCTGTAATAGCAATATTCACAGTAATAATTGCAGTCGTAGAACTTGAAATCCGAAACGAAATGTGTGATATTTGTAATAAATTCCGCAACAGTATTCTCTGGACTATCGATTAGATCGGTGACCATGGTGTTTGTATTTGGATGCTAGGAGTCCACACTAAAACACGGTTAATTGTAATATAATTAACAACATGATATGGTTGTAAGATCTTCTAATACTATTTCATAGGGCATTGCGATTGGTATCCAGTGCTGGATCTAAAAATGTATTAAATACTTACAGCCATACAAATGGGTAACGATAATTCCTGTTACATGGACTTCAATTATTTCATACCGTTATTTTCTCCGTTCATGCAAACAATATGCATGCGATTCACCCTCGAAATTGCATGGCTGCCTTAATTTCCTAATCTCACCCTTGTCTTCTTCGTCGTAACTGGTAAAATATTTTCCTAAAATATTTATTAAAGATCCTTTATGAAAAAGGAATGTCTAATCAAACTAAATAAACTGCTAAAAGAAACTGATCAAAAATTCAATGACTGAAAATAGCTGGAAAGCTGGCGCCTGCGCCCCCTGCAAAAAAGAAAAAAAACAAAAAGAAAAGAAAACCACTGGACAACATGATGACAGCTAAACATTACGAGCGCCTTGACCATTCGAGTCTCAGCACAAGGCATGCTGCTTGCATTAACGCAGGAAAGCATGGTTTGAATATATTAAATCACGCGTAAAAGGAACTTTTTTCATTTATTTTTCAGTCTGTTTACATCAATATATATATTTTTCGATGTAGCACTGGGTACCATTGGCGATGCTATTTGAAGCCAAGTTTACGCTTGTATATACTTTTCATATATATTATTTAACGTTTGCTTCAAAGTCTCAGCGTATTTGCATTCACACAGCTATTTCTCAAAGTAAAATTACGTAAATGCCCATCTTTTTGCAAGCTACTGACTGCATATTAATTATACCTAAACCTCGGAGAACTTGGACGCAGCCGCTTTATTACATTCTATCACACGAGACAGGTACTGTATATTTGTGAGGAGATCAATCTAGATGCTTTTGATCTTGCAGCGGAACTTCTATAACTATTTTTGTTCCTCACAATTTGTTCACTTTTATACTGAAATAATGTTTCGTCGAGGGTAATCCCTGAAAACATGCAGAAACTCTACGGAGCAGCAACCCCTTCATGAAACTGAACACATCTGATGGATTAACTATTCCTTCATAACCGTCAGTCACTCGGAAGTAATAAGGAGTATGTAAATGTGGTACAATTAAAGTCTCACGTCCTTTTCCTATTCAAGTACCTTCTTCCATGTCTTTTAAGATCCGACTTTATTCCTTCTGTTGAACGAGCTTGCAGTCAAACTGAGCATGGAATCTACCAGCCATCAGATGCCCTTCTTTGATGGCCCCATTTAGTTTCAATATGCACTTTTTACTTCAGCGCATGTGCACTGCTTCAGATCAGTCCCTTTGTATATGAACACTCCCTTTCCAATGATAACATGTTATGTTGGTTAGGGATCAGCCCCTGCTTCTCGTTTTAGGGGAGTCTAGCTATCTATTTTTTTGGACTTGCCAGTATGTAAAGGTACCTTGTTATTCATCTCGCTCATCACCTGCTCTAGGTTCAACTTTTGAATTATATTATTTTTTGTCCATTTGTGGTCAACCACTGTTGATTCAACACTATACCATTGCACATTTTTATACTAACCAACTGGACTTTTGCAGAAGCTTCTGCCAATGTGTTATACACTTTTTTCTCCTCGTCTTTTGCTATTCAGGCCATTATTATAAGACCTTGTCCTGATGTTTGATTAACTTCATACTAAGTATTTTGTGAGCTAGGTCTAGCTTTAATTGCTGTTTTTTTTTACACTTATCTCTTCCTTTATTAAGCATAATGAATGCCTCTGCAGCTAGCTCTTCTAGTGCATATACAAAATCATAAATGCTTTCATTGGTCCCTTTTAGTCTTTTCTGAAATGTGGACTCCATTGGAATCTTTTGGGAAATTTGGATTTGCACAGCGTAGCATTTTCGGGTGCAAATTGTGCTTTTACTTGTTTCACCATCCTATCATATTCTCCTAGATCATTGAAATGTTTTTATACTGTTACGTATGATGTTTATATACTTAACTTTTGTCTATAATAGTAAGTTGTATGGCTATTTGAAAATACATACTTAACTTTTGTCCATGCTTGTAAGTTGTGCCATGTATCAAGTTGGCCAGTATTTTCATAGGCATTTCGCAATTACATTTATGTGACATAGGTCATGTATGTATATATATATATATATATATATATATATATATATATATATATATATATATATATATATATATATATATTGGTAAACAATTTCATTCCTGTTCTAGAATTCCGGTTCTAAAGATCAGTCTGTAAGGAATCTATTTTAGTAATTACAGTTGTGTTGTTGAAATCAGATATAATTTGAGAGGAATTGTTGACAATATTTACTGGAAATAATAAAGAGCTCATTGACTTTTGGATTAATACATATTTTGGGATTTATGTGAACTCATTCAAATACATTCTGAATTACATCTTTGTGGTACATCAAGACAGTCAAGGCTATTGGAATTCATTAGGAACATTCGATTATTTTGCACTTTTGATTAGGAAATTTAGGATTATTTTTAATTTAACTCACAAGTTGTAAGTGTCTTTTTAATTTTCACTTTAATTGTCTGGAAATAAATTGCTTGGTGATTTTACTTGACTTTTTTGGTTTCACTTTCTTTCTGTTACATATTTGAAGACCTAGAATCGTAAAACCATAAGAAATGATAATATTAAAAAAACAATATGTAAATACATATTTTGCTTACATTTTGGTGCTTTTAATTGTTTGTTGTTCGTGACTTTCGCCTTGAAAAAGGATCCGTTTTTCTAACTTGCTACACCGTACTTTGTTATGTTTGTTTTGTGTAGACTTGTTCCTTGACAAACATCTCCAGAAGATCCAGTGCATATTCAAAGAGGTTTCTTTGCTGTATAATTCATAATACATACACTAAACTCGCGGGCGTTCAAATAAGGCTAACGAGTTTATTGAGGCTTCAACATAGAGGCAGGCATTAAGGAAAAACTTTCCGGTAGCTTCCTAGCACTTTGTTCTTTGTCAGTTTTGGATATTGGCGGTATTGTACGTTTATTTGTAAAGCTATAACACCTCTGCACCATCAACTACCTAGAAGAAAACAATGTTGTACAAAGCTGCGGTATCCATGAATATTACTGTATATAGATTTTATCAACTTGCTAAATTGGAGGGAGAAGTAAATACGCAAGTATAAAATCATCGTTCATTAAATATGCTCGATATTGCGAGATTCATTACCATCACGGACTGATCTAGACACGAAAGCCCTTCTACCTATGCTTTCTGAGTATTTGTTCATTGCACACGAGTTATCTCAATAAAATCATCATCTGGTAATGTATTGCCTCTTCTACTAATTTGCAAACATGCAGAACGTTCCCTACACTATGTTTATTCGTTTTTTTCCCCCTGCACTACAGAGAACAAACACCAGGTAACTTGAAACACAATATGGGCGAACGTTCGAATTTTTGCGTGAGTTTTGTACCCGAGATTCTATTTATGTGACTACACCTACTTTATTTTCTACAAGTAGCACTTTACATTGGGTCAGGAATATAGCATTGCTTAGCAGTTGGATATCCTCCTTGTTAGTCCATGCAGTCGTCAGTGTTAATTTAGTCAAATTAAAAGACTCTGGGTGAATAATATTTAAGCCTTAAAAACGTACAATGACTATTTCAAATGAAATTTTAGATTATCACTGAATTGAAAGAAAGAAAATGTAGGGTTTGTTAAACTTGAACGTATTTGTTTTTGGTATTTGGTCATTGTTCTGCCTTATGGGGCAATTTCGGTTATGATGCAATGACATCATTGTCCCGACCAGTGTAAACAAGCGATACCTTCTGTTAAAGATGCATGACAAGTTGTCAAACAAATTTGCTCATCTACAATCAAGCATAAAGTATATCGCCAAAAATACAAACAAATCGAAATAAATAAAGTTTATAATAAGACAGCAACACTACAATTAAAGCTGGATTATTATTAGATGATATTGACCAAACCTGCTTTCATTTGTGAATGCGAACATAGGTTTGGTCTGAAATATCATTTACATCAGACGAGTTTGTTAAGATCGAAACAATACCCATATATATTCGCGTGGCTAGGATGACCAAAGTCACAGCTTCATTATGATCCAAAAACAGGAGCTTTCCGTGACACGAACTCAACTTTTGCACTAGATAAATATATAATAACACCACCACCCTAAGTAGCAATAAGTGAGAGGCATGTAAACCAATCCAGACATTTAACTTCACTATTGTTTACTTATAATGAATTTTTGGCTGGTTTGTAATCGGTTATCGTGCCAGTCAATATCAACGATTTTATCTACCGATTGTTAGATGAAGATATATTTAATGTCTCAGGTTAGATGTTGTATATATATATATATATATATATATATATATATATATATATATATATATATATATATATATATATATATATATATATATATATAATAATAATAATAATAATAATAATATTGCACAAATAATTAAATTGGTTGTGAAAGGAAAAAAAAAATAATTGCTGTTGCTTTCAATCATGTCTTTGTGATATAAGAGATGGAAATATTCAACGGCTGGTAATGATTTCATTTAATAGGCATTTTCACATACGTTTGATTTGTAAGGCACAGCGAATTTGAAAAATAATGCTGAGACGACTTTGATTGAGAAATAAATATTTCTTTGTAACCATGGAGATGAATAAGACGTATACTTAGTGCAGACAAAAAAACGATAGTGGTTGGAAAAAAATTGCGATATTTTCATAGTAGGAAATTCTATACAAATGTCAACCTGAACAAAAGTAACTGAGTGTACAATAACTCGACTGCAACCATAACATGTCCGATAATTCTGATACGCTTACGTAGACAATTTAGAATATTGTATGCCTTTATATGGTATCCTCGCTACGAGCGGAAGTGTATAAAAGCAGACTGTGGTAACGCAGAGCAGATGAACTTCAGGCTTCCATTCAGGTAAGTTATCTATATATAACTTCATCGATTGGAGACTCTCTCTCTCTCTCTCTCTCTCTCTCTCTCTCTCTCTCTCTCTCTCTCTCTCTCTCTCTCTCACACACACACACACACACACACACACTACTGAAAGTAAGAATTTACAGAATGGCGGCTTCTTGCTGCAAATGATTTAGAAACTCGAAAAACTAAAAAAAGAATAGCATATGCTGGTTCTGATTCATTGAAATATTATTTTTTAGAAAAGGGCTATGTCGAGTAAAAGCAAAGTTAATCCAGCCCTTAACGGGCAACATTTTCTGAAACTAAGAATATTTAACCTTTGCATGAATATTTTAAATAAAAATGTCATAGACACGAATTTAACAATAAAACTTGAATACAATTATAAGACACACCTCTTTTGATCAAACAAATTTATGTGACAAAAGTATTTACCTTTACTGGTTCTCTTTAAAGTTTAGACATTATTAAAAAAATTTCAACAGCTACAAAAATGTTTAATTTGAAGCACTAAGAATGTAATGTTTGTGCTGAAACTTTTCTCAATTAAAGTTTACAATGTGATTGATAAATTATTATTTAAAAGAATTGAGTTTCCAGACCAAATATTGAGTAATCGTACTTTTGTAATGTGTCGTGATACAAGCCTTTCTAAATTTAATTGTTATCTGCCACTACTTATACTTATTTCAAACAGCAGCAGACCATATCGGCTTTCATATACAAACTGAGGTCTTATTTCCGTTCTTCTCGCACTATTTCATTTTCTTAGAAAAAGAAATAAATCATCACTATTTTCTCGGTATCTTGTTTTCTGTTATCTCAACAAAATTAAACAACAAAAATTGAAATTGGTACCATGGACGTTTAATCTTATGTTCATGCAACATTTAAACGTAGCACACAAAACTACGCTAGCATGAGAGCAAATAATTACTCTTATTGTAATAAATAATATCTTTATCTGTAAAATCCCTTCTCTACCGAATTTTTCTTTAAGTTCTAATACTTTCAGTCTTTTAGCCTAGGACCGAAGACTAACCCTAATTTAATGTTTCCCAAAATGTATACATTATTAACAGCTTTACTTAACCTGTCTATATAATACCAAAGGTTTTTAAAATTTCCGTGTCCACTAGTCATAACAAATTGGGATTTATAGTTGCCTTTACGACACTACGTATAGTTGTCTTTACGACACTACGGATATTTTCCGCACGTATATGGAACATGACTAATTTGCTGTTACCATGTTTCTTTTATTATCTGCTCTATGTTAACTTTCCTACTTTTTCTAATCCTTCTTTTGTTTTTGTTCCATCTATCAAGTAAGATAGCTTAGCTTTTAGACCATGTCTCTGTAATTTTAATTTCCTTAAGTAGCAGTTGTAGGAACTGCTAAATTCTTCCTTAAATAACAAATGGTTTCCTTTTATGTTACATGTTGTATCATAAACAATAATATAAGCCATAATATTATTATAATATGGTTCTCTAATAAGAAGGAATTTACATTATTGCCAGTGTTTCTTTGTTTAGACTTTGTTACAATTGTTTTTTTATTCTTTTTTTAAGTGTGATAAATATTTACACTCTCACTTTTTATAGCCAAAAAACAAAAACAAAACAACATAAAACCGGTAGTTGTGGTAATTTGTGCTTTGTATTTGACAGCCTAGTTTTATGTACCTTATATAATTTTTAACGCGCTAGAAATCATGCATTACATTGTCTACTACGTTTCGCTGTGTGAAAAATATACCTTGTTATTAGCCCATTTTGTAGTTATATAAAAATTAGTACCATGACTCGCAGAACCCGAGGAGTTGGTGGGTGCTGTTTACCTTATGTGATTAATTTAATAATTATTAATTTTTTAATAGTTCAGTTTGGTCTAGAATCAGTGTATGTCCTACGATTAACATGTTCTCCATCTTAGTAAAGGTTATATTTATTTTCTTTTACTTTTCAAATAAGTTTAATACAGGCTCCACTAAATTCAATGACGAATTATTTTTAATCTTATTGGGGTACGGGCAGTGCTTAGACATGATATAATAAAAGCATATCAACCATATAATCCATTTTTGCTTTACCCCTGATCACATATAGTGATTAATTTTATTTCTTTCTTTTCTGGTCGCAAAAGTGTAAGTCCATGATAATGTCAACGAGCGTCTACCAATCACGCCAACCAATGAAGGTTTCTCTGTAACACACGTACGATTTCAACCTTGGGGACTAGTTCCTACCAATAAATAACTTTTGTAGTCTAACATTTATTGTCGAAACTTTATAAGCAGTCAAGCTGAGTACTGTGTCATATTCAAGTCATACATACATACATACATACATACATACATACATACATACATACATACATACATACATACATACATACATACATACATACATACATCCACGTTATAATTTAAAGGCTTATTTCGTAGTCTTTAGAAACGTTACCGAACAGAAAGAACAAAACAGAACTTTTATTAAATGAAAATCCTATCAGGCGAAACGCATGTGGCATATGGGAGAAAACTGTTTTATATGTGTATATATAAGTGCCGAAGATAGCATACAAATACAAAAATACAACATAAATTTTTGAAAAAAGACTTAATTTAACGGTTCTGTTGGAAGCTGTTGGTAATAATTATTTTGCAAACAATAAGTAAGGAAAGACAAAAAAGAGTTCCAACGGAGTAATCTTGTCAACAAGCAGAGAAATGTGTAGACAATGTATAGACGGGTTGGAAAAAGGAGGTCATTCAATTGGATTGAACCGAATTACTTTTATTGGTTGAGGAAATTGTTTTAAAAGGTCTGACTTAAATAAGAATTTATTATAGTGGGGCACAATTGAACGTTATTACTAAATAATAGAATGGTCAAAGAGAAATGTCAGAGCAAATCGAACTCTGCATCAATTATTTAAATTTTGCGTTATAACCTCAATGAAGAAAGTAATTATAAAAATTTTAATATTTGTGGAATAATTAAGCGCATAAAGTGTTTTGATTCAAAATTATGAAATTCTTCTCCCATGTCATTATTATTTAAATAGGATGCATTTCCTATCAGAATAATGTATATTTTTCTAACTCTCCGTTTTTGTTGGTAGTTTATGATTGTTGCACCTACATTTCTTAGACTGACAATAAGACGGTCTTGACAATATATTGGAGTAAGTTTCCTAAATACAAATAATTCTTAAAAATTCGATAGCTTTTGAAAACGATTATTATCATAAATGTGTACCTCTTGAGATGTAAAGGCGTGTTGAGTGTTTAAGTTGACACTTTGATAATTATCTGCATTTTGTGACAGCTAAATATCATTTCTGGCAACAGTTTAAAGACTATTTCTCATGCAAATACTCCATTTAAGATTGTAGAACACGGATTCTGTATGCGTGAGAATGATCTTGTAGAGTTGAATACAGTTGACTCAGTTTTCCGGTTAGAACTGATTGAAAGATCATTTACCAGTCTGATATTTGATTGATTTCTAATAAGACTATTACAGTCCAGCTTTAAGCATGTATATTACTGCACTCTTTCTTAGCCAATTAATTCTTTTGTAACAAAAATGTCATTATATTTTCAAGTAGCTGAGTATTTGTATGTCCCCGAAATTTCATAATCGAAGAGCAATAGCGAAGCCATCGTGTGCACAATCATGGCTTAATTTGAGACCTAACAAAAAGAAAAAAAATATGCATTCGGTTTAAAAGTAAATGAATGGCTTTTTTTCGTTGTTCAACACTGAATTGTCTTGCTTTATAAAAACTTTGTGACTTGAAAAGTAGACCATTGTATTAAAAAACTAATCTGTAATTTATTACGCATACCGTCGAATTTCTTATGTATACCATCCAAATTGAAATTGTACCTATCTGTTTTTCTGGCACCTATGATTCTAACTTTAGTTCTGTTCTATTCTAAAAAATAATGAAGATTTTTAAGGTAAAATCCAAAGATCTCCATCTTCTGATGACGAGTTAGAAGTCATGACCAGTACACGAGTTTGTAATTTATATGACACTGTCTGATGGTGATGGGTTAGAACTCATGACCAGTACACGAGTTTGTAATTTATATGACACTGTCTGATGGTGATATGTTAGAAGTTATGACCCGTATACGAGTTTCTAATTTATATGATACTACCTTGACACTAACGGCATATACACTGTTATACAAATTCACCCTTGTAAGCTTGCAAGATGACTATGTTGGATTGATATGAAAAGAAGATAAAAACAGACAGGAATATTCCAAATGACAGTACCAAGCCAGAGAGTAGGACGGAGTAGTGTCATACAATACCGCATAAGCTTTATTTCATTTACTGTATCTTTTTTCTGCTTCACTTGCAGTCTATTCATTGGCAACGAGGATATGTAGACCGATCAGCTAAAAGCGTGTCATCATGACATAGTTATAGTCGTGCAACAAGTTGTATCTTGCTCTGTTAAAGTAAATAAAGTTTGCTGAGTGAGACGGAAGAAATAAAATCATCCAGTCAAATGCATAATAAGTCGATATGCTGATATAATTTTATGTCTGTAAATATTAATATGAAAGAGATTTAAAAGAAACATTCCCATTAAGCACTGATCTTTCACGTTAGCTGGTGTCCTAGTTGCATTTATTACTTAGTAACATGAAAAGCTGCAGTTTGTGTTAAGCCGCGATAACATTGAAATAGATGCGAAGGTATATTTATGAGTATGTTGTACCAAAGTAGTGACTACTACTTTTTAATCTAATCAATACAACTCTAATTGCTTACTTTCCGCTTCAACGTTGATATTTTGAGACCTCTAAAGCATGAAATGCACTTTTCTATATGCATTTGGAGATGCCTGCATTTAACACATTCTACTGTTTTGAACTAAATACTATACTGTGTGTATCTAGATTGTTTCTTGCTTGTAATACTTTTTGCAATTTGTTTATGTTTGTATTTTGTTTTCGTGTTTTCTTCCAATTATTCTATTTTTGAAATCTTTATGTTTGCATTTTCTATTCTAATAATTTTTCTATGTCTGCTCTAAATTACATAATTTACTCTTCAGAGCAGGTAAGATTTTTAAAAATATTACTATGTAATTCGATATAAATTTACCTTGATATTTAAAATTTGGAAAAACATTATGGAAGGTGGTAACATTATGACAAGTTGAATTTGTACCATAAATGTAAAGTAATGCTACTGAGGTGTACAACTTTGCTGCCTCGACGTTTTCCAAGGTTTGGACAGACTAAGCAGTCCAGATGTAGTTATGTAATGATTTAAATACTATACAATCTAAAGAATATGCTGCGTATTTTTTTTTTTTTGATGAGATTTCAGAGGCTCGTTTTCAAGACAATCTTATATTCAAATTCAACGTATGTTCGAGTGCCCTTAAGTAGTAAAGAATTTTGAGTTACCTCCGTTCTCCTACTTTTGTCATAATCAGCATGCTTTACATAGTAAACAACACACAGGTAATACATGAAAGTCAGAATGGGATCGCTTTCATAGGCTATGTATACAGACCTGTTTGTTTAGTTTGGGCGACGTACTTACGAACTTTATACCCACTATTTATATTTGTAACTCTGCAGGTTTCATTATTATTGGTAATTGGGAATATTTTAATGTTTTCATACTTTAAAAAAATGCAAGTAATTTTAGATATGTTTTGTTGTTGTTTATATGCACAATAAATGCAACAATACATAGTCTATTTTGATGTCCCTTGACCGGCCATACATATAATTTGTTTTCCGAATTTCAAATTTCCAGACACTTATGAGCCACTAGATTTTTGATGTAATCTCTGACATACTACTGTATAATGTTTCCATAAGGTTTAAGGTGTTGCTGAAGGTTTTACTCTATACTTTAATAGTTCGCAAACAAGCGATTGCGAGAAATTAACACACAGGAATTACTGAGTAGATTAAACCGCACATGGACAAAATGTTGTTGACATCTGAGGTTAACATACCATGGCGTGCATGGGATTGTAGTTCTGGCCTATTGCACTAATTCATCCACAGAAAGCGCATGGTTGCTATTATTAGACTGGATAATGTCTGTTATTGGCTGTTCATTCCGTATGGACAACCAGTTGTGTTAGACACATATACAAGGAATGCTAATAAAGAACAAAAGTATCGCACTTGAAGATTAGGAATTGCAGATTATAGGAGAATATAAGGACTACATGCCTGAAAATTTGCTTTCAAGACAGTCTTATTTTCAAGTCATATTTAACTGTAAAAGAACAGTGTCTTATTTTCAAGAGTGTCATATCATGAAGATTTTAGGGTATATTCCAGGATACAATAGAGTCCACTTGAATTTTGACAACTGGTAATTTAGTTTAATAAAGGTAAAATAGGACTTTAATGACGATTGTAAATAGCGACTGCCTATTCCACGAAGGATGCACATCTGACTATAAATTATCACTGCTTATCTCATTCGGTACAATTGTCTTCTAATGTCACTTTATTTTCAGGACATCAGCTGTATATAGATGAGAACAATGCTACATTCTTTCAAATCTGGCAGTCCTTTTTAAAGTTGTTCTTCTCAACATATTGTTTCAAAAATACTTAATAATCTTTAACTTGTACATTAAATTAACCTCAAACACATTCGTCAAAAACGCCGGTGGTCCTACTCAGCAATTTTCTGGTGAATATCCATGTGTGTGTGTGTGTGTGTACACACACACACACACACACACACACACACACACACACACACACACACACACACACACACACACACATATCGATCGATCGATCGAGAGAGAGAGAGAGAGATAATGATCATAGTACTTTTTTCTGCTAAAGTCTCTTATTGGGTAATCAATGCCCAATTTTCATATTCTTATTTATGTTTTGGAACGAACACCTAAAATATGTATAGGTAATACAGGTTTTCGCGTCTGCACAAAGACTATGACACCATAACATACACTGTCCGCGGGGCCCCGGGTGGCCGAGTGGTCTAAGGCGGTCGCCTTTACAGATCACTGACATCTCACCTCTGTCCGAGTTGGTTCTAGTCTCGGGCTCGGTCAAAGTGGGTATGTAAGAAAGGTTGCCAGTAGTTTCTCGTGGGTCGATGGCTCTTCCCGGGTTTTTTTCGGGTTCTTCCTCCACCAAATATACTGGCAGCCATGTATAGCCTATCGTATGCTGAAAAATGGCGTTAAACCCATATCAACAACAACTTTCGAGAACTTTTGACATAATCGTATTTTCTAGTAAAATTATCTCTGAACGACAGGAAAAACTGTGTGATTCGAAACTTACTTATGTATAATACAAAAAGGTACAGGATTTTGTTAAGCTCATACTTTTAAATTCAGTATTGATGAAAAATATGTTAGTTCTATCAATAACGACACTTAATTTAACAGTTTGATTTTCACATACAGTGTATAACTTGTGTGTTTCTTTTATTAAGACATCAGTTTCTCTCTCCACATGCTTACTTTTCTACATACAAGATAGGCATTTCAACATATCAGGTGGATTTGTTCTGAGGCTGGCTTCCTTTCGAGAGCAAATTGTTGTAGAAAATTGGGCTGCTTATTTTCCAAGTTAGTTTGTTTCGATGTCAACTTCATATCGAAATTGTACGGTATTAAAAAAGGTATACTGTAACATACCTCTGATGATGCACAATACTACACACTAAGACGAGACGAATCTCCAGAAAACGAGTGTATCAAAACATGGCAGGATGCGATAAAATGTTACCGTTCTTATATAAGTATTTATAAGACAATTGTTACAAATAGTTGATTGCACCACCCAACTAATCACATTTTCATTATTTTTAGCATTGAAATTTTGAGAAACAAAAAAGTTCATGTTAAACTGATGGCTTTTGCATCGAGAGAAAAAGAAAATATGGCGTTTCATACGTTGCACATACTCATGTAAATGTAATATTTTTGCTTATTCATGAGTGATGTTTCGAACATATAATTGGTGTAATCGTCAAAATTGATCTTGTTATATGCAAATGATATTGTATTTTAGTATTGCTATAACACGTATTAAATTGTAAAATAAAATTTGCTTGATATGCTATATTGTTTTATTTTTATCCAATCGTTTCCATTCAATTGCATCAGAAGTCATTAACTGAAATGCTTGTTATTTATATAGAATACTATTTTTTCAAAATTTGGTATGATTTTTAATTGATTTGATCTAGCATCGTTCATATCAATAGTTTATATTCCTTTGGAACAAATATCATTCAGCTTCTGGTTTGTGTTTCATTTGGTGTCGTCATAAAGGTCAAATTTGTACATTTTACTAGGTTTTGTTTTGGTGTGCACTCTGCAATTGAAGTACCTAGCAGATTTAATTTTTTGATGGGTAGGCAATCTATGAGTCCCATATTTTGCCAAGTGGTATCTTCCACTATTGTTACATTTGGTTTTATCTTAAAATCCCTTTTCTTCCTTTTGATGTGCACTTTGATCTCTGCATTCCTAAATTGTGCAATTACTGGTTTTGGGGCACCATTCTTTCTGGGGATCCGTATAGCAAGAACATTCTTCTCATCTATGTCATGAATTTAAACATTTTCACCATCTCTGGGAACTTTGCTCGGACATTTTCAGTTTGTGATTCAAGCGTGTTCAAAATGTCGGTGTCATTTTTTCTAGAGTATTGTTCATTGTGGTTCACGATCTTCATGGCTTCTTTGGATCGATCTTTAGTAGTTTGTAGTAATTCTTTTAGATTTTCACTTTCATTCCTTGAGTCCCTTCTCTTGACTGGTTGCTTTCAAAGTTCATTGACTCAATTGTGTCTTCTAGCTGTTTTGTTTTGTTTTCAATTTGTCTCTCCATTTCCTTAATCAGTTTTACTTTAAGTTTCTCAAACAACTGGGACACGATTAAAGACACTAAGGCACCTTAATGCATCTATGGTCCCTAATAAATTAATACCAGTTTTAATTTCAAGCAGGTCTCGCTGGGTTAGGGCAACACTACTCACATATTCATTATCGCAGATCAAATTCCCAGACTGAGAGCTTATAGCTGACCAAGTTAGTGGCTTTCTGCTCTCATTCCTAGCACTCCGAAAACTGGTACTCGGCGTAGACTGAACAATTTTCTTTAGATTGCTCATTTTGTTACACTTATTTTGACAAGTTATAAAAGTTCAGCACTGCTTATTGTAACCCTAAAGAGTCTTAGTAAAATTATCGAACAAGTAATGTATTTAGTGCCATTCAGTTAACACAATTAGTTAGTGATATGGATTTTCTCAAAAGGTGCAAACTGACACAAGGATACATATACAAAAGAAGATAAACTCACTTTGAAAATTCCAAACATCATAAATTGTGCAAGTGACACATAATCCGCAAATGAACTGAGACTTTATATTCAAAGAAAGAGACCTCAAATAGACGACAGTCCAAAAATGAATCACTATATCACACTGCAAACTGTGTAAATATCACCAACATTTGAGAGAGATTTTGCTAACTACTGGCAGCCATCTTAGACCTCTCCTCATCAAAATTTTAGGGTATATTCCAGGGTACAATAGAGTCCATTTAAATGTTTATCTTTTTAAACATTTGCTGGCATTTGATGAACAATATCTGAAAATTCATACATTCATCTCACCGTAGTCAGTATAAAGATAACCGTATCAATATATGATTCACATTTTTGTCTATAGACCAAAACTTCAATGTACGATTGTTTGAAGCAAATACTCTCTGATTATGCATTGAATCAGACGTTAAGCTTCAAATTATTCAAACGAAATCAGCTTTGTTTTCGAAGAAATAGATTACAATAATTTCTTCCTTCAAAATAACGGAATAATAATTCTTGATGCGATTTTTTTCTAGTTATTGTCAAATTTGGAAGATCTTTGTTTACATGCACGTTCACCCTAGTGTTTTTCTATTAGGATTAATGTATATAATTTCAGGTATTGCTCGTTGACTGTGCGACCCGGATGTAAATTTGCAAAAGGCGAGAAACGGTACTCAATACAAAATCTAGGAAATGAATGATTCATCTAATTTTGAAATGTATAGCCTTTCCATGGTGAAACAAAAGGTTATGTCTTCAACTATGTTATTATTGGTAGTTGCAACACTTCTCCAGACAGCAAACATTGACGGATTTATTTCTGGTGAGACAGAACCTATCCCAATTACACAAAACACAACATTTTATCCAAAACAAGAAATTAATAACTTATGCTCGGAACAATATGATTTGTTATATTCTAATTCAGAGAAACCGGTCAACATGGACGTGGAGGAGACTTTGTTGAAAAAGGTTCTTTCAATGGAAAAGACCTTGGCATATCTCAATACCATTGAAGATCAAAGCATCAGAAGGGCTATTGAAATTCATCTGTCTCTTTGTCCTTATAAAGATATATGCAATTTTTCATTGGGTCCTGCAACAAAGTGGGATCCTTGCTGTAACAAATGTCGATGTGACGTAGACTGTAAGAGAGACTGCTGCCCTAATTTTTTCACAGATTTAGATGAACTTGGTAGAACTGACGCAAACGAGTTAGAATGTCAATACCCGGCACTGCATCCGCCTCAAATAAATATAACTAACTGCAATCAAAGATATTCTGGTTATTACTTTATCACTGAATGTCCACCAGGATATGATATGGAAGTGAGGAAGGCGTGTAGAACATTGGGTAATACTTATATGATGTCAGAGGAGTTCGATTTTTCCAACGTAACACCAGTTACAGATATTAGATCTGGACTTAACTATTGGAACACATTTTGTGCTTCGTGTCATGGCATTGCAAAGGAGAATCTTCTGGCTTGGGAAGTATCTTTGAATTGTTCACAAAGTAT